>OY728153.1:1133128617-1134378617 GCA_963277665.1 Viscum album | reverse complement strand
TACATGGATTTGATTATGTTGTGATGGAAATATTTTTATGAATTCCTTTACCTTATATGATTTGTTTTATGATGTCATGATGTTTCAAGAATCCCATTTTTGTTACATGTGTTATGCGATGATGTATGATTTATGATTATGTGGCACACATAAGAAAGGATTCATTATAAGATGGGTGGGACCTATATCTCCCTCCAATGCATTGGGTAATGATTTTATATCTCATGAGATAGACATGGCTGGAACGGAAGGTTATTTCGGTTCAGTGATACAGGACTGAAACGAGGAGTGAACTCGGTTCAGAAAGGGACTTTGTCCACTAAGATAGTCTTGGCGATGAGTCATGACTAACAAGAAATGATTTTCCATGATTATGTGTGCATGCCACAAAGTTTCAAGTTTTATGTTATGATTTTGGGGATCTCATTTTCACTTCTATGATTTATTCCATGTTAAGATATTATGATCTCTTTTGCAGGTTTTGATTTTCATAAAGATATGATATGATTTTTATTTCCTTTATTTTCCCTTGCTGAGCATTTGAGCTCACCCTTTTATGTTTTCTTTTCCCCAGGTCAGGAAGATGGATATTAAGTAGAATATGCTAAAAGGGACCCTAGATATGATGAAATAAATGGGAGACACTGTAGAAGATTTATGAACCAGTCGTTTATGTTTCCCAGTTTCTAAAGACACTATACCTATACGGTCCTTTGTGGTTTTGTCATATGTTGTAATAAGTGTGCTTCAATTTTGAAGTATTAACAATGTATGTAAAGTGTGGGTCGTTATAGTTGGTATCAGAGGAAAGGTATAGTCAACCTTTGGAAACTAGGATGTGAAAGCCTTAGTAAGAACCCTAAGAATAAGTCTAAGCATAGAACACAATCTTAGAAATGGCCTTGAATAACCTAGGATAAGACCATAAGCATGAAAATTTTATTCTTGAATTATGTGGTTTCCTATTATAATTAGTGTTGCTCACACTATTCTTCTTGGTTTTAGTCAATGGCTGGAACCCGAAGGAACCGTGTTAATGCGGAATGCGATGGGCAATGCAATGATTGTCCCCCTGAGCAACCAAACGATATGGGAGCTGGAATGCAAAATCTTGTAGCCATGCTCACACAACTTTCTCAAGCTATGAATCATGCAGGATTTCCAAACGAGCAAAGGAGGGAGCAAAATTCTGTTGAATTCTTCATGAGGCAGCGTCCACCTTCTTTCAGCGGGTCTACTGATCCATTAGTTGCTGAACAATGGATTAGTACTACTGAAAAGATATTTTCAGTTCTTCAATGTTCTGAGCATGATAAAGTCATCCTAGCAGTGTATAGTTTGGAAGGAGATGCGGATCAATGGTGGAATCTTGTTAAGAATACGAGGCAAAGGGATGAAATTGAGTCTATGGAATGGGACGAGTTCAAGAACTTATTTTTCAATAAGTACTTCCCTCGTATTCTCCGAAAAAAGATGGAGAAAGAGTTCCTTGAACTGAAGCAAAGGGATGATGAATCTGTTAGTACCTATGAAGAAAATTTTACAAGACTTGCAAGGTACGCTTCTGGTATTATTATCCAACCTGAGAGTAAGATCGATCGATTCTTTAGTGTCTTAAAACCAAGTCTTCGAAGGGCGTTAGCCATAAGGGACTTCAATAGCTACGAGGAAATCGTTCGATGTGCTCTCAAAGTCGAGATGGAGATTGGAGTAACCCATCAGTCACATGGGTTTGATAAGAAGAGGAAGATGGAATTCAAAGAAAAATCTAAAGAGCACACGGAAAAGAAGATGAACTTTCCCTTATGCTCAAAGTGTGGAAAGAAACATGGAGGGAGTTGTCTTAAAGGGACAAGTAAATGTTTTAAATGTGGAAAGGAAGGTCATCGGGCATTTGAATGCCGTGATAATGGGAAGAAGATGTCTAATGATGCAAACAAAGGAAGGGATACACAGAATGAACCTACTACACTTCAATGTTTCAAGTGCAAGGAGATGGGGCATTATGCCAATCAATGCCCAAATCCAAGGGTTGATGATGATGGTCGACGTCAACAAAATCTTAAGGCTAAAGACAAAGGAAAGTCACATGCAATTTCTATCAGCGATGTGGAGTACGATAACGATGTTGTGAAAGGTACACTTACCATCCATTCTAAAGTAGCAAATGTTTTATTTGATTCTGGATCCACCCACTCTTTTATTTCTAAAGAATTTTCTAAGGGTATCACCGTATTACCTCAACAATTAGATGTTGAGTTAGCTGTGACAACACCTAATGGCACATCAATCGCATCAAAAGTTTATAATTCTTCTCCGATCGAAGTTTGTGGGAAAGTGCTTCCTGCAAATCTTGTGATCCTTCCTTTAGTGGAATTTGATGTGATTCTTGGCATGGATTGGCTTTCTCTACATGGAGCTCATATCAATTGCCAAAGAAGGGAAGTCACATTTCATATTCCAGATCAACCTACGATCGTCTATCAATGCAAGGATGAACATAACCTTCCAGTGGAAATTTCTTCCATCTTATGGGTATTGATTCCACTAAATGAAGGTTATTTATCTCAAATGGTTGGTGAGAAACTCACGATTAAGAATATGCCCATTGTACGGGAGTTTGATGATGTCTTTCCGGAGGAATTACCGGGTCTTCCACCGAATCGTGAAGTTGAGTTTTCAATAGAACTCGTACCGGGTGCTTTGCCTATTTGAAAGACACCTTATAGAATGGCCCCAATTGAGTTGCAGGAATTGAAGAAGCAACTCCAAGAGAATCTTGATAAGGGATTCATACGCCCTAGTGCGTCACCTTGGGGAGCACCTGTTCTATTTGTTAAGAAGAAAGATGGATCAATGAGACTCTGCATTGATTATAGAGAACTTAACAAGATCACTATCAAGAACAAATATCCTCTCCCACGCATTGATGACTTATTTGACCAACTACGCGGAGCTCAATACTTTTCCAAGATTGATCTTCGTTCAGGGTATCATCAATTAAGGGTCAAAAGGGAAGATATACCAAAGACGGCTTTCCGTACAAGGTATGGACACTATGAATTTATAGTGATGCCATTTGGTCTTACTAATGCCCCTGATATCTTCATGGATCTAATGAATAGAGTCTTTAGAGACTATCTTGATCAATTTGTGGTAGTCTTTATAGACGATATTCTTGTCTATTCAAAGAGCAAGGAAGAGCATGAAGATCACTTGAGAATTATATTGAATACCCTGAGAAAAGAGAAGCTTTATGCCAAATTTACCAAGTGTGAATTTTGGCTTCAAAAAGTTTCATTTTTGGGTCATATAATCTCAAAAGAGGGGATATCTGTGGATCCAGCAAAAACAGAGGTTATCGAAAGATGGTCAAGACCAACAACAGTAACTGAGATTCGAAGTTTTCTTGGTTTGGCTGGATATTATCGACGTTTTGTAAATGATTTTTCACGATTATCTAATCCACTCACCAAGTTGACTCGGAAAGGAGTTAAGTTTGTCTGGACAGAGGAATGTGAAGAGAATTTCAAGGAGTTGAAAAGAAGGTTATCCAGTGCACCTGTGCTCACACTGCCTTGTAGTGGAGAAAGGTTTGTGATCTACAGTGATGCATCCAAGAAGGGATTGGGGTGTGTTCTTATGCAAAATGATATGGTGATAGCTTATGCCTCACGACAGTTGAAAATCCATGAGCAAAATTACCCAACACATGATTTGGAGTTGGCTGCGGTAATCTTTGCATTAAAGATTTGGAGGCATTACCTTTATGGTGAAAGGTGTGATATTTATACTGATCATAAAAGTTTAAAGTATATTTTCACACAAAAGGAGTTGAATATGCGTCAAAGAAGATGGTTGGAGCTGATTAAGGATTATGACTGCTCAATCCATTACCACCCTGGGAAAGCAAACAAGGTGGCAGATGCATTAAGTCGACAAGACCATGCTAGTTTATCCATGATGAGGATCACAAAAGATCCAATATTTATGGATTTACAAAGGATGGATCTTGGAATTATAATGGAAGGGGAAAAATCTTATCTTTCTCAAATGAATGTTCAACCATCTATACATGTGAAGATTAAAGAGGCACAGAAAGAAGATGTCGAGTTACAAAAGAAGGTGAGAAATGTTCCTGAATTCAACCTTGATTGTGATGGGATAATAAAGTTCAGGAATCGGGTTTGTGTTCCTCCCATCCCCGAATTAAAGAAAGAGCTGCTGGATGAGGCTCATAGTTCTTCATTCTCTATTCATCCTGGAAGCACGAAGATGTATAGGGACCTGAAAGAGTACTTCTGGTGGGATGGCATGAAAAGAGATGTTGCTGAATATGTCTCTCGATGCTTGGTTTGTCAACAAGTTAAAGCTGAGAGACAGAAGTCTAAGGGGATGTTACAACCATTACCCATACCCGAATGGAAATGGGAAAACATCACTATGGACTTTGTCACAGGACTTCCTAAAACATCCAAAGGCAATAATGCTATATGGGTCATAGTTGATCGTCTTACAAAGTCTGCACACTTCATTGCTATTAGAGAGGATTTCTCTCTAGATCAGCTTGCCAGGATATATGTAAAGGAAGTGGTAAGATTGCATGGAGTACCACTTTCTATTATATCTGATCGGGATCCGAGATTTACCTCGAAGTTCTGGCGAAGTCTTCAGCATACTCTGGATACAGAGTTGAGTTTCAGCACTGCTTATCATCCCCAGACAGACGGTCATTCTGAGAGAACAATTCAAACCCTAGAAGATATGTTGAGAGCTTGCTCTATGGATTTCAAAGGAGGTTGGGATCAACACCTACCTTTGGTGGAATTTTCTTATAATAATATCTTTCACTCCAGTATTCAAATGGCTCCTTATGAAGCTCTCTATGGAAAGAAATGCAGGACTCCAACTTGCTGGGATGAAGTTGGGGAAAGAAAGCTATTAGGACCTGATCTCGTTGATGAAATGGCAGAAAAGGTCAGATCTATTCAACAACACATAAGAGCAGCTCAGAGTCGACAGAAAAGTTATGCCGACAACCGAAGAAAAGACCTAGAGTTTGAAGTGGGTGATAAAGTGTTCTTACGAATATCTCCCTGGAAGAGGGTTATGAGATTTGGAAAGAAGGGGAAGTTGAGCCCTAGATATATCGGTCCTTTTGAAATACTGGATCGTGTTGGGAAGGTAGCTTACCGATTGGCGCTTCCACCGAATCTCTCTCAAGTTCACGATGTGTTCCATGTATCTCTCCTGAGAAAGTACATACCAGATCCTTCACATGTACTCAGCTCAGAAGTTGTACCGCTGGAGAAAGATATTTCTTATGAAGAACAGCCGATAGAGATTCTGGATCGTAGCGAAAAAGTCCTACGAAACAAGACCACTCGATTGGTGAAAGTTTTATGGACGAACCACCAACTTGAAGAAGCTACATGGGAGCTTGAGGATTTGATGAGGGAGAAGTATCCTCATCTGTTTGTCACAAAGTGACGAATTTCGAGGGCGAAATTCTTTTTAAGGGGGGTAGAATGTAACACCCGAGACTTTTATGTTATATAAATCATCAAAGGAATATTTTTCTACACAACACTTGCTTGGCTTGCTTTACACGCAATCGCGACCTTCCTCGATAGCTTGCGTCGTACGCAATACCGAGTTTCACTAAACAACAATATGCTATTAAAACTAGCCGTTATGAATAGTAATAACCACTTTTTGAAATTTTATAAATTTTATTTTTCAAAATGGACTTCATTTTTGGACTCAGAATATCGAAATTAGCCTAGGGTAAAATTTTGGTATTTTTCTGAAAACTTTCAATTTTTGATGAATAGTGAAACCACTAAGTGGTAGGTTAAAGACTGAATTTTGCATAAAACTTAATTTTACCGCTTCTGTGAATGGAATTTCAAAAATCCGACAGACACGGTTGATATCAGTAAGTAAAATGTGGTTCAATGAGATAAAAATAATTTTTTGGTGAATAGTAACTTTTTACTTTTTTTAGCGCGGTTAATAGTAAATAGGGTAACTAAGGGTAAATATGATATTAATATTACCCTAACACATGTCCTAATTCTATTGGACAAGTGTAATTCGACCAAAAACAAACTTAGGAAGAAAATATGACCATTTAGGCCCACTTGTATTAGATTAGGACATTTATTATTAATTTATTTAAAGAAGGGTTAAAATAGTTAAAATCAAAGTTTAATAAGTAAATAATTTTTACTATGGGGTTATACATAAGATAAATTCGACTATAAATATTCATTAGAAATCTAAAAAGATTTCCTACATGATGGTATTTTATTTGTAATTTTTAGACATCAAATAATTTAATTTATTTATGACACAAAGATGATGCAGTAATTATCTTATTAATGAAATATTGACATAATTAATGTTATAAACACAAAAATAAATGTAATTTGAGACTTTTTATGAATTCCACTAATTTTCTAGGTTACTTTGATATATTAATGTTGATTTAATCAACTTGGTTCGAACATATAATTCTGTTATGACTTTCACAAAAATCATATATCAAATAGTGTCAAAATTGACACAAAATAGTTTTTAAATCAAATATTATATTATTAATTTTTATTGTATTCCTAAAAATCTAAGGTTCATCCAAATGACTTAGATAAGGATATATATATTAATAATAAACAATTTGGGGTTCGTTTGGCATGTTATATTAAGTTTATTAACCATATAGTGAAAGAAAACAAAAAGACATGGTAAAAGTTAAATTATTTAACTTAGTGTTAAATCTAATTGATAAGGTTAAAATAATATCCTAAACTTGTCTAAATTCTATTGGTTGATAGGATTTCGACCCATCCCCACTTTAGCTTCGAAATAAGACCCTTTGGAACCATTATAAACCGATTTTGACTTTAATATAAAATAATATTTTGAGATATTCCTAAGGTGCCCCTCTCCTCCCTTATAAAAGGGCACCTCCTCCCCCTCCTCCTCACACCAAATTGAGCACTCAAGCTCGGCCAACCCCTGCCCTTTTCTCCCCTCCACTTCCCTAGAATAGTCCTAGAGGTCCTGGTCTTCTCCAAAGACCACTCTTAGTTCCTTAAGTGGAGGATTCAAAGAGGCGTTCCAAAGAAGAGGTAATATCCATTACCGATCTTTTCAATTTCTTTCTTCTTCAACTTCTTCTTCTTTAGTTGTTTCATGATGAAGTAATAACATCAGTATTACTTACATACTGATATGTTATTATAAATATGAAATAACCCTAATTCACCTTCTATCCATCCTACGGAAAAATGAAATCACCGCGCGTGCGTACGTACGGAATACCGTCTCCACGCCGTGGTGTAATCTATATTCCACCATCACTTTACAAGGATGGGTATAATGGTGTAATGAGTAACTATTTATGATTATTATGAAGTAATATTGATACTGAAATAATATATATATACTCCAATACAATTCCACGATCATAGGAACGATATCATCACTCGTGCGTACGTACGGAATACCGTCTCCACGATGTGATGCGACTCGTTCTACATGATCTTCATTTCATAATGATTATATAAATGAATTGAATGAATGAATATGGTATATAATACACTAATACCATTCTGGAAATGAAGTATCTATAACCTAAAGATAAGAATAAGAATTTATTCGACAAAACACGCATAAGAACAAAAAGTTATAAAGACCCGAGTAACAAGTAACAATGAAATATTACTAACAAGAAGCTAATAATATGATCATATATGATATCATATCAATATGTATGATTCTGGAATAAGTCAATAACATTATTTAAACCATTATACAGGAGCTTCGGACACATACAAGGCAAATTGGACCTAAGGTAAGGGAAATATCACAATCTCATTTTTATCCGAGATTGTTTATTCGTAAGTATTTACTGGGGTGTATTTTATCATCCACATCCATGTTCCCTCAATATGTAATATTGTTTCCATCCACTTGAAATAGTTTAAATCGAATTTTACCCTTAGGTGAGTTTTTAGTAAAGAATATGAAAGGAATCTTTTGTCGTTTTTCCGTACGAGGTACTTTTTGACTTTTCCGACAAAAGTACGAAGAATGTTTTTTTTTAACTTATACGGAAAGAATGGATTTTTAAAACATTATTTCCAAGAAGCTTCCTTTACGAGTTTTCAAGTTTATTTTTAATCAACTTCTTTTAGTTTAAAGTTGTATGACATGTTAAGAAAGGAAAAATGTTTTTGAAAAAGAAGGATATTTTCCTCAAGAATGGAGTTCAAGTGTTTTATCAAAATTATTTTCCATCTAAGATAATAAAGGGTTCTGTTTTTATCCCTATTATTACATGGATTTGATTATGTTGTGATGGAAATATTTTTATGAATTCCTTTACCTTATATGATTTGTTTTATGATGTCATGATGTTTCAAGAATCCCATTTTTGTTACATGTGTTATGCGATGATGTATGATTTATGATTATGTGGCACACATAAGAAAGGATTCATTATAAGATGGGTGGGACCTATATCTCCCTCCAATGCATTGGGTAATGATTTTATATCTCATGAGATAGACATGGCTGGAACGGAAGGTTATTTCGGTTCAGTGATACAGGACTGAAACGAGGAGTGAACTCGGTTCAGAAAGGGACTTTGTCCACTAAGATAGTCTTGGCGATGAGTCATGACTAACAAGAAATGATTTTCCATGATTATGTGTGCATGCCACAAAGTTTCAAGTTTTATGTTATGATTTTGGGGATCTCATTTTCACTTCTATGATTTATTCCATGTTAAGATATTATGATCTCTTTTGCAGGTTTTGATTTTCATAAAGATATGATATGATTTTTATTTCCTTTATTTGCCCTTGCTGAGCATTTGAGCTCACCCTTTTATGTTTTCTTTTCCCCAGGTCAGGAAGATGGATATTAAGTAGAATATGCTAAAAGGGACCCTAGATATGATGAAATAAATGGGAGACACTGTAGAAGATTTATGAACCAGTCGTTTATGTTTCCCAGTTTCTAAAGACACTATACCTATACGGTCCTTTGTGGTTTTGTCATATGTTGTAATAAGTGTGCTTCAATTTTGAAGTATTAACAATGTATGTAAAGTGTGGGTCATTATAGGAAGATAAAATAATTTCTATGGGATAGGAAAGAAATATTCAAATTGAAGATGTGTACATAGTGAAAGATTACATTGATATATTTATAGAGGATTTAGCTGGACATCCTCTAGAGCAGGAGGTTGAGTTCTTTATTTATTTAATTCCTGAAGCAAGACCTATATCAAATACCCCATATATAATGGCCATTGTGGTGTTAGTGGAGCTTAAGAAAAAACACAAAGATTGGAGTGACAAAGGATTTATTCGACCTACTGTATCTCCATGGGGAGCCCCGTTCTTGTTTGTAAATATGAAAGATGGATCCATGGGGCATTGCATTGATTATCGGGAAATCAATGCTATTACAAAAAATAATAAGTATCATCTGCCCTAGATTGATGATTTATTTGACCAACTTCACTGAGCTCAATACTTTTCTAAGATTGACCATTGATCCGAATATCACCAACTACATCTGAGGAAGGAAGATATTCCAAAGACAACATTTCGAACAAGGTATGGGCATTACGAGTTTACAGTGATGCCTTTTGGACTGACAAATGCACCCTCTGTTTTAATGGATTTAATGAATTGAGTTTTAAAGGAATATCTTGATAACTTTGTTGTGGTATTCATCGATGATATCCTGGTATACTCAAAAATCTATGAAGACCTTGAGGATCATTTGTGGACTATTGTAAAAACTCTTAGAAGAAATCAACAATATGGAATGTTTAGAAAGGGCGAATTCTGGCTTCATTCAGTTTCTTTTCAAGGCTATATTTTCTCTAAGGATGGAATCCTAGTTGATCCTAAAAAGACAAAGGAAATTCAAGAATGACCCACTCCAACAAACATAACTGAGGTACACATTTTTATTGGATTAGCTGGTTATTATCGGCATTTTGATTAGAATTTTCCCCAATTGGCTAACCCGCTAACCAAGCTCACACGTAAAGGAGTTATGTTTGTGTGGAAAAAAGAATGCACAAAATGCTTCGATAAATTGAAAAGAAGATTGATTAATTATCCGATTTTGACTCTTCCATTTGGATGTGATGGATTTGTAATATACAGTGATGCATCAAAGAATGGACTGGGTTGTGTCCTTATGCAAAATGATAATTTTATTGCTTATGCATCAAGACAGTTGAAGACTCATGAGAAAAATTATCTAACTGATGATCTTGAGTTAGAAGTCGTACTCTTTGCATTGATAATATGGAGGCATTATCTCTATGGAGATAGATGTGAGATTTATACAGACCACAAGAGTTTGAAATATATTTTCACACAAAAAGAACTCAAAATGAGGCAATGAAGATGGCTCGAGTTACTCAAATATTATTACTGTTCAATACACTACCACCCAGGAAAGGAAAATATGGTGGCAGATGCATTAAGTAGGAATGTTCATGGCCTTCAAACTCAAATAAGGACCAAAAGAGATTATATGTTCGGGGATCTACTGAAGATGGATATAAGAATCGTTAACAAAGGAAAAACATCACTCCTATTTCAAATGATTACTAAATCATATTTAATAGAAAAGAAAAAAAGTTCTCAATCTGATGATGAAAATCTGCACAAGAAAATTAATTCAGTCAAGGATGGGAATCTAGTTTAATTCATGTATGAAGAAGGAGTTCTGAAATTTGGGAAAAGGTTATTCATTCCATCAATACCTGAGCTAAAAAGGGAGCTATTAGACGATTCTCATAGCTCAAATTTCTTTATACACCAAGGTATCACCAAGATGTATAGAGATCTGATGGAATATTTCTGGTGTGATAATATGAAGCTGGAAATTGCAGACTATGTGTCAAGGTGTCTAGTTTGTCAATATGTGAAGGTGGAGAGAAAATATCCCAAAATAATGATTCAACCTCTACCTATTCCTATGTGAAATTGGGATAACATTATGATGGATTTTTTCACCGGACTACCTAGGACACCTAGAAGGAATGATGCAATATGTGTAATTGTCGATCGTCTCACTAAAACATCACATTTCCTTCCAATAAGAGAGGATTTACCACTTAAGCGCCTGGCAAGAATTTATGTTAACGAAGTTGTGAGACTTCATGGTGCACCTCTATCAATTGTCACTGATCGAGATCCCCAATTTACGTCAAGATTCTAGAAAAGCCTCCATAAGGCTTTGAATACTGAGCTTCATATGAGTATTTCATATCACCCTCAAACTGACGGTCAATCTGAAAGAACTATTAAAACTCTAGAAGATATGATGAGGTTATGTTCTCTTGACTTCCAAGGTATGTGGGATCAATACTTTCCTTTCGTGGAATTTTTTATACAACAATAGTTTCCATTCTAGTATTCATATTGCTCCATATAAAGCATTACATAGAAAGAGATGTCGAACTCCAACTTGTTGGGATGATGTTGGTGAGAGGAAACTTATAGGCCTAGGATTTATTGAAGAGACCACGAAAAAGGTGAAGAAAATACAAGCCCATATTAATGCAGCCCATAGTTGGAAGAAGAGCTATGCTGAAAACTGGAGAAAGGACTTGGAATTTCAAGTGGGAGATAATGTATTTCTGAAAGTATCTCTATAGAAGGGTGTCTTAAGGTTTGGTACGAAAGGGAAACTGAACCCCAGGTACATTTTCCATTTGAAATTTTGGACCAAATTAGAGCCGTAGCTTACAGTTTGACAATGCTTCCAAGTCTCTCCATGTTTCACAATGTGTTCCAAGTGTCAATGTTAAGAAATTACATGATAGACTAAACACATGAACTCACTTATAAAGAAGTAGAACTTGATCCAGATCTATCTTACTGTGAAGATCCTATCAGAATTCTTGACACAAGGAAGCATTTATTGATAAATCTAACAACTCGTCTAGTAGAGGTTCTTTGGAGAAACCCAAATATAGGGGACGAAACATGGGACCCATAGGATTTCGGGAAGAAGAATCACCCACATCTTTTTTGTGGGCTTTATACATAATATTTTGAGGATGAAATTTCCGAAGGAGGGAATAATGTTTCACCCCAAACATTTTATGATATGTTTCTATTAATTAAATTATATTCATCACTGTGTTCCATTGAAACAACACTATTTTATTTAGGATATAGTGAAAACCTATCCATTAAATATAAATTTTCCACTTCTATGTTTTGAATTTCAAAAAATGGTCATCTAGAGTTGTGATTAATAAGTCATTTGGAGTCTGATAGAAGAAAATTTATTTTTGTTGAATAGTAACATACCCTTATGAATAGTAATATGTATAGTAAAATGACCCTTATGGATAGTAAATAATAAAATTATTTTATTTTCTTAAGGTAATATGATAATGGGATATTAATTAATTTTTCAATGTCACATAAAACTAATTGCACTTCAAGATTGTTATCTTTCGAATCAACAATGACCTTATTTAAAAATTAAATTAATAATATTTAAAACATAATTTGTGAAAAATGGATTTCACTTTTGAATTCTTCATGTCCAAAAATTGTAGGGGTGAAGTTTTGGGATTTTTCTGAAATTCTAGAATTTTTGATGAATAGTGAAATACGATAAAGTACCGTATATGCAAATTATCAGTAAAATACAGTATTTATGACATCATAAGTGATGTAAGGCCACTTAGTTCGAACTAACATGACATTATTACTATTTCAGGTTACATGAACTACGACTATTCAAAATCTTGGGCAAAAATATTATAATAATGATTAAAATAATAAAAAATACCCCCTCTCCTCCACTATAAAACCCCCTCACCACTCCCTCTTCTCTTCACTTCTCTAAGCCTTGAAGCTCCTCAAAGTTCTGCCCAATAATCCACCCAAGTCACTCCCCCACTTCATAGAGCCACTGGTCTCACCAAAAGACCAAAACGAAAGGCCTTAAAAAGGATCTCAAGGAGAAGAGATCCAGAGGTAAACAACCTCTTTTATTTTCTTTCTTTTCTTTCATTTTATGTTATTCTCTTCCATTCCTTTTGGCATGTGTTGGGATATTTAATTAAATATTCCCCCTTACTTTCCATATTTTGTATGAATTATGATATATTCCATTCCTCTCATCAAACTATTTTTATGAAATTTTAAGAGATGTTGTTAGGCTGCCGAATTTTCATTAAAATATTATCATGTTTTCATTCATTTTAAGATTCCTTTATTTTCTTCTTATTTCCTCAAAAAATCATAACCAAGAGGCGTGGAAGCTCCCGAATATTCTATATTTGGGATTTTATAATGTTTATGGAAAATTTAACATCATTATTCTTCTCCTGTAACACTTATTTAAGTAATTAAAACATTGTTCGGGATGTGTCTAATTACCAACATTGTAGACGATGTAATTTCAATTTCCATTAATTATTTCAAGTATTATCATGAAACCAAATTAATGGTTGAACTAGGTAATAATTTATGTGTTTTATCTAGATTAATGTTTTGTAATCTTTACATGTACATAATATGGAATAATAATACAAAACAAGTTTATTAAGCACAAAACTGCGAAACCAAATTCAAGTGTTTATTTTAACTCATCAAATCAGTCATCCTCATGGTATATAACCAGAATCATGATAAGATCATTTACGTTTCATTAATTTCACTAATAATATGTATTAACAATTCTGGATGTTTTACCATATTTCAAACCAACTTCCATTCATGAATCCAAGTAAACAAAGGATGAATCTAAGTAAGAAAATGCTTCCTAACCAATAAAGTTGAATCTCTTAAATTCAACAAAAAGGCCATTAATGATCTTAATAATGTTATACCATATCAGTTACATGTTGATAAGGTTATGGAATTATTAATTAATTAATCTATATTTGATTATTTAGGTCATTAAGAACAATCAAGAACACACTGGAGAAAAAGGTATGGGGTTTCTCATCTCACTTTCATTTCTGTGAGATTTTCATTATTCGCCACATAATTCTTGTACATGGTATATGTTTTCTTCCATTTGATATATAATAACATTATTAGCTTTATATTCATGTTAATCAATGATTCATTTGAGTTTTATTATGTTCTGGTCATATGATTCGACCGGTTACATTGTTGTAAGGGCCTTTGTCTCAAATACCTTTTCCATGTGACTAACTTTGTACTGTACAACTAATAATCCTTATGTGGTGTACCTACTGCCCATTTGAGATCACCTTTCATTTGATTTTATATTTATATTAAATATCCATAATCTCATGTCATGGATATGTTTTTTGTATAAACTGTATACTATTTTACATACAGTGTTTATTTGGAAAGATATTTTAATTATGGTAATATTGATGAATCTTTATACTTTACTCTATAAAAATATTTAAAAGTTATATTTCCATTGTATTGAATCAATGTATAATTAATTCTTTAGACACAGAGTGGCGGGTGGGGACCGCTATAGCCCCTCGATGCATCGATAGGTCTCATGAGACAAAACTGTTTGGCGATAAACCCTTCGACTTTGTTTCAAAATATTAGATAGGTTTCTACCCACAGAACTAAACCGTTTCAATGGTATTTTGGTTTCATGTGCCAGATACATGATGTCCAATTAATAATAAATCTCATTATTCATTATCATTTATTATTATTATCCATGAGGTTTTCACTATGACAAAATATATGGATGCAGATTCATTTTCAATTTATTAATGGAAATAGTTATTCATTTATTCACTATACCATATTGATTATGTCAACATGATTATGATTCACTTATTATGGTACTCATTCTTCTGCTATTTGTAACCCTTACTGAGCATTTGAGCTCTCCCCTTTCATTGTATATCTTCAATAGGTGATGAAGAGAAGGCCTTTTATTGATTTCTTGTGGATGTAGTTTTAAGTTTTTGTTTTGTATTGTATTTTGTAACCTTTCGCAATGTATTCGGAGTTACATCTATGTATCTAGTTTCTTCAGGACTACTAAACTGATCATTCCATCAGTATTTTTATTCCTTCCAACCATGCCAATATCATAAGTAATGCACCGGCTCCATCCTAGTTGGGTCAGGGTGTTACAATATCATTATATCTATTTAGGATTATAATGTCTATCTCATATTGTATTATTCGACTACTGATATGTCGTATCGAGTGAATGGTTTACACCAAATATTATGAATAAGTTTCCTTTAGTTTTGGATCAAATAATTTATTCATATAAGGAATGGAAAATATATTATAATCATTGAATAATTAAATTATTATAATAATCCAATGGAAACCTGATATGGTAATTTATATGTGCACCGTAGAGTTGGAAATAAAATATTGAGGACCATCATTAAATGAATGAAGTCTATATAAATTATCAGACAATTCCATTAGACTGTGTGTGGTGATTCAATAATGATGTACTGAATAATTTCTCATTTAATGTTCTCCAATTTTATGAAGGAGAACATTTTAGAATAAATTTTGTGTCTTTGGGATTTTCTAAAGGCATATGGGATTGTAGTGGTTGTTGTACTACCTTTGGGGTCAGAAGTATTTTTGTTGTTATTAAGTGGTCTCTATCGAATAATTCCACCTATATAGATCATTCTAAACATGTGGTACACATATTTAGTTTATGTTCATCATTTTCATTTTGATTTAATGATGATATATTATGAATTTTATTTTATTTCTTCTATGATTATAAGAATGATATTTTCTTATAAAACATATTTATATATGAAATCAATTTTTATTTTTTCCTTATGCACCACCCCTCTTGTCTAGTTATATGAACAATACCAATTCATAGTATTGGGTAATGGGTAAACCCCAAACTTCCATGATACTGGAACTATGATATGATATAAAATCATCATTTCAAACTATTCATTCCAATCATACCATGGTTATATAATGGTGATTCTATTTTTGGTGTGTTGTGGACATGGATATAGTGCAAGGTTTTATTATTTTGGTTTGGTATGGTTATATAATAAATTGATGTGGGATAGATATGTGATATGTGTCGTTGGTTTTTGGATGTCATTTTATGAAGTCATGCCAGTGCAATGATGTTTTCCAATGTTATCTAAGGGTGCCTAGATCAATAGAGAGGCTGATTTGAGGTACCGCCGATAACATCCAAACCCGAACAATCATGTTTGATCTAGAAGGTTGCATAACATCATGCCTTCCTCCCTATAAACAAGAGGTTGTCAAATAGTAGTGAAGGTATAAGAATGTTAGTGGTGAGACTATACCCTTAGACTCATTTCATTAGATCGATAATAAAAAAAATCGATATAGTAGGTATTCAGACTAATCATGTGGAAGGATAATGATGAAATACATTTCAAACAAATAAAGTGGATCCAAATGTGGAAAGCATAACTTGTGTAAATAAAATAGATAATAAAAATGAAAAACTATAGGTCTTGTAGGTGTCTATTCTATGCATCCACCAGAACCACACTCTTCAGCTCATCAGTCCACCACATAGCATTTTCCCTTCACTAGATTCCCCATGAAATCTACAAATACACCATAATGGCCATGTATGGATTGATTACAAGACTCGGATGTACATCACAATGTGTCCTTAAGCTGATGTACTCATGTATACAAGTGTATTCCATAATAATAACAATAAATTCATAATAAAAATAGAAACAAATATTTCAAAACTAAGTGGTCATGCTCTAACCAAGCCACCAAAAATCCTTGTCTATAACTCCTTCAGATCCATGTAGGAAATATACCATATATCCATAAGTATCCAAAACACACCACGAGGATGTTGGTTAGTTGTTCAGAATCCACAGGGCATTTAGTGGAAACAAACTACCTAGAATCCAAATGGCATAGAGAAATACCCAGATCCACAAGGCATTGTGTATCTGTGACCTGACTAGAATCCACAAGGGATTAGGTAACACTTGATATTAAAAAGGCATCATGTATCAGAGATATAATAATAATTCACAAGGCATCAAGTAGATTCTAGGTTATAAAATTATCATGTTGCCATGTCATCTTTAACCCAAATCTTGCATGAACCCCAGATGGAGTAATACTTCTACTATGGACACCTATTAAGTATAGACATACCTATCCAACAATGGAAAACATGACAAGTCATAGAATGATAAACATCATCACAGACATTAAGATAAATATAACATCATTATATGTATCAACATGTGAATCAAAAATCATCATGGAATTACACTAACACATCAATATCAATGAATCATATCATACCATATTAGTGGACAAACACACTCATATATGATCATAATCTAGCATGGTTAACAGATATGTCTATGCATAAATCATATTATTGCATCATGTGTTACAAATCCCAAAACAGTAAGTAGCTTCCTACCTCAAATATATTTGATATAAAAAGGTGATAATAAACCAGTCATAAACATATCATCAGGACAATATTATAGATATGTTGAAACTCCATGATCATCAAGGTTTAATATCACAATAATAGTAATTTTATTTTAAAAAGAATGAAAATATCATATGTGATGATAGTCCCCCTATCCTTGATAGTTTTAAAATTATCATTAAAATTTCAGATGCGTTGATATTTTCTCTCTCTATGAAAAATTATAACATTATTATCTAAATAATCACATGTGATGATAATTTTACTTTCCTAGATAATTTTAAAAAATTTATCCATACAATATATGTGTTATAAATTATAATTCAATAATTTTACTATTTTAATTTCTCAAATAAAATTATTTTTTGGTAATTTATCATCATTCCAGGAAATTATCATTACTTATAATCATCTTTCAATAATTTTATGAAATTATCATTTTATGAATATTAATAATAATCATTTAATATTTTTTAACAATTACTATTTTCTTATTTATTTAGAAACATATTTTTTAATCCAAAAAATATCATTTGTTAAATTTTGGAATATATTCTTATTTAAAATAAACCATTTTAATTTTTTTGTAATTTTAATATTAAATATAAAAGGAAGGAAATAAATATTTTAAAACAGATATTTCTCCTTGGTGGTGCACAATACCTGGGAACTAAACACCCACCCTCGCATGACTCTCTTCAACTAAAAAGAAGCTAGAGTGGATCAAATGATTCAGTAATACTAGAAAGTGGTGTTTCATACTCATTTGAGTAAATTTATAGGAGAGTAACTGAGTATTTATAATACCCAAAACGATTTTAGGGTTTTCAAAACTGAAAAAAGTAATCTTCCATTTTAATCTATTAAATAGTGAACTAGTCAGTGCAAAATCAATTATTTATCCATCATAATGTGTTTTTGGGTTTTAATTCATCAAGAAACACTCTAATTTGATTCTTTCAAAATACCTTATGGGTGTTAATGGTGTCATAACATGTGTGTAATAGATGTTTAATAGTTAAATAAATTAAATAAATTAACTAGATTATCTATTTATTTAACATAATTATCATATGAATTAATTTAATTGGTGACTTGTCCAAAAACCATTTGAATATAAATGTATTACCCTACCTAGGTAAACCCCAATCTAGATCTAACGATGGTATTAAATTTCTCATAGGACACACCGTTTATGATAGTTTAAAAATTTATTAATTAGAAAATAGACAAATAAATAAATTAAAAAAAATTGATTTTTTCTCAAGTTATCTATCCAAATATTCAACTCTTACAAATGTTATACCCCATACATTTTAAACAATGCATCCCAGAACAAACTATTTTCTCATATTCCCCATATGACACAACATTATAGATTTATTAAATTATTTTAAAAAATAATATAATAAAAATTATTAAATAATTTATTTTTGTGAGCGATAAATCCAATATTTAGACACTTATAAATGTTATGCCACTCCTAGGGTAGACACCATGTCCCGAACCTAATATCAAACATTGATTTATCATAAAACTCAATTTTTTAGTGTTATTAAATTATTTTTAAGAAATTTACTTGTTTGATATAATATATATAGTAATTTTATTATATATTCATAGATAATTTTTAGACCTTCTAATCTCACTCTAAATTTGCATCCCACTTCAAAAATATTTTATTGAATATTATAAAGTGTTTTTTTACCTTTTACCCTTAAAAAATAATTTAACACATTTGTTAATTTATTTTCCCTGATAAATAATTTTTTTCACATAAGAAACTTCTAATTTATCAAGAGGAGGGATTTTATTGTCCTTTTAAAAATAGGAAATTTCAATCCCCCCTCTATTTTCTTTTCATCCTCAAGATGTAACTCAAGTAGTATTACCAAAAAAATTCAAACCACCGATCTCAAACCTTATACTCACATACCAAAATCTCTTATGTGAACCATACATGCTTCCACTTTATCTGGAAAAGTGGTATAGTATTACCTCACAACACATTCTCATTTTTATTTAGGATCTATATCAGATTCTCCTCATAATATGTGTAAGTGTCCAACCCAAAATCTTCAAAACGAAAAACATTAATATGTTTAGGTGTGTACCTCTAATGTTGTTACATTTTTAAGACATCATTCTTACATCAATAAAGATATGGGATATCAAGAAGGTACATCACTACCCCTATCCTTTTTTTATCTCAATGTTTCCAACATAATGTTGAGATAACTTTACACCCTTCTCATGATATCCATTACCTATCTAAATAATCACTATCAAGAAAACATGATCTCTCATAAATAACTCCAAGGGAATCCTACTATGGTCAAAATTTAATATATGAATTATATGAGAGGTGTCCAAAACTATTTTTATTAGCTATACTCTCTCAGAGGTATCCTGAACAATGCTGGTTCTGACAACCACTACTTCACTCACCTCATACCAACAGAGTGGTGAGCCATTGGGACACCCATAAAGAGCCTCATAATGTTATATCTGAATCTAAGAGTAATAAATATTTTGTAATGTGATGTCAATAATGAATAGGTTTTGATCACATGCTCCACCAAAATCAAGAATGCAAGCTCAAAACATATCCTTCAATATGTGTACTGGTTGTTTAGACTATCTGTCAGTCTGATAATGATATGTTGGGATAAATCTCATATGTGAACCTAGGTATTTTTGCAAGCCATCCCAAAAGTGTGATGGATAAAAATTATCTCTATCTGAAAAAATTCTCAAAGGGACTCCCTTAAGGCGCATGATCTCTCAGACATAGATCTTTCCCAAATCCTCCACTTAGTGAGTCTCTCTAATTGGTAAGAAGTCATCACATGTTGTTAATGGATTAAAAATATCCAAGAATATGCCATGAATCATTGGGGTCCAGTGTAACCTCATCACAACGTCCACCATGACATATAACCACTTACATAGAGGTATCATGAGTGTCTTCAACAACCCAATTGGATGTTGCTGCTCAGACATCACCCTATGATAGGTGACACATCAAGAGAGAAAAATGAGAAATGTATCTATAAATCCATGGTCACTAGAAATTTTTAATGAAGTCATGACACTTATTGGAGATACCAGGATGTATTTCCCATCAAGAGGTATGATAATCCCTCATATTCTTTTCTCTAATCGATTCATGGAATACTACTCTACCATTTACTAGATCAAAACGTTGTTATCCATCAAAAATCTAGGTATCAAGTCACCTCCAGCATGTTGTTCTCTCATCTCAGAACACTTTGGGTTTGAATCATGGCCAGTCATCACCCATTCCAACAGAGAAGATGTAACCAATAAAAAAGAAGAAATTTAAAGATACCAAAACCTATGAAGCCACAAAAATCTATTCATCCAATAATAACATCAATTTCCACTACTCCTATGAATGAATCTCACTAATATCCCTATCATCCAATGTCTTACTACTGAGATAATCCACAACAACATTACCCTTACTAGGTCTATACACCAACTCAATGTTGAACATCTTCATATACTCAATATAGAGCCCATGTCTCTCATTTAGGACTATAATAGATTACCGACAGTCTCCCCGTAGCTGATCAAAATGATTGTTGATCCTGGTCAATGAATATCGG
Organism: Viscum album; assembly: GCA_963277665.1. Lineage (NCBI taxonomy): Eukaryota > Viridiplantae > Streptophyta > Magnoliopsida > Santalales > Viscaceae > Viscum > Viscum album. The sequence goes on along the minus strand of OY728153.1, from coordinate 1,134,357,519 downwards.
TTCTTACCCATCACCTAGTACATATTATTGTAATCAACACAAATCCAAATACTACCATCCAAATTCTTTATGAATAAAATATTTTTTCCATTGTTTTTTGTACTATGTCTGATAGAACCCCTCATCTCCAAGTCTTTTAGCAGCACCTTGAATTCCTTTATATCAATTATATCCATATGATACAGTGTTATCGAAGTGGTTTCCACAATTAGAATGATAACCAACTCAAAGTAAACCACTATATTAATATGGAGTCTTGTGAAGTTATCTAAAAAATATTTGAATTGAGATCCATGATTGTTGTAAAATATGAGGTGGTTTCCACTGATCCTACATAAAGATCAAATCATTCCTTCTATTTTTCCATCATCTCAAGATGAATCATGTCTGGTCTAACTCTATTTCCCTCAAATTCCAACTCATTAGTATTTGTGAATTTATATCCCCCTACTATGGTAAAAGATACATATATAAGATAACAATGACTGTGAGAACATAAATTGGTCATCCATTCCATGCTAAGAATCATGTCAAATTTTTTCATATCTAGAATCTTTAATTCCCACATATTTACATAGTCAACAACAAAGAGTGGATGTTCTAGGAATAAAAGAAGACATACACTCTAATTCCCAACTATCTATCAGGGGAGACTAACTCAGATGTTATATTTACTGGTAGGTCCATTCCAAAATCTACTTTTGCAGATATGAATGAATTGGATGAACCAATATCAAATAATGTAGTAGGAAATAGAGAGGTGAGTATGACTATACATTGAATAATGGATGGTACCTATCCAATGTCTTATAGAGTCTAGATCATAGTTCACATGTGACTAAACTTAGCTCCTTTTCTATGGCTATAGAGTGTATAAGAAATCTATGTCCACTACATAGAACCATAAATGTATTCCCATGTCTTAAACCTACCCATTCAAGAGATCAGACTCGAAATCCAGGATTAAATATATTGAATATTCCCATTCTTCCCACAATGATGAAATTTTATCTGAGATGAATTTCAAAATATAAGAATGTTTCCAGCCTTTAGAAAAAGAAAACATTATAAAACCCCTTGAAACACGGATGATGAAGATACAAGCCCATGGACTTCCTCTTCTTATTTCCAGAAGGGGCATACATAGTACTGAGAGGAAACCGGGTCATCGATCCTCTATGGGCTGAGAGTAAGCCTGATACCATATTCTTCTCTAGTGCCTTTTCAAAGGATAGATCCTTGTGAATGATCTATGTATAAAACATCAATTCAAATCCCATAATTGGACGTTTGACTTCTGGTTGAAGACCTATCTCAAAATTTTGATCCTTTTCTCGTATCTCTCAGATGAAAAAAGAGAGAAATTTAGTAAATCCATAAATAGGGAAAAATATGTAGAGACAGTCATAGAAACCTATTGTAATTACATGAATAGGTACCCACAATGTAGCTTCATCATGTCTGCTAAATACCACTTGGGAGAAATATATTTGAATTTTTCCCATGTAATACCCTCTCATATCCCATTTTGGATCATAGAAGTACCCTATTTATTGGAGAGTTCATGAAAAATGACGGTCTCTAGGATCAAAAGCACTTCTACATGAGATTGGACTAGTTCAATGTTTCTATCAATAGAACCCATACAGTCTATATTTTACTAGCCACTAGTGCCCTAAAACATTAGAGGGTGATGGAGATGGAATTCTTGATCATGTTCAGTCATGGTTCTCTGTGTGGGTTTTCCATGTATAAAAACTATCCTAAAAATTCCCACGATGAATGGGATATATATGTTTAATTTCTTATTCTGGTAGAAGATAATTCGAGGTTATATCCCCATGAACCACTATTAGTTACATGAGAGCATCCTTGGATTTCATTGATAGTGGTACCCTTAGACATCTATGAGGTAGAAGCTTCAACAATCGAAGGAAACATAGGAACATAAACTGATCTTAACCTGTTTATGGGTTGCCACCAGGTTTTCCTAAGAGTCTAACATTATCCAAAGGTATAAACCTAATATATAAATAACCCTTGTATATGTTCCAGAATGTTGGTCACAATTGTTATATAAATATACTAACAAAACAGTAGCCTTAGTTTAACTAATTAATCTCAATAAATATATATCAAATAGCATGACAACACATTTAAATCAGAAAAAATAAACAATCCCAAATAGAATGCACATATCATGGAATTTAATTAATGAACTACCATGCAGAACAACAATAGGTGTATATATGGAATGTGAACCTATTTTCCTAGTCATGATTCTTTAACATATAATAAATATTATAAATCATATGTAACATCATGTGTGTCCCACAATGTGATATTAATCAATGAAAAAACAAATAAAAATTTTCCATTTATGGAAACATAGATGTGTATTTCATTGTGATATCCTTGAACTTACATAGATTCCATACTAGAGTCTCAATTTCATATCTTTTATCTAACCTATCCAAAACCCAACAGAAGTAAAATTTAGTTAGTTAGTCCGATCCTATGATACCATTTTCTAACATCATGACCCGAACCATCAAGTCTTGGCTAGATGGTCACATGAACTCATTCTCACCACCTCGTATACAAGAGACTACCGACTATCAATGAGGGTATGAGTCTTTCAATGGGGATACTATACCCTCATTATCATTTCCTTAGGTTGATAATCAAAGATAACCAATATATTAAATAAAAAAAAGTACACATGGGGAAATCTAAATATGGATTATATGGAATAAAAATAAGATGTATACCGAAGTTGAATGAATATAAAGTGCAAATAAATAATTTAAACAAAAATATAATATTAAATAGGTCACCCTAGTATATGTCCAAGACAAACACTAGCTCCACACTCCTCATCTCAACTGTCATCCATAGGGCATTTTCCCTTCACTAGATTCCCCATGAAATCTAAAAATTCATCCAAATTCTTTGGAAGGTGAGTAAAAGAATCATTACAGCAATAAAAATGTGTCCTTGAGCAAATGTGATCAAGTATATTGGTTTATGTCATAATAATAATAAATGTACAACATGTATTAAAACACATATTTCAAAATTGAGCAGTCTTGTATTAACCAACCCACCAAAACCCCAATTGTGCCTGCTTTGGCTCCATGTCAGAAATGTGATGTTTGTCAATAAGTATCCAGAACATGCCACATGGTTGTTAGTGGGGAACTCGAAATCCTCAAGGCATTTAGTTAGAGAAAATAACCCCAAATCCATAAAAAATAAGGTAATAATCAGAATCCATAAGGCATATAGTATCTATAATATACCAAAAATCAATAAGGCATTGGGTAAAAATTAGAATCCACAAGTCATCAAGTGTTTACAATCAACTCCAAATCCAAAAGTCACCACGTAGATTATAGGTTACAATTTTTTCTTTGTGTGTCATTTTCGTCGATGCACATCCTGCATGCACTCCATAAACAGTAATCATACCAATATAAATACCTATCAATCATACCCATACCGATCCTCCAAAGGAAAACATGATGGGATATAAAACTTTTCTCAGGGTATGACAGCTTAAAGGATGACAAAAACCATAACACATATCATATGAAATATATAATCATCATATAAAACTACATGTGAATCAAAGTTCATTATGGAATCAACATATCACATCAATATCATGGAATCAAATCATCCCATATCAAGGGACACACACACTCACCCACACCCACATATGATCATAATCTATCACAATCATTAAACATTTCTACTCATATACCATATTAAGGTAACTTTTGTAACAAATAATAAAAAGGCAAGGACCATCCTCCCTCAAAATGGGTCAATGTAAAAAATAAGGGATAAACTGGTCACAAACACCTCTTTATGGACTTTTTACAGATACATAAAAACATGATTATTGTCATTTCTTCCTAGCAGAAAAAATGATATTTTATTTTAATAAGAAATACAATATCATATAAAATGATACTCCCTATCTCCTGGATAATTTTATAATTATCATTATAATATCTCATGTGATGATATGTTCTAATGTCTTGGATGTATTATAAAATTATTTTTAAAATTATCACACATGAAGATAATTTATCTTTCCCATATAATTTGAAAATTATTATCAGAATTATTCATGTGTTTGAAATTATCCTTCAATAACTATACATTTTTAATTTCATAAAAAACTATCATTAGGTAATTTATCATAATTCATTGATATTTTCAGTTTATAAGGCATAAAATCATATTTAAATAATTTGATGAAATTATCATTTTATAAATATTCAGAATTGTCAATCAATATTTTTTCCCAATAAATCATTTCTAATTTACATTATACCACCATTCGATAATAAAAAAACTATAATTTGATAATTTTGGGATTAAAATTTTATAATTTTTGAATTATAATTTTATTTAATATAAAAATAATTTTTTAATTTTAATATATAAGATTCATATAAGAAAAGGATAATTAAAAAAGAGAAAAATGTATTTCTCCGCAATGGTGTGTGTCATCAGGCAACCAATCCCCCACCCCCACCCCCATCTGGGCACACACACGTGCTGCTCTTCGATAAAAATGAAGATGGAGTGGATCAAAAACCGCATGATCCATAGAAGGATGTGTCTTAGACTCATTTTAGTAAATATAAAGAGAAGAATCATGGTATTCATAATACCCAAATGCATTTATTGTTTTTGAAACCTGTAAATTTTATCTTTCATTTTAACCTTTAAAACATTGAATGAATCAGTGTTAGTCAATTATTTCTACACTTTTGTGTGTTTTTAATTTTTAATCACTTAAAGAATTATTTAATTTGAATCTTTCAAAACTCATCGTGGGTATTAATGGTGGTTCAGCATGTATCGAAGGGATGATGAATTGTAAAATTAATTAAAAAATTAGTTAATTATTTTAAAAAATTATCAAATTAATTAATTTAGTTAGAAACATGTCCAAAAAATCTTTGTGATTAAAGGTTATACCATGTGTATGGTCAACCCACCATTCCAGTCCAAAATGTGGTCTCGTATTTGTCATATGATTCACTTTTTGGGAGATAATAATCATTTTTTAGTTAAAATTTTTAATAAATTAAAAATTAATATAAAAATGTTTTTATCATTTGTGAGCCATCCAAATGAATGATTCATACAGTTTTTATAACCATCCTAGGGTAAAATACACATCTCAAACATTATGGTTGTATCATATTTCTCACACCACACACTATTTTAGAGTTATTAAATTATTTCAAAAAACTATACAATCTATTAAATAATTAATTTTTGATAGTAGGCATCTAAATATCAGACAATTACAAATATAATACATCACCTGTGGTAAAAACCGCATCTAAAAGCTAAAAATGGTCTCATATACCTCATACGACAAACAATTTGGATTTATTAAATTAATTTTAATAAATTCCTCACAATTAATAAAATATAGTTAATAATTTTATTCCATATAAATCGAGGATTTTTGGGCCATGTAATCTGGAACCAATTTGAATTTATACACTAAAAATATTTTATTAAATATTACAAAGGGATAACTAATATTTTTTCCATTCAGAATTCCTTTTACACATTTATAAAATAATTTTCACTGATAAATATTTTTTTCGCATAAAAAAGTTATAATTTATAAAAAATACAGTTTTTATAATCATTCTAATAAACAAGATATTAAACCACTATTACTATATTTTTCATATTTACAACCTATTTATATTATATATGGATTTGGATAGTGAGACTTTAGTGTGATGGGTTTTCATTGACCCTGGAAGGGAAATGAGTCTATTTCATTGTTTATTCAATATAGAGTTTCATACTTCTACCTCAATGGGATGAGAGTTTCATGGGTGGAACCTACTATGTATATTAGTATTCTCACCCCTAATTATATATATTATTTTCATGAATTTGAAAGATGTATTAAAAGATCGAGATGGACCTTACTTTATTTTGAAATAATTCATAATTTTTAATGTTACACATTAAATTAAATTATTGATAAGTTAATCAAAATATCACTATACCCATCATTATTTCATATCATATTAATTATTTTTAACTAAAATTTTGCAATTAGTTTTTTCATAAATTACATTTTAATTATTCAGTAACCATCAAATGAAAAAATATTATACATTCATCACATGAATCACTAAATATATCATTTATCCATTCAGTAATATTTTTTTTTCAGAAAACACATATCACCATATTTCATCATTATATCATCGTATATGATTTAACACCATACAAAAATATAGTGATATTATTTTTAGTTTTATTCTCCATGATAATTTCCTTATCAATATATATTTTTATTTCTCCAATTAATTGGACTTATTTAATCTTCTTAAAAGTTTAATTATGATCTAATCGAATTGAAATTAAAAATTCAAAGTCAAATATATTAAATAATAATTTAATTATTTTCACTAAAAAATAAAATTATATTATTTTAATTCACCAATTCCAAATATTATGACATTATTTTCTTCACCATGACGACATTTTTGGAATTCCAATGATGCATGAAAATTTCATAACTATATAGAAAAGTTACAAATGCAAACAGATAAAGAGGATAAGAAGAGATGGGGTGCGAGGAGTGGGAGACAAGGATTGAGTGGAGGTTGATAAATTAGTGATATGAGTGAGTAATGTGAGACAGTCACCATTGTGGTTTGAACTACATTACGACGAAATATTCCAAAAGAACCTAATAAAAAAATTAATGTTTTTCATGATTTAGTTGGTTGACAACATTTCCACCCCCAACTGTTTTCCATTAATGATGGGGATTTCAAATTCACCCTCCTTTAATTTTATTAATTTAAATTATACAATAAAAATAATATAACTAAGAATAATTTTAAAAATATTAAAAAAAATACTAAATTCAAAATTATTTAATTGAATAAAAGAATATAATTAATCAAAATCTGTGAATTTAATAAAATAATTATATTTATAATCTATTCACCCTCAAAATAAATTTTAATTATAATATTATTTATTATAAAAATATACAATGAATATTTTTTTAAAATTAAATTTTTTATTAAAAAAAGTCTTTAAAATAAATTTCTATCATTAAAAAACTAATAAATAAATTAAATAATAATCTTCTCCAAATAAATATTTTAAAATGAAACCCATTATTTTAAATCATTTAATAATTTATTTTAAATAAATATATTTTCAAATATATAGTTTATTTAATAATAATACCAAATAAATAAGCAATTATATATTACTAAAATTTAAATTAAAACTCTAAACTCTTAGCATTGATGTTTCATGGTTTCTACACTTGGTATTGATACAATAAACCTCTCTAGGTTCCAAAACACCATTCTAAGGTTTATCTATCAACTCACATTCATTTATGAACTCATATACATATACAGACTAATTTTATAAATTATTGTTTTCATAATATACCCTTTTAAATAAAAAAATTATATAAATAACATAAATATATATCATTGGGGGGTTCCAGATTTATTGAACTAACCAATACCGACAAAACTAATAAAAAATATACTAGAAAAAATCAGTTTAAATCAGTTAATTTTTTCACATCATCCTATCACACCTTTGTTATCCTTTGGTCCAAAAAACATATCAATACCCATTATCAAGTGGTCAATCCAAATCCTCATCCAATCTTCACATTGACATCCTGATTCTAATCCTGATGAACCATACCAATACTACACACTCATATGACTTTGAAAAATCATTACAAATATGTCTAGATCCTTACCAATATACATGACTAAGACACAAGTCACATAGGCCTTAAGAGATCCCCCAATCCCATCACATGATGAAATCCCTACTTGATTCCATTTATCTATCCCCATATGACTAATTCAGATCATAACATACTCTAAGACTCTCATCCACCTCTACGATTGTGTTCCCTTCCTTTTTTTGAGATGTACGACTATCTTAACAATCCTCCCTAGGCCTAATACCATAATTAATATGATTCTAGACATAGGATATGTATCCGACGACACAGATAACATATCCTGGCCAGAGACTTACCTCTGGACAATTTTAAAATCTGTTAGAGTTGGTGTCTTAGAACCAACTTTTATGCGCATTATCATAACACATATTCATAATTGTGAATATCAATAAAATCAATATCGCATGATGGTTGTTCCTCTATGTAACAAATATTTTTATAAATTTTAAAGATTATCTATATCAAAAAATGGTCAGAGAAGTTCCCCTCTATGATGAGGACCCATAAGTTCTATGAAACTATTCTCAAATATTTATTCTTTACTAGGATGATATAATTTTAGGGACACAAATTGCATATGTTATCAGGGGTGGAGACTCATAGGACTTGTAGGCACCTTCACATGGGGTATTCCCTTGGTAATATCTTGTGTAGGGTATTATAAGAATGAGACAATCTAGTATGAAAATACACATTTATATGTTTCATTGTATGTTCCTATATCCTGATGTGTGTAATGATCCTTAGAAATTAATATTATTATTGATTAGTATTATGAGACTTGTACTTTGTTTATTGATGAAAAGATTGATGAAAGATGTTCATGATGAGGAATGATACATTCGGTGCATCACATGTAACATTTTGTTAATGTATAATGAAAGAAAGGATTTTCCTCTTTTTTTCATTAACATATGTTAATATCACATGTCTTTTAATGGATATGATATATCCTAAAAAAATCAATGGACATGATGTTTTATAGTTAAGTTATATTTCTAGGATTTCAAAGTAAGAGGCATCGAGCACATTGATTGATTGTACCGACATGCAACCTTCTTGATTAGAGATATCATGATACATGTATTATATTACATAGTAAGCATCCATATAAGGTGTTATTTTGTTTAAGCATTAACTTCACTCCCTACGGGTGCATTGGCTTGATGATAGATACAAACCATGGACTTTAGGCTTGTTTACTTAATACCAATGAGAAAGAGGCCTAGACGGTCACACACAATGTTTTTCAAGCATCTCAATTAAATGACATATATCACTACTAATTATTTAACAATTTTAACAAATATTATTCTCTCATGTTGTTTAATAATTATTCATGTTTTCTTGATCACATAAATTTCACCACTAGTTATTTTAGAGTATATAATGTGATAAAAATAATTAACAAATATTTATTTTGTATTTAGTGAATATAATATTTATTTATTTATTGTTGAATAATGTTGTGATATTTAAAAAATTATTAAATATCCATTATCCGTGATCTGATAAATTTTATAGGGGAATGGAGAACCAAGATTAATGGTCGAGAGAGAAATAATTTATATTTAATTTTTTTTGAATAAATAAAATTTAATTTTAATTCAAAATTTAATTGAATGTTGAGAAATAAAAATAATAATATAATATATATTAGGTTCCTCTAAGGTTTAAATAAATTAAAAGGGGATCTAGTGCAATTACATATTTATAACCTAAGCATTCTATAAGCCTAATTATATTATTTTATCAGATAAAAATTACATTTTATTTGGTTTTGTACATTGGATATGGAGAATCCTCTCAATCCCTAGAGAGATCCCTTCTCCAAGAACACTCCCTATAAAATTGATCGACCTTTCATGACATCACACACTCAAGTTAATATAGATCAAAGAGAATTCATTGCAAGTGGATCCAAATATGATCAAAGGTAAGAAACACAAGTGATATGACCTTCCATGCTAGCACCCAACGATTCCTACAACGATATATATAGATTTTCAGAACATGTGTGCATCACTTATAGAGGTAATGTTCTCTTATTTGTTAAAAAAAATTGATGGAACAACACAGATCTAATTGTCATATCAATAATTTAAGATGAACTTCCAACAAGGAAATTCATTTATTAATTAAATTAGTTATAAATAATATGTGATTATTTCCACTATAATTCATTATTTTTATCAATTTTTTGTTTTAATTGATTCAATTCAGTTAATCATGATGTTTATCATTGGTTAGATATAATATTGATCATCATTAATGATAAAAAAGTAAATTTTGACACCCCACATCACATGATTCCATTACACCTGTAACCTAAAAAATCCCCCGAAATATTTTCACCCATAGATATGTAGTCATTGGGAATTCCAAAATCCATCAACATAAATTTAGGTACTTTCCCTGGGCCATAAAGGCTAAAAGACACCTCAATTCCAAACTAGGGTAATTTAGGTCGGTATCTAATTGACTTAATGTACTATTTTCACATAGAAATTCATAATAACTCATTAAAAAGAATATGGTGAAGTTATATTGAGATTCCTTACCTTGTACATAGATCTAACCACATAGTCAAAGCTATTCCACTCCTTAGCCAAACTTCCACATAATCCTTCACCCTTATCTAAATCAACAAAACTTAAAAAATTATTTATAAAATAATTTAAAAATAATTAAATATTTTAACCTGGGGAGGTATTTTTAAAACCAAGGTAATCCTTGAAATAAATAAATATTACATTTTATATGTATTCATTTTATGGATTTCTATTTATTATAGTTTTATAAATTATTATATTAAAGATTAAAATCAAAATAGGAATAATGTTATTTAACCATTATTTTATTTGAATGACATGGTTTTTAAAAGATAAATTTATTATATTAATATACGTAATATAATAAAAAAAAATTTTTGTAATCAATATATCAAATTTATCTTAGGATATTTTTTATTAATTTTCTTAAAGAGGATGATTTTTGAGTGAATAGTTAAGAGGCTTATTTTTGAAAAATATTATTTTTTTTCTTTGAAAAACAGATTTCAATAGTCAAATGATATTGTGTGATAAAGTTTTAATGTAACATAATTTCCAATTTATCAATAAAAATTTAAATTATTCCATTATAATCAACATTATATTATATTTTGGTGTAAGTTACTTTTTATGCTTACAAACAGCATTGTCTAAAAAGTATTTTTCATTGTCTTTTGGGCACATATATTATAAAAACCCAGATCATCTTTTCAGTTTTGTTTCTCATTTTCTGGTCATTTTTTAGAAAATGAGGAAATTCTAGAAATTTTCGAAGTACATGTTGTGTACATTACGAGTACACACCATGCACTCAGTTACCGCAGGTAGCTGGGTGCTGGCCGTGTAGAGACCATGCACACGGCCGTGTGGGGGTGACCTGGCGACCACCAAAAGAGGATAATGGATATGGAAAGTACATGATGTGTACCTAAAAAGCACAATCAGGGTACTTTTTTTCATTAAAATCATCAGGGTCGCGTCTAATCCCCATAACCGTCTTTTTCTATGTTTTCTTCATCTGAGAGAACCCGTACAACGGTGATAATTTTCTAAGCCCATGTGACTCCATCCGATCTATGATTTGACCGTCATTTATTGCATTGGGATCGCCTCGATAATCTCTATCTTCTTCTTGAGTTTCTTTTCATTATTCCTCCTTTTCATCATGTTGTCCTCCATTGAACGTTTTAGAAGTTTTGTAGATCATCGGTGTTATAAGGTGATTCAAGCCTCAAGGATCACATATTGTGATCTCCCAAGTCTGAGGTAGGTGGTTTGTGCCATTCTATTGACAATAATTGATTATTATATGTAATTTTGACATATATCCTTGAACGGGGTATTGCGTGTTTACCATTTTACCACTGTTTATTTCTTTCCTTGATTGTATGCTTACGTAAGGGTTAGTTGGATATGAATATGGTTGATTTCTATGCTTTATATATGTTTCCCTTGGATGTTATGTTTACGACCATTGGTCTGCCTAGACTATTTGGCTACCTTGCATGTTTTCCATGCCTAGTGTTGCAGGGTGAAGTTTTTGTATTCATACATTCTTGATGTGATGAAAAATTATTTAGCTAAGTACTATTTGAGGTTTACCTTGGCCGTTTTTTCCTTTAAATGATCGTGGACCTACATATGGTAGAGAGAACCTGGTTTAGTATACTATAAGGGGAATTGACCGAGTGAGCTTCCTCAGAGAGTCTTTGAGAACTTTAGACTACAAGGGGAATTGACCGAGTTATATTCCTCAGAGAGTCTTTGAACTACCTGGGGATATATGGGGAATTGACCGAGTGACCATCCTAAGAGAGTCCTTGACCTTGGATCTATGAGGGGAATTGATTGTGTGAGCTTCCTTATATATTCCATGACTTACCATAGACAATAAGGGTAATTGACTATGTGAGCTTCCTTAGAGAGTCTTCATTTACTTTTGACTATAATGGGGATTGATAGTGAATGATTCCATAGAGAGTATTTATATATTCGTACTACTAAACTAGAAGGTATAGGCCATTTTCACTTCTTAGAGGGATACTGTGCTTGATTAGATGAATTTGATATGTGTAATTATTCTCTGCTGAGTACTTTTTTGTTTACTATTTATGTAATTTTACCAACCACATATTCACAGACTACTAGGCGTAGATCGTTGGGTAGTTTCCTAGTGGGATATACACTCACACACTGTTTCCATAGAGAGTATTTATATATTCTTTTAGTAGTTTGTTATTCTAGTCTTCCGCTATTACTATTGTTGGTATATTTACTTTTGTGACTATTGTGTATTCGTTTCTCTTCTGTTGTGTTACTCTACCAATGAGGGAATTGTTTCCCCAATATTACACCCAAGGCCCTCAATACTAGTCTGCATCCTCTGGTGTTCTAGGAAATACACTAGAGGCCATGTGACCAACCGGGCAAGGGGCACCTTTGGGTGTCTTCCGGAACTGGGTCATTACAAAGTGGTATCTAAGGAATTCTTTTCTTCTTGATTTACTATTTGGAGCCTTCATCCAGGGATAGGATGGAATTGGTACTTGGTAATAAATTGTGCCAAAAAGTAGCTAACCCGTGTATAGTGAAAATCCAATCTACCTTGTTTAATGAAATTTTTATGGTTTTGTAACTTTACGGTTGATTTGATTATCATCGTTGGATAATTCAAATGTTTTGTGCTGTTACCATTAATGTTATTAAGGTTCTATTTCTGTCAGAACCCGATGAGATGAGGGTACTATATCCCATGCATTATATAATTACTTTCTAGAAATCACATGTCATTCATTATTTCCATTCCATCTAGAATTCATTAACGATTTCATGTTGTTGTGATAGATGTTGTGTAGAATATGCATTCTATTGTGATAGATGCATTGATAAACTACATGGACTAGAATTTGGTGGATCGTTGCCTTTTTTTACATGTTATAACATGTATATGATGTCAAACATTGATTCACGGTGAGTGTGGGCCCTCACATATTGGAATTTGGCACTTTCAATGTTCGTTTTAGTGTTTTTCTGGGTTCCGGATTAGTTTCTGAGGCATACTATCCAAAAAAACCATATACACACACCGTGTAATGTTAAGTACATTCCACGTGTTCTTATGTTCGATAAGAAACAGTATTTCTTAAGAACCCATCGTGTACTTTATGTACACGCCGTGTAGTCTCTAACTGTGTCATAGGCCTTGTGGGAAGAGACACGGGATGTGGAAAGTCTAGTGGGAACAATCCATGTAGCAGTTTAAGATGTCGTGTAGTGTGGACCTTGTGTCTAACCATGTAACTAACAACATGAACAGATAAAACATATGTTATACACACCGTGCCAGGATTGAACACGCCGTGTAGTCTGACCCAGGTACCCAGCTGTGTTACTAAAAACATGGGTCAGTGTTATCCATTCCCATACATGCCGTGTCTCTTTGGAACATGCAGTGTAGTGTGAGAAATGTGTCAGGTCGTTTCACTAACAACATGGGCCAGGTGAACCTTATCTAGTAAATGTCATTTCTACCGTGAACATGTCGTGTAGTCTTGTCTTAGTAGAATCGTTTGTATTAACTATATATAAAGAATCAGGAAGGAAAAAAGGATTCAAGTACACGTCGTGTGTTATGACAACACGTCGTGTGTTTAGGGTGTTACACTACCAATTTAGGCAGGTGTACATGCCCATGTAAATGAATTATCGTAACATGTAGTGGAGGAATTGTACACACCGTGTAGTCATGTTTTGTAATACTTGAGTGATTTCTTCCTTCCGTTTCCTTATTACACCTCTAGATTTCAGTCCTTGATAATATTAATCTAAGGTGTGAACTTGACCTTGTAGAGTCATGCCACCAAGACATCCTCTGGTTGTACACCAGTTGCCCGAAAGTCATCAGACACTGGACATAGCTGATCCGAGACTACCATTATATCTTCATGTCATTCCAGTCTTGGCACCAGCCGTTATACCAACATAGGTGCTGATTCATAGTACATAGAGGGATTTTTGAGAATGATTCAGACCATTTAGGGAGCATCACCTCCAGTCCTATCGATAAAAGAATTTATGTGGGTATTTTAGCAGCTACATCCTCTCACATTCTTAGGGGTTGGAGAACCCCAAGCTGCAGAGTCTGGGATAGAAGCCATGCTGATGATTTTTGAGCATCTGGAGAAACCTATAGAGAAGAGGGTGAATCTTGCTACCAACATTCTTCATGAATCCACAAAGAGGTGGTTGGATGTGATCCAATAGGTGGCACACCAACAGAATATGGCTTGGGATGAGTTTCATTGCATCTTCTATGATTTCTACTATTCAGAGACCTTGAGGGACGATCTAGCCCAAGAGTTCATGATCCTGGAGCAGGGTACACTTATATTTATGGAGTATTCTTCTCACTTCACAGATCTTCAGTGTTTCATTCCTATTCTAGGAGGTGATGATTTGTTTCTTGCATGGAAATTTGAGGATGATTTGAGGCACGACATCCGATCTAAGGTGAATATCTTCTGGTTGAATTTGATATCCTCTATTGTCAACTTTGGGATGATCAAAGAGCATAATATGAGGGATTCTAGAGCTGTGATTCAGGGTGGTTTGACATTTATATATAGTATTCATCCTACTGATAGTAGGACGCACCGTAGGGATACTGCACGAGGAGATCATAGTAGGTGGGATGCATCTTCTAGTAGCTAGGTGGTGTGCTACCAGTGCGGGAAGAGTGGCCATACAATTCGTCATTACCCGAGAGTCCCAGTGGAGTGCTGATCTTGTCGCAAGATGGGTCACTATCAGTGCCTCTTTCAAATCATCTCACTAGCATCTCATGACAGGGGTTCTTCTATGACTCCATGTTCAGGAGCATCCCCAAAAGTTTGTCACCAGTCAGGGAAATGGATTTCTTTTGGCCGTTCATGCTAAGGTGGAGGTCATGGCCATTATGGTCAGTCACTGGGATTTCAGTGACATCAGGGTGGATTAGCACAGAGGGTTCAGGTAGGGTCATAGGGCAAGGGTACATGCCCATCTTTTACAGTGGAGTTTACACAACGGGAGTAGGATATCGAACCCTCTAAAGATCGAGGTACAATCTTAGTAGCCTCAGTTTTATCTTATAATCTTTTCGATACAGTAGATTCCCATAGCATTATATCTATTTCTGTTGTTGATAGACTTGGTCTTCTCATCTTTTCTATTGCCTATATCTTGATGCTAAACACTCCCCTGGGAACTGGAATGGATAGTGTACAGTAGTGCAGGGAGTTCCCTCTTCAGTTTGGTCTGTTTCATTTCTTATGGGAAATCAATGTCCTAGAGATGACATGATATGACTTCATTCTCAAGATGGACTGGTTAGTTCCATTCCAGGTAGTCGTTGACTATTATCGTCATTGGGTGAGTTTCACGTCACCATAGGGTAGATCATTTATTCATAGGGGCGAGTGGGTTGTCCAGGCGAGTAGAACAGGACCCAAGCATCATGGGTTGGGAGGCGTTTCATCACAGATTGGTAGTCTATATCTGGATGACAAGGGGAATTCATAGTTTGAATTTCCTCTAATGGTGGATTGCTTCAGATATGTCTTTCCATAGGAATTTTTAGGTTTGCCTCCAGAGCATGAGGTAGAATTTTCTTTTGATCTTTTTCCATTGGTCGAACCAGTGTCTATTCCTCCTTATAGGATGGCTACACGTGAGTTACAAGAGCTCAAGAAGCAGTTGGAGAAGTTGCTGGAAAAGGATTTGATCTAACCCAGTATTTCTACATGTGGTTTTCCTATCCTATTTTCAAAGAAGGAATATGAGACCCTCAGGCTTTTTGTTGACTTTTCTAAGCTGAACAAGTTGACAGTCAAGAACTGATATCCCTTCCTTGTATTGATGATCACTTTGTTTAGCTTTGAGGAGCTCGGGTGTTCTCGATGATATGGGAGCTGGATTGAAAAATCTTGTAGCCATGCTCACACAACTTTCTCAAGCTATGAATCATGCAGGACTTCCAAACGAGCAAAGGAAGGAGCAACATTCTGTTGAATCCTTCATGAGGCAGCGTCCGCCTTCTTTCAGTGGGTCTACTGATCCATTAGTTGTTGAACAATGGATTAGTACTACTGAAAAGATATTTTCAGTTCTTCAATGTTCTGAACATGATAAAGTCATCTTAGCAGTATATCGTTTGGAAGGTGAAGCTGATCAATGGTGGAATCTTATCAAGAATACGAGGCAAAGAGATGAAATTGATTCCATGGAATGGGACGAGTTCAAGAACTTGTTTTTCAGTAAGTACTTCCCTCGTATTCTTCGAACGAAGATGGAGAAGGAGTTTCTTGAACTAAAGCAAAAGGATGATGAATCTATTGGTATATACGAAGCGAATTTTACAAGACTTGCAAGGTATGAATCTGGCATTATCATCCAACCTGAAAGTAAAGTTGATCGATTTTTCAGTGGCTTAAAACCAAGTCTTCGAAGGGCATTAGCTATAAGAGACTTCAGTAGCTATGAAGAAATTGTGCGTTGTGCTATCAAGGTATAAATGGAAGTTGGTGTTACATATCCATCTCATGGTTTTAACAAGAAACGAAAGATGGAGTTCAAGGAGAAATCTCAGAATAATGGTGAAAAGAAGATGAATGTTTCCTTATGCACAAAGTGTGGAAAGAAGCATGGTGGAGATTGTCTTAAAGGGACTAGAAAATTTTTTAAGTTTGGAAAAGAAGGTCATCGAGCAGCTGAGTGTCGAAGTAATGAAAAAAGGGATTCTAATGAAGTGAATAAAGCAAACACTGCAGAGAACACACAACCAACACTTCAATGCTTCAAGTGCAAGGAGATGGGACATTATGCCAATAAATGCCCTAATCCAAGGGTTAGTGATGATCGACATGAGCAACCGCTTAAGGCAAAGGACAAAGGGAAGTCACATGCGATCACTATTGGAAATGTTGAATATGACAACGATGTGGTGGAATGATTAAGTTTTTATGTAATGGGATTCCAAAATAATGTTGTATCATGGAATATTGGAATATTTATGTATTGGTCTAATGTGGTATTCAAAGTGATTGAGATATTATGTGCATAATGAAGGGAAAACGAGAAAATGAAATGTTTAACAGTATTCATGAGCTCATGATTGATATAAGGACTAAGTGATATCATGGTATGAGTATATAGAATTTTGAGGATTTTGGTATGTGGAAAGTGTTAACTTTTAACTGCATTCAAGTTTTCACTAAGGTTCAATGGGTATTCAAGAGAGTACAAGATTAAGGCCTTTGAATGTTTGGAATGTGTCCAACAAGATATATCTTATGATATATGGGGATCAACGATGGTATTAAATCTCTGGTATTCGTTTTCACTATGTTATGAGAATGGACTGCAGTATTATGGATAGGACTAAAGATTGGAATGGATTATGTTGGACATAAGTTAGTATTGTTTAAGGATAGAAGTTTTTTCGATATTATTTATGGGATGTTATAGTAATATAGTTTTAGAAAAAGGACAACCTGCAGGACGGGCGACAGCCCATCGCTTCGGACAAGGCTGTGGGAATCGAACCCACAACTGAAGTGCGACTGGCCTTTATCGCCTACCACTGGCCTACAGGAAGTCCCTGTTTAGTAGAAACTAGTTTTAAAGTGTAAGTCCATTTTAGGAACTATATATGATTAATCTCACTATAGATCGACTTATGTATATAATTTTTTCTAACCTTTTGTTTGAGACAGATGGAATGACCCGTCATTCTATCACATGATCTGCTAACACTTCACGAATAACAAATTCATCTTCATTTAAGAGATGAAGTGGAAATTGTTCTAGGCACGAACAATAGTGAGATTGTACCAAAATAAAGAAAGTATTTATTCCAATTCAAATTTTCAACTTTAGGGAAATGATCTTGAAAACCAAAAATGTTGTCCTAGTGATCTTATACCTGATGAATCGGATGGTACCTTAGATCGTCACAAATTTATGGATTTGTGATTATTGGCTTTTCCATAGCCATGTTCTCTACCACTCTCCATCAGAACATGATGGTTAGATTTCTCTTCCATATCCATATTTTCACCTATGTGGAAACCCAATGATTAGTTTATTTGGGTAACCGTTACGTTTCATACTTTTGTTTTGGTTTTGATATTCCTTTTTACTATGTGGGTTTCTATTAAAGAAACTTTCAAATAGTAAACCATTTATAACCCCGACGAATTTCGAGGGCGAAATTCATTTTAAGGGGGGTAGAATGTAACAGCCCAAGATTTTATAAAAAATATTCTTTTTAATTTTATTAATGTCTTGTGTTGTACGCTACACCGAAAGGAGCTTGCACAACACGCATCCTTGACTTGCCTTGCATTACACGCAATCGCGACCTTCCTCGATAGCGTGTGTAGTACGCAATAACGAGTTTCACTAAACAGCGATATGCTATTAAAATGTTATTAAAACTAGCCGTTATGAATAGCAATAACCACTTTTTAAAATTCTTTAAATCTTATTTTTCAAAATGAACTTCATTTTTGGATTCGGAGTATCGAATTTAGCCTAAGGTAAAATTTTGGTACTTTTCAGATAACTTTCATATTCTGATGAATAGTGAAAATTACTAAATTATAATTAAAAACAACTTTCTTAATCGAAATAATTAATAGTGATAAATTATTAACTTGAGTGGTTTTAAAGTATATTTAGAATATATTTTTACAATTTAATACAATGTTGGTCATTGGATGTAATTTCACATTTAAACCAGACATAATCAAGTGTCAATCTTTTGATAGATATTGTTTCTTAAAAACACGCTATTTGTTTTAACATCGGGATTTAATTATAAAATTAATTAATGCAAATTCTATGATATGAATTTGGTAAAATAGACTTCATTTTTGAATTCGGAATATGAAATATAGCTTAGGATGAAATTTTGGAATTGTTCTGAAAAACATCAATTTTTGATGAATAGTGAAACTACTAAGTGGTAGTTAAAAAAAATTAATTTATTCATAAATCTTAATTTTACCGCTTCTGTGAATGGAATTTCAAAAATCCGAGAAACACGGTCGATGTCAGTAAGTAAAATGTGGTTCAATGAGATGAAAATAATTTTTGGTGAATAGTAACCTTTTATTTTTTTTAACCACGGTTAATAGTAAATAGGGTAACTAAGGGTAAATATGATATTACTATTACCCTAACACATGTCCTAATTCTATTGGATAAGGGTAATTCGACCAAAAACAACCTTATGAATATAATATGACCATTTAGGTTCACTTGGATTAGATTATGACATTTAATATTATATTATTTAATGAATAGTTAAAATAGATAAAATCAAAGTTTAATAACTAAAACATTTTTAATATGGGGTTATACATAAGATAAATTCGACTATAAATATTCATTAGAAAGCTAAAAAGATTTCCTACATAATGATATTTTATTTATAATTTTTAGACTTTACATAAATTAATTTATTTATGACACAACGATGATGCAGTAATTACCCTTTTAAGGAAATATTAACATAGTTGATGTTATAAATGCTCAAATGAATGTAATTTGAGACTTTTTATGACTTAAACTAATTTTCTAGGTTACTATGATATATTAGTGTTGATTTAATCAACTTGGTTCGAACATATATTTCTGTTATGACTTTCACAAAAATCATATATCAAATAGTGTCAAAATTGACACAAAATAGTTTTTAAATCAAATATTATATTATTAATTGTTATTTTATTCCTAAAAATCTAAGGTTCGGCCAAATGACTTAGATAAGGATATATTTATTAATAATATACAATTTGGGGTTAGTTTGTCATGTTATAGTAAGTGTATTAACCATATAGTGAAAGAAAACAAAAAGACACGGTAAAAGTTAAATTATTTAACTTAGAGTTAAATCTAATTGATAAGGTTAAAATAATAACCTAAACTTGTCTAAATCCTATTGGTTGATAGGATTTCGACCCATCCCCACTTTATCTTCGAAATAAGATCCTTTGGAACCATTATAAACCGATTTTGACTTTAATATAAAATAATATTTTGAGATATTCCTAAGGTGCCCCTCTCCTCCCTTATAAAAGGACACCTCCTCCCCCTCCTCCTCACACCAATTTGAGCACTCAAGCTCGGACAACCCCTGCCAAAATCTCTTCTCCACTTCCCTAGCAACATCCTAGAGGTTCTGGTCTTCCTCAAAGACCAATTTTAGTTCCCGAAGAGGAGGTCTCCAAAAGGCGCTTCAAAGAAGAGGTAATTACCGTTACCAATTCTTTCATCTTTATTTCTTCTTCCACTTATTCTTCTTAGGTTGTTTCATTATGAAGTAATAACATCAGTATCACTCATATAATGATATGTTATTATGAAACAACCCTATTTCACCATCTATCTATCCTACGGAAAAAGAAATCACCGCGCGTGCGTACGTACAGAATACCGTCTCCACGCCGTGGTGTAATCTATTTTCCACCACCACCTTACATGGATGGGTATAATGGTGTAAAGAATAACTATACATAGTTATTAAAACATCATATTGATTCTGATATATTGTATAATCCACTCCACTCCAATTCAATATTTATGGAAATGTTATCATCGCTCGTGCGTACATACGGACTACCGTCTCCACGACGCGATGAGATTCATTCTCCATGTTAACCATTTAAGAATGATTATAAAGTATATATAAGAAATAATAATGAAATATATGACATTATAAAGCTACTGGATTTATGTATATATATATATGTATGTCATCTACTTACTTCCATTCAAGAAAATAGGGAAAGGAAAACAGCGTTCATGCGTACGTACGGACTACCATCTCTATGAACGGTGTTTTTCATTTTATTTTTCTATCTATTATATATATATATACTGAATATATATGATATATAAATCATGTTTTATATTCTGGAAGTAAGTAAATCATGATATAAGTAATAATGATGTCAAGAACAACAAGTCAAAACACCTACGATAAATGAAACGATTTTACCCAAAACGCTTCTTTAACATGGAATTTACAAAAGAACGGGTAATATAATGTCATAAGTGAACCATATATGATATCATAACAATGAATATTATTCTGGAATAAGTCAATAACATGATTTAAATCATTATACAGGAGGTTCGGACACTTACAAAGCAAGTCGGACATAAGGTAAGGGAAATATCACAATCTCATTTTTATCCGAGATTGTTTATTCGTAAGTATTTACTGGGGTGTATTTTATCATACAAATCCATGTTTCATCAATATGTAATATTATTTCCATCCACCTACAATTGTTTAAATCCATTTTTACCCTTCGGTGAGTTTTTAGTAAAAGAAATGAAAGGAATCTTTTGATGTTTTTCGTACGAGGTACTTTTTGACTTTTCCGACAAAAGTACGAAGAATGTTTTTTTTAACTTATACGGCACGAATGGATTTCTACTGTTTTATAAAGCCTTATTTTCATGAAGCTTCCTCTAAAATATTTCATGACTATTTTCAATAAAATCTCTTTCTTTTAAAATTGCATGATGTTTTGTGAAAAGAAATTGATTTTGAAGAAGAAAGGATATTTTCCTCAAGAATTCAATTCAAGTGTTTTATCAAAATTAATTTCCATCTAAGATAATAAAGGGTTCTGTTTCTATCCATATTTTTACATTGATTTGACTATGTTGTGATGGAATTATGTTTATGAATTCCTTTATCTTATATGAATTGATTTATGATGTCATGATGTTTCAAGAATCCCATTTTTGTTACATGTGTTATGCGATGATGTATGTTTTATGATTATGTGGCACACATAAGAAAAGATTCATTATAAGATGGGTGGGACCTATATCTCCCTCCAATGCATTGGGCAAAGATTTTATATCTCATGAGATAGACAGGGCTAGAACGGTAGGTTATACCGGTTCAGTGAAACAGGACTGAAACGAGGGTTACTCGATTCAGAAAGGGACTTTGTCCACTAAGATAGTCTTGGCAATTAGTCTTGACTAACAAGAAATTATTCTCTATGATTATGTGTGTATGCCAAAAAGTTTCATGTTTTAAGTTATGATTATTGGGATTACTTTTTCACTGCCATGATTTATCCCATGATTATGAAATTATGCTCTCTTTTGCAGGTTATGATTTCCAAAATGCTATGTTCTTATGAATATGATGTGATTGATATTTATTTTGTTTACCCTTACTGAGCATTTGAGCTCACCCTTTTATGTTTTCTTTTCCCCAGGATATAAAGAAAGGTTTTAGGTAAAAAAAAAGGAGGGAGATCTTTATGGGAGATTTTGAAGATCTTTCACCACGATTAGAAGATTATAGTCCGAGTTTCCAAAGACACTAAACTATTACGGTCCTTGTGTGCGTGTTTTTGTAATGTACTAAGTATTCCGCAAAAGTAATGTAATGTCAATGTACGTCAAGATACGGGTCTCTACAGTGTAATCTTATGCCTCTGTTCTCTGAGATGCATTTGGAGGTGCATGAAAAATAGGGAATGAAATTTCGTTCTTCAGTAGTTGTTACCACTACACTTCTTCATCGAGTGTGAATGATGCGTCCATCTGATTCAGAAGGCCTAGTACTATGGGAGAGTGTTTCAGGAGAGGACACTATTCATGGATGTACAATTGGTGGGGATGAGATCATGTGTTTCTATGGGAGTGTATGTGTACCAGTAGATATATGCAAGGAGATTATCTGGTATTTTCACTCCTCAGTTTGGGATGTTCATCCTGGTGTCACCAAGATGTATCATGATCTACACAGCCAATATTGGTGGCTAGGTATGAAGAGGGATGTCGCTGGTTTCGTCATGAGGTGTCCCACTTTTCAATAGGTGAAGGCGAAGCATCAATGGTCAGTAGGGTGTTTACAGCAGTTACCCATTCCTGAGTGGAAGTGGAATGACATAGTGAAGGACTTTGTAATAGGGTTACCCAGGACACGTTGAGGGGAAGATGTAGTTTGGGCTTTCAATGACATGATCATGAAGGTTTCTCACTTCTTTCTGATCAAGGATACCTTCAATGTTGATGAGCTAAGATGGTTTTACATCCGTGAGATTGAATGTATACATGGAGTTCTACAATCCATTGTTTCAGATAGGGATTCTCGTTTTACTTCTCGGGTCTGTAAGGGGCTTCAGAAGGCTTTGGGTACATAGGTACATCTGAGTACAGCTTACCACCCACAGATAGATGGCCAGTCCGAGCATACGATTCAGGTTCTTGAGGACATGCTCTGAACATGAATCTTGAATTTTGGGGGTTCTTGGGAGAATAATATACCTCTTGTAGAGTTTTCCTACAATAATAATTTTCAATAAACTATTCATATGAAACCTTATGAGGCTTTGTAGGGTAGGGCATGCCGATCACCCTAATGTTGGTAGGAAGCAGGAGAGGAAGCTTTGTTGGGACCTCATATTGTTATGAAAACCATAGAGTAGATAGAGTTGATTTGGAAGTGGATGGAAACTGGGCAGTCTCGACATAAGTCTTATGCTGATCACCAGAGATGACCTCTATAGTTTGAGGTTAGGGATTAGGATTTCCTGGATGTCTAACTTAGGTTCGGGAAGAGAAG
Source organism: Viscum album (assembly GCA_963277665.1). Lineage (NCBI taxonomy): Eukaryota > Viridiplantae > Streptophyta > Magnoliopsida > Santalales > Viscaceae > Viscum > Viscum album. Next base: position 1,134,333,533 of record OY728153.1, on the reverse strand, counting down.
GATTAGGAGACAGGGTATTATTTTTTCGAGGTACGTCGGTCCGTTTGAGGTGTTCTAGGGAGTTGGGATTTTTTCCTGTTAGTTGTAGTAACCGTATAGGTACCGGGATATGAACAACGTTTTTCACATTTCTTAGCTCCAATGTTACTTTTCAGACCCGTCTCATTTCTTTCATCCTGAGGAGGTTGAGCTTGAAGTGGATGTGTCATTTGAAGAGCATCATATCCAGATTGTTGATCATTGTACAAAGGTTCTCTATGGCTGGTATGTTCCTCTGGTATGAGTTCTATGGCAGTACGGGCAGGTACAAGACAATACATGGGAGAGGGAGGCCGATGTACGAGCACAGTGTCCCGAACTATTCGAGGTTTATTCTTCTACTCCATGCTAGGGAAATTCAAGGATGAGTTTCTTTAAGGAAGGAATCTTGTTAGAGCCAGGATCATCTTTTAAGGTATGTTATTACTGTGTCTCATCGCTTTTTTAGAGAAGAGAAAATTTTGGAAATTTTTGAAGCACACACCGTGTACATTATGAGTACACGTCGTTTAATCGGTTACCGTAGGTATCCGGGTGCTGGCCATGTCGAGGCCATCGACATGGCTGTCTGGGGGTGACATGGAGGCCACCTAAAGAGGTGTTCGAAAATGGCTAGTACACGCTGTGTACTTTTTTTTCATTAAATGCACTGGGGTCATGTCTAATCGCCAGAACCGTCTTCTTCTAAGTTTTCATCATCAGAGAGAACTCGTACGACCGCGATCCATCTCCGAGCCCCCGAGCCTCCATCCAATTTCTGATTCGACCTCTGTAAATTGCATTGGGGTTGCCTCAGTGTGCTCTATATTCTGGTTTATCTTCGTTTGATGATTCCTCTTCTTCCTCATGTTATCCTCTGTTGAACATTATTGATGTTTTTTGTAGATCATTGGTGTTCTAAGGTGATTGGAGCCTCGAAGATCACATATAGTGACCTCCCATTGCTGAGGTAGGTGGTTTGTGCCGTTCTGTTGAATGTATTTTAGTATAATGTTCAATTTGGATCAATACCCTTGAATGGGGTATTGTGTGTTTACCATTTCACCCTTATTGATTTCCTTCCATTCTTGTATTCTTGTGTAGAGGTTATTTGGATATAAATAAGGTTGATTTATATGATTTGGATGTGTTTCCCTTCCATGTTCTGTTTATGAACATTGGTCTGTTATGCCTATTTGGTTGCCTTGACTGTTTTCCATGCCTAGTGTTGCAGGGTGGAGTTTTTGTATTTTGACATGCTTGATATGCTGTAGAATGATTTAGCTGAGTAGTTCTTTTGTTTTAACTTGGCCGTTTTTCTTAGCTATTATTATTGACCTACACAGGGCCGAGAGAACCTGGTGTAGTAGACTATAATTGGAATTGATCGAGTGAGCTTCATTAGAGAGACTTTGAGCACTTTAGACTATAAGGGGAAATGATAGAGTTATCTTTTTAAGAGAGTATTTGAACCACTTAGGGATATAAGGGGAATTGACCGAGTGATCATACTCAGAGAGTCCTTGACCGTGGGCCAATGAGGGGAATTGACTGTGTGAGATTCCACAGAGATTCCTTGACCTTCCATTGACTATAAGTGGAATTGACCATGTGAGATTCCACATAGAGTCTTTATTTACATTTTACTATATTGGGAATTGATTGTGAATGATTCCTCAGTGAGTTATTAAATATTAATATAATTGAACCAGAGGGTATAGGCTGTGTGCACTTCCTAGAGGGTTACCATGCATGATTAGTTTTTTTTATATGTGGAATTGTTCTCTGCTGAGTACATTCTTGTTTACTGCTTCTGTACTTCTACCTCCCAAATATTCGCTGACTATTAGGAATAGATATTTGGGTGGTTACGTATTGGGATTTAGTCTCACACCCTTTTGGGGCCATTATTTTGAGCTCAAACCAGTTATATTATTGTAGGTATAGACAAGGTTAAGCGCCCTTCTACTTCAGGTTCATGACTTTTCGTGGAATTGGAGAGCATGGGACTGAGCATAGGCTTGTGATTATATGGAGATGTTTATCTATTTCATTTATACTTTGGTTGAGTATTGTTTGTATTCTATCATTTTTATTTGTTAGGTTTATTTTCTAGACATATGTACCATGAATCATATATATATGCGCTTCAGTTGTTTCTTATTTGAGTCTTCCGCTGTTACTATTTTTGGTATATTTACTGCTTCTGCTATTGTGTATTTCTTTTCCTTCCACTATGTTACTCTCCCAATAAGAGCATTGTTTTCACACTATCACACCCAATGACCTCGCTCCTAGTCAATAGCCTCTAGAGTTAGATAAATTAGCTTGAGGCTATGTAACCAACTTCGTATAGGGCGCCTTTGGGTGGATTCCCAAACCAAGACGTTACATATATTAAAATTAATTTCTTTCACTTCTAAATATTTAGTTTTAAAAAATTTATTCCAAAAATATATTCATATGTATAAATTTTTTTAATTATTTTAACTTAATTTTTATCATTGGGAATAAAAACCAAGGGATAAATGTGTCACCACGGTAAAGGGTAAATTTGGATAATTAAGGTAAAATATATTTGATAAGGATAAATTTTTTATCTTAATTAATATGGAATGATTTTATTTCAACCCTTATCAATTTATCCTTTAATGTGGATGGCTTTGAAAAAAAATTCCAATAATTAAGGCTTTATGATATTATAAAATTTATTAACATTACATGTGTGTGAATCCACTCACTTTTAAAAGGCACCTCCCCCATCAATTACTCACACATTTTCAGAAATATAGTTTAGAAAATACCAGAGAAAACTCTCTAGAAAATTACTCCCCACATCATAGAGGTCATGGTATTCTCAATATATCAATACTATAAGTCTTCATGTGTAAAAAAAATGAGATATCCAAGTGGAAGGTATATGTTATAACCAACCAATTTCATGTTTATTTCATCATATAACTCCTTAAAATATTATTAAAACATGATGAAATAATTAAATAATTATATTAGATATATTGAAATTATATTAGAAATATGGTAAAACCTTTTCCCTCTCTATTTCCAACATATGATAAATTAAAACATCATTCGTGTGTACATGTGGACATAAACATCTTTGAAGTGAAATATTTACTTTTTTTACACGATTTTATATGGTTGGTTATTAATGATGTAATAAATGAATATATATTATATTTGAAAATAATTATTATTTTTCATAATTAAGATTTTTTTTACCTTATCACCCTTTTCCAGCATTGAAAGTTGATAATATCAATGATGCATACGTGTCGAATAGTACATCATTGAAGATATGTGATACATTTTTCATTATAAACATAGAAATATAGTAATAATAATGTATTATATGAAGAAATATGTAAATTTTAAAATAATTTTTACCCTTAAAATTTAAAATACTAAATACATCATTTGATTTCCACCTGGTAAAAAAACGAAAAAATCTTTCATGAGTACGTACAATCTACCATCACTAGGAAATGATATAATCTATTTTTCTTGAGAAGTTGAAATGGTTTTTTAAATGTTTTTTATACTTATAAATATAAAAAATAAAACATGTTTTATAATATTGATATGATGGGTCTATAAACCATTTAATCATGGTAAATTCCCCAATGTGATTTTTGAGTGTATAAATAGAAAGACCCCAAAACATCAAACACGAACATTATTATTTTAGTAACTAAATATAACATGATAAAAAATTAAATTAAATGAAAAAATGTATTGAAATTAATTTTAAAAAGGTTATTATGATATAAGAAAACAAATTTTTTTTCGTATCCAAGAGTTAAATGTCAAACAATTCTAAATAGACCTTAAGGTAAATGATTTTTCTATAAAACCTTGTTTTAAATATATACTTTAAAATCATTATTATATATAAAAAAATCATAAATTGGTTACAAACAAGTTTTTATTTATCAAAAAAAAAATTTATATGTCATTTTCATGTACTTTTTACTTTAATTTATACGTTTTAAAATTGAATCTTTTAAACATTTAAAATAAAGATCATTTAGAAATTTATAGAAAAAGAAAAAAATTATTATTTTACAATATTTGGAATTAACATATTTTACCACTAATATACAAATTATTGATTATAAATCATTATCTAATAGTAAACATGATATTTTAATTAATATCATATTTAGACTATTTTTGAATTTTTTACTTTTAATGTTTTTTAAATTAAAGGGATATTTCTTTGTATGATTAAGGGAAAATTGAATGTATTTGTCTTATGGGTTCAAATGAGTTTCAAAGTTGTTTTACAAAAAAAATATGGAATATTTATTTTTTTATTCATGATATAGAATATAATATTTATAGATGATGACAGGTAATCTTGATATAGCTCTCTAATTCATTGAAAAATATATAGTTTCTGAATAAGAAACATAATGGAGTTAACTGAGTAGGTCATTCTTAATGAATCAACTAGTATTTAGTTATTACATCAAAGGTTAAAAATGAGTGATCAAAAGGTATGAATATGGAAATCTAAGGAATCTATTATTTTCTGGAAATAATTGTTTTGTGTAAATATGTTGATTTAATGAGGTAAGAGAAGCATAACGGTGAAGGTTTTTTTTCAAAAGTATAATTATATGAGACCCCTGATGGCTCAAGATATTTTTTTTGGATTTACTTTTTTTTTAATATTTGGATTCAAATGTTTTTATAGAGAAAATATTTAGTTCACATGAGGAATTGTTTTATTTTTTTCTGAAATTTTTATTTCAAAAATGGTTATAATATTTATGGGTTTTCATAATTTTTATTGCACTAATGTGGTTTCTTTATTTCTTAACACTTACTTAGATTTTTTATATGAATCCCACAATTTCAATTATTTTTCTAAAGATTTTAGGATGAGTGAAAAAATTTAGAAAGGTCAAGATAACCACTATGGTTACTCGTTTTAAATGAAGAAAACGTATCTTGAGTTAAAAATGGATGTGAAATTAAATATCTATTTTTTAAATAAACTTATACTATATAAAATTTTACACTTTATTATTTCATGTTTTTACCAAATTATCTAAATTAGAAATTTAATAGATCCTTGAAATGTATGAAAGAAAACCCATTATTATATATATTTTAATTATGGTTTAATTATGTTATGGGTAGTTATATTTGTTATAAAAATGATTTTGGAAAAAAAATAAAGTGAATGATAATTTTTAAAGAAACATTATATAAAATCTAATTTATGTTTACATTATGATGAGATACATTTGGAATATTTAAATTTTTCATCATCTTATCCATGTTTAGTAAGAATTATTATCTATAGATAAACATGAAATATGATGTAAAAAGGAATGAATAGAATAATAGTATTTGATGTCAAAAAAATGTTATGGTTGGAATAATATAATATGTGGATGTCTTCCCTTAGATGAAATAGAATGTTTATAGATGAACCCAAGAAATAGAGTGACTGGATTCTTTATAGTCTAACTTTTCCATAGTTGATAATTTCATGGAATATGAATCTTTGAGATTTAGTCTATCTTTAGAAATAGTAAAAATAGAAGGTCAGATAAATTCACCGGAGATTATAATTTTATGTTCTAGAATATATATTATCATATGGTAGCTCTTTCTATTTATCAATCTTATAATGAATCTACTCAATGGTGGTATCTTGATTAATAATACTAAGTAAACAAAATATTTTGATACTATGGAGTGGCTTATCATTAAAGATTTTTTTATTGAGAATTATTTTTCCAATGTTACATGGAATGTAATGGAAATTAATGTTATATATTTAAATCTAATGAATGAGAAATCAATGGCCACATATGAGAAAAATTTTATCAGACTAGCCATTTTTTCTTTGAGTTTTCATATAGATAATGAGACTGAAATAGATAGATTCAACCTTGGTTGAAAACCATGTTAATAATTAATTATGACCTCTTTCTTACATTAATATTAATGAGACTGTTTTTCATTGTGTTATGAAATTTAAATTCTCTTTTTCTGACACTTATGTACATAATGATTAGGAAACTAAAAAGTTGTCTTGGTGAAAGGAAATAGAGAATAGATCTAATAATAAATATAGATTTAATCCCCAAAGATGTTCCAAATTTGGTTAATGAAAATTTAAACTAATTTTGATAGTATAAATAAAGATTAAATTGTGTGGTGAGATTGTTCATTTTCCACATGACTATAAGGAAGATTTGCAATGAGAATAAAAATGGGAAAATAAATAGTTAACCAATAGTGATCTATTTTATTTGAAACAAGTTGTGTCATTAAGATACAAATATACAATGTAATTTACTTAAGTTGGGAATCATCAAGGACAAAAGTAGAATGGTTTGGAAAAATATTTTTCTATTACTATGACATATACATGTATATCAAATAATGTTATGTTAGGTATATTACTTGCATATTCATATTATTAAAATTATCTGTTTAATTTTTCATCCCCACATACTTTTGTTTTGAAAAATATTAAATGTAAAATCGAAATTAAATATTAATAAAAGAAGTTATAAATTTGGGTAAAAACTCTTGGGGTAGTATAAAAGATAAAATAAATTATATAATCCTTCATGTTTTTATCTATGTAATTGTTTTTACTAAAAACAATATTTTATTTCCCATTATAGACATTGATTTTTTAAATATGGATTGACTTTTAGTTTATCATGAATATACATATTATATTTATAAATAAGTTGTATTTAATTTTTATAGTAATTTTCAATTTATATATAAGAATAATATAATACCATTGATTACATATCATGAAGTTTAGAAACTAATTAATTTATTGATTGAATGTTATCATACTCATACTATTGAAAATATTGAAAGTATTAAAATTAGTGATTGCTCCTGAACCTCAACCCAGTTGGTGAGGTATCATTAAGTGAATCCACATTAACCATGTTAAAAAGCAGGTAGAGAAATATTTCCAAGGATACTGTAGTAGTACTGAAGTAGTACTCTACACTGTGCACGCACTGTAGCAGAACTGTATAGTGTACCAGAACTGTACCGAAACTGTACATTGTTCAAGCATTATAGCAGACGTTGTAGCAGATAATGTTCGGTACTATAGCAGGTGGAACTATTCACCTAGGGCCACCGGTTTGGGCTTGGAGTCCTTATGGTTTTGGAGCCACCCAGTCCTTCGGGTCAGTGCATTCAGGCCACCTTTAAGGTCTTCGGGCCATCTCAAGGCCTTCGGGCCACATACAGTTTCCCCAGACACACTAAAAAATTGGAGAATCCCTTGAAGAAGATTCAGTTAAGGTGCACTCACTAGAACAGAGCCAAATAGATTCGTCAGAATGACAGGGTATGGCTATGCCATCCGGACCGACCTGTTCTTGCACGGGAAGCCTAGCCAGATGGCCATGCGAAGGTGGAGAGCTGATATCATGATTCAAATGCTAGGGAGGAGAAGTTATTTATAGATAGTTTGGTTGAATTCCCTAAGACCATCAGGTCATGTAATATCTTAAGCCTACGGACCATGTAATCTATAAGCCAACAAGCCTTGTAAGGGTTCCCCCTCATCTCTTTAAAGGGTGGTTATCAAAATTCATTAAAAATGAAGACCTTTGGTTCATTTTGGCATTAAAATTAGTGATTTTACAGTATTTAATGGATATATGGATCTATTTATTGAAAAATTTTCTAGTGTTATCACTATTCATGTGGTTGAGTTTTCTTTTGAAATAATGTCTAATGCTGTGACTGTTTCCAAACCATCTTATTGAATGGATTCATTTGAGTTGTTAGAACTGTAAAGTCGATTATAGGGGATTATTTATATGGGTTTTATCCACCTTATAACTTCTCTTTGGATTTCTCATATTCTATTTTTTAAAGAAGGATGGTTCCATGATACATTATATTGATTATAGAGAACTGAACAACATCATTGTTATGAAAAAGTAATCATTAAATCATATTATGTACTTATTTTATCATCTCTATGGTGTACATTATTTTCAAATGATTGATCCAAGTTCAAGGTATCACTTCAAAAAGGCAAGAGTGGATGAAATTATAAATATCAAATTTAGAGCTAAATATGGTTATTATTAGTTTGTGGTTATTCCATTAATATTGATGAACACAGCCACTATAGTTTTGGATCTAATGAATGAAGCGTTCAATTTTTATATGGATAAATCATTAGTTTTTTTTATATTTTGTATACTGTAAATGTTATAAATATCATGAGAAACACATATGGATTTTTTTCTTTCATTAAAAGAAAAATGATATATGAAAAATTTGAAAAATATGTGTTTTGATTGAAATTGATTTCATTTACTGGTAATATAGTTTTTTCGAGGTTGCATAATTATGGATTATGTAAAAGCATAAGTGGTGGAAGAGTATCAAAGTCCTAAAAATAGAACTAATATTTATAGTTTTTTGTCTAGTGCGTTAATAATGATATTTGTTTTCAGAAATGTTCTCAATTACGTATCCCACTAACCAGTTAACAATGAAAAATGTAAAATTTATTTGGATAAAAGATTTTTTTTTGGATTTTTTGGATTTTTTTATGATTGTTTAAATATACGATATTATCCCCTCCAACAAGAAATAGAGTATTTATTATTTATATTTATTTTTCTTTGTAGACACTTAGTTGTGTATTGATATAGGATGCTTAGGTTATTACATATGTATCTCTTCAATTATAACTATATGAGAATAATTATCCAATACATGAAATTGAGTTGGATGCGGTATATTTTTCTTAAAAAAATTAGAGTCCTAATTTATAAGAGGATTAATGTGAATTATATACTAATAGTAAAATGTTAAATTAAGTATTCACTCAAAAAGAGTTGAAAATGTGGAAGAAATAAGCACTATAGATGATTAAGGATTATGATTTGACATTTCACTATCATATAGGTATGGAAAATTAGGTGGATAATACATTGAGTTGAAATGATAATAATTTATTAACTATGTTATGATTGGAACATGATCTTTTAATGAATTATTTAATTATATATTTCCTAGAAAATGTGTATATAGATACTTTATATATTTTTCCTCAATTAACCATATATCATGCTTTTTTAAAATAAATAAAAATTTTCAAATGGAAGATATTATTTTAAATAGAGCATATAATTTGAAAAGAATGTAAATTTCCATGAGTTGAAATTTTATAGAGATGTTTTTATCATATTGGGAAAGTGGTTATGTGTGCAACATGCTTCCCTGTTAATTACGTAATAGGTAAGTGAATCTCATAACACTCTATTTTCCATTAATCATGGATGTATTATGATGTTCAAATATTATTAGGAATGTTATTGGTATCAAAGTATATAAAAACATATTTATGATTTTATAATGAAAATTTTAACCTGTCAAAAGGTAAAAGATTAATGAACTCTACTAAAGGGGATGCCTCAACCTTTTCTAGTGCTCGAATAAAAATGGGAGAATGTATCTATAGAAACAAAATATATTATATAGGGATATTCAAATGGGGGATGTGAATTAGTGTACCCCAATTAAACAATCTAATCTGGAACCTATGCCTCAGTTAATATTATTTGGTATGTTGTGTTCTTTTGAAAAGTATATACATAAGAAATGAAAAAAATAGAATACAATAACCCATAATGATTTTTAAACGGTTCAGTAAAAATTTCCCACTCTTTACCATGACCAACCTATGGTGGTTTCACAGATTATATTATCACTATTTATTTTCAAGGATAGAAAATGCATAAAATTATTGCATAGTGATAATGTTGGAACTAATTAGTCTTCATTATTTAACTAAAATGTTTATAGTAGTACCAATAGTGTTTAATGGTTTTTTATACATGCACCACCATTTCGTTAATGACGACAGATTAATACATTGAACAAGATCTCTCTATGCACTAGATGAAAATTCATTAGTTGGGTAATCTAAATCCTCTATGGAAGGTCTTCAACTACTAAAGAATAAATAAGTTAATATTCACATCTCCCTAAATATCTTTAATATATGGAAGATAAATATTCCAATTATACTCTCTTCTTTCTATGAATGAACAACATATAAATTATTTAAATACAATGCATGTTTTATTCTTATTATCTTTACCAAATGATCAGGTAGATACTCTTTATCTAATGAAGTTCGTAACCTTAATTATTCATTTCGGTGATGCACAAACTCTTATTTGAGATTATATTAATGAAAAATACTTGCACACCTTCAAATTAATTATACATCATAACTGTTTTCATAGAATATGAAACCCTATAATATTTATTAACATGTTTTTTTATGATTAAATTAATGATTTAATTTAGGTATGTTATGTAATCAATGTTTATATGTATGCATGGAAGCATTTTTCATCCTTTACTTTATTATTTAAATAGAATTAAACCTTCTTCCGTATAATTCTTTCACATATGATAAAAATTCCAAATATTTCATTATAACCACACTATCCAATTTAATTCCACCATTTTAAGATTTATAAACATGTGTCAAGAATTTTTGTAATGAATGTACTTCATGGGAGGATGGATGTATAAATCATACCTTTTTTCCAATAACACACAGATTTTGTGTACTTAATTAAAGCGTTATAGATTACTGAAAACCCTTCAAAAAATAATGGAATGGGTTTCTCTTCTTGTTTTTGAAGAAATTTTAATGAGAAACTGGCATTAAAATGCCTCAATAGAGTCAAGTGGACTACGAAGGCTTCAGGATCCAAAAACCGACACAAAATCCTAGGATATTCCTCAATGCAATGTCCCATTATAAATTGCAGAATAGGTTCTTTGTAACACTCCTAAAATATTTAATATTACTTCTTAAGGGTCCATCATATCATATTCTCCTTCAAAAATACTATCTTATTTATATATCTCCACTTAAAAAACCAGAATATCATGGTGTCTTTGTGTTTCATAAATATGAGATATATTTCCTTAAAGTTAGCATAATGTCCCTGGGTTTAAGCCTCATTATTTATAGTCTATGATCAATTCCTTGCACAAATTTAACTCAATATTTTAATATGCATTGATATTGAATAAAATGGATAGAAATAATGTTTTATAAAAACATATCATTAAACACCAGTGTAGTTCAGGATTATTAAAACATACACCAATTATCATGGTGTATTTATTCCAAGAGTTTAAAAATACCCTTTCTAGTGGTATCCTTGAATTCATGATATTAGGATCTCATTCTACTCACTATCCACGCTCAAACTCCTCTTACAAATTCATTTTTATCCAGAGAAATCTCATATTGGATTTTTTCTTCAAGCATGAAAGATAAAGATTGAATTCATGGTTCATGGATTGTTTTGATAAATATCAATCTCTTGAGATGACCAGTAGTGATAGACTGACTATGAGATCTTCATCTAACTAGTGAGTTTGAGAAAGTTAAATGCATGATAGAGGATGAAGAAACATTGGTTTAAACCAGCGGGTCATGAAAGATTGAATGGCCTATAGTGACTTGATCTCGTGGTATGTTTTCATTTAATATTTTTAAAGATAGATGAACAGTGGACTAGAAAATGCATCCCACAACGATCCAGTGAATCACCATGACCCCAGTATATCATTCAATGTGTATGGTAAGAAACTGATAAATCACTCCCCCCTCTATATACCACTCTATACCGATTCTGTAGGCACGCTCCCATTCCCAAATTCTTGTCGGACTACTCAAGGCCCATGCAATACCTATACACAAGAATTCACTCAAGGGATTATACACGCCTCCTTATAAATGCTGGTTAGCTAAATATCTCTCATGCCACCTATGGGTGGGCCTAATATGGGATCCCTATGTGTGGTTGGCCTTTTTTCCAACATGTTCTGTGTTTGACTCTACATATGGCTTGTTTGCTGGATGGTTTAATTTTCATGTATGGACTAATTATACACCTAGAAAATTCTATGTAACCAAATTAAATAGAAATTTCTATTTTAAATGTAATTCCAAGAAAAACTCAATCCCACTTCTCTTCTTATATTATTATGAAAAGTTTATATAGATACCATGGAATATATTTATTTTATGGAAATCATAAATCCCCTTATTCTCTTCATTAAATTTTATTTTTCCTGAGAATCCATTTATCTTTTCCATCATTCTACAATCAATTCGTCATGAAAATTAAAATTTTCTTGGTTATTGTCAAATAAAATCTCCTCGTGCAATATATAAATTATCTACATGGAACTTATTCTTTAACCAATTAATTATTTATGAAATGGGATATTTTTGTGGTCTTCATATAATAAAATGTTGAAGAAAATGTGGACTTTCCTAGTAAAATAAGAGCATGTATTTGAACATAAAAACAATTCGATAATTATAAGAGTTAACAACATCAAAAACATTTCAATTCATGACATATAATGCAATTAATACATAAAAATTATCCAAAAATCATCACCCATATTAGATAATTGTCTTACCAAATAAAAACTAATGAGTCCATAACAAAAACATAAGTATCATAACCATTACTCCTTGAATATGTATCACCCAATTTCCCAATTTATCATTACTTTATTAATCGCTAATAATATAGTAATTAATTATACCTTGAAGTTTGATTCCATGTTATAAATTGAAAAAAATCACAATTGTGCTCATCAACCATCGACCTGGGATTTTCAATCTCCCTCGTTGGATTTGTTTTCAATACCATTCCCTTAAAGTCAATTTCTTTTTTCCCTCTTAATGAAAATAAATTCAAAGGGTTCCAGTCTTACTTTAAATGAATTCAAAATATAATTTCTTATTTTTATTCAAAATGGATTGTACCTCACAGTTCACTTAGTAAGGATCCTTATTTAGTCAAATCTAATTATACATGGGATAAATGATAGTAGAAAACAATAGTTATAAATGAAAGGATATCTATTCAATCCATTACAACCATGAATGTGTTAACATTTTCATAAAATATTTATATTTAAATGTGGTGAATGTATATAATATAATTATCAAGTAATATATTTTCCTACTCACTGAAGAAAAATCCAAAAACAATAAAGTGAGTGAATATTTTACTCCCCTTTCTGTGATCCAACACATCAACAGAAATCCCTCTTGACGCAAATATTTGATAAAAATAACAAAAGTGGAATAATAATAATTGGGTTACCATTATTTTCAACTTATATTGTCATGGAATGAATTTATAGATATTTATGAAATAAGACATGATATAAAATCCTTCATATTTTCTCCCCCTCAATAAGTGAACTCACTAGAAATTTTTCTGATAAAATGTTTCGTCAAATAATTTCAATGTTGTTCAAATTGATGATCCATCATTTTCGAACAATTCAACATTCTTATCAGCTATGGGATAGTAATTAAAACTTATTGTCTTCCACTTTGATCACTCAGTTCTCTTGTTGAGAATGAATATCTCCTTGAAATCACATTATAATGGAAAAATATACTACCCAATAATAAGGGAATAATATGCAACACTTCTAAGAATCTTGGTAGAGGAAACATTGTAATGAAATTACTCCCAACTCAAGGACTCATTTATTTATATCTATAAAGTCACTATTAATATTCATTCTTATTTCTCCTTTACATTGGAAAATTTGAAATTATATGTACGTATGGACACATTAATTCAATTCACATTCATCTTTTTAAAATTGTTTATCCTCACTTATTCTAGTAGTGAAGTAGTTTCTTCTCAGGATTTTTTTCTATCCTAAACATCTCCCTTTATGATTAAAGAGAATTTATAAAACTTTTAGCATTACATAAATCTTTCTTACAGATCACAAACACATTTTGTGAGAAACATGAGTTGTTATATTTGGAAAAAAAATCATGCAATTAGAGATCTTCTTATGGAATAACATGTTTTCCATTTTCATTTTCATTAGCAGTGGGTTCTTACTCAAATTTATGCATTTATCTCGAAGATTACAATTAATCATGGTATATAACTATGCACTCTTTATTAAAATATTATGTCTTGAATATAAACATGGTTTCTTCAATAATTTGGAGTAATCACTCATAGTTAAATTATCAAAAAATTCATCATGATTATATTAAATCTATCGTAACTTATTGTTTCTCTCTTGGATTTAATATCTTATTGGTTTCAACATAATTCCATTGATTTCCATGGATTGTTTTTAGTGGTAAATTTTATTATCTCTCTTTACATAGTAAGATTATAACTTTTTGGATTAGAGGAATTTTTTGGATCTCGTTTTTTCATTATTATAGAGAGTAGCCTATTTTATGGTTTTCATAACTTCTAACTTTTTCATATTCCATGAGGAGGGTTTTAATCTTATGTTTATAGATTCTACATTATATGTGATTCATTATTATAATAAATATCTGAAAAGTTTATTATTTTAATATACCAGCCGTAATCATTGATGTGACGACTTATATTGCAATAATCACAGAAGTCTTTAAGATATCCAAATCTATTATTGATAGAGAGATTATTCTTCATCTGTGTATTTTGCTTTATTTTTGCAGGTTTCTTAATTTTTTCACCTATACATTCTTAAATTTAATCCTTATTTAATTTTTATATGATGAAAAATATTAAGGAATAAATGGAATTGTTTCCAAACTTCCATAAGCACAAAAATTATCCTGAAAGCATATTTCTTTCACTTATAGTATCAGTTTAGATAGATTTCATGTATTGTTTTTTGGGTACGTCTGTCCCCATTTAATGAATAATTTGGGAATTATTTTTATTTTTAGTTTAATTATACAGACTTGATGTTGTTTTGGATTTTTGTAAAATTTTATCAACCCTCATCAACCCAGATTTTTTATTTGAACCTACAATATATGATTGGACTGCATTTGTAAAAACACAACTAATTGGGTTATGAGTTAGTGTATTGAATGAGTTTTTTAACAATGATATAGAAATTATATTTTGATACTATTTACACAAATATGTGTTTATTTAGATAATTGAGTAACATAATTTTCTTTACCTTTATTTATTTTGAATCCCTTCATTTGTTTGGGTGACAGAATTAATCTTCTCATGAACTTAGGAATTTCTAGCACATGTCTCCTTGAAATTTATCAATTAAATCTGTAGTTAAAGGAAATTATTTCTATGGGCACAGTACTCATTATAAACTTCTATTATCCTTCCTTCCCAGTCAATGTTTGGTTTTATAATCCAATCCTAATGTTATTTACTACATTTAATAACAATGTTTTCATAGTCTTTGATTCTTCTAGATGCAACATCCAATTAGGATTCCATAACAATAGTAGTAGATTAATTATATCCTTCCAATTATAGGATCTTTATCATATAATCATTGGGAAAATTTTACTTTTCTTTTACTAACATTTAATGCTCTTTGAACATATGTGTTTTGTCTTCTAGTTTTCTATTTATGACATTCAAGGAAATATTGAACATATTTACTAGTGCATATTTTACCTCACCAAAAACAGGTTTACTTAGAGTACTCTCATAACAATTCTATTGAATTATTCTTCAATTATTGAAATTTTTGGATTGATAAAAATAATAGATTCATCCATTACTTAAGGAGGTATTTGAGAGCATTTCCGCTTTTTAATTTCATTACAATTGAATCCCCAAATTTTTTATTTCATCTTGATGTTGTAATCTTTCATCAAAATGTTATTTTAATGAACTATGTATATATGAAATCAGTTCTTCATGAAAATTATTCATATCTCTTTCATATTGATATTAGAAACCTTCATCATTTTTTATATATTCCACTTCCTCACACTCACCATATCTAGAACTAGTTTTATCATTAGAATAATTTTCAAATAATTTGACAAGAGAAAATTAATCCTTATATTATTTCTTTTATATTTTCATAAATATCAATGTATCCATATTTTTCATATTTTTAGATTGTTGGTAGCATCCTTGATATTTTATTACTATAGGAGTGAGATTAAATTTTCCACCTGGGGTTCTTTATAATCTGATTCAACACTTCAAATCATATAAACCTTGTAAAAAGAACAGGTGAAAAATAATGATCTAATCATATGTAGAAATAGACTCTTATACCACTTGTATAGCCGACAATGAACATGTATGGAAACTAAGTGGGGTTTATTAGTGTACCAAATATTTTGAAAATTTCACTCTCTTTAAAATTACCACTCTACAATTGAAAAAATTATCTGGTGAAGAGGAATTGATCTATTGTGTGATACTAAAAATTATTTACAAATTAATGGATGATAATAGAAGAAATAGTACCATAAATATATTTTTTATAGGTTTGTTAAAAAACCTACTCATTTCCATGATCAACTTGTGCTTGTATTATGGATTATCATTTAAATGTTGATTTTCAATGATTACAAATGCCAATAATATCCACACAATGTTAATGTACAAGTTGATAAATGTTATTGGGTGAATGTAATTCAATATTCTAGCACCACTAGTCTCTAATGGCGTTTTTTATACTAACAGCACTAGTTTTTTCAATGACGATAGACAATCACATTGAACAAGATATCTCTATACACTAGATGACATTCAATCATATCTATAATCCTGTTCGATAATAGAAGTATTACACTACTCCTAAATCAACAAGATAATATTCACATATGACTAAAATTATTTAATAATTGAATGATTCATCTTTCACTTATACTGTATTCTTTATCCAAATGAAAAATTGATGAATTTATCAAATAAAATGAAAGATTTATTCATTCTCCCTTTATTAAATTATCTAGAAGATACTTATTCTTAGATGACTTTTCCATCTTAAATTATTCATTTAAGTGGTGTACACACTCTTCTTTAATATTATATGTTTGAAAAATACCTACACACCCTCACATTAATTCCACTTCATTCATGTTTCCATGGAATCTGAAACACTAACACTTTTATTTATTTGTTCTATTATTTTATGATTACATTAATTATTATTTTTCGGTAGATTAGATAATTATATTTTCAAATTATTCATGGAAGTATGCATAAATCCTTTACTTTCTTCTTTGGATAAAAAAAATCCATATTCCCTCTACATTCTTCATGCATTTAAAGAAACATTCCCTACTATTTCATTATGCACACACATTCAAATTTTATTCCTTTAATTTAGGATAAATGTACATGTGTCATATAAGAGTTTCATGAATTTCCATCTCTTTAATATGGACGTAAGGGCCCAAACATCTTCATGAAAAAAATATAGACTATGTGTACATCCTTTAAGAACATTGGTTTAATAAAAACCATTAAAAGATGATTTTAGGTGTGCTATCTTCTTGTTTGGGAATCACAATGTAAGAGATTATTCCTTGTGGATGAATTCATAGAATCACATAAACCATGGAAGATATATTCTATTTAGACAACTATTAAATCCCTAGAGACTCGTTAATACATTGTCCCTTAATTATTTATAGAGTATGTTCTTAAAAAATATACTTCGAGAGTGTTTTTGACATGTCGATGGATCAAATCATGTTATTATACTTTGATAAATGCATGTGCTTTGTCTATGTACTCTTCAATAACATGACATTTTGGTGGCTATAATTTTCAGAAATAGGATCTGTATCTCTCTATTAGTAGTTTCACTTCCTTAGAATCCTGCCTTGGTATTTATAGTTGACGATCAATTCCTTCTAGAACCTTATACTCTATGTTTTAAGAAGAATTGTGACCAAATCAGACGATTGGAAATAATTCAGTATCATGAAACACCAGTAAACACCTAATTCAATTTGGTTTATTAATACATACACTGATTATCATGGAATATTTCATTTTAGATTTTTTAAAGACCTTTTTGGAGGTATCCTTACAAAAATATGATGACGATCACATGCTTGTCACTATGGATGATCAAACTCCTCCTAGAACTGTGTTTGATGTCATTCAATGATTCATGTGGGATTTTATCCTTATGTATACAAGATGATAATTTCATGCATAGTGATTTGGTTGGTTTGATCAATATCATTTTCTTGAGTTTATCATTAGAGATGACCTAAAGATGATCCATCCATTGAACCAGTTAGTTAGTGAAGGCTGATGGAATGTAGAATGAAGAAGATAGAATTGGTTTAGGCTTGTAAGGCATGGATGATAATGCAACTTAGATTGATCATATCAAGTGGACCATGTCCTTTCCATATACTTAAGGATGGATGAATAGTATCATAGATATTACATCCCATATGAAATTAGCAAGACATTTTCACTCCATTATATCTTTTACGGTGTGTTGTAAGTAACTCATAAAACTATTCCCCCTCTATTGGTACCACCTCGTACCAATTCATTGGGCATGCTCCTGCACCCAACTACATACAAGATTTCTTAAGGACCCTGTAAACCATATACAATGTCGTTTTACTAGGGGTTTATACACAAAAAATTAGTCTTTCTATCTGTCCTTATATATCCTTTTCCTCCCGTGGTTAGGTCTAGGGCCATCTCCCTTGTTTTGTTTGACCATGTATACCACATGTACTGAGATTGATTCTATCTAATGCTATCCTATTGGCTGACATAGTTTTTAAGGAAGGTCCAATGTACACATAAATTATTTTATGTAACAAAATGAAATAAATATACTTCATAAGATCTAATTCCAATCCAAATAGAAACGACCATATCTTATTATTATATCATTCATGAAAATTATATTTATATATATTTTCCAGGGAATGTATATTTTTCATTGAAATAATAAATCCCCATCTTCTATCTATTAAAATATAAATTTCATAGAATTATATTTTTGATGTCCATACTTAAAAAATGAATTCATCATCCACATTAATAGTGTCACTATTTTTATAAAACAAACACTATTCATGTTGTATTTAATTTATATGCACAAAAATTATTCTTTCACAAAAAATGATTCATGAAGGTCAATATTTTCATCGTCTTCACGTAATCAAATGTTTAATAGAATGTGAACATTTCTAGAAAAGAAAGAATATTTCCTTGAAATTAATAAAAGTTAAAAAATTATTAGAGTTAACAGCATTGGTAATTAGTAAATCATGATATCCAATGATATTAATCCATCACAATTGTCCATGAATCATCACTAATATTGAATAATTTTCTAATCAAATGACAATCAATCATTCTATAAAACTTCTTGAGGAATTATCACCACGCCTTCATGAATTTGTATCACACTATTTACAACTTTATCATTCCAGGATTAATCACTAATAATTGAGGAAATATTTATAAAATTACTTTTTATTCCTTATTATATGTTGAAAAAAAACACAACCATAATCATGAATGATCCACATGGGCTTTTCAATATCAATATTTTTCTTGGTGGTATTACTAAATACATCTCATTCCAATAATACTATTTTTTCTATTATTTATTAATTGAATAAATCATTTATTTTTATTTTAATTAAGGATGATATGTATTTGGATAAACATGTTTCACATTATCATAAAGAGATAATAAAATTAAATGGAGTCTCCCTCCCTATTGAATCTGATCATGATCTTGGATTTACCTTAAATATTTTGAATGGACCAAAATTGTCAGGGGTAGTAAATTATATATTAATAATCCTTCCAACCATTATCTAATAAATAGTTGAAAAATAATTTATACATTGAAAGAAATAATTTAGGTGTGTTTTTTATTATCATGGTAGTTGGGATTAATATATTTTATTAGTGGCAGTTTCTTATAATAACACTTTTCATTCCCATAAACATATAAAAAATTTTGATTCATTATATCAAAAATAGATTTAAAATCTTTTATATTGTAATGATGATAATGAAAGGAAGTGTTTTGGATTAGAGATTTTAGATGATGTGTTAGAGAATGTAAATATGATTTAAGAATAGATGAGGAAATCTTATAGTAGTTATAAGTTTTTTACAGATCATGGGATAATATATCACTTGTTCGATGCATATAATGACTTTTTTCATAAAGTATCACTAACTTGTAAGAATTTTTCATGATATTGAATGTTAAGTTTTTGCTGTATTTTTTTTCTATGAAATTTCAGAAAATTTCGTATTTGTTTCTCAAAGAGTGGCTTTACATCAATGTTTATCTCAGATACATGATGTGTTTCATGTTTCTTTTCTATGAAATTACATACATATTTCATCTCACTTTTTGTTCCCTAACATTATACTATTACAGGAAAACATATCTAATGATAAAAATATGGTGCGTATTTTTGGATCATAGAGAGAGGGTACTATGAAAATAGGTGATAAAAAAATTGGTGAAATATAAGAATATCATGATTAAGGAAAAAATTAGGGAATTGAAAATGATGTGTGGGAAAAGTATTCTCATTTGATTAAGTAATGGATAAAATTATAACGATACATTTTATTACAGGTGGAATCATGTGAAGACCAATGTAATCCTTGAAATAATCCAAAATAAAACTTTATAGGTATTAATTTTAGGAATTTATATTCATCATAGTTTTACAATGAATTTTATAAAATATTAAAGTTGAAAAATGAATAATTTTATTTAACTAAAAAAATTAACAATTAATTACAATGATTTACATAAAAGTTAAATATATTCAAGTTTGGAAAAAAAATTCTAAAAGGGGCTTTTGAATACAAAAACACAAATATATTGGTTGGAAGTTTTTGGATTTTATAAAATTGATTGATTTTTGAGTGAATAGTAAAAATAAAATTTGTTCTAAATACTATATTTTTTCCTCTAAAATTAAAAATTAAAAATATCTTAAATATTTTTCATTATATTATAATGTAAGGTAAGATTAATTTTTAAATACATATTCTCCACAATTCCATATGAATCAATATAATAAATGATTTTTCAATAAGTTCATTTTTATGTTTAAAAATAAAAAATATTAGAAACAAATTTTCATCGTATTTTGGGGACTTGTATTAAAAAAATTTCTACCCCTTATTAAAATAAAATATTAAAAATATATTCCATATATTTAAATAGGATATTCAAATTTTTTAATGAGGTCAATTTTATTTTTTTCAATTATGAATAGTAACCTCAAAAAAAATATGTCATCACAATAATGGGTTTATTATGTTAATTATTGAACAAATGATATGACCACAAAATTTTGTCTCATTTATTATTTGATGACTATATTTCAAGAGTTATCATGATTTTATGATTTTTGATTGTTTTTGTCTCATCCAACATAAGATCCACTAAAATATTTCACCAACCATGTTGCTCACTAGGCCTCAAAAGAACCTCTGTGTATGCGTGAGGATATTGAATTGTAGCAAGGGTAAAATGATGGTAAGATGTGGAGAATATAAAATAATTATCAAACTAGAAAAATGGTATAAGGGATGATGAACAAATCATTCAATAACAAAAAAGTAAAAATAAAATCGGAAGTGGAAGTAAATTTTAACTACTGATGAAATGGGGAACACCAAATATAGAACCATGCATGAATATCCAGTTAATGATACATGATACAAGGTAGTAAAGACATAGAAAGTGCTACAAATAGGAAAATGAAATATAAATGAACAAAATCCCAATGGTCTAACTCCGTTAGGTTGCTGGGATACAACTCAATATTGTGCTTCCAAACTCCAATATACATGAATGAAAACACATATCAAAAATCAGAAACTAATCATGCAACTAATGAGATCTGTTCAGGTTCCCCAAAGTAATTGTGGCACAAAATGGGTGTGACATATACTCATTATTCCCACACCAATGATGTCTAATGAAAACTAGTATATGAATATAAATTGTATAATTATACATATATATCAATAATGGTTTATATAAATCAATGTAAACCAGTTATGCTCAAGTTCCTCGAGAACTCATAGCCTACCATACATACTTCAAACTAAGCTAGAATATCTAAAATCCTATATAACCAAATATATATGATTATATATATATTTTAATAATAATTTATGTATATGCATGTGTATGATGTGTGTAATAACGTATATAGACACAAAAACACACATAGAAATATATATAGATATGTTGTACTTGCAGGGACCTAAGTCATAAACAAGTGTACATGAATGGGAGTCTGTAATACCATAGTGAAATTTTGGGTAATTACATGTAACTAAACATAAGACCAATATCTGGTTAGTGACATAATATACATAGCCAAGAAATCCAAGGATAACAACTACCACAATGAAATACCACTTACTATATATAATAAATAACCTTGAATTATATAATGTATACATTTTATGAGATCATCCATGGGGTCCCATAATGGAGGACCAAATTATTTCCTTAGGATTCCGGTAACACTATTAATTTATGAGCTAGTAATTGGCATTATGTGATGAGGAAACCTATGTATCACTCGTGACATATTATTTTCATATGATCCTATCCATGGAGTTCTCTAAATAGGAAACCCAAGTATCACTAAATGAATTTAGAAATACATATATCCTATAATTCAATCAATGGAATTCTATAAAGAGGAAACCCAAGTGTCACTCCCGGTATAATACAAAGCAAGTGACCTCTGAGCCCAACCATGTCATTATGTGTAAGGAAAATTGTTATCTATCATGGTACATGTAATCTCAATTTTCCTAAGATCTCATTCAACTCATTTTAAAAAAAGGAACCTGAGTATATTTTGATGCATAATATAATTCATTTAACCATTTAAAATTAAACAATAAGTATGTCCATTTTATTAAATAGGTGATGCCCATGAGAATGACATATCACAATTCATGTGTTAATAATAAAGAAGACCATGTACTTAATCTTTCCAAGAAAAAAGTAAAGTATACATTTTGAGGGTCATTACCATTAATCATTTATAATAAATCATTCTATCACATAATTTTATCAAAGAATAAAACACACATAAGAGGTGTTTTTATTATTAAATAATAAAATATCACCAATTCCATTCAATTAATAATATTTAATTATCCATTAAAAGAGTTTTTATTCATAAATACCTAAAATTTGATCAAGAGTATAAAATAATTATAAATATTAGTGTATTATAAATACCCTAGAATGGTGTTTTAATTAACTAAAAAGGTATAGTGCACAATAGCATATAAGAGACAAAACAAAGGGGTTGTTGATTAGAAGTAATAAAACTCAAATAGACCAAATTAGATACACAATCACTGGGTAATTAATAGTTATGTTCTACATATTTAATTCCACATTTATGAATAGTTCACTTAAAGTCCGACATGTGGAACAATGAGGCCCGTTATAAATAATGAGACTTTAAAGGGAAAGAATATTGACCTCCTACGTTATACCATGGGAGTTTCAATCATCTGTTATCATCATTTAACTCAATAAAAATAAATAGAATATATGATTTTTCATGTTACGTAGATATATGATAAAGGACTCACATGGATTTATCGTTCCATACATTAGTAGAAACAGAGAAAGAATTAAGATCCAGTCATATACTTACCAATAAACTTCCATCTCGTTTGATGGAACTTGATTCGGACACTCGAAAGAGGAGATCCATAAAATCCCTAGAAGAGGGAGAGGAATTTCTACTGACCTAGGCACTCTCCTGTGTATGAAAAAAAAGGTGTGGATCCCCTGTAACCCCATTTTTGAAAATATACAGTGCCAGATTCACAACATAAACTATTTTCACACAGTGTAAATAATAAAACAATAAATTAAATTCTTAATTCAACAAACACATTTAAGTAAAGGTGTTAAACTAAAATAATTCATGGTACCAAAAATGTCAAACCATATACGAAATAACTCTATCATTATTGAAAATATTAATGGAGTTCGAATGGCTTACCTTATACAATCACTATTAATGGATGTTACCTTCAACCATATATTTTCCGTGATGAGAGCATATAAAATGAAGTCTATCTTTTTCAAAGTCTACACATGTTCCTACAAGCATGTTTTCCCCACGTTGAATCCATGTATCAAAATGTTACTCTGTTTATCTATCCAATTATCTTGTTCTCTATTAAGATCAGCTTGGAGTGGGATTTAAAATATTATATAAGCATCATCCCTTGAAATATTGTTCATGATGGACTCTTAAAACACCTCCTCATTAGAGTGAAGGATAATATCTAGTATATTTCTTCTATCAATCTTCATCTCGACCTACATCCTTCCGAACCCTAGCATTTTTTCTAGGATAGGGTATATGACTCGTTTTCTTCCAGAGATTCTATCAGAGGATATAGTCCTATAATTATACCACAATGATCCTACCCACCCATATCACTTGAAGTTATGTCATCTGTATTAAATATAACTCATTTTTGAGTAATATCTTCAATTGTTCTGGAATCACCCAACCATGTCCAGGACATAGGTTTCTTAAATTTACTTGAGGAGGTGAAAACCAATGTTTTTGATATTTTTGTGAAATCATTTAGATTAATTTTTATACCCTTGTATAATATAATGTTTCTAGATATGGGGTTACCTTTATTTTCATTTCTCTATCTAGAAATAAAACTTGTAATTGTGTGGGATTCCTATTCATATGACATCATTGGTTGGAGTCTGTTTCCATGTCACAATGCTATGTATTCTCAAGGGTGCTTGTCCCAACCAACATTCTTTTCCATATTGGAATATACTTTTTCCATCCATCGACATAGAGAATCTACTTCTCATTCTAATTAATGACAAACTATCATAGATCTATAATGATCATGATCAATCTCGCTGGCTAGAATACATATACCATAGAGAAGCTGTCATATTCTTACACGAAGAAACCATAATTTGATAGAGCGGTCTTGAATCAATATGATTTGTATTACAATCATCCCTGATAAGAATCTAGTTTCTGGAGCTCATGACTATTTCCCTCGCTATTTTCCTACACTGTATTAGAAAAATATAGAAATACCATTGGAGGGATCAATCCAGCATCCCCATTACTTGAAATGATGAATTTTAGTCACCCAAATATCCTATAAAACTAGATAAAATATCTAAAAATTATAGATTACAATACCATGGAACCAATTAATTATGATGATGATCAACATTGTTGGCTTCTCTAGAATCCTAATGATCATAAACTGGGGAATTAGGAGGATGAATACCAATAAAACAAGGGACATGAATGACCCCATCATGTTACACCCTGGGACCACATCAGAATTATGAGAGAAAATAACATAGGATTATACAAAATTTAAAAAACCAGTTACAAATAGAATATCACCCCTATTTTCATACAAATTATTCCCCAAATGTGATCCACACCCACTGCACTAGTAGCTTAGATACCTTGACCTGAAGAAAAATATTAGGGTAGATGGGGTGGAAGATAGTATTTTCTATATTTTTTGAACATATTTAATTTTCAACCATATTTCCATGCATGAGGAAAATTTTTGGGTTATGAAATAGAAGTGGATGTTCCAGGATACTTACCCATAACACCATTTTTTAAGTATCTCGTTTCATATGAAAGACATAATACCATCTAAGGATAGAGAACCAAGATCTATTTCAAGTTCATGTAGATCAAGACCATGCAATGATCAAATAACACATTGATCGAAAATTAACCATAAAATACCACATTTATAGGGGGAAAAGTAGATGAATCAATTAACTATGTTGAACTGATAACAAATTTTTCATAATAGATGACCAATAGATGGTGAAAACTAAGGTGATCTACCAAGATCAGGTTCTAGAGCGATGATTCTTTTGTGAACTATGAGGATGAAAGTATCTGTATAGAAAATTCATCAAAATTATTGGGGAATTTCGGTTAGAGTGAAATATATAGTAAAAGAGGGAGGAAATCAGGGATAGAGAACAAAATAACGGTAGGATGCTAAGCTCTTTAGGAAGATGATGGTATAACCCCCTATAATGGTGGAGGTAATGATGTAGATTCCATTGTTTCCTTTGTAATCAAAAAGTGGTAGGGGCCAAGAGATAAAATGTGTGTTTGGGTAATTCTAGACTCATATAGTGGGGGGGGAAACAATCCAAGATCATACCATATTTTCCCAATCTAGGAAGTGGCTTTGAATGAGATTTTCCACAATACACATAGTGCCCAAGTGTGATAGGACTTTAGCCTTCATTAGTTCCCATGGATAGTGAGGGGTAATACCTGTATGTACCACTAGACTAACAAACCATGTGTTGTTGTTTGTGAAATTAATTATAAGGTGAGAGAACATGATCTCTTGACCACCATATTTCTATTAGTTATGAGTTCATTTAAAAATATACCAAAGGTAATACTGATATACATTTTGAATTCCATGGGGTAGCAGAGTCAAGATTATGTATCATCTTTTCTTCACATGTATCCCATGAAATATTTTAAATCTGTGAATGGGATTCATGATGTTAATATCCAACAATATCAAATCTAAACATCACAATTCATCCTTCCATACATGGGTTATCACCCAAACTATCAAGACTTCAACTGAATCATATCCAATGTAAAAAACCATTATTTTTTATGTTAAATTCCTTAAATTATTACTCTTAATAATGGATTTTAAAAACAACACATATATTAAATAAGGAATTAAAATTTTTTCAATAATTTTAACCCATTTCAAAACACATGAAAATAAAACCTCTCAATATTACAACTTCTCATCCCTGAGAAGCCTTGGGGAAATCAAGAAAACATAATTAAACCTACCCAGGGAATTGAAATTTGACTAAAATTTCAATGTTTTATTTTAAATGTCTAATGAATATAAAAGAAAAAAAATTCCTCATACATCATGTAATTTATTGAAAGTTCATCCAAGACTCATATTCATTGTTGAACATGAAGGCAGTTCCTTCTTGAGCCCTTCTAACTAGAGGCATTACCACATAATTACCTCTTTAATCAAAAAATAAACGAATCATTCAACCACATGTTCTAAATTAACTGACCTATTACATGATACGATACATCCACCATAAGAATTTCCTATGAATTCATACCCTATTATTTGTTATAGTCCTCTTAGAATGATATTAAAATGGTCTAATTATAATTTTTTTTAAAAATATTATTTTCATCTCACTATCTTTTTAGAGAAAATCCAATTTTGAAATTTCACAACACTTATAAAATCTTGATGATATTCTTGATGTCGTTACCCACTAGACACATTCAATGACCAACAGGAAACATGTCGAGCCACTTCTGAATGATTATTTCTAAAATATCCTAGCTTATACTACTGATGCATTTCAAAAACTAAATCTTGGTTCCTTTTTTACAATGCAATAAAGCTACCTAGAAGAACACTCATTAACACCTATAAATATATTTTTTTGATGTATCCATCCCTATAAATAATTTACGTTATTTTCCCCTTGGACTATCATTGGTATATACTAGATCAGGATACCCTTAGATTGCCATCCATTAATTAAAATACTAGTGCCCCGATCCATTCCTGGGGTAACATTGGAATTGCCTACTAGAGTACAAGGGGTTCATCTAATGTAGTCCGTACTCTATAATTGACAATAAATATTTCATTACTTTGTTGAGACATCCATATATAAAATACACCTATTGAGAAAAATGAAAACCTAGACAAGGATTTTTATGGAATCCATGAGTCTATCCACTGTGTTCCCACATGGGAACTCAGGTATCACTCTACAATAACTGTTCCATGATAAATAATAATGAACTCAAAGTGGAATATACAATGATTATATTGATTGAAACAAAAGGTCATTATCATTTTATCTAAGTGTATATCCAATGCTCCAAAAGTGTACCATAGAAGATGTAACAATAGGGGAAATGATTGTCTCTGAAACTAGACCACACAAACAGTTTATCAACATTTACCAATAAGTCATGAAATACTCTTTTCATTTATATAATGATTTTCTTGGTATTGTTATGAACCAACTATAACAAACATTTCATGAGGGGAATAAATGAACAATATCTATTAAAATCTATTTGAATTTTCTATGTTTCACCTATCTATTCATCATCACTATTCAACCATTATGATTTAAACATGAAAGGTTTCCTCTGATCACCTAGTCATAGCCACCAGAATATATCCATGAATAATAATTTTTTTCTATGGTCACATAAATATATAACAATATCATCTTTGTTTTCCCCCGAATGCCCTAAAAAATATTGAACCTCAATATCCCCATAGACATTGAAAGATAGTGATGACAATTTCTAACTGGTCATGTAGTATTCTGTTCCCTCTACATGGATTTATACACTTGAACATAATTAAATCTACACTCCCCACCTTAGGAGTTTCCCATTCATAAAATAACTAAAAATAGAAACTCACCCCATAACATATGTTTCGACAACCATTATCCATGATCCCAGATATAGATAATATAAAATTGTCATGCACCAACATGATGAGAGAACAAATAGATAATTACATGTGAACTATAAACATTTCAATTTATATTCCCATGTTACACTCCCCAGTGTTAGGTCCACACACACTATAACATCATGTTTAAAAGACTAACCCAAATAACTGGTGGTGTTCACATCATCCCAAAACATTGGTTAAATTTGTATTTCCTTTAACACTAAGGTAACTCTATCGCAACAGTGACCAATGATGGGAGATTAATAGATGATGTATTTAATGATTACCAATGAAATCATTTGGGTTGCTTCAATATTTTTATCAAATTTATGGGTATCACGTATATCGATGCATAATACCTCGAGATTTCAAAACAACACAACTGGCTTTTTTATCTTATTCTATTTGTTGGAACTAATGACATTGTGAATATTTGAAAACGGAGCATATTGCATGATATTAAAATCACCTAACATATTAATAGGCATGGATAACTCGATAAAATCCATAATTACATGATGTTCAAACCATTTTACAAGGGTCAAACCATTTCCAAACCACCCATCCAACCAGGATGTTATTTTGAAACCCTGGAGTCCTATTCAGGACAATGAAACCAGAACAACACCTTAAACATATAAAAACACCACAAAATTTAGAATTTTATTTTGTTCTAAGGGAGATAAAACAACTAGGATATACCCTTTTACGTTATAAGTGTCGACCTTCTAACTAGTTATCAAAATAAAAGTCCACTAGTCTTACTGACCTATTATCTTGATAAACAAATTGGAAATTTTTAATGATCCAAGGGTAATATCCACATTCATGTTTAAGGAATTTATTATTGAATTATTTAAAATACCCTTGTATGAGGATTGAAACTAAGAACACTAATTAATGGTATCATTTTATTTAACTAAAATAAATTACATTTAGTTCATTAAATATTTCATGGCTCAGTTTTAATGAAATATAGTATAAATCAAGAAAAAACTATAAAATATATTTTTTTATCCATTTCCATAATGTGACATTGGCATGTTTTATCAATAATTCATTAAATAATTTTTTATTTATCTTTTACCGCATCACAATTAGCAAACATACGTTATTAACATCATTTTAATATTAATTTATTTATCCATAAGCTTTCATTACTAGAATAGTTAAATAAAATTCCTATTTAACTCTATTGAGAAATACCCCCTTTAGGTTGTAAGTGAAATTTTAATTAACCAAGGAACCATACAAAAGGACTAATATTAAACTATAATGTATTTTATTAATTAAACCAGACCTGTTCAGTACTATTTGGCTATACAATTATACAGAACCCATATAAGTGGGTATTGAAACATTAAATAACCATCGTTATGTAGCATAATTTTACCACCATGCAGTTTACTATTAAGGTTTTTCAATTAAAATGACACCTATAAGGCTACCATCAATTATTCCAAGATTCAATTACATGTGTAGTGGGTTTTTTCACAAACATACAAAAGAACCATGATCCAAATACTTGGGTCGAGTATAGAGTATCTCAGTAGAAATATTTCTCAACGTATGTACTTGGGTTCAGTTCAGAATTTAGTAATTTAATCTTATGGTTCATCATAACCAAGTAATAGAAGTAAAATCTTTTATATGGGATCCATTTCATTAAAAAATTAATAGATTTTATACTTATAAAATGTTGAAAACGTATATCAAGATAATATATCATGGTTCTATGATATGGGTTACCATTTTTATATTCATAAAGAAACCATAGATGTTATATATGAAAAATTAGCTCTTATGTAATCACATCTAATATGGTTCATCCCATGAAAACAATGGCTCATGGCTCAAACATGTCATTATCTTTTAGTCAAATAGAATTCCACCACTAATATATACATGAAAAAACAATTTAGATTTATGCGTACTTTTTTTTAAACAACCATGTTTCTTATTTATATGAATTTATGCTATAATATTATGTAAATATAAGTAACATGGAAAATAATTAACTGATGATGATAAGAAAATACATTAAAAAACCAAATAAGCTAGGTATATAAGAAAATCATGACATTTAATTACCTAAACAAGGTATACTAATAAATTTAAAAAAAATCAACCAAGAACGTTATACAAACTCGAAACAAATCACAATATAGTGATTTTTAAGAATACAAAGTACATGGAATGGAATATACATCTCATGTGAATCACTATCCACATATAATTATGGATTTATGCTAATTCATATCCAATGTGATTCAAGGTAAAAATACCATAATATCATTACTTATTAACAAAAAAAGTACATTATTCAATGAATGTGAAAGACTAATCAAATATAATGACAAAAAAAACATATAGTCTCATCACTGTCTACCGGGTCATTTCCCCATGCTGAGGGTAATCACTCCTAGAGATGAATATTTATAAATCATTGTCACATTCTTAGTCTCCTATCTACCATAAAATAAAATACAAAAGAAACCAAAAAAAAATATGAATCCACTTATAGAATCTCGACCAAGATCCACTATAACAGTTCACTATGCTAGTTGGAAAATGAGACCTAAGAGAACCTCCCCACATGACTGAGGATTATGACTAGTTGTGAAAGTCAAATGATAGTGTAGTGAGGAGGCTATACCCTTTTGATTAGAGTAGCAAAATGGTACATGAGATGATGAAATAATCCACCAAAATAAAAAGAATTAAAAAATAAAAGAGGTAGATAAAAATAAATACAATAAATAATGAAATGGATAATGCCAGTACATATTTATCGATGCATGTACAAATTATTCTATATGATCCAAGGAAAAAATCATTAGACATACGATACAAAAAAAGTACAATAAAATGGGACTGAAAAATACCAATGTGATAACTCCATTAACATCCTAAGATCCATCTTAGTATTGTTCTCCTACACTCTAA
The DNA here is from genome assembly GCA_963277665.1 of Viscum album. NCBI lineage: Eukaryota > Viridiplantae > Streptophyta > Magnoliopsida > Santalales > Viscaceae > Viscum > Viscum album. The sequence continues at coordinate 1,134,302,157 of OY728153.1, read as the reverse complement.
TATACACGATTGATACCACACAATCTAAAACAAAACATGATTTTGTAACCAATGAGATCTGATCGGGGAGCACAGTACAATAGTGTCCGGAATAGGGTGGGAGATATAATCAGTAGGCTATAAATAATGGTGTCCAAAGAAAATAGATGTTTTAATATAAAATAAATCATTTCATAGGTATATAAATAAACAAGTAAATGAATAAATGAAAACCATTCCGGCTTGAGTTCCCCAAGGAAACTTGACCAAATATTCCAACTTCATCATAATCCATAATATCTATGATCAAGAGTAACAATATGAATACTGGTTTATATATATATATACCTTTGTTTATAATAATTTATGTATATACATGTGTACTATATTATGCAATAACGCACATAAATATATATATAATTGTTACTAGCCCATAACCGAGGCGTAACTCATGTATCCATGAAAGGGATCTCTACAACCAAAAATCAATTATAGGTTTTCACATGTAATTGATCATAATTATATTAGGTGTCCAAGGACCTAGGGTAATTATCCAAGGCATCAAAGATAAAAAATATTCTGAATAGATACCACAAACAATATATAATATAGAAACTTGTATGATATAATTCATATATCCTTTAGGCCTATCATATAAATCTCATAATGGGGGAAAAAATTATCATCCATATAGTCATTTAATAACATTAATTTATGATCCCTTTCCTATGATTCCATAAAGAGGATACCCAAGTATCTCTTGTAACATCCATCATCGCTACGAGCCCATCAATGGAATTCCATTATAGGGGAGCCAATTGTCCCTCATAGCATCTATAATTTTATATAACTTACAAGCCTATCCATGGAATTCCATAAATTGGAAACTCAAGTATAGCTCAAGGATGAATATTATGCATTTAACCAATGAGCACTTCCAATGTGTTCTACCTAAGGAACTTGAGTGTCACACATGGTAAATTAAATCTCATTAACCCTAAGAGACCATCTAAGTCATTTAGTAAAAAGTAACTTGAGTATTTATTGGTGCATAATATAATTCAATTAAATGATTAAAATTTAACAATATGGATGTCCATCTTAGTAAATAGTACATGTCTATAAGATTTCCATATCTTAATACATGAGTGAATAATAGATAGCTCCTTTTTCATAATCAATGTAATCATTATGAATATCAAATGTTGCGAAACACCCTAAAAGGGTTGTTTAATTAATTAATAAGGCAAACTTGACACAATCATATAAGAAAAAACCAAAGGGGTGGTTGAGTTGAGGTAGGAAACCTCCAAAATAGAAAAACATATACACAACGACTAAATAATTAAGGCATTGGGTTCCACAAATTTAGTTCTAGATTTTACGTGTAATTCTTGAAAAGTCAGGTATGTCAAATAATAGAGCACATTGTAAACAAAAATAATTTGATGGGAAACCATTTAAACGTACTAACTTATAAAAATGGAGTTCCAAAAATCCATTATCTTCTTTTAACTCAATATAAATCTAGAGAAAATGGAATATTTGAAAATTCTTGTGAAAATTTGGAAAAATAGCTTGAATGGATTTAGCATTCCATTCGGGAAGAGAAACTGATAATTGAGGAACAAGGTCTCATTGAATTACTAATATTCTTCCAAAGCATCTAATGGTACTTGATTTTGGCACAAGATTGAGGATATCCATGGAATACCTAAGAGTGGGGGTGAATCTGATTCCGGCCAAAGAACCCACCTTTTCATGAAGGAAACAAGGGGTCTCAAACCATATATCCATTTTTAGAAATCTTCCTGGAAATATTCATGTTTTTAATTTTTTAAAAATGAAAAAATAAATACACGATGTTTACATGATAAGCATCTTTAATTCCTATGGGTGGCCCCATGGATTTATCATCATGTATTCTTAAGAATAACCCCATGAAACCTTTCCAAATCATGAATGGGATTCAAGAAATTATGTTCCTGGATATGCTATGTTAAGTATCAAGGGCCATTAATCCCTCCTCCAGTGCTTGAAAAAGCCCCTAGAACTTCCACCAAAACATAACCCAAATACAAAAACATCAGTTCATTATGTTCAATTCCCCAAAACCCTACCCTGATTCAAAAAATTTCAAAATTTCCCATTTATCAAAGGAATAATTATAATTCATTTAGTTATTTCATCCTGGTTCAAAACACATGAAATTACATTTTGGATCTACATTCCCATGATTATTACTTTATAATATTGACATGTTTATGAAAATTAGAGGTGTTCCACTCCCCTATTGTATAAAGGGGGTCCTTATCTCTTAAATTCCACATACATTTTGAGAACTCTATTTCTGCGAGTACCTACTCATGAATATCTAAAAAAATATTCATCATTATGCCATAGATTTCCTGGTATATCAGTAATACCAATCATAGAAGGAGTAATTTATAAGTAAAATGGATATATCTATGGAGAAAATATGATTCCAAATTTCTATATTTCTGGTTTATTCTATCTTCTACATCATAAAATAGTTTTACTACATACTGAAAATAATAACACCAACATCTTCTATATACTAAACGTTTATTACGATTTTGGTAAAACCATTTCTCTTCTAAATTTCCATCCTTTGAAAAATGAAAACATCTCTTGTGTGTATGTGTGGAATACCACAACTACAATGTGATGTTTTTCATTTTTATTTTATAGATAAAATGGATGGTTAATAATTTTGTGGATAAAATAATAGATATGATATTTATATCCTAATTATAATTTCGAAAGAAATATATTACTTACTTTCTTACTCTTCACAACCATTATAAATTGAAAATATTGCTCATGCGTACATGTGGAAAACAAAATCAATGAAGGGATGTGATTAATTTTTAATTTCCACCTTATAAGGATGGTGATAAAGATTAATATAATGAATAAATATGAAAATGTTGAAATAATAAATATTTTGGAACTATAAATTAGTCTCTACTTTATTAATCATCCACCCATTAGAAAAATGAAATCATTTTTCATTTGAAGAATAGACTACAATATAAATGAAATAACTAGGTTAATTTTTCATGAACACATAAAATATTTTTTTAAGGTGAATCTAATGTATACTTATAATTAAAATTAAATTTCTAATATTATAGATATAATTGAACTATAACCCCTTTGAACATCATCAATGCACCGGTGTGGTTTAAATGTTATAAACTGAATGACCCCAAAACATCCAACGTATAGTTAATAATTTAATCAACTAAATAAAAAATTGTATTAAATGAATTAAAATTATTTATAATAATAAAATAAACTATGAAAATATTACTAATAATTTATAAAATTGATGAAATTTTATTATTTAAGAGTTATAAAAAGTATGATTCTAAATAAAATTTAATGTAAGTAAATTTTCTTTTAAACAGTATTTTAAATTATTCCTTTAAAATAAATATCTTCTATATCCATGTTCATAATAATGATACAATAATGTTCTTATTTATACAATAAATAATGTTAAAATTATTTGTCGACAGTATTTTAATCTTTTAGTGGTTAAAAATGAAATCTTTTAAAAAAATTCTATACTGTTCATTTTAATGTTTTTCAACAAAAGTGAAATAGATTTGTTTAACATATATCTCTTCAACAATTTTTCCCCCCACCATTGCTAAAAAAATTTATTCCTATAAAATTTAGAATTAATATAAAAATAGTATCTTATTATTAATCTTCAAGGAATTTCCCATTTTTTTTGAATTTTCTAAATAAAATGATATTTCTTTTTATGATTACATGAATATGGAAACTGTTTATCTTATGGTTTAAAATTAATTTTTAAAGGGTTTTATAATGAATAATTTAAATCATATTTTTTATGATACTGTACTTGATAATTATATATGATCATGAGTGTTTCTAGTATAGTTAATGAGGATGTATGACTCTAATATGCCTCTTAAATGCACTGTGTAATGAATTGTCTTTAATTGTGAAAAATGTGGATGAAAACTATGTAGGATACTCCTATATAATTAACTAGGAATCAGTTATATTGATACAAGTTATAAAAAAGTTTTCATAGGTTATGAAAGTTATGATAACATATAGAATAACTATTCTTTCATGAAAATGGTTTGTATGGAAATATTAGGATATCATGTGGTAAGGAAATATTAAAGGTGAATTTTTTAAAGTAATGTTTTCATTAGTTACCTCATGATATAAGATAATTTTATAGTTATTCCTATTTATTATAATTTATTTCAAATGTTTTATTTGAGAAAAGAATTATTTTCACATGTGTAATTGTTTTATTTCTGTATGAAAATGATTATTGGTAAGAAGTAAAATTTATTCATGGCTTTCAAGTTTTGACTAGATTATTTTGATTCATTCCTTTAGTTTCCCTTAAGGATGTTTATTATTTTGTCCAATCATTCGTTTTTAAATGTTTTTCATATGATGTGACGATGAGTTTAAATTTTAAAAAGGTCATGATTTCACATATAGAGATTTATCTTAAATAAAGTAAAGATATCTAGAATGAAACAACGGTGAGCAGATAAATATATTTTTGATAGAAAAAATGTATTCTATATGAACATGTATACATTATTACGTAATTAATTTACATTATTTTTGAAAATTATAAATTGAAAATTTGATAGCAATGTAAGATGTTGAAACCTATTTTATAAATCAGGTAAATTTGATTGGACTATGTTATAGGGTGTTATATTCCTAACGACTTAAAACTTGTTGAAATTCCACCCATGGTTGGAAAATTAAAAATGGAACACCAACAACAATTAGCATGCGTCTAGAATACAGATGAAATTAAAAAACAATATTATATACCCAATTGATATATAATTCTAATAAAAATAAAAATAAACCCTAGAAACATCAATCGAGTCATGTACAAAAATTAATACAATGGGATACAACATGTGTTCATTATACTTATATTATCTCCATCTATCATATGTAAAATCCAAAATTTTCTCAACAAATACCCCATACCCTAGTTTAATTGACACAAAAATCCTAGACTAGAAAATATATCTGGGAGAAAGTGGATACTTACAATGGAGGGAAGAAATTATAAATATCGAATTTAGAGCTAAATATGGTTATTATTAGTTTGTGGTTATTCCATTAATGTTAATGAACATAGCCAATATAGTTTTGGATCTAATTAATGAAGTGTTCCATTTGTATATGGATAAATCATTAGTTTTTTTTATTTTATATATTTTGTATACTATAAATGTTATAAATATCATGAAAAACACATATGGATTTATTTCTTTCATTAAAATAAAAATGATATATGGAAAATTCGACAAATATGTGTTTTGGGTGAAATTGATTTCATTTACTGGTAATATAGTTTCTCGAGGTAGCATAATTATGGATTATGTTAAATCATAAGTGGTGGAAGAGTATCAAAGTCCTAAAAATTGAACTAATATTTATAGTTTTTTTCTAGTGCTTTAATAATGATATTTTGTTTTAGAAATGTTCTAAATTCTGTATCCCACTAACTAGTTAACAAAGAAAATTGTAGAATTCATTTGGATAAAACAATTTTTTGGATTTTTTGGATTTTTGGATTTTTTTATGATTGTTTAAAGATAAGATATTATCCCCTCCAACAAGAAATAGAGTATTTATTATTTATATTTATTATTCTTTGTAGACACAAAGTTGTGTATTGATATATGATTCTTAGGTTATTACATATAAATCTATTTAATTAGAACCATATGAGAATAATTATCCTATACATGAAATTTAGTTGGATGCGGTGTATTTTTCTTAAAAAAAACTAGAGGAATCATTTATAAGAGGATTAATGTGAATTATATACTAATAGTAAAATGTTAAAGTATGTATTCACTCAAAAAGAGTTGAAAATGTGGAAGAAATAATCACTATCGGTGATTAAGGATTATGATTGCACATTTCACTATCATCCATGTAAGGAAAATTAGGTGTATAATACACTGAGTTTAAATGATAATAATTTATTAACTAGGTTATGATTGGAACATGATCTTTTAATGAATTATTTAATTATATTTTTCCTAGAAAATGTGTATATAAATACTTTATATATTTTTTCTCAATTAACCATAAATCACGGTTTTAAAAAAAATCTCAAATGGAAGAAATTATTTTAAAGAGAGCATATAATTAGACAAGAATGTAAATTTACATGAGTTAAAATTTTATAGAGGTGTTTTTATCATATTGGGAAAGTGGTTATGTGTTCAACATGCTTCCCTATTAGTTATGTAATAGGTAAGTGAATCTCTTAAGACTATGTTTTCCATTAATCATGGATGTATTATGATGTTCATATATTGTTAGGAATATTATTGGTATCAATGTATATACAGACATATTTATGATTTTATAATGAAAATTTTAACCTGTCAAAAGGTAATAGTTTAATGAAAACTACTAAAGGGGATGCCTCAAACTTTTCCAGTGTTTGAATAAAAATGGGAGAATATATCTATAGAAACAAAATATATTATATAGGGATATTCAAATGGGGGATGTGAATTAGTGTACCCAACAATTTACCAAATTTTACTTTTAATTAAACCATCTAATCTGGAACCTATGCCTCAGTTAATATTATTTGGTATGTTGTGTTCTATTGAAAAGTAAATACATAAGAAATGAAAACAAAATTTAATACAATAACCCATAATGATTTTTAAAAGGTTCAGTAAAAATTTCCCACTCCTTACCATGACCAACATATTGTGGTTTCACAGATTATATTATCACTATTTATTTACAAGGATAAAAAATGCATAAAATTAGTGCATAGTGATAATGTTTGAACTAATTTGTCTTATTGATTTAATAAAAATGTTTATAGTGGTACCAATAGTGTTTAATGGTGTTTTTTATACATGCACCACCAGTTCTTCAATGACGACCGATTAACACATTGAACAAGATCTCTCTATTAACTAGACGAATTTTTATTATTTGGATAATCTCAATCCTCTTTGGAAGGTCTTCAACTATATAAGAATAAATAAGTTAATATGCACATCGCCCTAAATATCTTTAATATGTGGAAGATACAAATTCCAATTAAACTCTCTTCTTTCTCAGAATGAACAACATATGAATTATTTAAATACAATGCATGTTTTATTCTTATTGTCTTTACCAAATGCTCAAGTAGAAACTTTTTATCTAATGATGTTCCTAACCTTAATTATTCATTTAGGTGATGCACAAACTATTATATGAGATTATATTAAATAAAAATACTTTCACACCTTCAAATTAATTATACATCATAACCATTTTCATAGAATATGAAACCCTATCATATTTATTAATATGTTTTGTTTTTTATGTTTAAATTAATGATTTACTTTAGGTATGTTATATAATAAATGTTTAGATGTATGCGTGGAAGCATGTTTTCATCCTTTACTTTATTATTTGGATAGCATTCAACCTTTTTCCATATAATTCTTTCACACATGATAAAAAATTCCAAATATTTCAATATAACCACACTATCCAATTTTATTCCACAATTTTATGATTTATAAACATGTGTCAAGAATTTGTGTAATGAATGTACTTCATGGGAGGATGGATGTATAAATCATACCTTTTTTCCCAATAACACATAGATTTTGTGTACTTACATAAAGCATTATATATTACTCAAAACCATTCAAAAAATAATGGAATGGGTCACTCTTTTTATTTTTGAAGAAATTTTAAAGAGAAAATGACATTAAAATGCCTCAATAGAGTCAAGTGGACTAGGAAGGCTTCAAGATCCACAAACTGACACAAAATCCTAGGATATTCCTCAATGCAATGTCCCGTTATAAATTACAAAATAGGTTCTTTGTAACACCCCTAAAAGAGTTAATATTACTTCTTAAGGGTCCATCATATCATATTATCCTTTAAAAATGCCATAATATTTATAGATCTCCACTTGAAAAACCAGAATATCATGGTGGAATTGTGTTTCATAAATATGAGATATATTTCCTTAAAGTTAGAAAAACGTCCTTGGGTTTAAGCCTCAGTATTTATAGTCGATGATCAATTCCTTGCACCAACTTAAACTCAATATTTTAATATTCATTGAGATTGAATAAAATGGATAGAAATAATGTTTTATAACAACATATCATTAAACACCAGTGTAGTTCAGGTTTATTAAAACATACACCAATTATCACGGTGTCTTTATTCCATGAGTTTAAAAATCCCCTTTCTAGTGGTATCCTTGAATTAATGATATTAGGATCACATTCTACTCACTATCCACGCTCAAACTCCTCTTAAAAATTCATTTTCATCCAGAGAAATCAAATATTGTATTTTTTCCTCAAGCATGAAAGATAAAATTGAATTCATGGTGCATGGTTTGTTTTGATAAATATAAATCTCTTCAATTGATCCGTAGTGATATACTGACTATGAGATCTCCATCGAACTAGTGAGTTCGATAAAGTTAAATGCATGATAGAGGATGAAGAAACTTTGTTTTAAACCAGCGGGGCATGGAAGATTGAATGGCCTAAAGTGACTTGATCTCGTGGTATGTTTTCATTCAATATTTTTAAAGATAGATGAACAGTGGACTAGAAAATGCATCCTATATCGATCCAGTGAATCACCATGACCCCAGTATATCATTCAATGTGTGTGGTAAGAAACTAAAAAATCACTCTCCCATCTAGATACCACTCTATACCGATTCTGTCGGCACGCTCTAATGCCCAAATGCTTGTCGGACTACTCAAGTCCAATGCAAGCCCTATACACAAGAATTCACTCAAGGGATTATACATTCCCCCTTATAAATGCTGGTTAGCACAATATCTCCCATGCCACCTATTATTAGGCCTAATATGGGATCCCTATGTGTGGTTGGCCTATTTTCCCACATGTTCTGTGTTTGACTCTACACATGGCTTGTTTGCTGGATGGATTAATTTTCAAGTAAGGACTAATTGTACACATAGAAAATTCTATGTAACAAAATTAAATAGAAATTCCTATTTTAAATGTAATTCAAAGAAAAACTCAATCCCACTTCTCTTCTTATATTATTATGAAAATTTTATATATATAGTATGGAATATATTTATTTCATGGAAATAATAAATCCACATATTCTCCTCATTAAGTTTTATTTTTCATGACAATCCATTTATCTTTTCCGTCCTTCAACAATCAATTCATCAGGAAAATTAAAATTTTCTTGGTCATTATCAAATAAAAACTCCTTGTGCAATATTTAAATTATCTACATGGAAATTATTCTTTAACCAATTAATTCATTATGAAATGGAATATTTTTGTGGTCTTCATATAATAAAATGTTGATGAAAATGTGGACATTCCTAGTAAAATAAGAACATGTATTTGAAATTAAAAACAATTCGATAATTATAAGAGTTAACAACATAAAAAACATTTCAATTAATGACATATAATGCAATTAATACATAACAATTATCCAAAAATCATCACCCATATTAGATAATTGTCTTGCCAAATTAAAACCAATGAGTCCATAACAAAAACATAAGTATCATCACCATTCCTCCTTGAATATGTATCACCCAATTTCCCAATTTATCATTACTTTATTAATCGCTAATAATATAGTAATTAATTATACCTTGAAATTTGATTCGATGTTATAAATTGACCAAAATATCAACTGTTCTCATCAACCATGGACCTAGTATTTTCAATCTCCCCCATTGGATTTGTTTTCAATACCATTCCTTTAAAGTAAATTTCTTTTTTCCCTCTTAATGAAAATTAATTCAAAGGATTCTATTATTCCTTTAAAGGAATTCAAAATATAATTTTTTATTTTTATGAAAAACGGATTGTACCTCACAGTTCACTTAGTAAAGATCCTTATTCTGTCAAATCTAATTATACATGGGATAAATGTTTGTGGATACAATAGTTATAAAAGAATGGATATAAATTCAATCCATTACAACAATGAATGTGTTAATGTATATAATATAATTATCAAGTAATATATTTTCCTACTCACTAAAGAAAAAACAAAAAACAAAATAAAGTGAGTGAATATTTTACTCCCACTTTCTATGATCCAACACATCAACAACAATCCCTCTTGACGCAAATATTTGATAAAAATAACAAATGGGTAGTAATAATAATTGGGTTACCTTTATTTTCTACTTATATTGATATGTAATGAATTTATAGATATTTATGAAATAAGAGATGATATAACATCCTTCATATTTTATCCCCCTAAATAAGTGAACTCACTATAAATTTTGCTGATAAAATGTTTCATCAAATATTTTCAATGTTGTTCAAATTGATGATCCACAAATTTTTAACAATTCAATATTCTTATCGGCTATGGGATATTAATTAAAATTTGTTGTCTTCCACTTTTATCACTCAGTTCTCTTTTTGAGAATGATTATCTCCTTGAAATCCCATTATAATGGAAAAATATACTACCCAATAATAAGGGAATAATATGCAACACTTCTAAGAATCATGGTAGAGGAAACATGGTAATGAAATTACTCCCTACTCAAGGACTCATTTCTTTATATCTATAAAGTCAATATTACTATTCATTCATATTTCTCCTTTACATTGGAAATTTTGAAATTATATGTACGTATGGACACATTAATTCAATTCACATTCATCTTTTTTAAATTGTTTATCCTCACTTATTCTTGTAGTGAAGTAGTTTCTTCTGGGTATTTTTTTATCCTCAACATCTCCCTTTATGATTCAAAAGAATTCATAAAAATTTTATAATTACATAAATCTTTCTTACATATCACAAAAACATTTTGTCAGAAACTTGAGTTGTTATATTTTGCAAAACAATCATGCAATTAGAGATCTTCTTATGGAATAACATGTTTTCCATTTTCATTTTCTTTAGCAATGGGTTCTTACTCAAATTTATGCATTTATCTATATGATTACAATTGATTATGGTATTTAACTATGCACTCTTTATTAAAATATTATATCTTGAATTTAAACATGGTTTCTTCAATAATTTGGAGTTATCACTCATAGTTAAATTATCAAAAAATTTGTCATGATTATATTAAATCTATAATATCTTATTGTTTCTCTCTTGGATTGAATCTCTTATTGGTTTCAACATACTTCCATTGATTTCCATGACTTTTTAGTGGTAAATTTTATTAACTCTCTTTACATAGTAATATAATAACTTTTTGGTTTAGAGGAAATTTTTGGATCTCGTCTTATCATTATTATAGAGAGTATCCTATTTTATGGTTTTCTTAACTTCTAACCTTTTCATATTCCATGAGGAGGGTTTTCATATTTTTTTATAGACTCTACATTATATGTGATTCTTTATTATAATAAATATTTGAAAAGTTTATTGTTTTAATATACCAGCCGTAATCATTGATGTGAACACTTATATTGCAATAATCACAGAAGTAATTAAAATAACCAAATCTATTATTGATAGATAAATTATTCTTCATCTGTGTATTTTGCTTTAGTTTTGAAGGTTTCATAATTTCTTCACCTATACATTCTTTAATGTAATCCTTATTTAATTTTTATATGTCGAAAAATATTAAGGAATAAATGGAATTGTTTCCAAACTTACACAAGCACAAAAATTATCCTGAAAGCATATTTCTTTCACTTGTAGTATCAGTTTAGATAGATTTCGTGTATTGTTTTATGGGTATGTCTGTACCCATTTAATGAATAATTTGGGAATTATTTTTATTTTTAGTTTAATTATAAAGACTTGATGTGGTTTTGGATTTATATAAAATTTTATCAACCCTCATCAACCCAAATTTTTGATTTGAACCTACACTATATGATTGGAATGCATTTGTAGAAACACAAATAACTGGGTTATGAGTTAGTGTCTTCAATGAATTTTTTAACGATGATATAGAAATTATATTTTGATACTATTTACACAAATATGTTTTTATTAAGATAATTGAGAAACATAAATTTTTTTATAGAAAGATACCTTCATTGATTTTGAATCCCTTCATTTGTTTGGGTGACAGAATTAATCTTCTCATCAACTTGGGAATTTACAACATGTGTCTCCTTGAAATATCTCAATTAAATATCTAGTTCATTACAATTATTACTATTGGAACATTACTCATTATAAACTTCTATTATCCTACCTTCCCAGTCAATTTTTGGTTTTATATTCCAATCTTCATGTTATTTACTACATTTAATAACAATGTTTTCAATGTAATTGATTCTTCTAGACGTAACTTCTAATTAGGATTCCTTAACAATAGTAGTATATTAATTATATCCTTCCAATTATAGGATCTTTATCATATAATAATTATGATAATTTTAATTTTCTTCTACTAACATTTCATACTCTTTGAAAATATGTGTTTTGTCCTCTAGTTTTCTATTTATGTCATTCAAGGAAACATTGAACATATTTCCTAGTGCATATTTTACCTCACCAAAAACAGGTTTACTCAGAGTACTCTCATAACAATTCTGTTGAATTATTATTCAATTGTTGAAATTTTTTGATTGATAAAAATAATAGATTCATCCATTACTAAAGGAGGTATTTGAGAGAATTTCCCCTTTGGAATTTCATTACAATTGAATCCTCCAATATTTTATTTCATCTTGATGTTGTTATCTTTCATCAAAATGATATTTTAATTAACTATGTATATATTAAATCAATTCTTCATGAAAATTCTTCATATCTCTTTCATATTGATATTAGAAATGAAAGGACCTGATTTGAGTAATGAACCACTGAGAGGGGGGTGAATTAGTGGTAACCTTTTTTCTTCTTTTATGTTCCCTTAAGAATGAGAACAACCTTTGTCTCCTGTTAAAGATATAATTCCCTACTGAGAAACAAACAAGAACACATCCAAAAAGGAACACAGTGATTAACAAGGTTTACTATTCAATAAGAATAGCTCCGTCCTTGGTATGGTTGGAAACAATCCATCACCATACAGTCCACTAAGAAAACAATAATTGGATTACAACGAGTAGGATATACCCATATACTTGTGAATCACTGTGAATCAATTACTCCAGTGCGTGTGCACCCTCTTATCACAATAGGGAAAAGTTTCTTTTCTTGTAACAACTTATGTTACCATCGCTTCCTTTCAAATACAAGTGTAAGCAGGTTCAACAAAAATCCTCCCTTCCTTACCCAAAAGAGAGATAAGTATTCCTTGGACTTGAGATAGATCAATTGCAGTCCGAACTTCCCATTTTGATTCTTCACTCCGAAATCTCCACTCCGAAGTATCCACTCTGATATTTCTTCTTCACTCCGAATTCTTCAATTCGAGTCTTCCTTAGTCTGAGAAACTCAATACGATGATAGCCATTACAAGTTCCTCATTCCGAATCTCCACTCCGAAATGTCTACTCCAAATTCTCCAGTCTGAATTCTCCACTCCGAATTCTCCAGTCTGAATTCTCCACTCCAAATTCTCGTTACGATTGGAAATATAATGAAACCTCAGTCGTCCAAACACTCCCTCCTCTCTCTAGATTACCAGAGCTTATCTCTCTAAATTTTCATCATATTTCATCCCGTACTATGATCTCATTTTATAAGTGCTCCAAAGTGTTCTTAGGTGGGAAACTAAAATATTTTCCCGCTCACTTAGATTCACCCAAATCATAATTCCTCCTGAAATCTCAGAGCAATTAAGACTCAGTAAATGCTTCTAGAATCTTCTCCAATCATCTTCTACTTCTCTTGTTTTGGAACTTTGGCCTTTCTAGATCTGACTTTGTTACTCAATTTTCATGGTATCACCTTCTCGGATCCATCCATCTTGAGTCTTCAGCATCACTTCATGTCTTGGCATGAATCACCAACACCTATCCGGAATGACACCACTTCTATTCACAGTGTTACCCTTCATCACTTCTTGGTGCGACTTCTGGTTTTCGGCTTCAGAAATTCTCAGAGTAGACTCTGCACTTTTGGATACGAACTTTAAACTAAGGAAGTCGACTCCGAAATTCTCGGTAAAAACTTCTTATTTTGGAAGTCGACTCCATAAGTTCTGTTCAGGAGGTAGACTCCGAACTCCTGACTCCGAACATCAACTCCGCACATCTAGTTCTCGTTGCGACTTCACCGATTCTTGAAACACCTTCTCCACCAATATTTTGCTCGAATCATGAGTACCTGCATATAATCACAATTTTGAGTTACAAAACAGCAAAGCCTCGTCACAATAAATGTCTCCTCATCACCTATCAGCCTGCTTAGGATCCGATCTTTTCAAATCCCATACATTGAATTCTTTCGAACACCAGATTCCGAGTGTTCAAAATTCTTGGTTCCGAATTTCTCAAACTCCAGACTCTGAAAGTTCAATATACTTTGTTCCGAAATTCTCAAACTCCAGACTCTGAAAGTTCAATATACTTGGTTCTGAACTTCTCAAACTTCAGACTCTGAAAGTATAATATACATGGTTCCGAACTTCTAAAACTCTAGAATTCGAATGTTCAATATACTTGGTTCCAAACTTCTTACTTCCAGCTTCAGAATTCAATGGTTCCGAACTTCTAACTTCCAACTTCCGAATTCATTGCTTCCGAACGTCTAACTTCTAGCAAATGAATTCAATGGTTTCGAACATCTAACTTACAACTTCCAAATCCAAGGTATCTTTCCTTTATGAAAACATTCCCAAGATAAACAAAAAACAATTCATAAAAACCATCTCTCCCTTCAGGTTGGTCCTAAAAATCTCCCCCTTTGGATTTTTTTTTCAACCATGTTTTCATAAATCACCAAACATTGTAACCTCAAGAAATTAATTACATATCAATAATTCTAAGCCTACGTGAGCTAACTCATTGTAGGAAACAAGAATCATTGACAGAAATACCATGCTGTCCATAAGAAGTGAAAATGACATCGTCAACTTCATACAGCTTCAGCTTAATGCACCCTGTGAACAACTTCAAGTTCTTTCCTACAACAACTCCAACAAACAGTTAGAATAGTTCACATACATAAACAATGTTGAGTTCACAGCTTACCCACAAATCTCTCATTAAACAATAGATTAATGATACATGAAACTTCTCCCCCTTAACAAAACAATCCAAAGGAAAGAGGAGAGAGGGGATAAAAAACATATATTAGCCTTGAAGTGAAAGAGGTTGGACACCCATGTTCAACCTCAATCTTGAGAATGATTCCTTTGGCAAGGGTTTCGTGAAAATATCATAAACTTGTTCCAGAGATGACACATATTCAAGTTTTAGTTCATTATTTTCCACATGCTCATTGATGAAATGATATTTGATATCAATATGCTTCGAGCGTGAATGTTGGACTGGATTCTTGGTAAGGTTAATTGTACTTTGATTATCACAGCCCAAGAGCAAGGGAAACTTCACTTCAACTAACAAATCTTCCAACTGTGTTTTCATCCAGATAAGTTGAGTAGCATCCATGGTTGCAGCAACATATTCAGCTTCAGCCGTGCTAAGTGTCACTGAATTTTTCTTCTTCAAGTGCCAGCCAACGTAGCTTTTTCTAATAAAGAACACTCCACCAGATGTGGATCTTCTATCATCAACATTTACTTCCCAATCTGTATCTAAATAGCCAAACAGATTGGTTGCGCACAAATTTACCCTACTGGTAAAAGCGGTCGTTGAAGTACAAGTAGGGATCGAATCCACAGGGACTAAAGATGAAACCTTGAGACACTTTGATTAGATGCGGGATTGGCTATGAAGTGGCCAACTATGGTGTTGATTGATTTGAGTAAATATTTATTTAATTTAAAGAACAAAACCAATAAAATTACTTGAATTAAAACAATTAATTAAGGTGAGTTGATCCTAGGTTTTCTCCTGGGTTTGATTGGATGTATTTGATTTTCATTTTATTTTCTGTTCATCGGTTCAAGAAGTGTCCATTACATGAAATAATTCCTCAATATCATTCTCCGATTTAATCCATACACAATTTCAGGTCTAATCACCAATTCACTTAGAGGATCAATTAAATGAGCACTCCAAGTAATTGGATCGTACTAGCACTCAAAATGTGTCGTCATTAAAGTCGGTGAAGACAATGAAGAAGATAAATCAAAGAAAGGAACTCATAAAATAAAAACAAATTTAAGAATTTGAGAACATAAAATAACATTCAATCCATCCCATGAAACTCCCTAGGATCAAACCATAAAAGTTTACCCCTCCATTGATGTTATTCTATCAATGGAAGCGGGTAGTTGACTTAAAGAAGTGGGAATGAAGAAGAAAAAAATTAATCAAAATGAACACTCCACCGTTGTGTGATGAATTCACAAGTGCGGGTGTGAATAAATTCACACTTCGATTCAAAGGTATCAACGTGTGAATAAAATTAATGTAAAAAGTGAAGAAGAAGAAATTTTATTAAAATA
This sequence comes from Viscum album, assembly GCA_963277665.1. NCBI lineage: Eukaryota > Viridiplantae > Streptophyta > Magnoliopsida > Santalales > Viscaceae > Viscum > Viscum album. The sequence continues at coordinate 1,134,285,655 of OY728153.1, read as the reverse complement.
CTAAATGTGAATGAAAAACTTACATTAGAGAAATTGACGATTCCATTACAAAACGAAAGTGGGAAATTACAATTGAAAGAAAAACATGGATTCAAAGAAAAATGTTAGATGATTATTCCCTTCACCACCAGCTCATTATATAGTCATATTAGGAGCCTTATGTCCACCCCCAACAATAAATTTACCCCCAAAAATTAAGAGAGTCAAAAGGAGGGTGAAGAATCAAACGGAAATTAACGTTACAAAGTTGACCACAAAACCAGCCAGATTCATCCTCCATTTTTACGTGTGCGTTTGACACTAAATACGGCCGAATAAAAAGGTGTCATAAATATAATATATCTTCTTCCATGTGTCTTCTATAAGATATAAAAATTTCAGGAAATTTGGCTCAGCCGTTTGGATGTTATGGTCGAAATGGTGGGACGGATTTCTGTGCATTAATGTCGTGTCCACCATTTAAATCTCAACATCAGATCCCTTTTTCATCATGAAAACATCATAATTAGCTCTGGCCACAGTTGAATAAAATTATCCTCATATTTTTATTTTTCTACTATATAAATTTTAGCTTCATTGGGTTTGGTATCTGGGCCCCATATTTGTTTGATGGGCCTTAGGCCCATTAGGATTTTTCCAGCAAGTTCCTGCCTTCAGGCGCAAAATTATCCATCTTCCTTTGGGATTCATCCATCGGACCTAAAAGGTAAAATGTTACATACAAAGTGATCAATCATATACCATAATTTCAAATACATAAAATTAATATAATATTGTCAACAAACAAATGAATGATTGGGCCCAAATTTTCATTTTAAACATGAATTGCATTATGGATGAGAAATGAAGTTCTATTTATGTAATGCACTAAAAACAATGTTTATGGACTTTGGAAGAGTGAATATAAAGATATTAACAATTAATATTTTCCACTTTCAGTGACTAATCACAGATCAATGTTATTTGTGCCACTATATTTGATTCTGAATTCTGTTGTGCCTTTTATATATCTGAGAATTCTTTTGCCAGCAATAAGATGTGATTCTTTAGGAGAACTCTGGAATCATGCACATAAGGTAACAAAAAAAACAATATATGGTCTTGATGCAGTCAGGTATAAAAAACATCCAATCAGCTTTCAATATTCTTTCTGGTCAACTTCTTTTCCTTCATCATCTTTGCTTAGCTTCGTTCCTACTGAGATAGGATTTAATACAGGTTTTGAGTTTTCAATGACAAACTTCTTGAGAAGTTCCTTGGCATACTTTTCTTGGGAGGTGAAAATGAACTCTTTATGTTGCAAGATTTATAACCCAAGGAAAGATCTCATATCACCCAACATGGACATCTCAAATTCATTTTTCATTTCTTTAGGAAACCTTTCATAGCTTCGTTCATCATTCCCACCAAAAATAATGTCATAAACATAGACAATAACAATGAGTGGAAGATCTTGACTTTCCTTGATATATAGATTACTATCAACTCTTCCTTTCTAGAAGTTCATCTTATTTAAGCAAGCATCCAATTTGAGGTACCATGCTCTTGGATCTTGATTTAGCCCATACAAGGCTTTCTTCAACCTGCACACATAACTTTTATTTTTCCCAACAATAAAGCTACATGGTTGCTCAACATAAACTTATTCTTTGAGATCACCATTAAGAAATGCAGATTTAACATCCATTTGAATGATTTTGTAGCCTTGTTGTGTAGCAATAGCAAGAAAGATTCAAATAGTTTCTAATCTGGCCACTGGAGAAAACGTTTCTTCAAAGTCAATTCCTTCAATCTGAGAGTAGCCTTTACAAACCAATATTGCTTTATTTCTAATCACTTCACCTAATTCATTCAACTTGTTCCGGAATACCCATTTGGTGCCAATAATATTCTTACTTTTAGGCCTTGGTACAAGTTCCCATGTATCATTCTTTTCAATCTGATCCAATTCTTCATTCATGGCTTGAACCCATTCTGGATGCTCAATGTATTCTTTAATGACATTTGGTTCCACATTGGAATACAAGGAAGTATGTGATAATGAATTACATGTTCTTCTTGTTTGAACCGTGTGACGTTGATCACCAATGATATTCTGAGCTTGCACATGTTTCACTAGCCTTGGATAAGTTTTTCATGTGACTTCCTCATCACTTGATATGGATGAATCCGATTCTTCATCTTGATTAGGGTTGCAATTCAATATATCCTTATCAGAATCATCAACTTCATCTTCTTTATCTTCTTTGTCTGTTTGGACATGCTTATCTTTCCCCAGATTTTCAGTGACTTTTACATCAACTGTATCCACAATTCTTCTTGTTTCTTTGTCAAAACATCTATAACCTCTTCCTTCTGGCACATAACCAAGAAAATTTCTATCTTCTCCTTTCTGCTCAATCTTTCCACTACTTCCTCCTTTATTCTTTATAATGCATGGGCTCCCAAAAACATTAGCATGCTTTATACTTGGTGTAATTCCATAGAAAAGTTCATATGGAGTCTTGTTTGATTGAGTCTTGTAGAAACATCTATTTGGAATATAAATAGCAGTACTAGTAGCTTGCCTCCAAAAATAATGAGTAAGGCCATGTTCAAGCAACATGGTTCTTCCCATTTCCACCACGCTTCTGTTCTTCCTTTCAGCAACCCCATTTTGTTGAGGTGTTTATAGGGCACTATATTCATGCTCAATCCCATACTTATCAAGATAGTATTCAAATTATTCACTTCTATGCTCACCACCATTATCTGTTGTCAACTTCTTCATAGAGTATTCACATTCTTTCTCAGCTTTCCTTCTAAAACTCTTAAACATTTTCAGGGCGTCTAACTTGTTTTTCATAAACATAACACATGTAATGCGAGTAAAGTCATCAATGAAGGTGATGAAGTACTTGTCTCCATTTGTTGATTGTTTACTCATCGGCCCACATTTATCAGAATGTATCAGCTCAAGGGGTTGTTTTGAACAAATGTGAACCTTCTTATGCACAACACTTGTAATCTTTCCTTTCTGACAGGTAGTGCAACACCATCTCTTATTCTTGGAAAATTTGTAATATATAGAACACTATCCCTTTGAGATATCTTGCTCATATTTCTCTAACACATGTGTCCAAGTCTTCTGTACCACAAGTGATTTTCTTCAACTACACTCATGTAACAAGAGTTTTGTGAATTACCAACCTGAAACAGATTTCCTTTGGTTCGTTGGCCTCTTGTAATAATCTTCCCATCTTGTTCACTTTTCACAATAAATCCATATTTCTTGAATATAACTTTGTTACCCTCATCAAATAATTTTGATACACTCACTAAGTTGTGCTTCATCCCATCAACATACAAAGTTTTCTTAGACATCAATTTTTCTTTCCCAATGATGGCTGATCCAACTCCATTGATTTTTAAAGATTCATCATTGGAAAATGTCACAGTTCCTTCTTTAAACCTCTTCGTATTTTTTAGCAACTCCAAGTCTCCTATCATATGTGAATAACAACCACTTTCATGTTTCCAAGGTCGTTCTTACTTTGTAACTTTTAAAGTGGTTTCAACAACAAGATCTTTTTCTTCTTTCACTTCTATCTTCACATTCGGGCTCTGAGAATTAAGAACTTTTTGTTGAGCCGGTAACAGCACAAGACATCCTTTTTCAAGGTGTCCAGGTTGTTCACACCTTTCACAAATGGTTTCCAGAGGCTGGAACCTATTTTCTATCTAGACGTCATTCTTCTCATCTTTCTTCTAGAAAACCTTCTTACACTTCTTCCTTTGAGGAGATTGTCTCCCCCTCAATCTCTGCCTTTCATAACTTGTGGGGTGGTGATAATATTGTTGATTAAACCAACACATATTTGATGTACACCTGAATCCACCACAATACCAACAATACCCATAGAAGAAGTACCTTCCTCTAAAGCTTTTGTTCTAATACTTCTTTGTTTCTCTTTCTTCAGCCCCACCAACCATTCTTTTGTTAGCAATATTTATCTGATGGAATTCTTCCTTCTCGGACTTTTCTTATTTTTCACCAGTGTTAGGCATAGGTTTCCTTGAAAATTCAGAGTTCCAAGCAACGTTGTTCTTGACCACATAAGTAGCTTTCTCAGCTTCCTTTTTCACAGCAATCACTTTATTCATTTGTTGAATTTTCTCAGAATGTGCTTTTTGAGAACATTCACCAACATCAGTAGTTGAATTTTGAAAACAAACTTTTCTTGACTCGAATTTCGAGAAATTATTTTGAACCAGCTCCAATTCTTCCTCTTTTTCCATCAGCTTAACTTTCATGTGCTCATTTTGATTTTTCTCATCTTCAAGAGACTTTTAAAAGTCTTCAAGCTCTTTCTCAAGTTCTACATTAACATTAACTTTATTGCATGCTGAGGAACATTCATATTCCAATTTTTTGTTAAGCTTCTCCAGCCTTCTGACCATCCTTAAACAATCCTTCAATTCTTCTTTCATATGCATCTCCAGCTGAGTTTTTTCTTCTTCCAAGCTGCTGCTTTCGAAATCATCATCATTCACTGTTGCAATGAAGGTATTTTAAACACAATGCTCAACTTATTTTTCAGATTCACCATCACTTTCTTCATATTCTTCATTTACGGATAGAAGGATTTTTCTCTTTCATTTAAAGAACTTCTTTTCTTTCCCTGACTTTCCTTTACCACCCTGCTTCTTCCATAACCTTCTTGGCTTTCTATCTTCTTCATCACTGTCTTCTTCATTCTCCCTTCGAGGGCAGTTAGCCGTAAAGTGGCCAATGCCTCCACATTCAAGACACTTCAAGGGAAGTTTTCCCTTGTATTTACCTGTACCTCTTCTAACATTTTTTGAAAACAAAGATAAAATATCTTTAAGATTTTTACATACCTCACTTTACGTGTAAGAGTTACCACCATCTTCTTCAATGAAGATCTTATTAGATTTTTCCTTCTTCATGTCTTTGAAAAAAAAATCTCTGTCAACCTTTGTCTTGGTATTCATAGCCTTCTCCCTTCTCATCTCATAAGTAATGAGTGTGCTATGCAAATCATCAATAGATAGAATCTCTGAGTCTCTGTCTTCTAATGAAGATACCTTCGCATCAAATTTATCAGGAAGAATCGTCAATATCTTGTCCACCACAGTAGAGTCTTTCAGTTCTTCACCAAGACATCTGGTGGTACTAACAATATTGTTCACCCTGGTGAACAAATCCCCAACAGATTCTTGCTCTCCCATCTTCAAGTCTTCATACATCAATCTCCAAATTTGAAGTTTTTCCTTCTTGACTTTTGTATTGCATTCAGATATGTTTTTTAGTTTTTCCCATATACATTTGGCTGTGACCACTCCTTTTACTCTCAATAATTCACTTTCAGAAAGTGATGACAATATAGAATTCTTGGCTCTTCCATAATTCTCAAGAAACTTATTGTCAATAGTTATAAGTGGAACATTGTCTTTAATGGGGGGAAAACCAACTGTTGCTGCTTCAAGAACATCATAACTAATAGACATGAGATACGGTAGCATTCAATCCTTCCAGATGTGATAGTTTTTCCCATAAAATACCAGAATGCCTATACTGTTCACACAATTCATATTCTTCATCAGCATGGAAAACAAAGGGAACCTCCCTCTGATACCAATTGAAAGGACCCGATTTGAGTAATGAACTACTAAGAGGGGGGGTGAATTATTGGTACCCCTTTTTCTTCTTTTAAGTTCCTTCAAGAATGAGAACAACCTTTGTCTCCTGTAAAAGATATAATTCACTGCTGAGAAACAAACATGCACACATCCAAAAAGGAACACAGTGATTAACAAGGTTCACTATTCAATAAGAATAGCTACGTCCTTGGTATTGTTGGAAACAATCCAGCACCATACAATCCACTATGAAAACAATCCTTGGATTACAACGAGTAGGATATACCCTTACACTCATGAAGCACTATGAAACAATTACTCCAGTGCGTGTGCACCCTCTTAGCACAATAGGGAAAAGATTCTTTTCTTGTAACAACTTATGTTACCAGCAATTCCTTTAAAATACAAGTTTAAGCAGGTTCAACACAAATCCTCAGTTCCTTACCCAGAAGAGAGATAAGGATTCCTTGGACTTGAGATAGATCAATTGCAGTCCGAACATCCCATTCCGATTCTTCATTCCAAAATCTCCACTCCGAAGTATCCACTCTGATATTTCTTCTTCACTCCCAATTCTTCAATTCGAGTCTTCCTCAGTCTAAGAAACTCAATACGGTGATAGCCAGTACAAGTTACTCATTCCGAATCTCCACTCCGAAATCTCCACACAAAATTCTCCACTCTGAATTCTCCACTCTGAATTCACCAGTCATAATTCTCCACACCGAATTCTCGTTACGATTGGAACTACAATGAAAGCTCAGTCGGCCGAACACTCACTCCTCTCTCTAGATTACTAGAGCTCATCTCTCTAAATTTTCATCATATTTCATCTCGTACACTGAAATCCTTTTATAGGATCTCCAAATTGTGCTTAGGCGGGAAACCAAAATATTTTCCCTCTCACTTAGATTCACCCAAATCATAATTCCTCCTGAAATCTCAGAGTAATTAAGACTCAGTCAATGATTCCAAAATCTTCTCGAATCTTCTTCTACTTCTCTTGTTTTGGAACTTTGGCCTTTTCTGGATCTGACTTTGTTACTCAAATTTCTTGGTATCACCTTCTCGGATCCATCCATCTTGAGTCTTCAGCATCACTTCAAGTCTTGGCATGACTCATCAACACCTTTCAGGAATGACACCACTTCTATTCACATTGTGACCCTTCATCACTTCTTGGTGCGACATATGGTTTTCGGCTTTAGAAATTCTCAGAGTAGACTCCGCACTTTTGGCTATGAACTTTAAACTCTGGAAGTCGACTCTGAACTTCTCGCTACGAACTTCTGATTCAGGAAGTCGACTCCGTAAGTTCTGTTCAGGAGGTAGACTCCGAACTCCTGACTCCGAACATCGACTCCGCACATCTGGTTCTCATTGCGACTTCACCAATTCTTGAAACACCTTCTCCACCCATATTTTTCTTGAATCATGAGTACCTGTATATACTCACAATTTTGAGGAACAAAACAGCAATGCATCGTCACAATAAATGTCTCCTCATCTCCGATCAGCCTGCTTAGGTTCCGAACTTTTCAAATCCCAGACACCGAAATCTTTAGACAATAGATTCCGAGCGTTCAAAATTATTGGTTCCGAATTTCTCAAACTCCAGTCTCCGAAAGTTCAATATACTTGGGTCCAAACTTCTCAAAATCCAGACTCCGAATGTTCAATATACTTGGTTCTGAACATCTCAAACTCCATACTCCGAAAGTTCAATATACTTGGTTCCAAACTTCTCAAAATCCAGACTCTGAATGTTCGATATACTTGGTTCCGATCTTCTAACTTCCAGCTTCCGAATTCAATGGTTCTGATCTTCTAACTTCCAACTTCCGAATTCATTGGTTCCGAACGTCTAACTTCCAGCTTCTGAATTCAATGGTTCCAAACTTCTAACTTCCAGCTTCCGAATCCAAGGTATCTTTCCATTATGAAAACTTTCTCAAGATCAATAAAAAATAATTCATACAAAACATCTCTCCCTTCAGGTTGGTCCTAACAGGAAACCTTCATCATTTTTTATATATTCCACTTCCTCATACTCACCATATCATGAACTAGTTTTATCATCAGAATCATTGTCAAATAATTTGACAAGAGAACATTTATCCTTATATTATTTCTTTTATATTTTCATAAATATCAATGTATCCATCTTTTTCATATTTTTTAGATTGTTGGTAGAATCCTTGATATTTTATTACTACAGTAGTGAGATTAAATTTTCCACTTGGGGGTTTTTATAATATGATTCAACAATTCAAATCATATAAACCTTGTAAAAAGAACTAGTGAAAAATAATGATCTAATCATATGTATAACTAGACTCATATACAACATGTATAGCCCACAAAGAACATGTATGGAAACTAAGTGGGGTTTATTAGTGTACCAAATATTTTGAAAATTTCACTCTCTTTAAATTCACCACTCTACAATTGAAAACATTATCTGGTGAAGAGGAATTGATCTATTGTGTGATACTAGAAATTATTTACAAATGAAAGGATGATAATAGAAGAAATAGTACCACAAATATATTTTTCAATGGTTTGTTAAAAAACTTACTCATTTCCATGATCAACCTGTGGTTGTATTATGGATTATCATTTAAATGTTGATTTTCAATGATTACCAATGTCAATAATATCTGAACAACATTAATGTACGAGTTGATCAATGTTATTGGGTGAATGGAATTCAATATTCTAGCACCACTAGTCTCTAATGGCATTGTTTATATTGACAACACTAGTTTCTTCAATGATGATAGACAATCACACTGAACAAGATATCTCTGTACACTAGATGACTTTTAACCATCTCTATAATCTCGTTCGATAGTAGAAGTATTCCAATACTCTTGAATCAACAAGATAATATTCACATATGAATAAAATAATTTAATAATTGAATGATTCATCTTTTTCTTATACTGTCTTCTTTATCCAAATGAAAAATTGATGAATTTATCAAATAGAATGAAAGATTTATTCATTCTCTCTTTATTAAATTCTCTAGAAGATACTTATTCTTTGATGACTTTTCCATCATAAATTATTCATTTAAGTGGTGTACACACTCTTATTTAAGATTATATGTTGGAAAAATACCTACACACCCTCACATTAATTCCACTTCATTCATGTTTCCGTGGAATCTGAAACACTAACACTTTTATTTATATGTTCTATTATTTTATGATTACATTAATTATTATTTTTGGGAAGATTAGATAATTATATTTTCAAATTATTCATGGAAGTATGCATAAATACTTTACTTTCTTCTTTGGATAACAATAATCTATCTTCCCTCTACTTTCTTCATGCATTTAAAAACACATTCTCTACTATTTCATTATGCACACACAATCAAATTTTATTCCATTAATTTTGGATTTATGTACTTGTGTCATACAAGATATTCATGAATTTCCTTCACTTGAATATGGACTTAAAGACCCAAACATCTTCATGAAATAAAATACAGACTATGTGTACATCCTTTAAGAAAATTGGTTTAATAAAAACCATTAAAACGTGATTTTAGGTGTTCTATCTTCTTGTTTCGTAAGCACAATGTAAGAGATTATTCCTTGTGGATTTATTCATAGAATAACATAAACCATGGAAGATACATTCTATTTAGACCACTATTAAAGCCCTAGAGACTCTTTAATACATTGTCCCTTAATTATTTATAGAGCATGTTCTTCAAAAATCTACTTCGAGAGTGTTTTTGACATGTAGATGAACCAAATTATGTTATTATACTTTGAGAAATAAATGTGCTTTGTATATCTCCTCTTCAATAACATGACATTTTGGTGGCTATATTTTCCAGAAATAGGATCTATATCTCTCTATTAGTAGTTTCACTTCCTTAGAATCATGCCTTGGTATTTATAGTTGATGATCTATTCCTTCCACAACCTTATACTCTATGTTTTTAGAATAATTGTGACCAAATTAAACGATTGGAAATAATTCAGTATCATGAAAAACCACTAAACACCTAATTCTATTTGGTCTATTAATACATACACTGAATATCATGGAATATTTCATTTTAGAGTTTGTAAAGACATTTGTGGTGGTATCCATACAAAAATATGATGACGATCACATGCTTGTCACTGTGGATGATCAAACACCTCCTAGAACTGCGTTTGATGTCATTCAATGATTCATGTGGGATTTTATCCTTATGTATACAAGATGAATATTTCATGCATAGGGCTTGGGTTGGTTTGATAAATATTGTTTTCTTGAGTTTATCATTAGAGATGACCTAAAGATGAGCCATCCATTGTACCAGTTAGTTAGTGATGGCCGATGGCATGGAGAAGGAAGAAGATAGAATTAGTTTAGTCTTGTAAGGCATTGACAATCATGTAACTTAGATTGATCATATCAAGTGGTCCATGTCCTTTCCATATACATAAGGATTGATGAATAGTATCATAGATATTGCATCCAATGTGAAATTAGCAAGACTTTTTATCTCTATTATATCTTTTACGGTGTCTAGTAAGTGACTCATAAATCTATTCCCCCCGATATTGGTACCTCCTAGTACCAATTTTTTGGGCACGCTCCTGCACCCAACTACTTACATGATTTCTTAAGGACCCTGAAAACATTATACAGTGTCGTTTTCCTAGGGGTTCATACACAAAAAATTCGTCTTTATATTTATCCTTATATATCATTTTCCTCTCGTGGTTAGTTCTAGGGCCATCTCCCTTGTTTTTTTTGACAATGTATACCACATGTACTGAGATTGATTCTATCCAATTCTATCCTGTTGGTTGACAGAGTTTTTAAGGATGTTCTAATTGTACACATAAATTATTTTATTTATCAAAATGAAATAAATATATTTCATAAGATCTAATTACAATTCAAATAGAAATGACCATATCTTATTATTATATCATTCATGAAAATTATATTTAGATATATTTTCCACGGAATATATATTTTTCATTGAAATAATAAATCCCCATATTCTATCTATTAAAATATAAATTTCATGGAATTATATTTTTTATGTCCATACTTAAAAAATGAATTCATCATCCACATTAATAGTGTCACTTCTTTTATAAAATAAACACTATCCATGTTGTATTTAATTTAAATGCACAGAAATGATTCCTTCACAAAAAAATTGATACATGAAAGTAAATATTTTCATCGTCTTCACATAATCAAATATTGAATATAATGTAAACTTTTCTAGAAAAGTAAGAATATTTCCTTAAAATTAATAAAAGTTAAAAAATTATTAGAGTTACCAACATTGATAATTAGTCAATCATGATATCCAATGATATTAATCCATAAAAATTATCCATGAATCATCACCAATATTGAATAATTTTCTTATCAAATGACAATCAATGATTCTATAAAAATTCTTGAGGATTCATCACCACACCTTCATGAATGTGTATCAAACTATTTACAACTTTATCATTCCATGATTAATCACTAATAATTGAGGAAATCTTTATAAAATTTCTTTTAATTCCTTATTATATATTGAAAAAAAACACAACAATACTCTTGAACGATCCACATGGGCTTTTCAATATCAATATTTTTCTTGGTGGTATTACTAAATACATCTCATTATAATAATACTATTTTGGCTATTATTGATTACTTGAATATATCATTTATTTTTATTTTAATTAAGGATGATATGTATTTGGATAAACATGTTTCACATTATCATAAACAGATAATCAAATTAAATGGAGTCTCCCTCCCTATTGAATCTGATCATGATCTTGGATTTACCTTAAATATTTTGAAAGGACAAAAAATGTTAGGGGAAGTAAATTATATTTTAATAATCCTTTCAACCATTATCTAATAAATAGTTGAAAAAATAATTGATACATTGGAAGAAATCATTTAGGTGTGATTTTTTATTATTATGGTAGTTGGGATTAATATATTTCATTGGTGGAAGTTTCTTATAATAACAATTTTCATTACCACAATCATATACAACATTTTGATGCATTATATCAAAAATAGATTTAAAATCCATTATATTGGAATGAAGATAATGAAAGGAAGGGTTTTGGACTAGAGATTTTAGATGATGTGTTAGATAATGTAAATATGATTCAAGAACAGATGAGGAAATCTTATAGTAGTTATAAGTGTTTTACAGATCATGGGAGAAAATATCACTTGTTTGATGCACAAAATGACGTTTTTCATAAAGTATCACTAACTTGTAAGCATTTTTCAAGATACAGAAAGTTGTGTTTTCAGTGTATTTTTTTCTATGAAATTTCAAAAAAATTTGTAATTGTTTCTCAAAGAGTGTCTTTACATCAGTGTTTATCTCAGATACATGATCTATTTCATGTTTCTTTTCTATGAAATTACATACATATTTCATCTCACTTTTTGTTCCCTAACATTATACTATTACAGGGAAACATATCTAATGATAAAAATATGGTGCGTATTTTTGGATCATAGAGAGAGGGTACAATGAAATTAGGTGATTAAAAAATTGGTGAAATATAATAATATCATGATTAAGGAAAAAACTAGGGAATAGAAAATGATGTGTGGGTAAAATATTCTCATTTGATTAAGTAATGGATAATATTATAAGGAAACATTTTATTACAGTTGGAATCATGTGACGACCAATGTAATCCTTGAAATAATCCAAAATAATACTTTATAGGTATTAATTTTAGGAATTTATATTCATAATAGTTTTACAATGAATTTTATAAAATATTAATGTTGAAAATTGAATAATTTTATTTAACTAAAACAATTATCAAGGAATTACAATGATTTACATAAAAGTTTAATAGATTCAATTTTGGAAAAAAATTTATAAAAGGGGATTTTGAATAAAAAAACACATATATATTGGTTGGATGTTTTTGGATTTCATTAAATTGATTCATTTTTGTGTGAATAGTAAAAATACATTTCTTTCTAAATACTATATTTTTCCTATAAAATAAAAAATTACAAATATCTTAAATATTTTTTTATATTATAATGTTAGGTAAGATTAATTTTTAAATACATATTCTCCACAATTCCGTATAAATCAATATAATAATTGATTTTTCAATAAGTTCATTTTTATGTTTAAAAATAAAAAATATTAGAAACAAATTTTCATCGTATTTTGGGGACTTGTATTAAAAAAATTTCTACCCCTTATTAAAATAAAATATTAAAAATCTATTCCATATTTTTATATAGGATATTCCAATTTTTTAATAAGGTCAATTTTATTTTTGTCAATTATGAATAGTAACCTCAATAAAAATATGTCATCATAATAATGGGTTAATTATGTTAATTATTAAACAAATGATATGACCACAAAATTTTGTCTTATTTATTATTTGATGACTATATTTCACGAGTTACCACGATTTTATGATTTTTGATAGTTTTTAGTCTCATCCAACATAAGACACACTAAAACATTTCACCAACCCTGTTGCTCACTAGGCCTCAAGGAACCTATGTGTATGCATGAGGCTACTAAATTGTAGCAAGGGTACAATGATGGTAAGATGTGGAGAATATAAAATAATTATCAAAGTAGAAAAATGGAATAAGAGATGATGAACCAATCATTCAACAACAAAAAAGTAAAAATAAAATAGGATGTGGAAGTTAATTTTAACTACTGATGAAATGGGGAACACCAAATATAGAACCATGCATGAATATCCAGATAATGCTACATGATACAAGGTAGTAAAGACATAGAAAGTGGTACAAATAGGAAAATCAAATATAAAAGAACAAAATCCCAATGGTCTAACTCCATTAGGTTGTTGGGATACAACTCATTATTGTGCTTCCAAACTCCCATATACATGAATGAAAACACATATCACAAATCAGAAACTAATAATGCAACTAATGAGATCTGTTCAGGTTCCCCAATGTAATTGTGGCACAAAATGGGTGTGACATATACTCATTATTCCCACACCAATGATGTCTAATGAAAACTAGTATATGAATATAAATTTTAGAATTATACAGATATATCAATAATGGTTTATATAAATCAATGTAAACCAGTTATGCTCAAGTTCCTTGAGAACTCATAGCCTACCATACATACATCAATCTAAGCTAGAATATCTAAAATCAGATATAACCAAATATATATGATTATATATATATTTGTATAATAATTTATGTATATACATGTGTATGATGTGTGTAATAACATATATAGACACAAAAACACACATAGAAATATATATAGATATGTTGTACGTTCAGGGACCTAAGGCATAAAACAAGTGTACATGAATGGGAGTCTGTAATACCATAGTGATATTTTGGGTATTTACATGTAACTGAAAATAAGACCAATATCTGGTCAGGGATATAATATACATAGCCATGGAATCCAATAATAACAACTACCACAATAAAATACTAGTTACTATATATAATAAATAACCTCGCATTATATAATTTATACATTTTATGAGATCATCCATGGGGTCCTATAATGAAGGACCTAATTATTTCCTTAGGATTCAGGTAACACTATTAATTTATGAGCTAGTAATTGGCATTCTGTAATGAGGAAACCTATGTATCACTCGTGACAAATTATTTTCAGACGAGCCTATCTGTGGAGTTCTCTAAATAGGACACCCAAGTATCACTAAATGAATTTAGAAATACATATATCCTATAATTCAATCAATGGAATTCCATAAAGAGGAAACCCAAGTGTCACTCATAGTAGAATACAAAGAAAGCGGCCTCTGAGCCCAACCATGTCATTTTGTGTAAGGAAAATTGGTATCTATCATGGTATATATAATCTCAATTTTCATAAGATCTCATTCAACTCATTTTAAGAAAAGGAACCGGAGTATATTTTGATGCATAATATAATTCATTTAACCATTTAAAATTAAACAATAAGTAAGTCCATGTTAATAAATATGTGATGCCCATGAGAATGATATATCACAATTCATGTGTTAATAATAAAGGAGACCATGTACATAATCATTCCTTTAAAAAAGTAAATTATACATTTTGAGGGTCATTAACTTTTATCATTTATAATAAATCATTCTATCACATAATTTTATCAAAGAATAAAACACACATAAGAGGTGTTTTTATTATTAAATAGTAAAATATCACCATTTCCATTCAATTAATACAATTTAATTATCCATTAAAAGAGTTTTTATTCATAAATACCTAACAGTTGATCAAGAGTATATAATAATTATAAATATTAGTCTATTATAAATACCCTATAATGGTGTTTTAATTAACTAAAAGGGAATGGTGGACAAGAGCATATAAAAGACAAAACAAAGGGGTTGTTGAGTGGAAGTAATAAAACTCAAATTGAAACAATTAGATACACAATCACTGAGTAATTAATTATTATGTTCTACATATTTATTTCCACATTTATGAATAGTTCACTAAAAGTCTGACATGCGGAACAATGATGCCTGTTATAAACAATGAGAATTTAAAGGGAAAGAATATCGTCCTCCTACATTATACCATGGGAGTTACAATCATCTGTTATCATCATTTAACTCAATCAAAATAAATAGAATATAAGATTTGTCAAGTTACCTAGATATATGTTAAAGTAATCACATGGATTTATCTTTCAATACATTAGTAGAAACTGAGAAATAATTAAGAGCCAGTCATATACTTACCAATAAACATCCATATCATTTGACGGAACTTGATTTAGACACTCGAAAGAGGAGATCCATGAAATCCCTAGAAGAGGGAGAGGAACTGCTACTGACCAAGGCACTCTCCTGTGTATGAAGAAAACAAGGGGGTGGATCCCCTGTAACCCCATTTTTGAAAATATAGAGTGCATGATTCACAACATAAACTATTTTCACAAATAGTAAATAATTCAACAATAAAATAAATTCTTAATTCAACAAACACATTTAAGTAATGGTGTTAAACTAAAATAATTCATGGTACCAAAAATGAAAAACCATATACAAAATAACCATATCATTATAGAAATTATTAATGGAGTTCGTATGGTTTACCTTATACAATCACTATTCATAGATGTTACCTTCAACCATATATTTTCCTTGATGAGAGAATATAAAATTAAGTCTATCTTTTCCAAAGTCTGCACATGTTCCTCCAAGCATGTTTTCCCCACGTTAAATCCATGTATCAAAATGTTACTCTGTTTATCTATCGAATTATCGTGTTCTCTATTAAGATCATCTTGGAGTGGGATTTAAAATATTCTATAATCATCGTCCCTTGAAATATTGTTCATGAAGGACTCTTCAAACACCTCCTCATTAGAGAGAAGGATAATCTCCATTATATTTTTTCTATCAATCTTCATCTCAACCTACATCCTTCTAAACCCTAAAAATTTTCCTAGGATAGGGTATATGACTCGTTTTCTTCCCGATTTTCTATCAAAGGATATAGGACTATAATTATACAAAATTTATCATAACCACCCATATCACTTGAAGTTATATCATCCGTATTGAACATAACTCATTTCCGAGTAATATCTTCAATTGTTCTGGAATCACCCAACAATGTCCCAAACATTGGTTTCTTAAATTTACCTGAGGAGGTGAAAAACAATGTTTTTTATATTTTTGTGAAATCATTTAGATTAATTTTTATTCCCTCATGGACTATAATGTTTCTAGATATGGGGTTAGCATTATTTTTATTTCTCGATCTAAAAATAAAACATGTAATTCTGTGGGATTCCTATTCATATTACATCATTGGTTGGAGTCTGTTTCCATGTCACAATGCTCCATATTCTCATGGGCGCTTGTCTCGACCAACATTCTGTTCCGTATTGGAATATAATTTTTCTATCCTTCCACATAAAGACTCTACTTCTCATTCCAATTAATGAGAAACTATCTTAGATCTATAATGATCATGATCAATCTTGCGGGCCAGAAGACATATACCTTAGAGAAGCTGTCATATTCTTTCACGAAGAAACCTTAATTTGAGAGAGCGGTCTTGAATCAATATGATTTTTATTACAATAATCCATGATAAGAAGCTAGTTTCCGGAGCTCATGACTATTTCCCTCGATATTTTCCTACACAGTATTAGAAAAATATGGAAATACCATTGGAGGGATCAATCCAGCATCCCCATTACTTGAAATGATGAATTTTAGTCATCCAAATATCCTATAAAACTAGATGAAATATCTACAAATGATATATTACAATAAATTGGAACCAATTAATTATGATGATGATCAATATTATTGGCTTCTCTAGAATCCTAATGATCATAAAATGGGGAATCATGAGGATGAATCCCAATAAAACCTGGGACATGAATGACCCCATCATGTTAAACCCTGGGACCACATCAGAATTATGAGAAAAAATGACATAGGATTATACAAAATTAAAAAAACCAGTCACAAATAGAAGATCACCCCTATTTTCATACAAATTATTCCCCAAATGTGGTCCAAACCCACTCCACTAGTAGTTTAGATGCCTTGACCTCAAGAAAAATATTAGGGAGATAGGGTGGAAGATAGTATTTCCTATATTTTTTGAACATATTAAATTCTCAACCATATTTCCATGAATGATGAAAATTTTTGGGTTATGAAATAGAAGTGGATGTTCTGAGATACTTACCTATAACACCATTTTTGAAGTATCTTGTTTCATATGAAAGAAATAACACCATCTAAGGATAGAGAACCAAGATCTATTTCAAGTTCATGCAGATCAAGACCATGCAATGATCAAAGAATACATTGATCGAAAATGAACCATAATATGCCACTTTTATAGGGGGAAAAAGTAGATGAATCAATTAAATATGTTGAACTGATAACAAATTTTTCATAAGAGATGACCAATAGATGGTGAAAACTAAATTGAACTACCAAGATTAGGTTCCATAGCGATGATTCTTTTGTGAACTATGAGGATGAAAGTATATGTCTAGAAAATTCATCGAAATGATTAGGGAATTTTGGTTAGAGTGAAATATCTAGTAAAAGAGGGAGGAAATTAGGGATAGAGAACAAAATAAAGGGAAGATGTTAAGATCTTTAGGAAGATGATGGTATAACCCCCTCTGATAGTGGAGGTACTGATGTAGATGCCATTGTTTCCTTGGTAATCCAAAAGTGATAGGAGGCCATGAGATAAAATGTGTGTTTGGGTAATTCTAGACTCATATAGCGGGGGGGAACAATCCAAGAGCATACTATATTTTCCCAATCTAGGAAGTGGCTTTGAATGAGATTTTCTGCAATACACATAGTGCCCATGTGTGACGAGACATTAGCCTTCACTAGTTCCTATTGATAGTGAGGGGTAATACCAGTATGTACCACTCGACTAACAAACCATGTGTTTTTGTTTGTGAAATAAATTATAAGGTGAGAGAAAATGATCTATTGATCACAATATTTCTATTAGTAATGAGTTCATATAAAAAAATACCAAAGGTAATACTAATATACATTTTGAATTCAATGGGGTAACAGAGTCAAGATTATGAATCATCTTTTCCTCACATGCATCCAATGAAACATTTTAAAGCTGTAAATGGGATTCATGATGTGAATATCCTACAATATCAATGCTCAACATCAAAAGACATCCTTCTGTACATGGGTTTTCACTCGAACTATCAAGAATTCAACTGAATCATACCCATTGTCAAAAACCATTATTTTTTATGTTAAACTCCTCAAATTATTACTATTAATAATGGATTTTAAAAACAAAAAAAATATTAAATAAGGAATTAAAATTATTTTAAATATTTTCACCCATTTCAAAACACATGACATTAAAACCTCTCAATGTTACAACTTCTCATCCCTGAGAAGCCTTGGGGAAAATAAGAAAACATAATTTAACCTACCCAGGGAATTGCAATTTGACTAAAATGTCAATGTTTCATTTTAAATGTACAATAAATATAAAAGAAAAAAAATTCCTCATACATCATGTAATTTATTGAAACGTCATCCGAGACTCATATTCATTGTTGAACATCAAGGCAGTTCCTTCTTGATCCCTTCTAACTAGAGGCATTACCACATCATCACCTCTTTAATCAACAAAGACACGAATCTTTCAACCACATGTTCAAAATTAACTGACCTATTACATGCTACAATACATCCACCATAAGAATTTCCTATGAATTCATACCCTATTATTTGTTACAATACTCTTGGAATGATATTAAAATGGTCAAATTATCAAATTTTTTTAAAATATTATTTTCATCTCACTATCTTTTTAAAGAAAATCCAATTATAAAATTTCACAACACTTATACCATCTTGATGATATTATTGATGTCGTTACCCACTAGACACATTCAATGACCAATATGAAACATGTCGAGCCACTTCTGAATGATTATTTCTAAAATATCCCAGCTTATACTGCTGAGGCATTTCAAAAACTAAAGCTCAGTTCATTTTTTACAATTCAATAAATCTACCTAGAAGAACACTCATTAACACCTATAAATATATTATTGTCATGTATCCATCCCTATAAATAATTTTCTTTGTTTTTCCCTTCGAAAATTATTGGTATATACTAGATCAGGATACCCTTAGATTACCTTCCATTAATTAAAATACTAGTTCCCTAATCTATGCCTGGGGTAACATTGGAATCGCCTACTAGAGTACAAGGGGTTCATCTAATGTAGTCTGTAATCTATCATTCACAATCGATATTTCATTACTTAGTTGAGACATCCATATATCAAATACACCTATTGAGAACAATGAAAACCTATACAAGCATTTTTATGGAATCCATGAGTCTATCCACTGTGTTCCCATAAGGGAACTCAGGTATCACTATACAATAATTGTTCCATGATAAATAATCAGGAATTCAAAGTGGAATATACAAGGATTATATTGATTGAAACGAAAGGTATATCATTTTATCTGAGTGTATATCCAATATTTCATAAGTGTACTTTAAAAGATTTAACGATAGGGGAAATGATTGTCTCTGAAACTAGAGCACACAAATAGTTTATCAACATTTACAATAAGTCATGAAATACTCTTTTCATTTCTAAAATGAAGTTCTTGGTATTGTTCTGAACCAACCATAACCAACATTTCATGAGGGGAATAAATGAACAATATATAGTCAAATCTATTTGAATTTACTATGTTTCACCTATCTATTCATCATCACTATTCGACAATTATGTTTTAAACATGAAAGGTTTCCTGTGATCACTCAGTCATAACCACCAAAATATATCGATGAATAAATTTTTTTTTCTATGGTCACATTAATATATAACAATATCATATTTGTTTTCCCCTAAATGCCCCAAAAAATATTGAACCTCACTATCCCCATAGAGATTGAAAGATAGTGATGACTATTTATGACTAGTCATGTACTATTGTGTTCCCTCTACATGGATTTATACACATGAACATAGTTAAATCCACACTCCCCACATTAGGAGATTCCCATTCATAATATAACTAAAAATAGAAACTACCCCATAAAATATGTTCCAACAACCACAATCTATGATCCCAGATATAGATAATATAAAATTGTCATGCACCAACATGAAGAGAGAACAAATAAATAATTACATGTGAACTATAAACATTAAAATTTATATTCCCATGTTACACTCCCCAGTGTTAGGTCCACACACACTATAACATCATGTTTAAATGACTAACCCAAATAACTGGTGGTGTTAACATCATCCCAAACATTGGTTAATGTTGTATTTCCTTTAACACTTAGGTAACTCTATCACAGTGGTGACCAATGATGGAAGATTAATAGCTCATGTATTTAATGATTACCAATGAACTCATATGGGTTGCTTCAATATTTTTATCAAATTTTTGGGTATCATGTATATCGATGCATAATACCTCGAGATTTCAAAACAGCACAACTATATTTTTATTTTATTCTAGTTGGTGAAACTAATAAAATTGTGAAAATTTGAAAACGGAGCATATTACATGATATTAAAATAACCTAACCTATTCATAGGCATGGATAACTCGATAAAATTGATAGTTACATGATGTTCAAACCCTTTTACAGGGGTTAAATAATTTCTTAACCATCCATCCAACCAGGATGTCATTTTGAAACCCTGGAGTCCTATTTGGGACAATGAAACCTGAACAACACCTTAAACCTATAAAAACACCACAAAATTTAGAATTTTATTTTTTTATGAGGGAGATAAAACAACTGGGCTATCCCCTTTTATGTAATAAGTGTCTACCTTCTAAATAGTTATCAAAACAAAAGTCCACTAGTCTTACTGACCTATTCTCTTGATAAACAAATTGGAAATGTTTAATGATCCAAGGGTAATATCCACATTCAAGTTTAAGGAATTTATTATTGAATTATTTAAAATACCCTTGTATAAGGTTTGAAACTATGAACACTAATTAATGGTATCATTTTATTTAATTAAAATAAATTACATTTAGTTCATTAAATATTTCATGGCTCAATTTTAATGAAAATCTAGTATAATTCAAGAAAAAAAATATTTTTTTATCCATTTCCATAATGTGACATAGGAATGTTTTATCAATCATTCATTAAATAATTATCTATTTAGCTTTTATCACATCATAATTATCAAACATACATTATTAATATCATTTTAATATTAATTTATTTATCCATAAGCTTTCATTACTAGAATAGTTAAATAAAATTTCAATTTAACTCTATTGAGGAATACCCCCTTTAGGTTGTCGGTGAAATTTTAATTAACCAAGGAACCATACAAAAGGACTAATATTAAACTATAATGTATTTTATTAATTAAACAAGACTTGTTTAGTACTATTCTGATATACAATTACACAGAACCCATATAAGTGGGTATTGAAACATTAAATAACCATCCTTATGTAGCATAATTTTACCACAATGAAGTTTAGTATTAAGTTTTTTCAATTTAAATGACACCTATAATGTTACCATCAATTATTCCAAGATTCAATTACAAATGTAGTGGGCTTTTTCACAAACATACAAAAGAACCATGATCCACATACTTGGGTCGATTATAGAGTATCTCAATAGAAATAAATCTCAACGGATGTAATTGGGTTCAGTTCAGAATTTAGTAATTTAATCTTATGGTTCATCATAACCAAGTAATAGAAGAATTATATTTTTATAAGGGATCCATTTCATTAAAAAATTAATAGATTTTATATTTATAAAATGTTGAAAACGTATATCAATATAATATACCATGGTTATATGTTATGGGTTGCCATTTTTATATTTATAAAGAAACCATAGATGTTATTTATGAAAAATTAGCTCTTATGTAATCACAGCTAATATGGTTCAACCCATGAAAACAATGGATCATGGATCAAACATGTCATTATCTTTTAGTCAAATAGAGTTCCACCACTAAGATATACATAAAAAACCCATTTACATTTATGCATAATTTTTTTTAAAACAACCATGTTTCTTATTTATATGAATTTATGCTATAATAAGAAGTAAATATAAGTAACATGGAAAATAATTAACTGATGATGATAAGAAAATACATAAGAGAAAAACCAAAGAAGCTTGGTATATAAGAAAATCATGCTTTATAATTACCTAAACAAGGTATACTAATAAATTTGGAAAAAAAATCAACCAAGAACGTTATATACGCTCGAGACATATCAAAATATAGATATTTTTATGAATACAATGTACATGGAATGGAATATACATCCCATGTAAATCACTATCCGCATATAATTATGGATTTATTCTAATTCATTTCCAAAGTGATACAAGGTAAAAATACCATAATATCATTAATTAGTAACAAAAAAAGTACATCATTCAATGAATGTGAAAGACTAATCAAATATAATGACAAAAAAAACAACATATAGTCTCATTACTGTATACCTGGTCATTTCCCCATGCCAAGGGTAATCACTCCTAGAGATGAATATTTATAAATCATTGTCACATTCTTAGTCTCCTATATACCATAAAAAAAATACAAAAGAAACCAAAACACATATGAAACCACTTATAGAATCTCGACGAAGATCCACTATAACAGTTCATTATGCTAGTTGGAAAATGAGCCCTAAGAGAACCTCCCCATATGCCTGAGGATTATGACTAGTTGTGAGAGTCAAATGATAGTGTGGTGAGGAGACTATACCCTTTTGATTAGAGCAGAAAAATGGTACATGAGATGATGAAATAATCCACCAAAATAAAAAGAATTAAAAAATAAAAGAGGTAGATATACATAAATACAATAAATAATGAAATGGATAATGTCAGTATATATTTATGGATTAATGTACAAATAATTCTATATGATCATAGGAACTAATCATTAGACATACGATACAAAAAAAGTACAATAAAATGGGACTGAAAAAAAATACCAATGTGATAACTCCATTAGCATCCTAAGATCCATCTTTGTATTGTTCTCCTACACTCTAATATACATGATTGATACCACACAATTTAAAACAAAACATGATTTTGTAACCAATGAGATCTGATCGGGGAGCACAATACAATAGTGTCCTGAATAGGGTGGGAGATATAATCAGTAGGCCATAAATAATGCTGTCCAGAGAAAATAGATGTTTAAGTATAAAATAAAACATTTCATAGGTATATAAATAAACAAGTAAATGAATAAATTAAAACCATTCTGGCTTGAGTTCCCCAAGAAAACTTTCCAAATATTCCAACTTCATCATAATCCGTAATATCTATGATCAAGAGTAACAATATGAATACTGTTATATATATATATATATACCTTTATTTATAATAATTTATGTATAAACATGTGTACTATATATGCAATAACGCACATAAATATATATCTAATTATTACTAGCCCATAACCAAGGCGTAACTCATGTATCCATGAAAGGGATCTCTAAAACCAAAAATCAATTATAGGTCATCACATGTAATTGATCGTAATTATATTAGGTGTCCAAGGACCTAGGGTAATTATCCAAGGCAACGAAGTAAAAAAATATCGTGAATAGATACCACAAACAATATATAATATAGAAACATGTATGATATAATTCATATATCCTTTAGGCCTATCAAATAAATCCCATAATGGGGGAAACAATTATCATCCATATAGTAATTTAATAACATTAATTTATGATCCCTTTCCTGGGTTTCCATAAAGAGGATACCCAAATATCTCTTATAACTTCCATCATCACTACGAGCCCATCAATGGAATTCCATTATAGGTGAGCCAATTATCCCTCATAGCATCTATAATTGTATAAAGCCTACAATCCTATCCAAGGAATTCCATAAATTGGAAAATCAAGTATAGCTTAAGGATGAATATTATGCATTTAACCTATGAGCACTTACAATGTGTTCTACCTAAGGAACCTGAGTATCACACATGGTAAATGTAATCTCAATAACCCTAAGAGACCATCTAAGTCATTTAGTAAAAAGTAACTTGAGTATTTCTTGGTGCATAATATAATTCATTTAAATGTTTAAAATTTAACAATATGGATGTACATTTTAGTAAATAGTCTATGTCTATAAGATTTTCATATCTCAATACATGTGTGAATAATAAATAGCTCCTTGTTCATAATCAATGTAATCATTATAAATATCAAATGTTAAGAAAAACCCTAAAAGGGTGGTTTAATTATGTAATAAGGCATAGTTGACACAATCATATAAGAAAAAAACCAAAGGGGTGGTTGAGTTGAGGTAGGAAACCTCCAACATAGAAAAACATATACACAACGACTAAATAATTAAGGCATTGGGTTCTACAAATTTAGTTCTAGATTTTAAGGTTAATTCTTGAAAATTCAGGTATGTCAAATAATAGAGAACGTTGTAAACAAAAATAATTTGATGGTAATCCATATAAACATCCTACCTTATACAAAGGGAGTTCCACTAATTTATTACCTTCTTTTAACTCGATATAAATCTAGAGAAAATGGAATATTTGAAAATTCTTGAGAAAAATTGGAAATATAGCTTTAATGGATTTAGCATTCCATACTGGAAGAGAAACTGATAATGGAGGAATGAGGTCTCATTGAATTACTGATATTCTTCCAAAGCATCTAATGGTACTTGATTTTGACACCAGATGGTGGATATCCATGGAAAACCTAAGAGTAGGGGTGAATCTGATGCCGGCCTAAGAACCCACCTATTCATGAAGGAAACAAGGGGTCTGAGACCATATATCCATTTTTAGAAATCTACCTGGAAATATTCATGTTGTGAATTTGTTAAGAATGTTAAAATAAATACACAATGTTAACATGATATGTATCTTTAATTCCTATGGGTGGACCTCACTTGATTTATCATCATGTATTCTCAAGAATCACCCCATGAAACTTTTCCACATCATGAATTGGATTCAAGAAATTAAGTTCCCGGATCAGCTATGTTAAGTATCAAGGGCCATTAATCCCTCCTCCAATGCTCCCAAAAGCCCCTATAACTTCCACAAAAACATAACCCACATAAAAAAACATCAATTCATTATGTTCAATTCCCCAAAACCCTCCCCTGATTCAAAAAATTTCAAAAGTCCCCATCTATCAAATGAATATTTATAATTCATTTAGATATTTCATCCTGGTTCAAAACACATCAAATTACATTTGGGATCTACTTTCCCTTGATTATTACTTTATAATATTTACATGATATGAAAATTATAGGTGTTCAACTCTCCTAATGTATAAAGGGGGTCCTTATCTCCTAAATTTCTTCATACAATTTGAGAACTCTATTTCTGCTAGTACCTAGCCATGAATATCTAAAAAAATATTCATCCTTACGCCATAGATTTCCTGGGATATCAGTAATACCAATCATATAATGATTACATTATAAATAAAATGGATATATCTATGGAGAAAATATGATTCCAAATTTCTATATTTCTTGTTTATTCTATCTTCTAAATCATAAAATATTTTTACTACATACATAAAATAATAAAATCAACATCTTCTATATACTAAACGTTTATTATGATTTTGGTAAAAACATTTATCTTCTAAATTTCCATCCTTTGAGAAATGAAAACAACTCTTGTCTATATGTGTGGACTACCACAACTACAATGTGATGTTTTTCATTTTTAATTTATAGATAAAATGGATGGTTACTAATTTTGTGGATAAAATAATAGATATGATATTTATATCCTAATCATAATTTAGAAAGAAATATATTACTTAATTTCTTACTCTTCACAACCATTATAAATTGAAAATATTGTTCATGCATACATGAGGAAAACAAAATCTTTGAAGGGATGTGATTCATTTTTAATTTTCACCTTATAGGGATGGTGATAAGGATTAAAATAATGAATAAATATGAAAATGTTGAAATAATAAATATTTTGGAACTATAAATTAGTTTCTAATTTAATTATCATCCACCCATTAGAAAAATGAAAACATTTTTCATGTGGAGAATGGACTACAATATCGATGAAATAACTAGGTTAATTTTTGATGAACACATAAAATAGATTTTTTAATGTGTATCTAATGTATAAATATAACTAAAATACAATTTATAATATTATAGAGATAATTGAACCATAACCCCTTTGAACATCATCAATGCACCGGTGTGGTTTAAATGTTATAAACTGAATGACCCCAAAACATCCAACGTATAGTTAATAATTTAA
Organism: Viscum album; assembly: GCA_963277665.1. Classification (NCBI taxonomy): domain Eukaryota; kingdom Viridiplantae; phylum Streptophyta; class Magnoliopsida; order Santalales; family Viscaceae; genus Viscum; species Viscum album. The sequence continues at coordinate 1,134,259,182 of OY728153.1, read as the reverse complement.
TCAACTAAATAAAAAATGGTATTAAATGAATTAAAATTATTTATAATAATAAAATAAACTATAAATATATTACTAATAATATATAAAATTGATGAAATTTTATAATTTAAGAGTTATAAAAAGAATGATTCTAGATAAAGTTTAATGTAAGTAAATTTTCTTTTAAACATTATTTTAAATTATTCTTTTAAAATAAATCTCTTCTATATCCATGTTCATAATAATGATACAATAATGTTCTTATTTATACAATAAATAATGATAAAATTATTTCTCGACTGTATTTTAATCTTTTAATGGTTCAAAATGAAATCTTTTAAAAAAATTCTATACTGTTTATTTAAATGTTTGTCAACAAAAGTGAAATAGATTTTTTTTAACATATATCGCTTCACCACATTTTCCCTCCAACATTGCTAAAAAAATTTATTCCTCTAAAATTTCAAATTAATATAAAAATAGTTTCTTATTTCTAATATTCAAGGAATTTCCCATTTTTTGATGAATTTTTTAAATAAAATTATATTTCTTTTTATAATTACATGAATATGGAAACTGTTTGGCTTATGGTTTAAAATTAATTTTTAAAGGGTTTTATAATGAAAAATTTAAATCATATTTTTTATGATATTGTACTTAGTAATTATATATGATCATGAGTGTTTCTAGTATAGTTAATGAGGATGCATGATTCTAATATGCCTCTTAAATGCACTGTGTAATGAATAGTCTTTGAATGTGAAAAATGTGGAAGAAAATTATGTAGGATACTCCTATATAATTGACTAGGCATCAGTTATATCGATACAAGTTATAAAAAAGTTGTCATAGATTATGAATATGTTGATAACATATAGAACACCTATTCTTTCATGAAAATGGTTATTATAGAAATAGTAGGATATCATGTGGTAAGGAAATATTAAAGGTGGATTTTTTAAAAGTAATGTTTTCATTAGGTACCCAATGATATAAGATACCTTTATAGTTATTCCTATTTATTATAATTTATTTCAAATGTTTTCTTTGAGAAAATAATTATTTTCACATGTGTAATTGTTTTATTTATGTATGAAAATTATTATTGGTAAGAAGTAAACTTTATTCATGTATTTCAGGTTTTCAGTAGATTATTTTGATTCATTCCTTTAGTTTCCCTTATTGATATTTATTATTCTATCCAATCATTCATTTTCAAATGTTTTTCATACGATGTGACGATGAGTTTAAATTTTAAAAAGGTAATGATTTCGCATATGGTGAGTTATCTTAAATAAAGTAAACATATCTTGAATGAAACAACAGTGAACACATAAATATATTTTTGAAAGAAAAAATATATACTATATGAACATGTACACATTATTACGTAATGAATTTACATTATTTATGAAAATTATAAATTGAAAATATGATAGCAATGTAAGAAGTTGAAACCTATTTTATAAATCATGTAAATTTGATTAGACTATGTTATAGGGTGTTATATTCCTAATGGCTAAAAACTTGTTAAAATTCCGCCCATGGTTGGAAAATTGAAATTGGAACACCAACAACAATTAGCATGCTTCTAGAATACATATGAAATTAAGAAAAAATATTATATACCCAATTTATATATAATTCTAATAAAAATTAAAATAAACCCTAGAAACATCAATCGAGTCATGTAAAAAAATTAATACAATGGGATACAACATGTGTTCATTATACTTGTATTATCTCCATCTATCATATGTAAAATCCAAAATTTTCTCAACAAATACCCCATACCCTAGTTTAATTGACACCAAAATCCTAGACTAGAAAATATATCTAGGAAAAATTGGATACTTACAATGGAGGGAGGAATAATAATCTACACCTAAAAAAGTCAATGGAAAAACAATCCAAAACACCCATCATCAAGAGGAATAATGGGATAAAGTGGTGTAAGTGGATTAAGAAAAAATAACTCTCCATGTATGGCCACATGGAATAAATTTGTTAGGGGTATAACCTAAAGAAGACATGAGTTCCCCTACTGAGAGAATGAATAAAGGACCCATTTTGGTGTGAGATATGGGGTAATTGCATAATGATCTTCATTCGAGGTTGGAATATGACCTGACGCATTGTGTCACAATGTAATGGATTCCCTCGACTATTTTTTGTGGTGTGGGATAAGGAATCATGGTTTGACCAACCACCTATAAAATCATAATAATATTTCTTCTTATGTACCCTCCATATTATATCCCATCCACTAAAATTCAAGAATCCCCCTTAATTAATCGTCATGACATTTACCCTCAGGCTACATTGTGATCCACCCCCCATGGTCACCAATCGTAGTGTAATATATCTTAATATGACATGATATATTTGAAGCCTATAATTTAATATCACATAGAGGCTTCATGAATTTTTTCCCTTCATTCATCATGGGACCCTATACCTCAAATAAAAATTCAATTTTCCGAAACACATGTCACGCTGTAACACCCATTATTTATGGTATGATCTATTTCCTACAAATAATTTCTATAGTAGAGCTACACCAAACCAGATCCAATGCACATTATATTACCCATTGCACTTATTTATCCTATAAAACATCTAAAACACCTCATATTGATGTTTAACTCTCATTATTATGATCTGAACCCAAAATATCAAAACAAACCCTACCTCAAGACCTAAAAATTTTAATTTCCTCTAAATTTTATAACACATAATGATGAGGTCCTTATAAACTCATCACCATATGTATTACTGTTTTTTGAGAATCACTAAATTACATTACACATATTCCATTATACTAATAAAAATATACTAATACTCCCCAAAATAAATTTTGAATTAAATTAGATGTAACTCAATAGTGTCAGCCCAGAACCCGCACTCGTAGATCATAGGCAAAAAACATAAAAATTATATTTTATTCAATGATACCAAAAAATGTAACCCAATTTGTTTTTCATAAATCACATACATCATCAGAAGAAAAAATTTAATCACATACATAACTATTGGGAAAAAATCCCTCAAGGCATCATTGAAATATTTTTGAGGTGATGGTGTTTGTTGACAAAGTGAACATCTGTGTTGTGATTGTTGACAATGCAAACCATGAAATACCAATTTTTTGACAATGGAGGTTTCATGGTGGAATGTTGATTTTAAGAGATGTGGTCTATGATCCCTGTTTGATTCAAGAATTTCGAAAATGGAATGGATGATCTGGAGGCAGTAAAAAAGAACAGATACAAGGTGGCGTCGTTTTCCAGTGTTTGCCAAATTTTTGGGCCTGAAAATCGACAAATGAAGAAAAGTGTTTTTGGCAAAGGGACTTGCGCGCCGAGGAATTGGAGTATAGGAAAATTTCTCGCGATATGTTTTTCAAGATCAGAAGATCAAAATATGGAAAAGGAAATATGTTCGTGCAAGTTTGGGAGTTGGTCGCGCAAGTGTCTAGGAGGACAAAAGACTTGCGTGCCGAGACTGGGTCATGCAGGTGACATGCACGCCGTTGTGTAGGGTGGTCAATTTTCCTATAAATACTGGAACACCCCTCCTCATTTCTCATCAAAGTTCAACACTTTGAGAAATCAGAGCTCTCGTGGCGCAGGTGTGGTGGTCGCACAAGTGGTGTGTGGGTCGCGCAAGTGAAGTTGCGCGCCAGTGTGAGAAGTTGCATGTCGGTTGGCAGTTGCACGCCAATATTGGTTTGGGCGTAAAAGGAAGAGAGTCGTGCAAGTTTTGAGTTGAGGATGCTTGAGTCGTGCAAGTGTCTTAGGAGGACTTGTGCGCTCATTGTGACTTGTGCGCCGATACTTGCACACCGAGATTGACTTCTGCGCGACGTAAGGTTTATTTCCAGCAATGATTTTCAGGCTACGTGGAAGCTGGAAAGTTTCCCTATACCTTCGGTGTAAAGATATATTCATCTACAGGTGAATGTTTTACTTCAACCGAGTATCTACTTATAGAGTAAGATGCATTATTTCATGGAAATGAAGAGACCTACAGATCTATAAACTGTGAGTGGATCCTTTCCAGAGCAGTGAGTGAAGGAAGAGGAAAAGGTGATCCTCTCTACTGGCAGTGATCAAGAGAGAGAGAAATAGGGAGTGAACCGTGGGAAAGTAGTGAGCTGACCCTAAACCTTGTAAATGCAGTGATCCAGGGCATATAAGTGATCTAGCCCGAACTTTGTATCCACATTTAGTGAAAAATAGTGGAATTTGGTACGACCAGCAACTTGTCGGTGTATGCTCCTTGGACGTAACCCATTAAGGGTGAACCAAGTAAAAATCTCTATGGTTGAATGTTCTCTTCCCTGTATTCCATTCAAAGCATCATCATTAGATAAAGAAGTAAAGAAGTGATCATAGTTTACACACAAGAGAAAACAAAGTGACCATTGTAATAAAGAGGTCAAGATCCAGTGGGGTAGGATGAACATTGAAAAAGAATATCTATACCCTGATTCACCCCACCCCCCCTATCAGGGTATATAGTCCCCTATTGGTCCTAACAATAACCATGTACCATTTAGGTTTAGTGTTTTAGAGAATGAGGAAAAAACTTTTACAAATTGGGTTCATAAACTAATAGTTCATAGGTGAAATATTTTTCTCCTATTATTTTTTCAAATATGGATCCCTTATGAGACTTACCATACATAAAACATTTCATTATTAAATTAGGAATAAATCATAATAATGGGTGACATCATGTTCTCAGTTAGGGTCAACAAGGGATATATACATGATTACATAAGAATTACATGGACATCTGGTCATAAGAACATAAAAATAACTATTTTGAAAATTATACCCTACATATCATAGATCATAGTAATGAGTCATATAATAATTATTGGTAGTTCATAAAATATGAATCATAATGAAATATGATACTTCATAGAATATAAATTGAAATTTGTTATGGAATCATGGCATGCACGTATGCATAGAAAATCATTTCTTTCGTAGTAAAGTATTTTTTCAAATAAATTAATAGTTGAATATTTTCTCTCCAAAACCATCGTATTGTTCATGGTGAACTATCAATACTATCATTATGTAATATTTCCTTTACTGAACTGGGTTTACTCCTCATACCAGTGATATTTATCTCATAAGATATCAATATTTACATAATGAATTGGACAAAGATATAAGTCCCACCAATCACATAATAAATACCAAATATATATATTCTATAGGACATTAAATCATTAACCATATCAAATTACAAGGAAAAAGTGTGTTTATTAACCCTATAATTATATCATGACATGGGGGAAAAATTCCTTCCATATACATTTCGTCTTTTAATTATAAACATAAAACATTTTGTGAAAGAATATGATTGGTATCATGACATAATATCCATCGTAATGTTCATATTCCATAAAAAGTTTTCAACTTATATGGAATATTATTTTGAACTATCAAATTCAATAATCCTCCCATAAAACTACCTTTACATTTTTAAACCACTATTTTTAAATAGAATCGGACACTTATAAAGAAAAAAACATATCTTTGAAGATAAACATGTAAAATTATAATGTATTACTAAAATAATTGAGTTATCAATATGGTAAAAATATCTCATTCCCAATATAATTAAAAAAACAATTTCTTCCATATTATTATTAGAAAGTTCACTAATTACCTCATTTGAAAAAAATAAAAATAATCTTCTCAGACAATTTTTTTAATGTAAAAAATGGATGAAAATAAATGAAAAATATTTTAAGAGAATAGTAGAAGCCAATTTTACTTTTTTTAAAAATCAATGTCATGAAACTGAAATATTACCCAATAGAGACTTAATGATAATCAATCTATAATAATTATGAGATTATGAAATGAACTCTTGCCACGTGAGTTTCTTTTTGAGTTATACGCCCCATGAAATGTATAAATTCCAATTAAACATTAAATAAAATGAATAAAAATGGATTTATAATATAATATTTATAAGGGGAATCTTATACACCATATAAGATAAATTTGTGGTGAATATGGCATATGTATTACTAAATTAAATGTGAGATGATAAAAAAATACCTTGACATAGTCTCATCTATTATGTTCTTTTTATTCATGAATAATAATATTAGCTTAATTATTTAAATTATTAATAACCATTTTATCATTTATTGTTAATACCATGTCACTTATTACCATTATATAATAATTAATTAATCATTTTTGTTCATGTCGAGTGTCTTAGAGATATTTGGTGCACAAGTCCAAAATGACTATCGTGGGATCACTTTGGTCAATGTGGAAATTATTAAATCATATATATAATAACATTAATGAAATAATTATCATTTTTACAACTAAATTATAAGTTTCTATCCAACCATTAAATATAGTTATTGAAAATGAACTACGATACAATCCTGTAGATGATAGGTCGTACATACACTTGAGTAACGTTTACATCTTTCAACAACCACTATGGAAAATATGTATGTAAGATTTTTTAAAAAAATGTAAAATAAAATAAAATAATATATATTATTTCTTTAAATATACTTATATATATCATCCATGATAAGTAGTGACAAAAAATATATCACATCGCTTTGTCGAGGTGGCAGTCCACATATAGGCGCGAGCAACGTTTTAATTTTTCAAATAATGGAATGGTGAGAAGTAAAATCTAATATTATCCTTTAAAAAATCTGAATAAATCTTTAATATAATATATTAAAATTATTTCCATAATTTTAACAATTCATTACTGATGGTGATGTAAAATGAATTATATGAGTTCGTGTGGTGGTAGTCTTTTGTACACATGAATGATAGTTTTATTTTCCATTTGAATAACGATGATATGGATATAGGTTATTAAATTCATAGGATAAAATGACAGTATATTTAAGATACAATTATTATTATTTAATAATGGTTGAATATCTTATTATGTAGTTGGAAGAAGAATCCAAATAGAATCTCTTAATCAGAAATGATGCATCTTCTTTATAAAACATCATTTTCATAACACCATAAGATATTCAATATTTGTATTCTGTCCAAAAATACCTATTAAATGAAGAAATTCATTATATTAATTTATTTTAGTAGTTATTATCTAATCCAAATGGGTTTTTTGTTCCTTATATTTAGAAGAAGTTGATATATTTTATAAAAGATGGGAGAGGCACTCTTGTAATTCCTCAAAAAATTACATTAATAGAAATTAATATTCAATTAGAAACATGTAAAAACTTATTTATTTAAAATATATGACTATTATGGGTCTAAATAATTAAATAAAGTAAATTTTATCAATTTTATGTCACATTTGTACCCATATCGTTTGGTTTTAACCCCTTATTTACCATTTTAAAACTCACTATGACAAAAATAATTTTTACTCTTTATGGGTAAATATTGTAACAATAAATTGAAAAGAAAAATAAATACTCCTTTGTTTACATTGGGAAAATCATAATCACTTGGATGAATCTGATATTTTTATTAATATTTTATCATTTAATAAAATATTCTTTATTATAAAATAGTGAAATGTCAATTATTAGAAATATTCATTACATTAACTTTAAAAATATCTAGAAAAACATAATTATTAAAACCAAATATTTTAGTATATACCTAAATTTTCATATAAATCTATAAAATTCTTGTATTAATTAGTTATCTAAATTTTTATCCCTATTAATATTTTTAATTCCATTTATATAAACTTTCTATTCATTAAATTATTATTGTATCAGAGTTTCTGAAAGTATTAAAGATAAATATTTAATTAATAAAAATTAAAAATAAATTATGATGATGAAGATAAATATTTTAGATTTTAAAAAATTAGTTATATTTAAAAATATTATTTAGATGACCCAATGTTCTTTACACTACAGTTATAAGAAACAAGAGTGTGACATGTTTTAATTTTCTTGAAATAAAACAATATAAATATCTTAATCTCATCCAAATGGCTATAAAATTCTTTATAACATAATATTAGATTATTATGAACTTAATAAATTAATATAAAAATATCAAGGAATGATTTAGTGTCATTTTATAAACCATATTATTTTATTATTATCTTTAATTTCCTGATTTATGCTTTATTATGGTAATAAAAATTACTAATTTTACTAATCATATTGCAAAAATTAAATGAGAAATATTTTATAAATTAGGACCTGCAAATTTAAAATAATGAATAATTTTTTAAAAATTCAATCTAAATATGTTGGAGTATAAAATTTAAAATTTAACTAGCAATACATGATTAAAAAATGGATTTTCAAAAAAAATACACTTTTTAAAATATAGATTTTTTATGCTAAATTAATGAATAAAATAAATTATAGAAATTATAATTTAATTTACTTAAATAAATATTAACCAATTAAAATTTAATATTATTCAAAAATATAATTTCAGTTTGTAAATACCTAAATAAAAAATACAGTTTTCAATAAATATTTTTATTTTTCACTATTCAATGAAAATTAAAACTCTTCAGATTTCTTTCAAGTAATAATTTTATCATATTTTTCTTGTTTATTTGAAAAATTAATTTTATTTTATCATATAAAATTCAATAAATTTACTTTATAATTTTCTCACAAAAAGAAATGAAAATAATTTTTAAAGAAAATGAATATATGAAAAATTAACTAACATTATAAAAAAAATTTCTTATTTATAATTATTTAATTAATACATTAGAAATTAGTAGGACCACTAAATATTTCATAAATTAGTTATTTTTATTAATGTATCCAAAATAAAAAAAATGATATAATGGTAAAATAATAATATTTCATTGTTGTTTTATGGTCATTGTTGTGTACCTTCTATCCTATCGAACTTAGTCATTCCTTTTAAAATCGGGGGATATAACATTATCCAAAATTAATAAATTATGTCCTCAAAATTTGAATATGTTTTTTAGTTAAGGTCATATTTTTTAAAATAACTTCCATTAAATCCCACACCATAAAAATGGTTAATAAAAAAACCACATGAATAGAGTGATACTGAAATATGAAATTAATCAAAAATAACACACACTAGGTTCACATGTAGTAAAACATTGGTGGGAATTAAAAAGAAGGATATAATAGACAAAAAAACTTTTAGAGATAGATAGAGAGTGATATATCACATGATCATTGGAATGTTAACCATCATAAAATTGTAATTCTGTGATGGGTTCAAAATACATTGATTTGTCGGTTTGAAAGGAAAATGCATAATGTTTTTATTTCATGAAAAATTCTACTAGATTTAAGGAATTTATTTTATACATAGAATATGAATATGAGGAAATAATTTTACTTTAAATGTAGAGATTCATCCTATTAATCAATTTCACTAAAATTCCCATTTTTTTCTCCAAATAATTAGTATTTATGATGACTTTTCTATGCTTGATGTAGAAAATAAACTTCTAGTAGATCTCATAATCCAACAATAAATAAAAATATATTAAACCTATATTTATTAATGAACATTAACTAAAATGGTTTAGAAAATTTACGATAAATTACTAAAATGATTAATCCTTATTACAAAGAAAAACTACATAATCCATAAAATTCAGCAGTTTTACCTATATTTATACCTATATCCTTCACTAAAAAACTATCATTAAAATTACTCAAAATATTTAATACTGTTATTGAAACCAAAAAATTTGGAGTAATTCCCCAAATCATCTTCCAAGATAATATTTTCAAATTATCTCCCAAAAGGTACACACCATCCTCAATCCTTTTTTTCCATTTTCAAAAAACCACTTTTGGGTGAGTGGGAACCTCACAAAGACCTGAACATAACCTATTTACATGATTGAAACCAAAATCCACATTCAAATTTTGAAATTCAAATTTTCATTTTGAAAACTGAAAAACGCGGTTAAAGAGTGCCACCCGAGAAACCCTACATTGAGGTAAGCCACATCACCAGGCCGCCATCATCACATTTCTGGACAAATCGTTCCATGAATGTCACTATCGAACCATCATCACATCACCACCATCATCGACAAAAATAGATCGTCACCGTCTGCCAATCAGAATCCATAGTTTCCATTGAGGAAAGCCATCATCGTCATCGTCGACACACAAAAACCCACCGTCATCGTCATTTTCATGGTCACCGCCCTGCCAGAGATGGCCCGGGGGAAGACACTTCCTCACCGATGAACCTCCCGGAGTAGACTAGCAGAACAAAGTCCCATCAACAAAAATCACCTCCCTCTCCACAAGCCAATGAAGCAACATCACGGATTCAAACCAAACAAACTACAAGATGAAACCATTGCAAAATCAATCTAGAAAAGAAAACAGAAATGAAACTTCATCCATGTTGGAAGCACCAAGAAAGAAACCCAGTAGAACCAAGAACCATAAAATCATCTCCTTCGTCACCGCACACCAATATATAAAAACGACAATCATCCGAAACCACGATGTCGCCCAAAGAAGGACCCATTCTGACACCAAACCACCAAATCAGAACCACTAACCTGAGGGAAATCATCACCTCAGAAAAAACCTTCAGGAGTCATGAAATAGGCCCCTCTTCCACCTTCAGAGCCCCACATGAAGGCCAAATCTACCAAAATCACTCTCAAACATTGTGAAAAGCAACGACACCACCAAATCACTACATCTAAAACCTACACCCTGGTCTATATCATGTCTCTATGAGAAACCCTAACTCATACTTTAGGATAGAGTGGGATGAAGGCCAAGCGATGGTGTTATACACTGAGGGTGAAAACGAGTTCGTGCGACACGGCCGCTGGGAGAAACCAGATCGCAAGCGTGCTGAGAGGATTGCCGAGGGGATGACAGGCCTATTGGGTAATTAAATTATATATACATATAAAAGTAAATTAAACCTTCATTACCTTAACAAAATTCCATAATATTCTATTTATATTAATTGTATACGAATACCAAAATAGTTATCGCCTTTTGAAATGACATTAACCACTTAACACCAAATCCATTTCCAATCCCATGGTTCTTTATACAATAAATCATATTTTCCCAAATTTAACATAACTATTATCTCATATATAGTTTAAATAATTGAAAACAATTTCATTTTGACTAGTTCATCAAGTATGTCAGTGGTAGGTCATCCACCCTTGCCATTCATCAATTTTGGGTTCAAGCCTAATGGTCTTTCCAAAAGTGACAGGTTGTCTCCCGACCTATAGGTTCTCCATTTAATGAAATTATATTAATATTATTCCATTATAATAACCAAAATATGAAGAAAATAATCAAAAATGTAATAATCCATATTCACCTCAAAATCTTAGAGCCTACAAACCATAAAGGATACAAATAAATTTGAATATATAGCCACTAAAATAAATTGAATTATTATTAAAATAATATTTCATGTTAGTGGTAAGGGTAACATATACCTAGCTTAAAATATTATTAGCCTCCTAAAAAATTTTCCACTTAAAATCATAAATATCACATCTAGGACTCTTAACTTATGTTCAACCTCAAACCTACATACCCATGATGGTATCCATAACTCTAATGATAAAATCTCATGAATACATCTTAATCCCCAATGTTATCTAAACCATGGTCAGATACCAATTATTATATCCACAAAACCACACTTCTATATTTGGATCTAAAAACATAAACATTACATTTATTCATTTTATAGTGATAAGTGGAACCTAATTTTTTTTATTAGAAACATACAATGAAAAATGAAAATATTGGACCAATTACATAAATACTGACCTTTTAGTATTAGAGTTTTATGGAATTAGGAAACACTCTAATTAACTTGGATTTTTAATCAACTAGATCATATGATAACTATATATTCTCCTAATAAGTTATTCATATCTAAAATGCATATGATATTCATCATGAATAAAACCATTATTTATAACCTAGGGGAATAAAAAAAATTTAAATGGTGAGGTAAAATGCTAATTAAGGGTAATTGAGGTATAAATATTGGATTATAAAAGAATAAAATGAAAATAATGTAATAAATAAGGAACATAACATTTTTAAAATTATACCCAGTATATCATAGATCCTAATATTTAGTCTTGGAATAATTACTCGAATTTCATAATACATTAATCATAAAGTAAAAAAAATCCATGTGATCATATCATTGGAATAAATCATGGAATTGTGCAGTCATAATAAGCATATCAAATAATTTACTCAACATTGAAGGATATTTTTCATGAAATCATAGGGGAATGAGTTCACTCTCAAAACAATCATAAAATTCATGGTTCACTACCGTGAATATCATAGTTGATAATTTCCCTTAATGAATTGGTTTCACTTATTATTCTTGTTCAATTTATCTTATGACATATAAATATCAATCCAAATCATTATATAGATGTATCGGTCCTACCAATCATATAATTAAAACCATACATATGTGTTCTCAAATATTATAAATTATTCATTATATAAGAACCCATGAAAAAAATTATTTTCATAAACATTTCATCATTGAAAAACACATGGAAATGAATTGGGTTTGATGAAATGTTATTTCTTTCATAAAAAATATATCATCCAGTGAATGAATGAGTATGGTATCATAATATCATATCTACATAAAAGATTTTTTTATCAAATTAATGCATAATAGATTGGAAATTATTATCAAATATTATATGGAATTATTCTTGAGGATAATAACAATTCGATTTTGATGTCACATTTTTTAAAAAATAAATGAGCTTATAATGGGAATAAATGTCTCAAAATATAATATAATAAACATATAAAGAAATTATAAAATCATTGGTTAAATATGAAAATAAAAAAATCTACTTAGTCTCTATAAGTTAAAAAACAATTTGTTAATAATTTTTTCAGAAAAGTCACAAAGTATGTCATTTGGATAATGAAAACAGATTCCTCTCAATCTGTTTTTAAAAAGTAATTCATTGGTAAAGAAGAAATTAATCAATTTCAATATAATAGTGATTCCCTTTTGATAATTTTTTTAGAAAACATGGTCATGGGTGAGGAATATTACCCATTATAAAATAAAACATAAACTATCTAAAATAATGATGAGATTGTGAAATATACCATTACCAAATGGGTTTATATTTATTCGTAATCACCATGGAATAAATAAATTCAAATGAAAAATTAATTTACATAAATAAAAAATATATTTATGATATAATATATCAATGGGTGTGTATATAAACCACCAAAATAAGTGGTAAAATATGGCACATGTCTCAAAAAAGAAAAATTGATGCGAGAATCCCTTATAGTAAGTCTGATCATCATGTAAGTTATTTTTATCCATTAAGAATAATATTTTTTAATTATTTACATTCATAAGATCATTTATAATTTTAATTATTCTTTTTATCTCAATTATTTTCTTGTAATAACAATTACATAATCATTTAATTTCAGATCAAGATTTTTAGCGATATTTGGTATATAAGTCCATAATGGCTTCAATAGGATTAATATGGGCAAATAGTTCATTATTAAATAAATTATAGAATAAAAATCATGAAGTAATTAACATTATTTCAAATAAATAATAGTTTTAAATAAATTCTCTAAATATATGTATAAAAATGAACTGCTTTAGAATAAAGGAGACGGTATGCCACATGTATGCTACAGTAACATTTCAATTTTTTCAATGTTCATTGTGGATATAAGGTATATATTAATTCATATCATATAATTATAATCATATAATATGTATAATATATTCTCTTTAAAAATACATATAGATATCTTCTATGAGAGAAGGTGATGAAAAAAATAACATCTTTTTGTGGAGTTGGTAGTCCACATATAAGCATGAATGACATTATCAAATTAACTTCGTGGAATGCGTTGAATAAAAATGAGATATAAAATTTATTATAATGATAAATATGTAATTTATAATATATATATATATAAACCTTAATTATATCATTATTACTAGTCATGAGAGATAGTTATAGAAAAAATATTGGTCACTGAGATGGTTACATGATGTACAAATGAATTATAGTTTTATTTTCCATTTGATGGATGAGGATATGATAATAGGTTATGAAATTAACATAATCATATCTCCATACTTTTATAATTACATTTATGTATTTTATCATGGATTAATTTATTATAAATACGTGGTAGAAAAAATAAAGTAGAAACACTTGACTAAAAATGATACATCATCATAGGGAAACCTTTTTTTCATAACACCTAAAGACCTATAATAATTATATTATGAAAAAATACATCAAAAATTTCTGGATAGTATATTGGAAGGTATTTGGGTTTTAAATATTTTACAGAAATCTTTTTTGAAGTGTGATGTATTGAGAAGAAGAGGCTCCCTTTTATAGGAGAGGGGAGGGGCACTCATGGACTTTCACAAAAAAATTACATTAAAAGAAATTAATATTAAATTAAAATGGCATCAAAACTCATTTGTTCTGACTAAAAGATAAAAATGAGTCTATGTAATCTCCTAAAATAATTTTTTGGGAAATTTTTGGACACATTCTTAGCCTTATCAATTGATTTAAATACCTCACAAAATGTTTTAAAACATTACGCGAAAATAATAATTTTCACTCTTTGGGAGTCATTTTAGATTATATAAATGGAAGAAGTTCCATAAATAGATATTGTGTTTAATTTAAAACTATTTCCTAATCAATTGGATGAATATAATTTTTTTTGTAATTTTTTAAACTTTAATAAAATATTTATTATTATTAAATGGAAATAATGTCAATTTTTTGAACTATTCATTTATTTGACATTAAAAATATCAATATAAAACATAATTGTTTTAAAAAAAATATTTTATTATATCCTTGAAATATACTGGTAATCTTAAAAAATGTATCATTAAATTAATTGTCTTGAATTATATTTCTTTAAATATATTTAACATTGCTTAATTGTTTTTTCCATTGGTTTAATTATTAATACATCAACGTTTGTTTAAGCATTTTAGGAAATTTTTTAACTTAAAATATAAAATTAATTACCATAAATATGATAAATATTTTATATTTCAAAATAATATACATAGTCAAACATATCTCCTGGATGAAACCATATTTAAAATATTATAGTTATTAAAAATAATATTTTGACATGTTTGGCTTCTCTTGAAATAAAATACTATAAATTTCATAATGTCATAAAAATGGATATAAAATACCATTTAACAAACTATTATATAATTATTCATGTAATAAAATAATTATATAAAATTAAATCAGGTTTTGGTGTCATTTTATGTCTTTTTCATTATATTTATAACATAATACCTAATTCACCCTTTTCCATGGTAATTTTTTTACTAATGTTACTATTCTTACAGAAAAAAAATAAAAGAGACATATTTACTAATTTTTGACTTCCTGGTTCCAAATATAGAATCTATTTTTTTTAAAATTTAAATCACATAAGTGGAATATTATTAATTAAAATCAAATCGTTAAAATGAGATGAGAAAATGTTTTTACAAAAAACACCATTTCTAAAATATAAAATGTTTTTTTTCTAAATTAATGATTAAAATACATTTCAAGAAACATAATTTAATTATTTTAAATCTGAAGTAACTAATGATATTCTAATACTAATAAAAAATATAATTTATCTTTCTAAAACATTAAAATAACAATACATTTCTCAATATTAATCAGTATATTTGATGATTCATTGAAAATTAAAAAAATTTAGAAAAAAATGAAAAATTAATTTGAATATAGTTTTTATGTGATTATTTATAAAAATATCATCATTTTGTAAAATAAAATTCTATATATAAATTATATTATAATCTGATAAAAATAGATACAAATTATTTTAAAAGAAAATGTATTTTTGAAGAATAAATGAATTTACTAAAAATTGTTATCTTATTTTGGAAAATAATAAATTATTATTTTATAATTGTGTAGAAAAATTATTAATTTCATAAAAATATAATTCTTATTAATATCAACCAAATTTAGAAAAAATATTTAACGGTTACATAATAATATTTCATTATTAATTTAAGCTCGGTATTTCATATCATTTATGTCATTGAACCTAGTAAAATATTTTAAAATCATGGGATATTACATCAAAATGCCAAAAATAAAAAAAAAAATAAACTGAATTTTTCCTGAAAAGTACAATTATGATCCACAAAACACTTAAAAACATAAAATGTTACATACCCAATTTAGTTTCTGCATCATGGAATCCAATTCCATACTGAAGCATTTACAATTCCTTCTCTAGATAGGATTTTTAGAAACAATTAGACTAATATGATGAAACACCATTACATCACTCGATCATGCTGCATTATTTTCATAAGGAATCATGGAATTTTTAAAGCTCCCATACTGAAATCCAAATCAAAAACTAAATGAATTTCCTCAATTGGATCCATAATAAACCATATCATTCATTGTTCTCTACCAAAAGCAGCAATATATATTTGATCTGAATCACTCTATGATAACACACAATACCATCACGATCCCAAAAATGATACAAAAAATCCATTTAGAATTATATATGCAATCCAAATATGGTACATACCAATAAAACAACGAAAATGAATCTACTTTCACTTTAGAATCCCAATTCTACCTTTGCCATACCCCCCCTGATTAAACTACATCCCTAGTCTTTCTGAATCAAGGTTTACACACCTACAATAAATTATAATCTTTCCACTACAATGGTATCATTATCATCTCCATAATTATGAAAAAACACCCCATCTAAAAAAACCTTATCCGGTCAACTGATAAATGTAATGAATGGATGAAACCAATGCTCTCATGCCTGATAACTAACCAAAAACAATGATCATTTCACAAACTAGAAATACTTTTCAAGTTATCTTTTTTCCTCACAAATATTCATCAACGATATGGGTCACAACCACTGATACTCAACATTTTAGTCCCACCATATATATATATATATAAATATATATATATTCAAACACTAATACCCAATCACAGAACTAAAAAGTTATCAATATCAATTATTTACCACTCCTCTCCAGCCATATATATACATCCCTATGAAATATCTATTAACTCATAAAATATTCCATATCCTTCCAAAATTCAAGAACATATCATTATTGTTACCCCTTACTATGGAATGGTCACCACCTATTCTGATCAAAACTCAAAACCTACGAACATGTAGGCATTTCACCAATTAAATCAATTATTATCTTATAACTGAAGCAAAAAATCAACACCTTATCCTTATCACACTCAGAGAATGATGTCACCAAAAATCCCTATAGTTTTAAGACTCTCCTCCAAGATGTTGGGAATTTGTGTACTATTCACAATGCTATAACCGCTAAATTTATTATCTTTTCCCATAACCTGGAAAATTATTAATTTATCAATAAACAACCCATTCCACTAATTGATAAACTAAATAGGAAAATCATGTACCAATTGTGAACTTACCACCATAGAAATATGATTTTACCAAAAATTAAGGCCACCCTCACTACCATCTTCCAAGGAAGAGTGGATTTATATAAATCATATTGTTAGTTCTTATTACCCCATATAACTTGATTATATGCAATCCCAATAGGTGAATATTCATGTACTACTTAATCACACAAATTGACACATGGTCTATTGGGTCACACATCATTAAAAATATTTTTAAATGCCCAAAAATTAGTCATTTCCTCCATTTCATGTTAAATAAAAATTCTATATATACTCTCATTGCTTTATTTTCCAGTTATCCTTTAGAATCTCACTCATGCTAATGACTACCACATTATTACTTGTCACTCGAGCATTTCTCCAAAACCATAATATTCCTACAAAATCTATTATTATCCTATATCCATCTATATAGGATCCACTATTGTCATCATGTTGTAATCCACACACAAAACCCATAATAATGGGTATCTAACTAATATCACATTCTAAATGCAAACACGACAACATATAAACACTATGGGATAAATATATAAGAATCTAAGGGATCCCATGAGAAACTTTATACCATATCAATTGTATACATGTATTTTAGGGAAACCATGACAAAAAAATATAAGTCATCCAATTCCTATAATAATGAAGCATTGGTTATTTCACATGACTTACACTTAAGAAAAACATAACCATCATCCGAGACCATCCCATTATAAGATTAATTCAACTTATCATAAAAACATATTTTGGTTTAGATGATTATATTTTCATCAAAAAGTTATATAAAGAATATATATGTGTGTTATTTTTTATACTTTAAACAAATCAACCCTCTATAATTAGAAAAATCAACCACACATTAGATAACGAATTTAATGTGTGTCCTCTATTCCAAATATGATCCATGTATAGATCCCACTTACCAATAAAGAATAAAAGAAAAAATAAAAAATAAAAATAAAAAATAAAGACATAATCCATTAATAAAACCCCCACACATATTAGAAAAAACCTAAAAAAAATTCCCATAACCCTAAAACCCCAGACTTCAAACCAAAAATGTCTTCATAACTCAAATACATGAGGTGGATCGTAATATTCTACATATTCGTATCTCAATTTCACAATCTTATATAAGAAGAAAAGATATGATACCACATTTTAATTTCTGAGATAAAATAAATCCGCAAAAATTTATCCAACGAACCACATTGTCCCATGAACACCACCCGATAATATAGAGGCTTTCGACCCGTGGAGTTTTTCTAAGATAAATATTGTAGAAAATATACTCCCAATAACATATCTATGAATAATAATTAATAATAGATAATTATACACCAAAGAAAATAATATTATTCATGAAATTATAAATATTAATACATTCATGTAATCATATGTAATGGCCCACCAATTCTCATTGGCTTGAGAGTGCAACGAGTCATTACTAGGCCTTAAGCAACATCCCCAAGATGCCAAAGGCTGGAAACAAATGCCGAAGGGTGTCAAGAATATGTGGGTGATGATTTACCCGTTAATAAACAAACCCATCCAATAATCATTCATTATATGATGCATGAACAAATGAAAGACCAGCCAAAAACATCATTTTTGTTAAACCATATCAGAGTACATAATAGCAGATACCTAAACAAACATTAAAATATACAGTGGAAGGACAAAACAAAACTCTCAAAAGACACCACGACTCAGTGATCCACAAGTTAGATGCTCCACATCATCTCCCAAATATCACCACGAGCCATTAGTAATGAGATGCTTTACCTTTACCTGTGTCTCAGAATACAACATCTGCAAAAGCACCAAAGTGTCAAACCAGGAGTGAGTAAAAAACTCAGTAGTTTTTCCCCCAATGACTTCCCTACTCACGCCAATAGGATAGAAAAGTTAGCCACATTTATATAAAAACAGTTTATATAAAACAATTTCACCAAAGCAGTTTATAATTAAATATAAACAAGTTTTTCCAAAACCATGCATTCTCAAAAGCATCAATGTGAAATTTAAATTGGATTTTCTAAAACGTTATTTTTCCAGAAAAATAACCAACCAAATTTCCAAATCATTTCACAAACATCCCATCTTGGCATACCCAACTATTTCACAAACCCATGAAATCAACCATGCATGCTTCGTTATGACAGTTCCATACTCATGAGCGGTCAATCGTTGATCTACCAAGTCGTCACAAGGTAATTATTTCTCGTGTTCCATTACACCGTTGGAACCGACCACAAGATCATATTTCAACCAAGCCTCGTACTTAAAAGTCTTATGTTCCATTAAACATTTTGCACCGAGCACAAGGTCCTATTTCAACCAACCCTCGTATATGCAACATGAACACACACCACACATTCCCAACAATCATTCCAAACCATCATTTCAACAAACACCTTTTATTGAAAACCATTTCCCTCAAAACCAAGTGTGTTCACCCATTTCAAACCATTTGAATAAAATCATAATTTTATTGAAAACTAAAGAATGAACCAATTTCATGAAGGCACTAAAATACATAATCATTTCAATAAAACACCCCATTTTATTGAAAACCCATTTTCATCAAACCGTATACCATTCCAAAAAATACAAAATTTAAAATCAACACTTTAAATTCAAGAAGCCATATCACTCTGCACAATAATTTACCAATATTTCAGAATTTCATAAAAACCATAAATCATCACTAATAAATATTTATTCCATGCATTGCACAATAAATAACATTAAAATAACCAATTTGAAACCAAGCCAACCAATTCTACAATAGGAGTCAAGAGTGAAGCCACCTACCTCAACAAAAAGTCGAAACCAAGCAATGGACAAAGAACGCTCAAGAACACTGGGTCAAATCTCCCAAAACCCTACATAGATATCTTCCCCTAACACAACCAAGACCAAATATCAACATATTTGTCATCCAAATACTTCGGCTTTCCCCTAATGGGTATAGATATAAGAAACCAAGAGAAAGGGAGAAGTAGATCTAAGTAGATCTAAGAAACAATTGAAGAACAAAGGAGAACGATCACATACCTCAAGAATTCAGCTTTTATTCGCTAAGAGAAGCCTTCGGATCGCCTCCGGAATGATGGGAGAACCCTATTTGACCTTAGGAGAACCAAAATCCCATGTTAGGGCCGCTTAAGTGCTTTAATGAGGAAATTGGTGGGAAAATGAGTTAGATCCACAATTTAAGGATCTAATTTTAAGTGACTACAAGGTTAGTCTGCACTGTTTGACAAACCACGCACTAACCGTTCGTTAGCTACTACCTCGGCTAGCCTTCTCGCAAGGTTTGGCCGCACGGTTAGACAAACCGTGCGCTGACCGTTCGGAAGCCACTACCTCCAAGACCCACTGCGCACGGTTTGGCCACATGGTTTAGACAAACCGTGCGCTGCCCGTGCCCCTTCCCCTTTGCTTCAAACTTCAATCCAGGATCTCCTGACTCTCCCATACACTACCCTTAACTTTTAAAACCAAGAAAAGCATCATGTAAGGGTTACATAAAAAACCGGGGGTACTACATTCTCCCCACCATTGGCCTTTCCATAACCTAAAAGTAGAAAACCAATGCTTGTCTGAAAGAGTTGTGGCCACTACTCTCTCATTTCATTCTCTCATTCCCGAGTCTCTTCCTGAATCTGATCATGTTTCCAAAAAAACCCCCACTAGACCGATGCTTTTTCCATGCAAGACTTCATCCTGCCTATCCATAATCCACACCGGGATATGTACCATCGAAGCATCAAGCTCTAGGTCAACGTGATCCCATCTGATCACATGGTCAGGATCAGGTTGATACTTCTTCAACAGAGATACATGGAACACATTGTGCACCAAACTGAACCGTGGTGGTAATGCCAACTGATATTCCACCTCTCCAACCTGTTCCAATATCTCAAAAGGGCCTATATAACGAGGAGATAATTTTCCCTTTTTCCCAAATCGACGATGTCCAAGTCTTGGAGGGATCCTCAAGAAGACATGATCACCCACAACGAATGCCAACGGACTACGACGGTTATCTAAAAAATATTTTGGACGACTTTGTGCTGTCTCCATCCTCTTTCTAATCAACTAAATCTTCTTCGTTGTTTCATGGACCCGGCTTGGCCCGACTAGTGAATTTTAACCAGTTTCCTCCCAGCATTGTGGAGAATGACATGGACGAACATACAATGCTTCAAACAGAGCCATGCGTATCGAGGCATGATAGCGATTACTGTATGAGAACTCCACTAAGGGTATATGATCATCACATGGGCCACCAAAGTCTATCACACAATCCCACAACATGTCTTCCAACGTTTGTATCGTCCGATCAGATTTCCCATCTGTCTGAGGATGATACGTCATACTCATCATCAATTGAGTCCCTAGGGCTTGCTGTAATGATTTCCAGAAACAAGATGTGAACCTCGAATCTCTGTCTGATATTATAGACACTGGTACACCATTCCTCTTTACCACTTCATAGATATATATTTTTGAAATAACTTCCACTGTATAAGTTTCACGAATCAGGATTAAATGGGCCGACTTGGTTAGACGATCCACTATCACCCAAATGGCATCGGGTTTCCAAACAGTTCTTGGAAGACCTATAACAAAATATATTTCTATCTCCTCCCATTTCCACATTAGGATAGGTAAAGACTGTAACATACTAGTTGTTCTCTGATGCTCTGATTTAACCTGCTGACAAGTTAATCATCGCGAGACAAACTCGGCGACTTTCCTTTTTATGTCGCTCAACCAAAACTGCACCTTCAATGCCTTATAAATCTTTTGTGTACCCAGATGTACATCCCATCTTGAATGGTGGTAAGCATGAAGGAGTTGTTCCTGACAACCTATAGGTACGACCATCTGATCTCTGAAACGCAAAACTGAACTCCCATCCAGCTTCCATCCCTAAATGGTCTCCCCACCATTGAGTTTTGAACTCATTTCAACACAGTCTACATCGAATGATTGTGCCTCCTTTACTATCTCCATCAAATTAGGAACAAGTGTAGCTGAAAAAAAACAACAACATCACCTTGGTCTTCACATTACACATGCATGTCGACTAAGACCTACATGAACTGCCATTCATCTGAACCTTCCTTTTCCAACTGAGCATACGACAACCTGCTTAATGCACCGGCCACTGAATTGCCTTTACCCGGTGTATACATTAAGTCAAATTCAAACATTTGAAGATACTACATCCATCCACTCTACCTCAAATTCAAATATCGCAGTGAGAAAATGTGTTTCTTGATTTTCTGATCTGAAAACACCATAAATTTCCCACCAAAGAGATAGTGTCTCTATGTTTTCAAAGCATGGATTACTGAAGCCAACTCCAAATCATGTGTTGGGTAATTTTTCTCATGCACTCTCAACTGCCTTGAGCCATAAGTAACCACCTGGTCTCCTGGCATGAGAACACAACCCAACCCTATTCCTGAAGCATCACAATACACTATGTATCCTTTCCCTGATTCTGTAATGATTAAGATAGGTGATGATTTACGTTGAACTTTCAACTCTTGAAAATATCTCTACCATTCTTCAGTCCATTAAAATGCGTTATTCTTCTTTTTCAATGCTGTCTTAGAAGAATCTAGTCATGAGAAGTCACAGACAAAGCATCAGTAATAACTAGCTAGACTAAGAAAACATTGTATTTCAGAGACATTTTTTGGCGGTTTCCAAGAAAGGACAGCTTCTTTAATTTCTAGATCCACTGAAACACATTTCTCAGAAACAACATGGCCCAGAAAACGTACCTCTTGTATCCAAAAATCACACTTTGATAATTTGGCATACAACTGATGGTATCTCAAGTTTTCTAATACTACCGCCAAGTGTTTCTCATTCTTATCCCTTGTTATTGAATACACCAATATATCATCCACAAACACCACAACAAAAGAATCCAGATATTGCTGAAATATCTGATTCATCAAAGACAATAAGACCGTTTGTGCATTTTTAATACCAAAAGGCATGAGTACATATTTGTAGTGGACATATCATCTTCTGAAAGCTGCCTTTGGAATATCCTCATTTTGAACTCGCAATTAGTGATATCCTGATCGCAAGTCAATCCTGGAGAACCACTGATCTCCCCTTAATTGATCGAATAGGTCATCAATGCATGGAAGTGGATATCTATTCTTTATCATAACTTGGTTATGTTTTGGATAATCAACACATAGTCGAAGACTTCCATCTACTCTCTTTACAAACCAAACTGGTTCTACCTATGGAGACACGCTTGGTAGAATGAAACCCTTGATTTCCACCTCCTCTAACTACAATTTCAATTCCTTTAACCCTGTTGGTGCCATACTATAAGATTGATGTGAGATAGGACTGGTCCCCAGAAGGAGATCAATCGTAAACTCCACTTCTCTTACTAGTGGTAATCCTGAGAAGTTTTCAGGAAAAACATCAGGAAATTGATCCACCATAGCTGGAAAACTATTTTCCTCACTCTTTTCCAATGATGCTAAAGTCAATGCTTCCAATTGGTAAAAGAACATTCCCACCATTGGTGCCAACATGCTCTTTTCACATTTCTCAAACATTCTCTCTCTTCTAAAGAGATGTTCCATGTCTTTCCCAATCATGAAACTAACTGTTCTCCAATAACAGTCGATGTGATCCTTAAACCTTGTCAACCAATCCATAACCAGGATTATATCTTAGACGTACATATTCAACATAGTGAAGTCACATTTCATCTCAGTTCCATAAATAGTTATAGCACATTCTCTACTCATGAAGTCTTGACATTATCTACGTCACCAGCTTTACATTCAACTCCACTGGTGTGCTGATGAATTCTAACATACGATTCATCCTACTTAGCCACACCTCTGACTTCTCGGGTTCAGCATCACTCCTAAAGATCAGTGGATTCTGCTTCATGAACTGGATGGTATGATCCATATGTCGTGGCTCATTCCTCCGGTTCCTCGTATCCACAGCTTGAAAGGCTTGGAAAACACTCTGAACCAGATCTTGGTTCACACATTGTTAAGATGCACTCACATTCTTCGTAGCTTCTTTGGGTTGGTTTTGACGACGCCTATCGGGTGCCATTTTCTAAACCAACAAAAAACTCCATCACCCTCACTCTCTAGAAACTGTTGGCTTTGCATTTCAAATTCTATCACATCAACTATCAAAAAATTGTGCTCAAACAACCTTTTTCCATGTTCAGCCATTTTTGAAACATTCTGCATAGTTTTTGAAAATCATTCCATTTTCAAAATACACCAAATACCTTATTTTCAAAGTCTTTCGATTGAAAATAATTTCCATATTTTTTTCAAAAAATTTCACCTTTCACAAAATTCTTACTCATTCCTCACAATGAGATATGCAATCCTAGTGTGAAGTCATTCCTCTAAAATGCATATCATGCTCCTCTCATTTGCTAAACCCGTGACAATGAGATTTCCAACATTCTAGAAGTGTATCCAAAACACTTATGTACCCAAAACCCTGGTAACTTGAAGTTCATCATAAACAGGTAAGCTATGTCCTTTTATGCTATAAATTTCAAGTTCTGACAATCCTACTCCTGTCTAAGATGACCATTCAAGGAATATACAAGAAGTAATTTCAACTCCAATACCAAGAACATCGAGGACCACTTGTTAGGCAAGGACCGAACAAGGTGATACCATTTTTAATGGCCTCACAATTATCATTGGCTAGAGAGTGAAATGAGTCATTACTAGGTCTTAAGTGACATCCCCAAGATGCCAATGGCTAGCAATAAATGCCTTAGGGTCTCAAGAATAAGTGGGGGATGATTTACCCTTTAATAATTAAACCCATCCAATAATCATTCACTATATGATGCATCAAAAAATGAAACACCAACAAACAACTTCATTTTTGTTAAACCATATCAGAGTATATAACAGTAGAATACCAAAACAAAGATTAAAATACACAGTGGAAGGAGAACACAAGACTCTCAAAAGACACCATGAATCAGTGGTCCACAATTTCCAAGCTCCACAGCATCTCCCAAACATCACCACAAGCCATTATTAATGAGATGATTTTTCTTTACCTGTGTCTCGGAATACAACATCTACAAAATCACCAAAGATCCAAAGCAGGAGTGAGTATAAAACTCAGTAGGTTTTCACCAATGACTTCCCTTCTCATGCCACTTGGATAGAAAAGTAAGCCACATTTATATAAAAACAGTTCATATAAAAAAATTCAACAAATCAGTTTATAACAAAATATAAACAAGTTTTTCCAAAACTATCCATTCTCAAAAGCATCAAATTTCAATTTAAACTGGATTTTCCAACACAATATTTTTTCATAAAAATAACCAACCAAATTTCCCAATCATTTCACAAACATCCTGTTTTGGTATATCCAACTATTTCACAAACCGGTGAAATCATCCATGCATGCTTCGTTATGACAGTTCCATACTCATGAGTGGTATCTCTTCGATCTACCAAGTCGTCACAAGGTAATTATTTCTCGTGTTCCATTACACCTTTGGCACCGAGCACATGTTCATATTCCAACCAAGCCTTGTACTTAAAAGTCCCATGGGCCATTAAACGTTTGGCACCGAGCACAAGGTCTTATTTCAACCAAGCCTCGTATATACAACATGAACACACACCACACATTCACAAAAATCATGCCAAGCCTTCCTTTCAATAAAACACCATTTATTGAGAACCGTTTCCTTCAAAACCAATTGTGTTCACCCAATTCAAACCATTACAGTAAAACCGTAATTTTATTCAAAACCAAAGAATGAACGAATTTCCTCAAGACATTTAAATACCAAACCATTTCCATAAAACATCCCATTTTATTGAAAACCCATCATTCATAAAACCATTTACCATTCCAGCAAATCCATAATTTAAAGTCAACATTTTAAATTCATGAATCGAAATCACTTTTCACAATACTCTACCAGGATTTCACAATTTCATAAAAACAATAAATCATCACTAAAAAAGATTAATTCAATGATTTTCACAATCAATACCATTCAATTAACAAATTTCAAACTAGGCCAACCAATTCTAACAAGAGGAGTCGAGAGTGAAGCCACCTACCTCAACAAAAAGGTGAAACCAAGAAATGGACGAAGAATGATCACAAACACTGGGTCAAATCTCCGAAAACACACCTTTGATCTCTTCCCCTAACACAAGAAAGACCAAATCTCAACATATGTGGAATCCACATACTTAGGTATACCCCTAACGGGAATAGATATAAGAAACCAATAGAATGGTAGAAGTAGATCCAAGTAGATCTAAGAAACCATTCAAGAACGAAGGAGAACGATCACATACCTCAAGAATTCAGCTTTGATTCTCCAAGAGAAGCCTTTGGATCACCTCTGAGACGATGGAAGAACCCTCTTTTACCTTAGGAGAACCAAAATCCCGAGTTAGGGCCTCTTAGGAGCTTTAATGAGGAAATTAGAGGCAAAATTAGTTTGATCCACAATTTAATGATATAATTTTAAATGACCGCACGGTTTGACAAACTGTGCGCTAACCGTGCATTAGCTATTGCCTCGGCCACTCTTCTCACATGGTTTGGCTGCACGGTTAGACAAACCATGCACCAACCGTGCGGAAGCAACTACCTCCAAGACCCACTACACACAGTTTGGTTGCACGGTTTAGACAAACCTTGTGCTACCCGTGTACCTTCCCCTTTACTTCAAACGTCAATCCAGGATCTCCTAACTCTCCCATACGTCTCCCTTAACATTTAAAATCAATAAAATCATCATGTATGGGTTACACACCAGAAAACAGGGGTACTAAATTCTCCCCACCATTGGCCTTTCCGTCCTCAGAATGTAGAAAACCAATGCTTGTCTGAAAGAGTTCTTGCCACTTCTCTCTCATTTCTCTCTCGCTTTCCCAAGTCTATTTTTGAATCTGATCATGTTTCCACAAAACCCGCACTAGACTGATGATTTTTCCATGCATGACTTTATCCTGCCTAAACATAATTTGCACCATGATATGTACCAATGAAGCATCCGTCTCTAGGTCAATGTGATCCCATCTGATCACAAGGTCAGGATCGGGTTGATAATTTTTCAACTGAGATACATGGAACACATTGTACTCCAAACTTAACCGTGGTGGTAATGCCAAACGATATGCCACCTCTCCAATCCGTTCCAATATCTCAAAAGGGCCAATATAACAAGGATGTAATTTTACCTGTTTCCCAAAACGACGATGTCCAAGTCTTGGATAGATCCTCAAGAATACATGATCACCCACAACGAACGCCAACGGTCTGCGATGGTGATCTGCATAAGATTTCTAACGAATTAGAGTCGTCTCCATCCTCCTTCTAATCAACTGAATCATCTTTGTTGCATCTTGGACAATGCTTGGCCCAATTATTGATGTTTCACTAGTTTCCACCCAGCATAGTGGAGAACGACAAGGACGCCCATACAATGCTTCAAATGGAGCCATGAATTTTGAGGCTTGATAACTATTATTGTATGAGAACTCCACTAAGGGTATATGCTTCTCCCATTATACACTAAAGTCTATTAGACAATCCCGAAAAATATCTTCCAACATTTGTACCGTCCTCTCAGATTGATTATCTATCTAAGGATGATATGCCATACTCATCGTCAATTGAGTCCCCAGGGCTTGCTGTAATGATTTCCAGAAACGAGGTGTGATCCTCGAATCTCTGTATGAGACTATAGACACTGGTACACCATACCTCATTACCACTTATCGGATATATATTTTTAAAATATCTTCCACCATATGAGTTTCACGAATCGGGATGAAAAGGGCCGACTTGGTTAGAAGATCCACATTCACCGAAATGGCATCGTGTTTCCGGACCATTCTTGGTAGACCTATAACAAAATCCATTGCTATCTGCTCTAGTTTCCACACATGGATAGGTAAATACTGTAACATACTAGCTGGTCTCTGATGCTCTTCTTTAACCTGCTGACAATTTAAGCATCACGAGACAAACTCGGCGACTTTCCTTTTTTATGATGCTCCACCAAAACTGCGCCTTCAACTCCTTATACATCTTCTGTGTACCCGTATGTACAACCCATCTCAAATGGTGGTAATCATGTAGGAGTTGTTCTTAACAACCTATAGGTACAACCATCCGATCTATGAAACACAAAATTGAACTCCCATCCAGCTTCCACCCCTCAATGGCCTCCGGAAAATTGATTTTTGAACTCATTGCAACACATTTTACATCAGATGACTATGCCTCTTTTACTATCTCCATAATATCAGGAACAAGTGTGGCTGAAAAGTAAACAACAACATCACCTCGATCTTCACATTCCACATGCATGTTGGCCAAGACCGACATCAACTTCCATTCATCCTAAGCTTCTTTTTCCAACTGAGCATATGACTTCCTGCTTAATGCATCGGCCAGCGAATTCCGATTTCCCGGTTTATACAATAAGTCAAAGTCAAACATTTGAAGATACACCATCCATATCCTCTGCCTCATATTCAAATCTCTCTGTGAGAAAATGTGTTTCAAGCTTTTTTGATACATAAACATAGTAAATTTCTCACCAAAGAGATAGTGTCTCTATGTTTAGAAATCATGGAAGACTTCAGCCAACTCCAAATCATGTGTTATGTAATTTTTCTGATGCACTCTCAACTTCCTAGAGCCATAAGAAACCACATGGTCTCCTTGCATGAGAACACAACCCAACCCTATTCCCAAAGCATCACAATACACAATGTATCCTTTCCCTGATTCTGGAAAGATTAAGTTTGGAGCAGATGTAAGGTGAACTTTCAACTCCTGAAAAGGTCTCTTAAATTCCATAGTCCATTAAAATGCACTTTTCTTCTTTGTCAATGCTCTTATAGGTGAAGCTAGCCGTGAGAATTCACGAACAAAGCATCGGTAAAAATCAACCAGATGAAGAAAAATTCGTACTTCAAAGACATTCTTCGGCGGTTCCCAAGAATGAACAACATCTATCTTTTCTAGATCCACTAAAACACATTTCTCTGAAACAACATGGGCAAAAAAATGCACCTCTTATATCCAAAAATCACACTTTGATAATTTGGCATACAACTAATGGTCTCATAAGATTTCGAACACTATCGCCAAGTGTTGATCATGCTCAGCCCTTGTTCTTGAATACACCGATATATCATCCACAAACACCACAATAAAAGAATCCATATATTACTAAAATATCCGATTTATCAAAGACATGAACACCACTGGTGCATTCGTAAGATCAAAAGGCATGAGTACATATTCGTAGTGGACATATCTTTTTATCAAAGTTTTATTTAGAATATCCTCCTTCTAAACTCACAATTGGTGATATCCTTATCTCAAGTCAGTCTTGGAGAACCACTGAGCTCCTCTTAATTGATCGAACATATCATCAATGCGGTGAAGTGGATATCTATTCTTTATCGTAACTTGGTTAAGTTTTCGATAATCAACACATTGCAGAATAGTTTTATATGCTTTCTTTACAAACAAAACATGGGCTACCCATGGAGACACGCTTGACCAAATGAAACCCTTTAATTCCATATCCTCTAACCGCACCTTCAATTACTTTGACTCTGTTGGTGCCATCCTATGTGATGGAAGTAAGATAGGAATGGTCCTCGGAAGGAGATCAATCATAAACTCCACTTCTCTTATAGTTCACAATCTATAGAATTTTTCAGGAAAAACATCATGAAATTGATCCAACACAACTGGAAAACTATTTCATCAGTCTCTTCCAATGATGTCAAAGTCAACGCTGCCAATTGGTAAGAGATCGTTCCCACCATTGGAGCCAACAAGCTCTATGCACCTTTATTTATCATTCTCTCTCCTCTAAAGAGATGGTCGATGTTGTCCTCAGTTGTGAAACTAACCATTCTCCTATAATTGTCGATGTGAGCCTTAAATCATGTAAACCAATCTATACACAGTATTATATCATAGACATCCATATTCAACATAGAGAAGTCCCATTTCAGCTTAGCTCCATCAATAGTTATATCACATGCTCTACTCATGAAGGCTTGAAATTCTCTACGTCGCCAGATTTACCTTCAGCACCACTAGTGTGTCGATGAAATCGAATATACGATTCATCCTGCTTAGCCACACCTAAGACATCTCGGGTTCAGCATCACTCCTATTGTTCAGTGGATTCTGCTTCTTGAACTGGTTGGTATGATCCACATGTCGTGGCTCATTCTTCAGGTTCCTCATATCCACAACATGAAAGGCTTTGAAAATACTCTAAACCGGCTCTTGGTTCACACATGTTTCAGATGTAACCACATTCTCCGTAGCTTCTTCGTGTTGGTTTCGATGATGCCTACCGGGTTCCATTTTCTAAGCCAACAAAAAACTCTGTCAATCTCACTCTCTAGTAACTGTTGCCTTAGTATTTCAAATTCTATTACATCAATTATCACAACATTGTTCTCAAACAACCTTTTTCCATGTTCAACGATTTTTGAAAACATTAAACATAGTTTTTGTAAATTAATACATT
Source organism: Viscum album (assembly GCA_963277665.1). Taxonomy (NCBI): domain Eukaryota; kingdom Viridiplantae; phylum Streptophyta; class Magnoliopsida; order Santalales; family Viscaceae; genus Viscum; species Viscum album. The sequence goes on along the minus strand of OY728153.1, from coordinate 1,134,228,080 downwards.
TTAAAAAAACACCAAATACCATGTATTAAAAGTCTTTCGATTGAATACAATTTTCGTATTTTTTTCAAAAATTGTCACCTTTCACAAAATTCGAACTCATTCCTCACAATTAGATATGCAATCCTAGTGGGAAGTCATGTTTTTAAAATGCATTTCATGATCCTATCATTGGCTAAACCCACGATAATGATATTTCCAACATTATAGAAGTGTATCCAAAACACTTATTTTAACACCCCAAGCTCCCACAGTACACTTCTCTTTGAATAATGTGATAGCGTGTGTTGTACGCAATACCGAGTTTTAACACACCATAACCAATCAAACTAGCTGTTATGAATAGTAATACATACTTTTTGAAATTATATATATATATATACATATTTTAAAATAAACTTCATTTTTGGATTCGGAATATAGAATTCAGCCTAAGGTGAAATTTTGGTACATTTTGGATAACTTTAATATTTTTGATGAATATTGAAAATTACTAAATTTTAATTAAAAACAACTTTTTAAATAAAAATAATTAATAGTGATAAATTATGAATTTGAGTGGTTTTAAAGTATATTTAGAATAATTTTTTACCATTTAATATAATTTTGGTCATTGGTCATAATTTTACAATTAAACCGGACATAAACAAGTGTCAATCTTTTGATAGTTATTATCTCTTAAAAACATGCTTTTTGTTTTAACAACGGGAAATAATTTTAAATTAATTTTTGCCACTTCTGTATTTTGAATTTTGAAAAATGGATTCCATATATGGAATCATCATGTTCAAATTGTTTAAATAGGTTACTTTTATTTTTAGACATTTTGAATAATTACTTCGGTAAATATTTTATTTACCATGGTTAAGGGTAAATCCGGTAAATCGGGGTTAAAAAATAATATTATAATAATATTAAATTACCCTAACACGTATCCTAACCTTATTGGTTGATATATTTTCGACAATAGTCATCTTTGGGTTGATTTTGGAACCCCATAGATCCACTTGTAGGTGATAGGGACACTTTATTTTAATTAAGTTAAAATGAATACAAAAATGACCCAAGCATATATCTTTTAGAAACAAAATTTTTACATAGGGTTATATATGTTGGATTTACGACTATAAATATTCATTAGAAATCTAAAAAGTGTTCCTACATAATGATATTTTATTTATAATTTTTAGAGATTACATAATTTAATTTATTTATGACACAATGATGATACAGTAATTAACATAATAGTGAAAATTTAAAATAATTGATATTATAAATACCCAAATAAATATAATTTGAGACTTTTAATGAATTAAACTAATTTTCTAGGATAATATTACATATTATGATTGATTTATTAACATTTTTTGAAGTAATCATTCTGTTATGAGTTTCACAAAAATCAACTATTGAATAGTTTCAAAATTGACATAAAAGAGTTCTTAAAACAAATATTATATTATTAATTGATATTAAATTCCTAAAAATATAAGGTTCAGCCAAGAGACTTATATCATTATAGTTCTATCATTAATGGACCACTTTGGGGTCTCTTGGATGTATATAGTACGTTTATTAACCATATAATATAAAAATACAAAGAGACGTTGTAAAAGTGAAACTAATTAACTTGGAGTTAATACATAAATATATGGTTAATATAGTAACACAAACCTGTCTAAATTCTATTGGTTAAGGTTTTTTCGACACATACCCACCTTAACCTTTAAATAATCAACTTTTTATCCATTAGAAACCTAATATAAATTTATTATAAATTAATATTTCTAGCTTTTACAAAGGTGCCCCTCACCCCTCTTATAAAAGGGCACTCTTCCTTCTCATTTCTTCACACCTTCAAAGCCTTTGGGTTCAGACAAACTCTACCCAAATACGCTCCCAACTTCCATCACTACAACCTAGAGGCCTTTGTTTGATTAGAAAGCAATCCTAAGGATCCCTTTTGATCAAATCAAAAGGAAGAACCCAAAGAAGAGGTAATGATTTCACCACCCTTTTCCAAGTTCCTTTCTTCTTCCACTTCTTCTTCCTTTGTTATTACCATTCTTAAATAATAACTCCAGTATCATATATATACTGTGATTTTATTATAAATATGGTACAACCATATTCAGTATTCTATCCACCCTTTGAATAACATGTCACCATACGTGCGTACGTACGACTTACCGTCTCCACGTCGTGGTGTAATTGTTATTCAATATATTATTATTTGGATGGGTATAATAATGATGTGTAACTCATGTAAATAATAAATATAACATGTTTATGATTCTTTATATATGATATACCATCCATTTATATATTATTTTAATATCAAAAGAATAATATTGTCGCTAGTGCGTACGTACGGACTACCTTCTCCACGAACGCGATGAGATTCATTCTCCATCGTATCCATTAAAGTATAATTATCATTTGACAATTTAAAAATAATTTTTAAGGACTTGATATCATTTTGGATAGGAATAATATACAACCTATCCATGAAAAACATGGATTATGTAACAAAACATATAAAATAAAATGAGTAAGTTAACACCCGAAACGACGATAATACTAAGATATTATTAACAAAACAATGTTAAAATATCATATATGATATCATATGAATGTATATGATTCTTGTATAATTTAATAACAATTATTTCACTATTATACAGGAGGTTAACCTACCCCCATCCAAGGAAAATTACAAGGTTAGGGTTTACTTCACAATCTCTTCATTATCCGAGGTTGTTTATATGTAATAATCTACTGGGACATCTTTATCATCCACATCGATGTTTCTTAAAAATGTATTTCAAATTTTTTTTACTATTTAAAAGAATATGGGTTAAAGTCATTTATACACTTTTTTTACTTTTTATAAGAGTTTTTTAAAGGAATATTTCTGTCATTTTCCAAACAAGGTGCTTTTTAACCTTTTCGACAGAATTAAGGTAAGAATGTTTTTTTAACTTATACGGCTGGTGCAGTTATTTTCTGCCGTTATAAAATTTCCGAAGCGTCCCTTACAATCTTATAAGAATATTTTCAAAGAAAATGTTTTATTTTATAAATATATTACTCTTAAATTATTTCAAAATAGAAAGAGATATTTCTCTAAAAAAGTTTTGATTTCATCTCTGTCAACATCCTTGGATGGATTTTATGCTTATTTGAAGTTGATTTATTATAATACAAAACTTTTATATTGTATTGAAGGTTTTTTTATATGTTTAACTATGGATGTGCTATTTGTATACCATTCATAGTTTATGGTGAAAGTATTGACATTTCATATGCTAGTTTTAATACGAATTTTTATGTTATGTTTAAACCTTTTCATATGGGAATGCATTGGACTTAATATGTGATGGGTGGAGCCCGCTATAGCTCCTCGATGCATCAGTAGGTCTCATGTGACAAAATAGTGTCTTGGAACAAGGCCTTGAAAAAATATTATTTGTAGTCTTAGAATGAGGCCTTGGATATGTGGTTATGATAGTCTGGCATTATGCATTCCATCATTATGAAAGTGGTTATTGATATTGCATGTGATTATTCGATTAGTAGAATATCCATGTGATTAAGTAAATGGAATTATTTCATTTTACTTTTTCCATACTATGTTGAAGTTCAAGTTTAAAAGGCTTTTGTTTTAGTTATACATTTCCTTAAATGTTTATTCTTATTTATGAATGTTTCCGCTATATTGTTATCCTTACTGGGCATTTGAGTTCACCCCTTTTCTATGTTTTATTTTTCCCAGGAAGTGAAGAAGTAAATTATGAATGACCTGTAGGGATATTATGTGGGGATATGAGTGTGGAATATGGATAAAATACGTTGTTGTAGTAGTTTTTCCCTTTATGATGTAATGTAAGACTTATGAATATATCTAGTGTTTCCAAGGATACTAAACCAATTAGTCTTTAGAGATTTGATCCTTCTTGTGACCATGAAAATGTTATGTAATAATGCACCGACTCTAGGTATTTGGGGTCGGGGCGCTACAGTTGGTATCAGAGGAAGTTTAGTACAAACCTTGGAAGCTAGAATGAGATAAACTCTGATTAGAGCACTTAGACCTAAGATGAACTTTGAGGATTAGTATAGAAGAACTTCCTCTATTTTTGGTATTGTAGAGATTTTGTGAGTTTTCCGATAAATAAATCTCTGTCTAGATACAAGCAGGTAGAGGCGGATCTGGCACAGATGTACCTAGGGTAAAACCTGAAAACACCGCTTTGAGCTAGACTCGAACGGGGACTGGTGCACGACAATAGGCCTTGATGTAGTCTTGGTTACGACACTCCCAGGGGATATGCTTAGGATAACTCTCATTTTCATTACAAATCATTATTAAGGGTTTATGAGTATATACTTCCTCAAAGAAAACATTTTTACGATTATGGATTATATCAATAAATAGTTCAATTTATGTTAAGTGTTTTATAATTATGGAATTATGTATTTTGATTCATAACCCGATCTAGTTAATGCCATTGTTTAGAAATGGCGCCTAGTGGAAGAAATGGAAACTGTATCAATGCACTCACTCCATGTAGGGATTTCCCTCTTGCTCAAGATAATTATAGTGGAGCTGGAGATGCAACTAGTGCCGATCAGCTAATCACCATACTTGGACAACTCACTCAGGTTATGAATAATAACCTTACCCGTGTGGGGAACCTTGATCCGTAGCATGTAGGATCAATGCTAGATCGATTCATGAGGCAACAACCACCAATGTTTAATGGGAATACAAATCCCTTAGTAGCTGAGCAATGGATAAATTCCCTAGAGAAAATATTTCAGGCTTTGGGGAGTAGTGAAAGGGAAAAAGTTGTCATGGAAGTTTACCGACTCACTGGAGATGTTGATCAGTGGGGGTCATTGATTCCAAACATGAAGGAAGATGATGAAGTATCAAATATGGAATGGATGGAGTTCAAAGATCTGTTTTTAGAAAAATACTTTCCTCACGACCATCGAGCAGATATGGAATGGAAATTTCTGAGTCTGAGACAAAAGGAGGATGAGAATGTCGTAAAGTATGAGGCTAACTTTACAAGGTTAGCAAGGTATGCTGGAGATTATATATGTAACCCAAGAAGTAAGATTGATCATTTCTTTGCTGGGATAGAACCATTTCTCCGTCGAGCATTAGTCTCACAGTCCTTTTCATCATTCGAATACATTTTCTCATGTGCTATCAATACCGAAAAGGAATTCTCTAAGTCTTATGACTTTAAAGAAAAGAAAGAGAAGAAGAGACCTGCTGATCAATCTGGGAATGGAAATAAGGGGAAGAATGGAATGTTTGAATATCCATCATGTGGTAAATGTGGTAAGAAACACCCCGGTACTTTCTTGAAGGGAACAGGAGTCTGTTACAAGTGTGGTGAAAAAGGCCACCAAGCTCGTGATTGTAAGGGGATGAAGGAAGGTACCAATGTCCAGTGCTACAATTGCAGGGAGATGGGGCATTATGAAATTGAATATCCTAAGCGTCAAGAGAAATTACCTCAGAAAAGGCCAAGGGATCAAGGCCAAGCTTAGGTTATCACTACTACTGAGGTAGAAGCTCTGAAAGACATGGTGGAAGGTAATTTAATGGTTTCCTCAAGTTTAGAAAATTCATTATTTGATAATGGATCCTCACATTGTTTCATATCTTCCCAGTTTTCTATGAAAATTAGATATTTACAATTTTATTTAACAAGGGAGTTGTCAGTTAAAACTCCTAAGGGAATTATCATTGCAACAATATTTTGTGAATCAGTCCCCATTAGAGCACATAAATGTTCTTTATCTTCTGATCTCGTCGTCATACCTATGATTGAGTTTGATATAATCCTCTGTATGGACTGGCTTTCAGACTATGATGCGAAGATTTGTTGTAAGGAGAAAGTGGTTATGATTCTTAATGATAATGATATGGAACACCTTATCTTTAGAGCAGAATCATCACCACCTAATTCTTATCAAGTTCCACCCCCAGTAGCTCAACTAAATTCAATTATTGGGGAGGAAGAGAATGAAATGACTATGGGTGAGGAAAGAAATGTTCAAATAGATGATGTACATGTTATGAAAGAATATGTAGATATATTTCTAGAATATTTACCTAGACATCCTCCAGAACGAGAAGATGAGTTTTCCATTGATTTAATTCCTGGATCAAGGCCTATATCGAGACCCCTTATAGAATGGCCATTGTGGAATCAGTCAAACTAAAGAAAAAACTCGAGGAATTGAGTAATAAGGGATTTATTCGCACTAGTGTTTCTCCATGGGGAGCCCTTGTTCTTTATGTTAAAAAGAATGATGGATCTATGAGGTTATGTATTGACTACAGGGAGATCAATGCTATAATGATAAAGAAAAAGTATCCCCTACCTCGCATTGATGATTTATTTGACCAATTTCGTGGAGCTCAATACTTTTCAAAGATTGACCTTCGATCTGGATACCATCAGTTGTGTGTGAAGAAGGAAGACATACCGAAGACAGCATTTCGAACCAGGTATGGGCATTACGAGTTTACTGTAATGCCTTTTGGATTGACTAATTCACCCTCTGTATTCATGGATCTGATGAATAGAGTTTTCAAGGAGTATCTCGATGAATTTGTGGTGGTATTTATGGATGATATCATGGTATACTCCAAAAGATACGAAGATCATGAAAATCACTTGCGCATTATCCTGAAGACTCTGAGAAGACATGAATTATATGGGAAGTTTAGCAAGTGTGAATTCTGGATTCAAGAGATTTCTTTTCTTGGCCATATATTCTTTAAAGATAGAATCTCTATTGATCCTTCTAAGACCAAGGCAATCCAAGAATGGACAGCACCTACGAGTATAACTGAGGTATGTAGTTTTATTGGTTTAGCAGGTTATTATCGACGTTTCGTCCAGAATTTTTCCGAATTGGATAACCCATTAACGAAGCTCACACGTAAAGGGGTTAAATTTGTTTGGACAAAAGAGTGTGAAGAATGTTTCGACGAAATGAATATAATATTAGTCAATGCTCTTATATTGACTCTACCATCGGGGAATGATGGGTTCGTTATTTATAGTGATGCATCGAAGAAAGGACTTGGTTGTGTCCTTATGTCGAACGATAGGGTTATTGCCTATGCATCACGACAGTTGAAAAATCATGAAAAAAACTATCCTACTCATGATCTAGAGTTATCAGCTGTGATCTTTGCTTTGAAGATATGGAGGCACTACCTCTATGGTGAAAATTGTGAGATTTATACTGATCACAAGAGTATGAAGTATATTATCTCACAAAAAGAAATCAACATGAGGCAAAGGAGATGGCTTGAATTACTCAAGGATTATGATTTTACGATACACTACCACCCATGGAAAGAAAACAAGGTGGACGATGCTTTGAGCATAAAAGACCATGGAGTTTTGAACGTGATGAGAATTGAAAGGGATCCAATTTTTATGGATCTAGTGAAGATGGACATAGGAATAACCAGGGAAGGTAAAACATCAATGCTTTTTTAAAATGGTTTCCAAACCATCTTTACTAGAAAGGATTAAGAGTTCTCAGACTGATGATACAGAATTTCAAAAGAAGATTAAAGCTGTGAATGATGAGAGATTCAGAGACTTTGTGTATGAAGATGGAATTTAGAAATTCGGGAAGAGACTTTGTGTTCCCGATATACCTGATCTAAAAAGGGAATTGCTGGATGATACTCATAGTTCTAATTTCTCTATACACCCTGGAAGCACCAAAATGTATAGAGATTTGAAGGAACATTTTTGGTGGGACAACATTAAGAGGGAGATTTCTGATTTTGTGTCAAGATGTATGGTTTGTCAACAAGTGAAAGCTGGAAGGCAACAGCCTGGAGGAGTTATGCAACCACTTCCCATACCGGAGTGGAAATGGGACAATATTATGATGGACTTTGCCATGGGACTACCAAAGACTCCTAGAAGGAACGATGCAATATGGGTTATTGTTGATCGTCTTACCAAGTCAGCACATTTTCTTGCTATATGATAAGATCTACCACTGGAATGTCTAGCCAGACTATATATTAATGAAGTTTTGAGACTTCATGGAGTACCCCTATCGATTTTTTCTGATCGTGATCCCTGTTTTACTTCAAGATTCTGGAAGAGTCTTCAAAAATCACTGGATACTGAACTTCTTTTGAGCACTGCCTACCACCCTCAGACAGACGGACAATCAGAACAGCCTATTCAAACCTTACAAGACATGTTCAGATCCTACTCACTTGACTTTCAGGGTATTTGGGATCAGTATTTACCTCTGGTATAATTTTCTTATAACAATAGCTTCCATTCGAGTATTCAGATGGCACCATATAAAGCGTTATGCAGAAAAAGATGTCGCACACCAACCTATTGGGATGACGTTGGTGAAAGAAAACTTGTAGGTATAGAACTGGTGGAGGAAACGATATAAAAGGTGAAGGTAATCCAAAATAACATCAAAGCAGCTCAAAGTAGGCAGAAGAGATATGCTGATAATCGAAGGAAGGATTTGGAATTTCAAGTCAGTGATCATGTTTTCCTGATGGTATCTCCATGGAAGGGAGTCATACATTTTGGTAAGAAAGGTAAATTGAGTCCCAGGTACATAGGACCTTTCGAAATTCTAGAACGAATTGGGGCTATAGCTTACCGATTGACAATGCCGCCAAGTCTCTCCAAAGTTCACGATGTGTTCTACGTATCTCTGTTGAGGAAACACATGCATGACCCAACGCATGTAGTCACCTATGAGGAGTTAGAACTGGAACCCGATCTGTCTTATTGTGAAGATCCCTTCAGGACTCTTGATACGAGAGAACAAGTACTGAGAAACCGGACGACTCATTTGGTAAAAGTTTTGTGGAGAAACCATAAGATGGAAGAGGCAATGTGGGAACCCGAGGAACTTATGATGAAGAACCACCCGAGTATTTTCATTCGATAATATTCTAGAAATTTTGAGGACGAAATTATTTGATGGAGGGGAGAATGTAACACCCCAAGCTTCCACGGTATGCTTCTCTTTGAATAATGTGATAGCGTGTGTTGTACGCAACACCGAGTTCTAACACACCATAACCAATCAAACTAGCCGTTATGAATAGTAATACCTACTTTTTGAAATTATATATATTTTATTTTTTTTAAATGGACTTCATTTTTGGATTCGGAATATCGAATCTAGCTTAAGGTGAAATTTTGGTACTTTTCGGATAACTTAAATATTTTGATGAATAGTGAAAATTACTAAATTTTAATTAAAAACCACTTTTTTTATAAAAATAATTAATAGTGATAAATTATAAATTTGAGTGGTTTTAATGTATATTTAGAATATATTTTTACCATTTAATATAATGTTGGTCATTGGAAATAATTTTACAATTAAACTGGATATAAACAAGTGTCAATCTTTTTATAGTTATTATCTCCTAAAAACACGCTTTTTGTTTTAACAACGGGAATTAATTTTAAATTAGTTTCTTCCACTTCAGTGTTTTGAATTTGGAAAAATGGGTTCCATATTTGTAATCAGGATGTTCAAATTGTGTAAATAGGTAACTTTTATTTTTAGACATTTTGAATAATTACTTCGGTAAATATTTTATTTACCATGGTTAAGGGTAAATCCGGTAAATAAGGGTTAAAACAATATTATTATTATAATACTAAATTAACCTAAAACGTGTCCAAACCTTATTGGTTGATTCATGTTTGACCATAGGCATCTTTGGGTCGATTTTGGGACCCCATGGAGCCACTTGTAGGGGATAGGGACACTTTATTTTAATTAAGTTAAAATAAATACAAAAATAACACAAGCATATATCCTTTAGCAAAACAATTTATACATAGGGTTATATATGTTGTATTTTCGACTATAAATATTCATTAAAAATCTAAAAATATTTCCTACATAATGATAGTTTTTTTATAATTTTTAGAGATTACATAATTTAATTTATTTATGGCACAATGATGATGCAGTAATTAACATAATAGTGAAAAGTTAAAATAATTGATATTATAAATAGAAAAATAAATATAATTTTAGACTTTTAATGAATTAAACTAATTTTATAAGAAAATATTACATATTAGAATTGATTCAATTAACTTTTTTTGAAGTAATAATTCTGTTATGAGTTTCACAAAAATCAACTATTGAATAGTGTCAAAATTGACATAAAAGTGTTTGTCAAAGAAATATTATATTATTAATTGATATTAAATTCCTAAAAATATATGGTTAGGCCAATAGACTTATATAATGATATTTTTATAATTAATGGACCACTTGGGGGTCGCTTGGATGTATATGGTATGTTTATTAACCATATAATATAAAAATACAAAGAGACATTGTAAAAGTGAAACTAATTAACTTAGAGTTAATACTTAAAGATAAGGTTAATATAGTAACCCAAACATGTCTAAATTCTATTGGTAAAGTTTTTTTCGACCCGTCCCCATATTAAAATTTAAATAATCAACTTTGGATCTTTTAGAAACCGAATATGAATTTTTTATAAATTAATATTTCTACCTTTTCCAAAGGTACCCCTCACCCCTTTTATAAAAGGGCACTCCTATTTCTCGTTTATTGACACCTTAAAAGCCTTTTAGATCGGCCAAAATCTACCCAAATACCCTCGAAACTTCCCTCACTACAACCTAGAGGCGTTAGTTTGATCAGAAAGCCAACCTATGGAGCCATTTTGATCAAATCAAATGGAAGAACCTGAAGAAGAGGTAATGATTTCACCACCCTTTTCCATGTTCCTTTCTTCTTCCACTTCTTCTTCCTTTGTTATTACCATTATAAAATAATAAATCCAGTATCATATATATACTGTGATGTTATTATAAATATAGTACAACCATATTTAGTATTCTATCCACCCTTTGAATATCATGTCACCATACGTGCATACGTACGGCTTACCATCTCCACGTCGTGGTGTAATTGTTATTCAATATATTATTATTTGGATGGGTATAATAATGATGTGTAACTCATGTAAATAATAAATATAACATATTAATGATTCTGTATATATGATATACCATCCATTTATATATTATTTTAATATCAAAAGAATGATATTGTCGCTCGTGTGTACATACGGACTACCATCTCCACGAACGCGATGAGATTCATTCTCTATCGTATCCATTCAAGTATAATTATCATTTTATGATTTAAAAATAATGTTTAAGGACTTTATATCATTCTGGATATGAATAATATACAACCTATCCATGAAAAACATGGCTTATGTAACAAAACATATAAAAGAAAACGAGTAAGTTAACACACGAAACGACGATAATACTAAGATATTATTAACAAAGCAATATTAAAAGATCATATATGATATCATATTAATTTATATGATTCTTGTATAATTTAATAACAATTATTTCACTATTATACAGGAGTTTAACCTACCCCCAACCAAGTAAAAGTACAAGTTAAGGGTTTAGTTCACAATCTCTTCATTATCCGAGGTTGTTTATACGTAATAATCTACTAGGACGTCTTTATCATCCACATACATGTTTCTTAAAAATGTATTTCAACACATTTTTTACTATTTAAAATAATATGGGTTAAATTCATTTATACCCTTGTTAGACTTTTTATAAGATTTTTATAAAGGAATATTTCCGTCGTTTTCCAATCAAGGTGCTTTTTAACCTTTTCGACAGAATTAAGGTAATATTGTTTTTTTAACATATACGGTGGGTGCAGTTATTTTCCGCCGTTATAAAATCTTCGAAGCTTCCATTACAATATTATAAGTGTATTTTCAAAGAAAATGTTTTATTTTATAAATATATGACTCTTAAATGTTTTCAACATAGAAAGAGATATTTCTATACAAAGAGTTTTGATTTCATCTATGTCAACATCCTTTAATGGATTTTACGCTTATTTGAAGTTGATTTATTATGATACAAAACTTCTATATTGTATTGAAGGTTTTGTGATATGTTTGAATGTAGATGTGATATTTTTACACCATTCATAGTTTATGGTGAAAGTATTGACATTTTGTATGCTCATTTTAATACGAATGTTTATGTTATGTTTAAACCTTTTCATATGGGAATGAATTGGACTTAATATGTGACGGGTGGAGCCCGCTATAGCTCCTCGATGCATCGGTAGGTCTCATGAGACCAACTAGTTTCTTGGAACAAGGCCTTGAAAAAATATTATTTGTAGTCTTGGCATGAGGCCTTGGCTATGTGGTTATGATAGTCTGGCATTATGCATTCCATCATTATGAAAGTGGTTATGGATATTGAATGTGATTATTCTATTAGTAGAATATCCTTGTGAATAAGTTAATGAAATTATTTCATTTTACCTTTTCCATACTATGTTTAAGTTCAAGTTTAAAAAGCTATTGTTTTAGTTATACATTGCCATAAATGATTATTCTTATTTATGAATGTTTTCGCTATATTGTTATCCTTACTGGGAATTTGAGCTCACCCCTTTTCTATGTTTTATTTTTCCCAGGAAGTGAAGAAGTAAATTATGAATGACCTGTAGTGATATTATGTGGGGATATGAGTGTGGAATATGGAGACAATATGTTTTTGTAGTAGTTTTTCTCTTTATGATGTAATTTAAGACTTATGAATATATCTAGTGTTTCCAAGGCTACTAAACCAATCGATATTTAGAGATTTGATCCTTCTTGTGATCACTCCAATGTTATGTAATAATACAATAACTCTAGGTAACTGGGGTCAGGGCGTTACACTTATGTACCCAACACCCTGGTAACTTGATGTTCAGAATAAAAGGGTTAGCTACATCCTTTTATGCTATAAATTTCAAGTTCCAACAGTCCTACTCCTGTCAAAGATGGCCATCCAAGGAATTAACATAAAAGAATTTCAACTCCAAGACCACAAACATCGATGACCACTTGTTAGGAAAGGACCGAACAAGTTGATACCATTTGTAATGGCTCGCCAATTCTCATTGCCTTGAGAGTTCAATGAGTCATTAAAAGGTCTTAAGTGACATCCCCAAGATGCCAAAGGCTGGAAATAAATGCCGAAGGGTCTCAAGAATAAGTGGGGGATGATTTACCCTTTATTGTATAAACTCATCCAATAATAATTCACTATATGATGCATGAACAAATGAAAGACCAACCGACAACTTCATTTTTGTTAATCCATATCAGAGTACATAAAAGCAGAATATGAAACCAATCATTAAGACACATAGTGGAAGGAAAACACAAGACTCTCAAAGACACCATGACTTAGTGGTCCACAAGCTCCAAGATCCACAACATCACCCAAACTTCACCATGAGCCATCAGTAATGAGATGCTTTCCCTTTACCTGTTTCTCGGAATACAACATCTGTAAAATAACCAAAGTGCCAAAGTAGGAGTGAATATAAAACTCAGTAGGTTTTCCCCAATGACTTCCCTAATAATGCCACTAGGATAAAAATGTTTGCGACATTTATATAAAAACATTTTATATAAAACAATTTCACCAAAGTAGTTTATAACTAAATATAAACAAGTTTTTCCAAAACCATCCATGTTCAAAAGAATCAAAGTGAAATTTATACTGGATTTTCCAAAACGTTATTTTTCTAGAAAATAACCATCTAAATTTCCAAATCATTTCACAAACATCATGTTTTGGCACACCCAACTATTTCAAAAACCCGTGAAATCAACCATGCATGCTTCATTATGATAGTTACATACTCATGAGTGGTATCTTTTCAAACTACCAAGTTGTCATAATTTAATTATTTAACCTGTTCAATTACACCTTTGGCACCAAGCACAAGGTCATATTTCAACCAAGCCACGTACTTAAAATTCCCATGTGCCATTAAATGTTTGGCACCGAGCACAATGTCTTATTTCAACCATGCCTCGTATATGCAACATGAACACACACCACAGATTCAAAACAATCATGAAAAACCATCCTTTCAATAAAACACCATTTATTGAAAACCATTTCCGTCAAAACCATGTGTGTTCACCCAATTCAAACCATTTCAATAAAACCGTACTTTTATTGAAAACCAAAGAATGAACCAATATCATCAATCCAATTAAATACCAAACAATTTCAATAAAACACCCCATTTTATTGAAAACCAATCTTTTACCAAACCATTTACCATTCTAGAAAATCCATAATTTAAAATGAACTTTTTAAATTGAAGATGCCAAATCACGTTGCATAATAATTTACCAAGATTTCACAATTTCATCAAAACCATAAATAATCATTAAAGAAGATTTATTCCATGATTTTCACAATCAATACCATTAAAATAACCAATTTGAAACTAAGAAAACCAATTCTAACTAGATGAGTCAAGAGTAAAGCCACCTACCTCAACAAAAAGGCAAAACCAAGCAACAGACGAAGAACGATCAAGAACATCGGGTCAAATCTACAAAAACCCACCTTAGATCTCTTCCCCTAACCCAACCAAGACCAAATCTCAATATACTTTGCATCCACATACTTATGTCTACACCTAACGGGAATAGATCTAATAAACCAAGAGAAAGGGAGATATATTTCTAAGTAGATCTAAGAAACCATTCAAGAATGAATGACAATGATCACATAACTCAAGAATCCGACTTCTATTCACCAAGAGAAGCCTTCAGATCACCTCTATAATGATGGGAGAACCCTCTTTGAACTTAGGAGAACCAAAATCCCGAGTTAGGGCCACATAGGATCTTTAATGTGGCAATTATAGGAACAACGAGTTAGATACATAATTTTGGGATATAATTTTATGTTACCGCAGGGTTTGAGAAACCATGCACTAACCGTGCGTTAGCTACTACCTTGACCACCCTTATCGCACAGTTTGGCTGCACGGTTAGACAAATCGTGTGCCGACCGTATGGAATCCACTGCATCCAAGACCCACTGTGCACGGTTTGGCCGCACGATTTATACAAACTGTGTGCTGCCCGTTCACCTTCCCCTTTTCTTCAACCTTCAATCGAGGATCTACTGACTCTGCCATACGTCACCCTTAACATTTAAAACCACAAAAAGCATCAAGTAAGGATTGCATTCTTGAAACCGGGGGTACTACACCATATGTCACCATTAATCACCCACTAAAACTAAAGGACATACATATTGAATATTGGAATTATGTACATGTTGGATACAACAAAAACTCGATGTTAACCACAGTCGTATAACAAATACTCATGAAGCTAACCATTCCAATCCCATGTGAATAATTTCATGAAAAAATTATAATAGAAATTTTATCACCATTCACCCTTGGGTTTCGCTAGGGAATGTAAAATAATTATAAGAAGGGTCTCAGCATTTTTCCCCAAGATACTCTATCATATACATACATTCACATGTGAAAAAACATACAATAAAAACACCCCACAAGGATTCATTTTTGGTATTCGTGTATTAACTAGGACACCATGATCCTCGACCCTAGTAGGCTCAACAAATTTCAAAATAAAAAATCATCGCATTCCACAATTTCCAACCTAAGACAAATTATTTTAGATAAGGTTCCATGTCAAATCATTACCATTACCCATTAAATCAGGGTTGGGATAATAAATAACAATAACTATATCAAACGAAGCCACTAACTCTACCATATTACTTAGGTTAGGGTAAATAATCATATATTGGAATAATTACCTATCACTTATGGTGGTCACTTCTATCACTTTCTCACTTAATCATAGATAAGTATTGACATCTTGATGACCAACATATCACTTAGTGGAGGTTCCCATAATAGTTTACTAACTATTACCTGAATACAAGTGTTTGGGTCTCATAATTGAGTGTGGATGTCTACCCATTCAATTACGGTAGGTGTAAAGACCTAGAATTTCAATGTAATGTTTTTTAAATGGGAATTTTACGAGTCCGCGAATTTTGATGGTGCGTGATCCTGAGGCCCGGTGAGCCTGAAATCAATTTCTGATGTTTTGTTCATGTACATTTAGTAAACATAAGATCATGTTTTTAAAACATTTGAACCGATGCTCATAATTGAAATCCGAGGGCCCCATTGAAATCACAGCACCAATATTCGCTTAAGAAGACTTTTACCTTGACAGCAGTTGGTCGAGGTGAAAGTGAGTTTTTTGGGTTTTCATGGAAATAATAAAATAAAATAAACAAATGTTTTATTTTATTTTATCTATTATAACCACCCTTTTGGATGTTGTCGGTGGGTACCACAACAACTTAACCACCCATGAGAGGTTATGGTGGTGGGGTCCACACGAACCTAACCTCCAATGAGAGCATACGATGTGGGGACCACCTTGGACTAATCCCCGCAAATAATGGTGGGAGAGGAAAACCTCTAAACTCCCTCATAAATGAGAGAGAGCCTTCTGACCTCTTCAACCATTATTGTGCCAATGCATATGGAATTTAATGTTCCAACCAAGTGATTAATTATCATTTTTGAATTCTTTTCCAAAAAAAAATAATTTTCTTAATATATTATTTTGGGGCTCACTTGGAAATTTGGTGAAATAGGGAGAGGAGAGAGCTTGGGAGAAATAAAGTTATCCAAAAAAGAACTTCATCTCCCGATGAAGAACGCTCTCCTGACGAGGAACGACCTCTAATTTGACTTTCATCCTCGAAACCTTCTTCGACTTAGGTCACGTTTGTCTACAAAGAAACGAAATCTTATTTCTCACGATGACGTCGATGAACAACAATCAAGGTAGGGTTTTATTTGAATTTGATAGTATTGCCATGATTCTTTCCTTCTATAACAAAGGACATGTATCAACTTATAACTAGTTGATCCACACATGTTTCCCTTTTGCGGGTTTTCGGATTAATCATCGCAGGAGGGTTTGTTATGCTTCATTCATGGGAGACAAATGCTACCACCATAAACGTAGACGGTGCATACAAATCTATCATGGCCCGACCACCCTCCGTCATTCTTCTTTATGATGTTCTTTGGAATGGCGACGAGGAAATGAGACTATGAAGGCGACAAAGGCAAAGATGCTGCTACATGCGGCCTCCGCGACCCGCGCCACCCTTGTGGCATTCCACTCTGCTGTCGGCCGAACCAGCCCCGGCCGTGCCAGCCTCATGGCCGAACCTGCTCCTGACCTTTCCGGCCTCTCAAGCCACCCCGGCCACGCCAACAGCTGGCCCCACGCTGCCACCGGCAGAACCAGTCCCGACCACCCCATCCTATCGGCACCCAAACCGAGTCGGCCTCGCGCGTCCCATGCGGCACCCAAGACAAGTCGACCACGGCCACCCCGACCAAGTGGTGCCCCAGTGGAGCTCGCATCTGGTGCCCCTCGTGGTGCCCCGACTGAGAAGATAGCCCCCGCCCCTCACAACACCCCAACCGAGCCTTCCTCTCTCAACCCTTGTTGAACCTCGGCTGAAGAGGCTCGTTCCCTCTTGGGGCCCTCCGTGCCGAGCCGCCTACCCATAGCTCTCAAGGACAAACTGCCCTCAGGCCGACATGCGGCTGGTCTATGCTCTTGCAGCCGGTTCGCACCCTCTCGGCTCTCCGCGTCCCCTCGTGTCCTGCTGGGTTGGGCCCAGTGGGCTGGGCTAAACCCAACAGGCTGGCCCGCCCTATGGGCCAGGTCAGACCCAATGGGTAAGGCCAGACTCGGACCCACTACGACCCTTTACTTTTTTTGGCCATATCATTGGCATCAAACGTCTTTTTGATGATCCGTCAACATCACTTGTAATATTGGAGCATGACTGTCCCTTTGGGTATACCCCACTAATGTTTGGGGTATAGTTGAAATACGGTCAGGTTGGATCATTCACGAATCCATCCGGGCCCCCAGGAGTAAAATGATAATAACTCACAGACCAGGCATTCGATTGACGCATTTTCTGTTTTGTTGAGACCCCTATGACGTGGCGGACCATTTTGATACTTATTTGTGGGACTTCGTTGTAGTCGGTGCATCGACCAGTAGATTGTGAAGCGGATCTTCCGGAGATGAGAAAGCATTTGTGTAGGAACCCATTAGCTTGATGTGACTGGAAGACTATAGACCGATTGACTCTAAATGTCTTCAGTAGCCCAGTGGGAAGGGCCTCGTTGTGGTGGCAGACCGACGGCAGAGGAGTGCCTGGTTGTGGCGGAAAACCCAAGGTACTCCATAGGAGGAGTACCACTGTAGGATTTGTGGGGCAGTGCCAAGTAGTGGTGGAAGACCCACAGTGGGGAGTGCCTCTGTGTGATGAAGTAGACCCACAATAATCGACAGGAGTAATACCTCAGTAGTACAAGGGTAGTCGTAAGTGCCTCTGTGTGACATGGCATGCCCACTGTACCCGATAGAGGAGGAGTTCACCAGTAGCCACAGGTTCAGAATGTTTCTACCCCAAGAATGAAATCCTTGTTGAGCCGATCCAGTAACTTTTGTCTTTTACTTATGATTGAGATGAACTACTTAATAACTTAGGTATTTTTATGGGTATATACCTAAGTACGGTTATCTATTGATTTCATAATTTGTGGTTTATCCTTGATGGAATTTGTGAGACAATGAGGGTCTCAGGGTCCCTACTGAGTATCTTTATACTCACCCCTTCATGGGATATACCTGCACCTCATTCTGTTTGATGCAAATAACGGACAATGCTGACTAAGGATGAGAGTACCAGGACTGGACGATACCCGGAGGTGGAACTTATGATGATTCAGTACCCAAAATAGACTGACGGACATGGAGTGTTGAGGAGGATATCTATACCCACCCTTTAGTTAGGAATCCCATATGATGACCTAGGACCTATTTTCTCTTTATTCAGTTGAACTTGTACTTACAATTACTTGTACTTTATAGTTATTCTTCAATTTCCAGCCACTTTTACTTTTCAACACTCTTTTGTTATACTGTTTACAAAGTGTTTTGTATCTATTTGTGTGCTCTGTTTTTTTCATTTACATGTTATTATGGAAATGACTTCCAAGTTTTAGGTAATTACGCCTTTGTTTCTAGTCGCCATCCCTAGGCATATGGAAGGCGGGCTTGGGGTATTCACACCATGGGCCTCAGGGGATAGGTCCTGACAAATTTGAATCAGAGGAGTCAGTTATACCACAGAACATAGGACTCTGATAATTCTTTTCTATGAAGAAATAGTTTTATGATTAGTGAGTGTGGTTCTTAGATTAGGGATTCTAGTGGTTGTCCGGCGGCCAATGTATCCATACACCAGGACCCTGACTTCTGATTTATGAATCAGTGCACGAAAACACTGATTATGTGTGATTTCAAAAGAGTTCTTTTAGTCAGCTCAACCAGGTCATCTCAACAGGTATAATCTTTTAATCGTGTCACATCTATTTCTTTTATTATGACTCCCCATATAAATCTAGTTATAATACCGAGATTTGTATGCTCATATAGCCTACTCAGTTACGTGGCCTCGGTGTAGGGCCATTTTCCAGCGGAGGCACCAGCGGTACCACTCCACGTTGGGCCACCGATGCCACCAGCCCTAGTAGTAGAAGGTGCATGACACTTGAGAATATTTCATGAGTTATAACTCCACAGGCCACTTAGGTTCAGTGGAGAGATAGACCCATAGGTGGATGAGGAATGGTTGGAGGCTGTGGTGAGAGTCTTCTGACTGGTAGGGACACCGGAAAAACTCATAGTGATTCTTGCTGCCAGGCTACTATATGAAGTAGTGGAAAGATGGTAATTCTTGTTGCCCTAGGACCAAGATGAGATGAACCTTCTATTGGATTACATTGAGAGCCTGTTTCAGGCAGATTGTTTCCTAGTGACTCTTTGCACAGTGCGCATATAGGTGCTACTTCATCTGCAGTAGGGCAGCGTGACTGTAGCTCAGTACTCAGTGAGGTTCACAGACCTCTCATGCTACTCCCCTGATAGGGTTCGGGACCCATTATTTAGGGCCCAAACCATCTATCCAGGGCTCAGACGGGAGATCAAAGCTCTGATGATCTCACTCAGCATCCCAACGCTGGCAAGGGTGTAGAAGAGAGCCCTCATAGTGGAGAGTTTCCAGACTGAGCAGTCTCCAGTAGAGATATCCACCACCAGTCAACACGTAGTGGAGTCTTGTGCAGTTGATAGCAGAAAAATGTCACCAAAGTCAAAGAGGACTAGGCCTATAGGTGGACGACCGCATGACTCAGGATCAGTTGTGTGGGGAACCCAAAGTAGAGACAGACATGCCAGGAGCGGGTAGTGTTAAGAATACGGCAGGCAAGGTCACATGACTCATGAATCCCCGACCCACCTTTCAATTGATCATCATATGGTTGAAGGACTGTCTAAAAATTGATAGAGATTTGATCGAGGTGGTCCGTAGGGAGCAGGCATACGTGGCAGAGGAGCTGGTCGTGCAGCTGGCAGTGGGAGCCATTTCGAGGTGTTACCACCATTAGGAGTTCCACCCCGACCGTAGGGAGTAGGTGGAAAGAGGAGAGCTCTGCTCCATGCTGTTGAGGAATATGATCATGGCACTCCAAAGATGATTCAAGGTATAATTCGTGTCTACTCCACCGTAGCTGCATTACTTATATACAGAGGTTCTTGTAACTCTTTCATATCCACTACCTACGTTCGGGACTCAGATATTTCAACGGAGCCGTCAGCTCGATCCTTATTCCTAGATACTCCTAAAAGTGAAGATTCAATGATTATGCACTGGTTCTAGTAGTGTGATCTTACTCTAGGAGGTGAGAGATTCGGCTGGGATCTCCTAGTAGCAGCGTTGAGGCCTTACGACTTCATCTTGGGTATGAACTAGTTATCTATAGTCTTTACTCAGATAGACTATATTAGGTGCAAAGTACGGTGTGTCTAAAATTATGGGACTATTTTTACCTTCACCAATGATAAGGGAGGCTTTGCAGCATAGGATGGACTTACCCATTGGAGGGTGCAGCTGATCACTCATTAGTTGGCTTGCCTTACCCTCAGAGCACTTGATATAGAGAGTCTGAGCTATCTTATAGTGGTGGACCAGTACATAGATGTTTTCCCTGATGATGTCCCGGGTCTACCTCCTCACTGATAGCTGGACTTTTAAATTTATTTGTACCCCAGGAAGACACCAATATCTACTAAAGCATATCATATGTCTCCCACTGAGCTTCGTGAGTTGTGGGTACAGTTGGAGGACTTGTAGGGGAAGGGATTTATCTGTCCCAATGTTTCTCCCTCAACAGCAACTATTCTGTTCTCCAAGAAGGCAGATGGGAGATTGAGGATTTTTCTTGACTATTGATGCCTGAACCAGGTGACCATGAAGAGAATGTCAACACTCCAAAGTATTGACAACCTATTTGATCATTTGATGGGAGCACGATGGTTCTCGAAGATAAATCTCAGATCAGGCTATCACAAGCTCGGATTTCGAGACAAGAATGTACAGATGACGACCATCAAATGTCAGTACAACCACTACGAGTTCTTGGTTATTCCATTCTGCATAACCAATGCTCTAGTAGTGTTCATGGGACTCATGAACATGATCTTTCATCCATACCTCAATTTATTTTTCATAGCCTTCATCGATGACATTCTTATATACTATACTACTAAGGAGAAGCATGCCAGTCATTTACAGGTAGTACTTGACACACTCCGAGAGCATGAGCATTAAGGTATGATCTAAATGTTCCATTTATAGATTTGAGAGGTTCACTTCCTGGATCATGTCATCTCGGAGGTTGGAGTTGCAGCAGATCCATTGATGACTGAGGAAGTACTTTTTTGGATCCACCCATTGGTTTGACGAGAGTACAGTGTTTCCTGGGTTTTTCCGGATACTACCGGAGGTTCGTGCCAGATTTATCTAGAGTTGCAACACCACTATCATCCATGATGAAGAAGGGGATACACCATGTGTGGTTGGAGATATGCCAACAGAGCTTTCAAAAGCTAAAGTAGAGGCTGACTAGTGCCCCCCATCTTGAGGCTTCCAGAGGAAGGTGTAGGGTACGTAGTCTGCTGCGACGCATCAGGGACCAGACTTGAATGTGTCCTTATGCAGGAGTGATCATTTATCACTTATGGTTCTTGACTGCTGAGACAACATGAGAAGAACTATGCTACCCATGATGTGGAGTTATATTTAGTGGTCTTCTCCTTATAGATGTGGTGACACTATCTGATGGGAGAGCAATTTACCATGTAATCTAATCACAAGCGTCTCATGTATATCTTCTCTTAGAAGGACCTGAACATGAGATATTGATGTTGGCTTGAGTACCTCCAGGACTATGATTTCTAGATAGTATATTATCCTTGGAAGGGGAACATTGTTGCTGATGCACTCACCAAGAGATCTGGTATATAGATACTAGGTGAGGCGACAAAGAATGAGGCTGCTTTACAGATATCCTTTGTGGATAGAGATGTAGAAGACATCCTTCAGTATCTAATAGTTAGTCCCCCACATCTTTAGCGTGACAGAGAAGCATAACATGAGGATGCTGACTGCGAGACACGATGTGTTCAGATATCCACAGGGAAAGAACCTGATGTGTTTTTTGAAGGTGGGGAATACGTCATCCTCTTCAAATGACGTACCATGGTACTAGTGTCACTTTAGGAGGAATTGCTGAGGGATTTCCACACATCCCCTATAGAGGTACATCCAGGAGTGGTGAAGATGTACTAGGATCTCTGAAGACATCACTAGTGGCTGGGAATGAAGAAGGGAGTAGCAGAGTTTGTCTCTCGATGCCTCACTTATCAGCAAGTGAAGGCAGAGCATTAGGTACCAGTAAGCTTGGTTCAGCCTTTAGAGTCCCCATATTGGTAGTGGGATGGTATATCCATGGACTTCATGATGGGACTTCAATGTACATCTAGGGGACATGACTCAATTTGGGTTATCGTAGACTGACTCACCAAGTCGGCCCACTTCTGACCGATTTGGGAGCACGGTTCAATAGAGAGATTAAGATGCCCCTATGTGTAAGATATTGTGCAGCTACATGGAGTACCTTCTTAGGTTATCTCCGATCATGAAACAAGTTTTACTTCATGTCTATGGAAGAGGTTGCAGAAGGATTTTGGGAAAGAACATCATTTGAGAACCACCTTCTATCCGCAGACGGATAGTCATACTGAGAGGACCATTTAGACCATTGAGGAAATGATCTGCGCTTGTGTTCATGACTTCAGTCACAGCTGGGAGGATCACATTCCTTTGGTGGATTTTACATACAAAAATATCCACCACTCCACCATAGGGATGACACCATTTGAGGAGTTGTATGGATAACCATGCAGATCATCTTTATGCTGGACTGACCTAGGGGAGTCAGCACAAGTGGGACCAGAGATGGTATGGTCTACCACAGAGAAGGTTCAGATCATTCAAGAGGGGATGAATACTTCAAAGAGTAGGTATAAGTCATATGCTGATAGGAGATGGAGACCTCTATATTTCGAGGATGGAATCCACATTTTTCTATGGGTCTTACCCCGATGAGGTCTACAGAGTTTTGGCCGTGACAGAATGTTGTCTCCATGATTCATCCGACCTTTTCAGGTCCTCAACAATGTTGGCGAGGTGGATTTCGGCTTAGATCTTCCACCTCAGTTGCACCGAGTGCATGGATTCTTCCACATATTCTAGCTGAGGAGATATGTGCATGAATATTATCACATCATCGACCATGTAGAGCTGGATGTCGACGATGGGGCGACATTTTCGGGGGTTCAAATGGAGATTGAGGATATACAGGAGAATGTCTTTCATGGATGGTCGATACCTCTTGTGCATGTTAACTGGCAGCACGGGAACCTCCGGGGGAGCACATGGGAGCGTGAGGATCAGATTTGTGCTCAATAAACACACTTGTTTACCAAGTTGAGTTGTGGCTTACGGGGATGCATAGCCCTGAGATGGTTAGAATATAATGATTTGTAATTTCCTTGTAATATAATTTTAAATAAATGGGAAATTTATGAGTCTGTGAAATTTGACAGTGTGTGATTTCTAAGGCCCGGTGAGCATGAAGTCAATTTATGATCTTTTCATAGGGTATGATTAGTAAACGTATGAGTGGGTTTTTCAAAATTTTTAACCAATGCTTGGAATTGAAATCTGAGGGCACCATTGAACTCGTAGTGCCAATATTCTCTCATGAATACTTTCACATCGATGACAGTTGGTCGAGGGTGAAAGTTAGTTTTTAGGTTTTTCAATGAAATAATTAAATTAAATAAACTTATGTTTTATTTTATTTTATCTATTATAACCACCAACGTGGAAGTTGGAGGTGGGGACCACCACCCCTTAACCTCCCATGAAAGGTTATGGTGGTGGTTCCCACCCGAACCTAACCTCCCACGAGAGGTTACGGTGTGGGGACCACTCGGGACTAATCCCCCTGATAATGGTGGGAGAGTAAAACCTCTCAACCCCTTCATAAATGAGGGAGATCCTCTTGGCCACCACCACCTTTATTCTGCCCACGCACATGCCATTTTATGTGCCAAAAAAGTGATTAATTTCCATTTTTGAATTCTTTTCCAACAAAATAATATTTTTCTTAATCTATTATTTTTGGGATCACTTGGAAATTGGGTGGAATTAGGAGAGGAGAGATATTGATAGAAATAAAGATCTCCAATGAATAACATCATCTCCTAATGAAGAACACTCTCCTGAGAAGAACGAACATGTTTTCCTTTTGTGGGTTTTGGGATTAATCATTGCGGGATGGTTTTTTGTGCTTAGTTCTCATGAGACAAATTCTACCAACCTAATCGCGGAGGTTGAGGAACAATCTATCATGGCCCGACCCCCTCCATCATTCATTTATATGATATTCTTTAGAATGGAGATGAGATGAAAAGGCGACGAAGGCGACGAAGGCAACGGCACTGCCACCTGTGGCCTCTACGACCGGCACCACCCCCGCGACATTCTACCCTGCCACCGGCCGAATGGCCCTGGCGGTGCTGACCTCTCGACCGAACCCACTCCCAGCCTTTCCAGCCTCTCAAGCTACCCCGGCCGCACCCTCCCCTGGCCTAGTGCCTCCCCCAACCAAACTGATCCTGACCACCCTGGCCTCGCGGTGCCCCAGCCAAGCCGGCCTCACGTGCCCCTTGCAGCGCCCCGGCCGAGCCAGCCTCCCGCACCCCTCGTGGAACACCGACCGAACCGGTTCGCTCCCTTGTGGTGCCCTCCAGGACGATTCTCCCACATGGGGCCCTCCAGGATGAATCAACCTCACGCTGACCCGTGGCCGGTCCATGCTGTCGCGGCCGGTCCACACCCTATCGGCTCTCTGTGGCCCCTCACTGCCTATTGGCTGGGGCCCAGTGTGCTGAGCCGGGCCAGACCCAATGGGTCTGTCCAGGTCGACCGGAACTGGGTCAGCCAAGGATGTGTCGAGCCTGGTCAATCCGAACGGGTCAGACCAGACCCAGACCAACTTCGACCCTTTACTTTTTTGGCCATATCATTGGCACCATACGTTCTTTTGACGATCTATCAATGGTGCTGGTAATCTAGTAGGATGAAGGACCCTTAGAGTATACCCCAATTATGTTTGGGTTATATTTGAGATACAATCAGGTTGGATCATTGACGAATCCAACATGGCCCCCGAGAATAAAAGGCTAATAACTCACAGAACGGGCATCCGATTGATGTGTCATATATTGCATTGACAACCCTATGACGTGGCAGACCATTGGCATACTTCTTCATGTGAATTAGTGGTAATTGGAGCATCGAACAATATCTTGTGGATCATATCATCCAGAGACGCGCGATCATTTGTGTGGGAACCTAGTAGCAGACTGAGACTTTATGATTGCCGACCGATTGACTCAGAGTGACTCGACTAGCCTAACGGGGATCGGCTGGTTGTGGTAGCAGACCCACTGTGCAGGAGCACCTGTTTATGGCGGCATACACGTGGTACTTGAAAGGAGGAGTACCTATACAGGCTATGAGGTGGAGCGCCTGGTTGTGGCAGTAGACCCACTATGGGGAGCACCACTGTGTTACACACCAGGCCCACAGTACTCAACTATAGGAGTACCTTAGAAATCCAAGGTTAGTGGGAAGAGCCTCTGTGTGACACGGTAGGCCCAATATTTTCGATAGAGTAGTTGTTCACTAGAGGGTGAGGGTTCGAAATGTTTCAACCCCTAGAATAAAATCCTGGTTGAGCTTAGTCAGTATCTTTTGTGTTTTCCTCATAATTGAGATGGATTATTTAATAACATAGGTATATGTATGGGAATATACCTAAGTAGGGTTATCTATTGATTTCATACATTTTGGTTTATCCTTTTTGGATTTTGTGAGACCTTGAGGGTCTCGGGGTCCCTACAGAGTATCGTTATACTCACCCTTGCATGGGCTATGCCCACACCTCGTTGTGTCGGATGCAGACGATGGACAACGCTGAATCAGGCTGAGTGTACCAGGACTAGACTGTACCCAGAGGTGGACCTTACGATGATTTGGTCCCCGGAGGAAACTGACGGATGTGGAGTGTTGAGGAGGTTATCTGTACCTACCCTTCAGGTAGGAATCCCAGAGGACGGCCCATCAAATGTTTTCCATTTCTTCAGTTGAACTTGTACTTCCAGTTCTTTGTACTTTACAGTTGGGGTTGTATTTCCGGCCCCATTAACTTTTCATCACTCTTATGTTATACAGGTTACTTAGTGTTTTTATCCACATGTGTGATATATTGGGTAAATTTACATGTTATAAAAGAAATGCCTACCCAGTTTTAAGGAATTAAACCATTGGTGCTAGTCGCTAGCCCAAGACATATGGAAGGTGGGCTTATGGTTGTCACAACATGGTCCCTAGGGGATGGGTCGTGACAGTAGGGTCTCATATAAATTCCGGACCACTACCGTCTCACTCTGTGTAGGATCTAATACAATATCAAGTCCTCTTCTTTCTCCATCTATGTAAGGTATAAAGAAAATTCATGACCTCTAGCATCTCCCTGAGGACAGGGTTTAAAACGACATCCTATTATCTACATTAAAGTCATGGTATGTCCTCATACTCCATCATAGACTAGTAACCGCATATTAAGGTATGTCCATGCCAGTACCATTTTTAATAGATAAACAAAAATCATCAAAAGACTATCAACAAGAATATACGTAGTCTGGGATATCATCCACTAGGGAATAAAAATTCACGTAGTTATCATCTAGCTGAAATCTGACACCTCTAAATTTTCTAAAGAATATATACATACACAGATCATCACTATCCTTTCTAACCTATAAACATAGGTAAAAACTAGATGAACCCACCATTGTCTATATGTCACTCCTAGAAAAGAGTTTATGTTGTTCTTATAACCAAATTAGTATGAACTTAATTATTGAAATCCACATCCTTTACCCCATGGTGAACCGACAATCCAATTTCTCAATCTATCCCTAGGATTAAGAGGCCCATCAAAATTCTCTTCCAATTCACAAGTTTATCACATGATTCATATATGAACACACTGTGCCAAAACTACACCCTCAAGGCCTCTTGGAAACTCACATTATGTATGTTAAGACATTTTCCATTACCCATACCTAGGTACCAACTCACATCTCCATTCGAAAATCTCTCTATCTTTTATTTAAGAGGAATCCACCCTTAAATCACTAAATATATATCTATAATACCTTTTCCACTCACAAGAATCCTGATAATATCATGAACCCTTAGGATGGTGATCCCAACCGTGCATAATATATATGACCATCTAACCCATCATATCAAGGACTACCCCACTCATGTATATGATAATATCCCTAGGATATCCAATATAGGCTACCAATGACTCCTGTGATCCCAAAACATACCCCAAAACAATCCTAAACTCATGATATATATTCTATCCATTGGTTACAAAGTCATCTGGAAATAAAAAATCCCTTAACATACATCATGACAGAGGCTATTGGTGTGTGATAATCTAAACCTACTCATATATTTTCTAGAGTGATATTGGTCCTTATACAATCTATATAAAATCATATCTTTATACAATAATGCACACTTCTGCCTAAAAAATATGTTTTTGTATTGTAAGGACCACATAACTCACTCCTAATGCTAACACATTAATCTAATCTCATCCACACATCATCTATGAACCCTCAGTCTATCGATCTAAAATAAAAATCTACAGTAATAAAATAAATGATTAGTAATTTAATATTTTAATATGATAATGAATAATGATTAAAAATCATATAACTACCACCCATGGATAACAAATTCGGGAAGGGGCATGTTAGCCACATGTGTCATGAATTTTTAACACCAATAAATAATACACCTATCATTTAGTACCCAAGCGATCATCAATTATGAAACAACTCATTGATATTATTTATAAATACACTTTATTTGATATACCTACTGACAATTAATGAGAGAAAGTATTTTATCATCTTACCTAGATGTCTTCCATTAATCTAAATGTAAAAGACCCAGCAACTTGGATGATTCAACTCTAATATGGTGGAATATTCACTAAATCCCCTACCTTGTGACACTAAAAACTGTATCCAAAAAAGAAGAAGAATAATTAATGGATAATTAAAACACCATAGCTCTAAAAAAGAAGAACATTAAATAATAACACCCTATATAAAGGATAAGACTTCCTGAAATAAAAAGGGGAGGATCCAACTAATATTTTACTCACTATAGGTCACTTATCCTAAATCTAAATGGTGGATACCCAGGAAAATACTAGTATTTCACCACTAAAGAAAACTAGATAAAGGATGAATTATAGTGGGACCCATGGAGGACTTTACACAATTATCCAAATCTAGATTTTTACTACAGAATTAATTATTGGGTCATGATGCAATGCATACCCCTAATCATCCATTGTGGTCTGACATAAGGCTCAAAAACATACTAAACAAATAGATTATTACGATGTTACTTTGATTACGAAAAAACATCCATGATGGAGTCCACTCTCTATAGAATCATCCTCTACTAGAAACCCTAATGATGCATGTACAACCCCATGTTTCTATGGTACGATATTCTTTGAATAATACAATAGCTTGCATTGTACGCAACTTCTAGTTCAAACACACCACAACCAACCAAACTAGCCTTTATGAATAGTAATACCAAATTTTTGAAATTTTATAAATTTTAATTTTAAAAATGGACTTCATGTTTGTATTCGGAATATAAAAATTATTTTAGGGTGATTCTTTGTATTTTTTTGAAAACATTCAATTTTTTATGAATAGTGAAAAACAAAGCGTTATTGTTAAAAACCAAATTTATATTTAAATAATTAATTAATTTATTTAAATTTGTTATAGGTAAAAATAGATATAAAATACCTATATATGTTCAAGGTAATTCATTAGAGTAATTTTACAATAATATTAGATATATAAAATTTTATTGAACTTTTTACCATCTTTTACCCACCTTCTAAGAACATGAGAAAATTTGCATAAAACATAATTTTACGGCTTATGTGAGTTGAATTTAAAAAATTAGAGTGACACAGTTGATATAATTATGAAAAATGTGGTTCAATAAGAAGAAAATAATTTTTGGTGAATAGTAACTTTTGAATTTTATTTACCACTGTTAAATGTAAATAGGGTAATTTGAGGTAAAAATGATATTATTATTACCCAAACACATGTCCTAATTCTATTAGATAAGTTTATTTCGACCAAAATCAACCTTAGGAGAAAAATATGATACTTTTAGTTCACTTGGATTAGATTAGAAATTTATTATTATTTTATTGAATGAAGAGTTAAAAGTGTTAAATTCAATGTTTCATAACTAAAATTTTTTTATTATAGAGTTATACATAAGATAAATTAGAATATAAATTTTAAATTAGAAATACAAAAAGATTTCCTATGTAATTATATTCTATTTATAATTTTTAGACATTAAATGATTTAATTTATTTACGACATAATGATAATGCAGAAATAACCTTATTAATAAATAATTAAAATAATTGTAATTATAAAGATCCAAATAAATGAAAATTGAAACATTTGATGAATTCCAAGGAATATTAGAATAATAAAAAATGTAATGGTTGAATCAATGAATATTATTTGAAGTAACCATGCATTTATCACATTAACAAAAACAAAATATCAAATATGTCAAAATTGACATAAATGGGTTTTTAAAGTAAATAACATATTATTAATTGATATAATATTTCTAAAAATATATTTTTTAGACAAAGGACTTATATAAGGTTATATATATCAATAATGAACCACAAGGGGTTCTCTTTGAATTTTATAGTAATATTACTAACCATTTATTATAATAATACAAGAATACATAGTAAAAGATAAACTGTTAAACTAAGAGTTAATTCTAAAGGATAAGGTTAGTATGGTGTCCTAAACCTTTCTAAAAATATTTGGTGGTGATATTTTCGACCCATCCCCAGCTTATCCTCGAAAAAAATAAATTTTTAGCCATTATAAACTAAATACGACAGCATAATAAAATAATATTTCAAGCTTTTCCTAAATTGACCCCCACCTCCTTTATAAAAGATTACTTCTCCTTCTCTCCAAATCCCACCTCCAAATCCATTTGGCTCTGCCAACCCCTACTCAAATATCCTTATAACTACCCTAAAATGGACCTAGAGGCCTTACATTGATCATAACTTTATCCTTTTTAGCCCTTTTGATAAAATATAAAGGAAACACCCGAAAAAGGTAATAATTTCACCACATCTTTCAAAGTAATTTTATTTTTCAACTCCCTATTTCTTTGTTATTTACATGACCAAATAATTAATCTTATAACTTAGACATATTTTGATGTTATTATAAATATGTTACATCCATATTCATTATTCTATCCATCCTACTAATGACAAGTCACTATATGTGCGTACGTACAGCTTACCGTCTCCACGTCGTGGTGTAGTTTGTTATTCATACTCTTAATTATTTGGATGGGTATAATAAATAGTATAACTGATGTAAATAATAAATATCACATGTTAAGGATTATTTATGTGTGATATATCATCAAATTTAATATGATTTCACCTTTACTTGAATGATATTATCGCTCGTGCGTACGTACTGATTACTATCCCCACGAACGCGATGAAATTCATTCCCCATCGTAACCATTCAAGATTAATATTCATTTTTGGTTAAAAGTAATGTTTATGAACATAATATCATCATGTATATGAATCAAATATATCCTATCAATAACAAACATTACATTCATAAAAAACATATAAAGGAAAATGAATCAGTTAACATCCAAAACAATGATATTACTAATATATTATTAAGAAAGAAATATTTTAAGATTATATATGATATAATATTTATGTATTTGGTTGATGAATAATATAATAATAATGATTTAACTATTATAAATGATGTTAAAATTCCCTCTATCAAGAAAAATTACAAGTTAAGGGTTGATTCTACAATCTCTTCATTATACGAGGTTATTTATATGTTTGTATCTCTAGGGACCTCTTTGTCATCCACATCTTTGTTTCATAAAAATTTGTTTCAAAACATTTTTACTATTTCCTAGTCTATGTGTTAAATTCATTTATACCCTTGTATGAATTTTTATATGATGTTTATAATGGAAATATTTTTTCATTTCCAAAGAAGGTCCTTTACGACCTTTTTGAAAAAATTAAGGAAAGAATTTTTTTAACTTATGCATTGGGTGAGGCTATTTTACACCATTATAACACCCTTGAAGCATCCCTTACAAGCTTATAAGAATATTTCCAAAATATATATTTTTCTTTTTTTATTATTTGACTTTTAAATTTTTTCAAAATATAATGAGTTATTTCTTTCAATTTTTTTCACACCATCTATGTGAACATCCATTCATGGATTTTAAACTTCATTGAATTTGACCTATTATGATAAAAATCTACCATATTGTATTCAATGTTTTTTGATATATTTGTATATGGACTTTTTTTATACAATTCGTTGTTTACAGATAAAGTATTGACATTTTGTATTCTACTTTTAATATGATTGGTTATGTTATGTTTAAATCTTTTCATACAAGGAATGCATTGGACATAGTTTGTGAAGGATGGATCCAAATATAGCTCCTAGATTCATCAGTAGGTATCATGAGACAAAATAGTGTCTTTGCACAATTTCATAACAAAATATTATCTGTAGTCTTGGCACGGTGCATTGACTATGTGGTTATGATGTCTGGTATTATGCATTCCATTGTTATGATTTTTGGCTATTGGTATTGCATGTGATTATTAGACTAGTAGAGTATACATGTGAATAATAAAATGGAATTATTTGATTTATATTTTCTATATTATTATGAAGTTTATGATTAAAAGACTTATGTTTTATTCTTATACATTTCCTTAAATGTTAATTATTATTTATGAAAGTTTCTGTTATATTTTTATCCTTACTAAGAATCTGAGATCACCCCTTTCTATGTTTTATTTTTCCTGGGATGTGAAAAAGTATTTTATGGTTTACCTATAGGGTTAATCTAAGGGATATAATTGTGTTCAAATCGAAATAAATTTTTATTTTATCTTTTATCTCATGATGTAATGTAAAAATTATGTTTGTATCTAGTACTTCCATGGATACTGAACTGATCGGTCTTTCGGGACTTGATCCCCTATGATCATGCCATTGTAATTTAATAATGCACTGACTCTTCATAACTAACATCATGGTGTTAAAGTGGGTATCATAGGATGTTTAATACAAACCTTGGAAGCTATATTAAGATAAACTCTTACTAGAGAACATTACCCTAAGATAGACTTTGAGGATTATTATAAAAGAACATCCATGAATTTTTGTAATGTATTGATTTTGTGTATTTTCAAGAAATACATCCCTGTCTGAATATGAGTAGGTAGAGGTGGCTCTGTAATAGATGTACCTAGAAGTGAAAACACTGACAAGGAGTTTCAGGCTTAACATGGGGTATCTTGGTACATGAAAACGGCCCTTATTGCCCTATTGGTTATGACAATCCCAATGGATATACATAGTATAATTTAAATTTTATTTAAGAACCATTTGAAGGATTTATGATTATATACCTCTTCAAAGAAAACAACTTTTTGATTATGTATTATATCTTTAAACTTTTCAATTTATGTTAAGTGTATTAAATGATTTGAATTATGTATTGTGATTCATAAACTAATCTAGTGTATTCCATTGTATAGAAATGGAGCCTAGTGGAAGGAATGGAAGACATATCGACGCACTCAATCCATGTAGGGATTCCCTTCCTACTCAGGATAAATATAGTGGATATGGTGATGAAACTGGTGCTGATCAGCTTATAAACATATTCGGACAACTCGCTCGAGTTATGAATAGTAACCTTACCCATTTGAACCACCCTGGTCCCCAACGTAGAGGATCAATGTTAGACCACTTAATTAGGAAACAAACAAAAGCATTAAATGGGACTACAAAGGAATTTTTAGATCAGCAATGGATATGTTCCTTAGAGAAAATATTTCATGCTTTGGGGAGTAGCGAAATAGAAAAATTTGTCATGACATTTTAACACCTC
Source organism: Viscum album (assembly GCA_963277665.1). Taxonomy (NCBI): domain Eukaryota; kingdom Viridiplantae; phylum Streptophyta; class Magnoliopsida; order Santalales; family Viscaceae; genus Viscum; species Viscum album. The sequence continues at coordinate 1,134,194,394 of OY728153.1, read as the reverse complement.
ACGGGAGATGCAGATCAACGGTGAAAATTAATTCAATATGAAAAGGATGATTAAGAAGTATAAAATTTTGAATGGAGGGAGATTAAAGTGATTTACTTAGAAAAATAATTTCCTCAAGGGCATCGTGTGGATATGGAAAGAAAATTTCTAAGTCTGAGGAAAAAGGAGGATGATAATGTCCCAATGTATGAGGATAATTAAACAAGGCTATGAAGGCATACAACAAATTATATATATAACCTATGGAGTATGATTGATTAATTAATTAACAGGTTAAAACCATTTCTCTGTTAACCATTTGTCTCACAATCCTTCTCATCATATGAAGTTATTGTCTCATGTATTATCAAGATAGAAAAGGAATTCTCTAAGTCTTATTACTCTAAAGCAATACAAGAGAAGTAGTGATCTACTAACCAATCTAGAAATGGAAATATGTGGATGAAGGGAAAATTTGAATATCCAAACTATAGTAAATGAGGGATGAAACACTTTGTTACTTTCCAGAAAGGAATGGGAGTCTGTTACATGTGTGGTGAAAAAGGCCACCACGCTCGTGAATATAATGGAAAAAATAGGCTCTAAATGCTGAATGATAAATTTTTAGAGAAAATGGGCATTATGGAAACAAGTATCCTAGATGCCAAGAAATATTAACGTAGAAAAGTATATGGGATAATGGTCAAGCTTATGTGATTAATACTTCCGAGGTTGAAGCGCCGAATGACATGGTGGAAGGTAATTTAATGGTTTCCTCATGTTTATCCAATACATTATTTGATTATGGATCATCACATTGTATCTTATCTTCACAGTTTTCTATGAAAATTAGATATTTTCAATTTTATATAACAAGGGAGTTTTTAGTCAAAACTCATAAGGGATGTATCATTCCAACAATGTTTTGTGAATCGGTCTCCATTAGGGCATAAAAATGTTCTTTATATTCTGGTCTCATTGTCATACCCATGATTGAATTTGATATAATCCTTGGTATGAATTGTCTTTTGGACCATGAAGCAAAATTTTATTTTGAGAAGAAGTAGGTTAAAATTTTCAATGATGATAAGGAGTACCCAATATTTATAGCAGAAACGTCACCACCTAATTCTTATCTAGATCCCCTCCCAGTAGCTCTACTAAATTCAATTATTAGGGAGAAAGAGAGAAAAATAACTATGAGTGAGGAAAATAATGTTCAAATAGGGGAAGTAAGTATTGTGAAAGAATATGTTGATGTGTTTCCAGAGGATTTACCTAGACATCCTACAGCATGAGAAATTGTGTTTTCCATTGATTTAATTCCTGGTTCAAGGCCTATATCGAAGACCCCTTATAAAATGGCCACTGTAGAATTAGTGGAACTAAAGAATAAACTATAGGAATTGGGTAATAAGAGATTTATTCTCCCTTGTGTTTCTACAAGGAGAGACCATGTTCTTTTTTTTAAGAAAAAATATGGATCTATGAGGTTGTGCATTGACTACAGGGTGATCAATGCTATAAAAAGATATAACAAGTATCCCATACCTCACATTTATGATTTATTCTACCAACTTCATAGAGCTAAATATTTTTCAATGATTGACCTTTGATCTGGATATAATTAGTTGTGTGTGAAGAAGGAATTCATTCCAAAAAAACATTTTGAACCAGGTACGAGCAATATGAGTTTACAGTAATGACTTTTGGCTTGACTAATACAACCTAAGTTTTCATAGATATAATGAATAGAATTTTCAAGGAATATCTTGATGCCATTGAAGTGGTATTTATTGAGGATATCTTGGTTTAATCAAAATGATATGAAGAAAATGAAAATCACTTGCACACTATTCTGAAACCCATTAGAAGAAATGAATTATTTGGGAAGTTTAGAAAGTGTGAATTTTACTTCATGTTATTTATTTTCTGGTCTATATATTCTTTAAGGATTGAATGTTTGTTGATCCTTCAGAGACCAAGGAAATCCAAGAATGGCCAGAACCGACAAGTATAACTGAGGTACACCATTTTATTAGTTTTGAAAGTTGTTATCAGTACATTGTCCATAATTTTGCCTAATTGGATAACCCGTTAACCATGCTCACATGTAAAGGGGCTAAATTTGATTGAAAAAATGTTTGAGAATAATGTTTTGAAGAACTGAAGAGAATATTATTCACAACTCATATATTGAATCTACCATTGGGGAATTATGGGTTTGTTATTTATTATGATGTTTCAATGAAAGGACTTGGTTGTGTCTTCATAAAGAATGATATAGTAATTTCCTATGCATCACAACAGCTAAAAATTCACGAAATAAACTATCCTACTCATGACCTTGAGTTAGAAGCTCTAATCATTTCAATGAGGAATTTGAAACACTATCTCTGTGGTGAAAATTTGGAGATATATAACGATCACAAGAGAGTGAAGTATATTTTCTCAAAGAAGATATCAACATGAGGAAAAAGCGATGACTTTAGTTACCCAAGGATTGTGATTGCACTATACACTACCACCCGGGGATGGAAAATAGGGTGGAACATGCTTTGAGTAGAAATGATCATGGATTTTTGAACAAGATCAGAATTGAAAGGGATACATTGTTCATGGTTCTAGTAAATATGGATATGGGAATAACCATGGAAGGTGAAACATCAATTATTTCTCAAATTTTTTCCAATCCATATTTACTAGAAAGGATAATATGTTCTCAGAATGATGATGAAAAGTTTCAAAATATAATTAATGATATGACCTATGAGATATTTTTTTACTTCATATATGAAGATGGAAATTTGAAATTTCTGAAGAGACATTATCTTCTTGATATACCTGATCTAAAAATGGAATTGTTGGATGATTCTAATAGCTTGAATTTCCCTATAAACCTTGGTAGTACTAAGATTTATAGAGAATTGAAGAAAAAATTTTGGTGGGACAACATGAAAAGGGAGATTGTTGATTATGTGTCAAGATGTATGGTTTGTCAATAATGAAATGCTAGAAGACAACATCCTAGAGGAGTCATGGAACCTCTTCCAATAACTAAGTGAAAATTGGGTGATATTACGATGGAATTTGTTATAGTACTACAAAAGTCTCTTAGAAGGAATGGTGCAATATGGGTCATTATTGATCTTCTTACCAAGTCAGCACATTTTCATGTTATATGAGAAAATTTACCACTTGAACATTTAGAAAGACTATATATTTATGAAGTTGTAAGATTTCATGGAGTACCCCTATCGATTGTTTCTGATTTTGATCCCTATTTTACATCAATATTGTGGAAAGGTCATTAGAAGGCCTTGGATACTGATCATCGTTTGAGAACCGCCTACCACCCTCAAACTGATGGATAACAATAATGATCTATTCAAACCTTAGAAGACTTGTTGATATCTTACTCACTTAATTTTCAAGGTATATGGGATAAGTATTTACCTCTGGTTGAATTTTCCTATAAAAATAAATTTCATTCAAGTATTCTGATTGAACCAAATGAAATGTTAAATGGAAATAGATGTTTCACACCAACTTTTTGGGATGATTTTGGTGAAATAAATCATGTAGGCCTAGAAAATGTAGAGGAAAAAATGTTAAAGGTGAAGGTTATACAATCCCACATCAAAGAAGCATAGAGTAGGCATAAGAGCTATGTCGATAACAGAAGTAATGATTTAGAATTTCAAGTTGGAGATCATGCCTTCTTAAAGCTATCTCCATGGAAGGGTGTTATATGTTTCAGTAAGATGGGTAAATAGAGTCCTAGGTACATCAGACCTTTCAAAATTCTAGAACAAAATGGAGTTGTAGCTTATCATTTGGAGATGCTGACAAGTCTATCCGAAGTTCATGATGTGTTTCACATATCACTGTTGAGAAAATGCATGCCTGACCCAACACATGTACTCACCTATGGATAAATAGAACTGGAACCCAACATGTCTTATTGTGAAAATCCAATCAATATTATCTATACCAGAGAACAATTATTGAGAAGCTAGATGACTCATGTGTTGAAATTTATATAGAGAAACCATAAGATGGAAGAGGCAACAAGGGAACCTGAGGAACAAATGATGAAGAACTACCCGAATATTTTTGTACTGTAGTATTCTAGAAATTTTGAGGACAAAATTATTTGAAGTAGGGAAGAATGTAAGAAAAAAAGCTTCCATGGTACGCTTCTCATTGAAAAATACAATAGATTGCGTTGAACGAAACTTTGAGTTCTAACACACCGTGGAAACCCAAACTCTCCATTAAGAATAGTAATACACACTTTTTGAAATTTTATAAATTTTATTTTACAAATTTTACTTAATTTTTGTATTAGGATCATGAAAATTTACTTCGGGAGAATTTTTGGACTTTTTCTGAAAACAATAATTTTTTTTAATATTGAAAAACATTGCGTTGTCGCTTAAAACCAACATTTTATTGAAATAAATAATTATTTTATTTAAATTTATTTTTGGTAAAAATAGATAAATAATACCTATATATGTTCAATGTAATTAATTGGGGTTATTTGATAATATTATTATTTATATATATAATTTTATTGAACTTTTTACCGTCTTTTACCCACCTTCTTGGCTCGTTAGAAAATTTGCCTAAAACATAATTTTACCGCTTATGTGAATTGAATTTAAAAAATCCGATAGACATGATTGATATTAGTATGCAAAATGTTATTAAATAATATGAAAATAATTTTTGTGAATAGTAACTTCTGACTTTTATTTACCATGGTTAAAACTAAATTAGGTAATTAATGGTAAAAATGATATTATTATTACCCTAACACATTTCCTCATTCTATTAGATAAGTTTATTTCGACCAAAATCAACGTTAGGAATACAATATTATCCTTTTTTCCCATTAGATTAGATGTGGACATTTATTATTATTTTTTTTAAAGAATAGTTAAAAGTGTTAAATTCAAAGTTTAATAACTAAACCAATATTAATATAGGGTTATACGTAAGAAAAATTCGACTATAAATATTCAGTAGAAAGATAAAACTATTTCATAAATAATGATATATTATTTATAATTTTTATACAATAAATTATTTAATTTATTTTTGACACTATGATGATGCATTAGTTTCCTTATTAATGTAAATTTTAAATAATTGTTTTTATAAATATACAAATAAATTTAAATTGAGAATTTTGATAAATTAAACTAATTTTATAGGTTAATATGACATTTTATGGTTGATTCAATAAATTGTTTTCAAAGTAATAAATTTTTTATGACTTTAACAAAAAAAATACCAAATAGTGAAAAAATTTCTATAAATGAGATTTTAAAACAAATACTATATTATTAATTGATTTAATATTCCTAAAAATATAAGGTTCAGAAAAAAGACATAGATATGGTTATATATATCAATAATTAAGCACATGGGGTTCTCTTGTATTTTTATAGTTATATTATTAACCATTTATTATAATAATACATGAATACATGGGAAAAGCTAAAATATTTAACTAATAGTTAAATCTGAAATATAGGGTCATTATGGTGACCTGAACCTAACTATAACCTATTGGTTGAGATTTTATAGACCCATACCTACTTTATAATCTAAATAAAACATTTTTGAGCCATTTGAAACGGAATATGATGGTATAATAAAATATTATTTCATGCAATTCATAATGTGACCCCCACCTCCCATATAAAAGGGTACTTCCACTTCTCTCAAAATCACACTTCTAAAGCCATTTGGATTGGCCAAACCGTGCTCAAATATCCTCCCAACCACCCTAAATTAGTCCTAAGGGAATTACATTTATCAGAAACCGAATCTAAGGAACCATTTTGATAACCATAATAGGAAACACCAGAAGAAGAGGTAACAATTTCCCAACCTCTTCCAAAGTTATTTTCTTCTAACACATCCACTTTCTTTGTTATTTCCCTACCAAAATAATAACTATAGTACCTTATACATACAATGATTTTTTTATAAATATGGTACAACCATATTCATTATTCTATCTATCCTATGAATGGAAGGTCGCTATACATGCATATGTACGATATACCATCTCCACGTCCTGGTGTAGTTTGTTATTCAAACAATTCATTATTTTTATTGTTATAATAATTAGTATTACTAATATTAATAATAAATATAACATGTTAAGGACTATTTAAATATTATATACCATGGAATTACATATGATTTCACCTTAAATTGAATGATATTTCCACTCATGCGTACGTACCGATTACCATCTCCAAGAACGCGATGAAATTCACTCCCCATCGCAACCATTCAAGAGTAATTTTAATTTTATGTTTAAAAATAATTATTAAGATAATAATATCATTAATCATATGAATCACATAAACTTATCCATAATAAACATTACTTACATAACAAAACATAAAAAAATGAATCAGTTATCATCCACAACAATGATATTACTGAAATAATATTAACAAATAAATATTGGAAGATCATATATGATATCATATTTATGTATTTGGTTCTTGTATTATTTAATAAAAATTATAAAACTATTATAAATGAGGTTGACATACCACCGATCATGGAAAAGTACAAGGTAATGGTTAATTCAACAATCTCTTTATTATCTGAGGTTGTTTATACGTGAGTATCTACGTGGACCTCTATCATCCACATCCTTGATTGTTAAAAATCTATTTCAAAACATTTTTACTATTTCATAGACTATGGGTTAAGGTTTTTTATATCCTTTTTAAAATTTCCATAAGGTGTTTATAAAGGAATCATTATTCTAATTTCCAAAAAAATGTCTTTTATGACCTTTCGACCAAATTATGGAAAAAATGTTTTTTAACTTATAGAGTGTGTGAGGCTATTTTATGTCATTATAACACCTTCAATGCATCTCAAACAATCTATTAATAATTTTTACTCAATGAATTTTTTATTTTATAATTATTCCACTATTAAATGGTTTCAAAATGGAATTAATTATTTCTATAAAATTGTTTTCATTACAACTATATCAACATCCATTGATAGATTTTAAAATTATTTGAAGTTGACCTATTATGATACAGATCATCCATATTTAATTGAATGTTCTATGATATGTTTGAATTTGAATGTGTTATTTTTATAACATTCATGGTTTTTGTATAATTTATTGACATTTCTTATGTTAGTTTTAAAACTAATGTTTATATTTTGTTTAATCCTTTTTATTTGAAGAATTAATTGGACTTAGTAAGTGATTGGTGGAGACCACTATAGCTCCTCGAGGCTTCGGTATGTCCCATTAGAAAAACTAGTGTCTTGGAACAAGGCCTTGAAAAATCATATTTTTAGTCTTGGCACAAATCCTATACTATGTGGTAATGAAGCCTGGCATTATGCATTCCATAATTATGGAATTTTCTATTGATATTGCATGTTAATATTCAACTAGTAGAATATCCATGTGAATAAGTAAATGGAATTATTTGATTTATATTTTCCATATTATGTTGATGTTTAGGTTTAAAGGTTTTATATTTTACTATTATACATTGCATTAAATGTTTATTCTTATTTATAAATGTTTGCGCTATATTGAAATCCTTGATGAGCACTTGAGCTCACAGCTTTCTATGTTTTATTTTTTCCAGGATGTGAAGAATTACATTATGGTTGACCAGTAGGGATATGAAAAGGGATATAAGTGTGTTCATAGGGGACAAAATGTTTTTGTTATTTTTGTCTCATGATATAATGTAAAAATTATGTTTGTATCTAGAACATCAAAGCATAATAAACTAATCAGTCTATCAGGACTTTATCCCTTCTGATCATTCCATTATTATGTGATAATGCACCGAATCTGGGTAACTAGAGTTGGGGTATTACAATGCAACCCATCTGGTTGTGGAATTATTCACACCTAATGCATTACTTACGGCATAATCTCCATTTCAACGATGTAATATCTCCAAACACTAAAAAATTAATCTTACATAGAGGGATCACATTAAGGACCCATGTCATGTTTGATATACCTTTTTTATCCCTTAAAAATTTAATCTCATGTAACACAACCTAGGTTGTAACAACCATTGGTTATGGTGTTATCTGTCACCTGTAGTGTATTTCTATACTAGCGCCACATCAATCCTACTATAATTCTATTAATATCATTTTATACACTGATAGTATACAAAAGATTCCAAAACACCTAATAAATATGAATTATATCCCAAAAATGAAATCCAAGTCACAATTTCCAAAACAACTTCTTTATAAAGACCCAAATATTCTAATTTTCCATAAATTTAACAACCCATAATTAATCATATCATTACAATTTGAATTAAAGGTCCACACATAAAAATTTAATAATGTTTATGTTTTTCCATTTAAATATATCCATCAAATAGTATATTTTCTAGAAATTATAAATTATCGTGTTATTAAAAATTTTATACATGTCATGTATATTTCATCTGATGATTTCCCTAAATTTTTGAATTCATCTATTTTATTTAAATTTTTCATCTCATCCATATGATTCATATTATTTTCTTCAAATCAAGATAATTATTATCGCTTTATATAGTCATTTATTTTTATTTTTCATCTATTGTAAAATTTGGATTATAAAAATCAAAACATATAAGTATACTTATCATCGCTATGGTGTGTGAAAAGATTTCATGTAAAATATTACATTCATAATAATCATAAATACTGCTAAATATCATATATAATGTGACATGGTTCTAAAACCATAATTCTATATGCAATATCAATTCTGGTGGAAATGCAGAAAAATTTCACCAAATCTTTACATTAATATACACGAGTTATTATGTGTTCCAACACTATTTTAATTCACCATTATTAAGAATAAAAAAATGATATATTCACCCAATAATTATTATCATTTATCTCTAAAATTGGTTGAAATAAATTAAATCATAATTAGAAACTTAGTATAAAATCCTTGAAAGATAATTAGGAAAATTTATAGAAGCAGTCTAATTTTTTTTCTCAAAATGGTAAGGTCCTGGACCCCAATAGGATATAACTAGTTACTAAATTTATTATATCTATACTACTAACATGAAATCATATCCCATTTTATAGATTATTCTAGAAATAGTGGGAAACCAAATGAAAATATAATTTTCACATTATAACTTGATATGAAGTACAACATTGAAACTCCTTAAAAAACAACCCTATTTCTTAGATTATCCGGGCATGTCATAATATACATATTCAAATTCGAGAAAAAATACAACATAAAAAAATGGGGAGATTAGAATCTCAATAAGGTTAAGAAAAAACGAATAATATATATCAAATAAAAAAACTATAAGTCCCGGCGAATAACTATCAACACATGCAATTAAAAAATAAAAATTAAAATAATATGGAAAGAATAAAACTTAATAAAGTTGCACCATATAAATAATATAATGATAATGATAATAAACCATGAATATTATACTATCCGAAAAATCACATATATTATTGATAAATATGTTTAAAATTAAAGAATTCATAATGTGAGATATCGTAATAATACCATCAATTCCTCGACCAATAATTCCACATAAATGGTTAATACCTTAGCTAAAAACATGTCTAGTTTGTATCTAGTCACATAATGATGAATCTAGGGGAAAAAGAAGGCCTTTCCCAACACTTAATAAGTCCAATATATTCCTTATATTAGTGGATTGAAACATAATCAACATATACATTCATATTGAAAATAGAATATGAAATGTTATTAATTTCCCCGATCAAAAAATGTAATCATAATCTATCCAGAGTAATATATGGAATTGTATCAAGATATCACATCCCTAGTAAAAATGATCATAAAATAATTAAATAAAATAATATATATGGTATCGTAATATGTCAATCTCAACTATGTATATGAAATTAACATTAGGGTTACCCATGAAAATAAATGGGTCATAAGGCATAACAAATTGGGTTATCATAATGGTGTATATAAAAGAATGGATTAATATTAATCATTAAATGTAATAAGGAAAAATATGGAAATATAATGATAATTGATTGAAAAATAAAGTGATAATATATGAAAATAATGATTAATAAACATTATAAATGACCCACTTCCGTGAACTTTCCGGGAAAATATATGATTATTTAAAGTGGATAAATATATAATAAATTTCATAAAACTAGAAATGAACTAAGATAGATTTACATGATATATAAAATTATTTTAGAAATATATTGGGGGCGTAAAACATATTTTCCATTGTACTTGTACAGGGGGATGATATCAGAAAGTTTTTATTAATCGGGCATCATTATTAGGAGGAATTGAAAAGGGAACCATATAAGAATGTATTTTCCCATGAAATAAATAATAATTGAGTTATTTACATATTTTTGGATCATAAAAAATAATTTAGGAGGGGTAAATAATAATAATTGAGAATTACATATGGGAAAAGCGACATTGTAACCTGAAGGAGAAAATGGAGGATAAAGGAGAATCTATTACCATATATCCAAAAGAGTTCTTCACTTGTGCTTATTATCCAGGATAATAAAATTGGATTAATTAATTACATAATTATTAAAAAAACATTAACCATAGATTTTACTTATTATAATTCTAATAAGTTCGAGTATGTTATTTTGTTATGTTATAATATTCAATTTCATAATTCTTGGAGTGTTCATTTTCTTGGATTTTCAAGATCAGATCATTTGTATGCAATTTTGAAAGTTCATGTTAAATGGGAAAAGTTATAATCATTTAAAATTATATGTTATTAATGAACTGAAATAATTTTAATGGATCTTATATATAATTTTGTTGTATGTTAGGAGAATTATTCATAACATGAAACATTAATGAAAGGGATATATTTTATTTTTTTGGTTTTTACTACCTTCGTAAAATTATGAAATTTTATCTAAAAAAATGTGTATATATTTCTTCCGGATTGTTATATAATTTATAATATTCAAAATAAAATATTACATATCTAAAATAATATTTTTTATCAATATCCTTGAAGTTAGTAATAGAAAATGAAAATGTGTCGTCCATGTTGGCGATAAATCGACACATAAAAGAAGATGTATTCGTTTTTAGAATAAAAGGGAGAGGAGAATAGGTATGATGATGGATATTATAATAATACAATAATTGTACCTCATAGAGAAGATATAATATTTATCAATAATTTTTGGATATAAGAGTTAGGGGAAGATTATAAAATAAAAGAAATTACATGGATTTAAAATAAAACAAAAGGGGATTTTACCCATTGTATAACGTCTCCTTGAGAAACAACTCAAGGAACATCATATTTAACTTTAAGAGAGAATTTAAAGACCATAATTTTGGTAAGAGTTTTTTGAGAGGAATTGAGAATAATATAATAATGTTCAAATTCATAGTGGGTGTGAGGGGAATAGGTGGTATTTATAGTGGAGGACATGGGTGTTTATTGATTATTTTATTTATTAGATTATTATTTTGGAAAAAACACTTTAAATAATGTTAATTGTTGTAAATATGTATAGTATATTGTGAATTTATGTTCTATCTAATGGTTACATACACCATTAATGCCAGAAAAATTCATGTATTGGGTTAAAAATGTTAAATACCAGAAATTATCATATTTCACTATTCACAAAAATTAAACTTTTTTAGAAAAATAAAACAAAATAAACCTAAATTTTTTTCTATGTGTAGATTTTTAAAATGTATTCTAGTTTATGAAAACATTTTTCTAAATGTGATAAATTTATTTTTAATTGAAATCATAATTTATTCGAAAAATACAGATTTAAATATTATAACTTATTTTACAACACTTTGAAAAATCAACAATTGTCTCATAAAATTATATTATAAAAAGAATGTAAACAAATATTAATTTATTAATATATTTTCTAAAAAATACAAATAAAATAATTATATTATTTATAAAATTCTTAATAAAAATTTATTATTTACAAAAAATAGCAACATATAATTTATTAATTTGAAAACATTTATTTACATATTCCATTATATAAATATATCACATTTTCATTTATGAGATACCTGAATTGTATTGATACTTCCATAGTTGAGGTTATTATTTTATTTTTGTAATTAAAATTTATAATGGTCAAATAACTATTCTAATGGTTATATTAATATTTAATAGTATATCATGCTTCGTTGGAGCTCTGTGTTCCAAGAAACGTAAGCTATTGAAAATGTTAAATTTAAAAGAGATATACCATAAAATTTTTTGGTATTAAAATACACAAATATTCGAAATATAATCAATTATTTTTTATCAATAAAAAATAAATTAATTCACTAGTATTAAAATAGGGATGAAATTGAATGTCCATTTCATTATGAATTATTATAATTTTTTTAATTGAAAAATATTATGGACATTTCGTAGAATAATAATATAAATACATCCACATTTATATTTCAAAAATAGGCACATATTATTTCACATTTACATGGTATACACATGGGATCCTTCATATTTAATATTTTGTTTAAATATGAACATTTTACATTTAAAACTCTTACAATCAAGTAATAATAAAAAATAATATTTTTTATATTATTTATAAATAAAGTATTTTATTTTTATGTTATCCCTTCATCTCAAATATAAACAAACTTTTGACATAGTATTAATCAATTTTCAAAACAAAATATTAATATATAATTTCAAAATATAACTTCTGAACCCATAATAAATACAATAAAAATATTTATATTCACTATATTTTCAAATTTACAAATACATTAAAAATTATGTAATATTTTAAATATAATAACATTAAATTAAAATAAAAAAATTATTACAATACAGATAAAGGAATTTAGTGTTAAAAAATAATATCAAGCATTTAATTATTAAATATTTTATAAAATTTAAATAATTAATTATCAACAATTAAAAATTAAAAATTCATTTATGAATAATTCATAAATTAAAAAATGAAACAAATTTATTAAAATATTATATTTTTTAAAATATATATATATAATTTCCTTTCATAATTGAAAATAAGATAAAAGTTTAAAAAACCTAATATTATAGTTATTGATGTAACTTATATCACAATAAGATATCCATGTTATACCACTTATTTTTATATATGAAAAAACTCTATCACTAAAAAATTTCACATTATGATATCACATATAGCGAATTTTTTTTACTTTATATAGTATATGATGATATTGAATATAAAATATTATGTTTTATTATATTAAAGATATATCATAATTACAAAAAACTGAATTTTCAATTTTAGGTGGTTAAATCACATTATTTATTATCATATAATGGAAAAAACAATAAATTTATTACAATATCTCATATTATAATTGTGATATGATTCCACATTTTTTAAATAGTCAAACAAGACCTATCATGGATAAACCATATTGTTTTAAATGATTTCCTAATAAAGAACTTTGATTATTTTATGTTTTCTATTCAGATATCGCATGCCATAATATTAACATGTCACTACCCAAGATATACCTTTTCTTTTAAATTTTTGATATTTTTTGAAAAAAATATTTCTAGAATTATGGTTTTGGATGTTATGTTTCTATTAAGACAAAAATGATAACTCCTTGAATAAAATGTAGTAAAATAACTTTGTGAAACATTGTTTTATAAAATCAATTACTTGAAATGTTTATGGGAATAATATAAAATGAAAATAATACCTTAATATTGGGATTAATATTTTACATTAATATAATTGATTATGGTCCTTAATTAATTTCCAATAAATTAATTTCCCCATAGGTATCCTTATATTTAGTGAATATCCAAACACATTTATACAAAAAAAAATTATCCCATGGTATGTTGGTACCTCTAGTCGTCAATGAATGTAAAAAATGAAGAGTGCCAAAATTTGGTTGTAGTGAATAGGATTCCATCAGCTTTGGTTTAGAATACAATATATAGGAATCCTTTTAATTCTACAAGGTCACATTTAAAACTAAAGAATATGAAAAATTATCTCTGTATTACAAATATTATATAAAATTCTATATTAACTCATTAAAAATTATCCAAGAGTAATTAATAAATAAATATAACTTTTAATATTTTTTAAATACCCTACATTTCATATAGTGAGGTTTATACAAATGATCATTAGATTTAGGTGGACGAATAAAAATGGATGTGTGAGATATTACAAGATGATTTATGTTATTATGAAGTTATTATACCATATCAATTTTTCAACACACTTGATAAGTGTTGATCAAATTCAAAATTAAAAGAAATGATGAAAAAACATGGATTAATTTTATGGATTATACCTAGAGTATCTTCATTGAAATTATATACTTACTTAAAATAATATTTAAAATCATATATGCCAATTAATAAATTATACATTTCAATGAAGTCATGTACATGGTGTGAATAAAAGGATATTTCCCATAGGTAAGCAGTGAGAGAACCTTAAACATTATTATACGGGAAGTGTTTCTTGGAGAAAAGTGACTATACCTAAAAAACAATTCCTTTAAAATGGTATGTGATAGTGGAAATTGAATTACTAACACATCAATAGAAATATTATATTTAAATTTATCTAGACATGGATAAACCATGTAAACCCATATATTTTAAAATAAAAAAATCTTGATAAGGTTTCCATATTGTGTGTGGGTAAATTTGAGTGAATAAAATATTTAAATGTCTTCTTACTGAAATGGTGAAAATAATTATATAATGATTGATGTTTTGGGGTAGAAGATAAAAATTGGACAACAACCCAATTTCCAACACTCTTAGCGTACCTTGGGTATCAAATCATAATCTGATGGTGTCATTAGTTAACTAAAATTCTACAATATTAAATACAAAATCTATATACACAAGATATATACTTTTTAAATTATGTTTATAGTTGGTATTACTAAGTCATCGACCACGTGTCTATCACTTTGACCTCAGGAAAGAGTTTTTGTGCCATTTTATTTTTCTTTTTAATGTTATATGTCTATTGGTACTAAAAATACGTTAACATACAAATATATATAGAGAGTGGGATATAATAATAAACTTTTTATGATCTTTGTGAATGTTTTAATATTTCTATGATATTCTATTAAAAATTAGGAATTAGTCAATCTTAAAAAAAATCATAACATTGATCTTAGTTTCACACCAACTAATCATTATATCTCTTTAGGTTTTTAATAACATGGGATCATTTTAGAAATAAATTTTATCATTTTATATCCATGATATGATCTATTAAATATTGAACAAAAAACATTATAAAAATCATAACTTTTATCTTGGGTACACACCAAAAAATCACATTATATCAACTAGTTTTTAATAATATAAGAATATAATATAAATTAATTTCATAATTTTTTAACTATTCTAATTATTTAAAATATAGAAAGTTAACCTATTGATTTTATATTATTAATAATCAATATTTCGTGGATAATAACATAAACTAACATGGCAGGGTAACTCATTAGGTAACTCATAATAAATCTCAATATCAATTTATTTATCTATGTAAGTTAGATCCAAGATTGATATGTGACCAGAGTTGATATTATCTAATTAATTCTTTTCATTTACAACAATATAAAACTCTTTTAATTTTATGACCCTTGAAATTAAGATAATAAAATAAAAATATTTAGCAATGGGGTTTTAGCGGTGGGTTTTAAAATAAATTTTAAATATAAGAATAAATGTTATTTTGTGATGAATTTTTGGTGGTTTTACTATATAGTGATAATTTTTATTTTAGGTAGGTTTTATGCATTAATATTATCATTCCATTGTTGTTTTATTTAGAAATGGTTATTTAAAAATGATCTTTATATAGGTAGTGATAAGTATGGATTATGTTGGAGGCATTTGTAGTTGCAAGCATGGAAATGACCATGCATATGCCTAGGTTACCTTGGGATGGGTTGGACCTGTACTAGGTAGAGGTAGGATAGGATTGGGCTAGGGAGGGTACTAGTTCTTCTTGGGTAATGAAATGGGAAATAAAAAATATTAAATAGGAAGAAGAATAAAAAATATAAATTTAAAAATAAAAACAAAAAAGGAAAATAGATTTTTAAGATATTTATATTTAAAGAATTAAATAAAAACCATTTGTAATAATTTTGAAGTGGATAAACCACTGTTATCAAAGCACCATAATTTAATTTATGAAATGATCTCCAATACATCTATATATAATGGTTTTTGGTGATCATTATAACTCACCCTTTGACTTTTTGAAACACTAATTAATGATAAAAACCCACTACTAATAGCCTTTTACATGTAATGAAGCCTTTTTTTATATCCTCTATTTTTCATGTTTTTGGGGGTAACTTTGTCAATATAAACTACTACCAATGTTTAGATACGGTGTGTCATATTGTTATCCTATTAAAGTCCATTGAAATTAATTATTTCTTTTTGGTGGTTTAGTTAAGTTATAAATCAATTAAAACTCAACGAGCATGATATATTAGACTAAAAAGAAAATTTATTCACTATTACAATGCGTCTACCAGTATAGAATCCCATGAATTTCACAACATATAAAAGGTTCATTCTCAATTAGATAGTTCATTTATTTTAATTACCGTTTGATTACACTTTAATTTAAAAAATGGTAAATTAAATGTTTTATTAAATATAAAGGAAACTTTACTCACTTATTAGTGTGTCATTGAGCATGATATAGGGAAAAAATCATTAATAAATCCATAACATAATATAATATGTCCCAAAATTCTTTTTATTACAAATAATGATGTAAGATATTATATCAACATATTTATATTAATCTTTTATGGATAAAAATATGTTAATTACCTATAAATATAGTATCAAAGAATAGTGTCTTCAATTACCTTGAAGTAACACTTATCCCAATTGTGACAGATGAATCTTATTATACACTTTTAAACACCATGTATAGTTTCTCAAGAACACCTTCACCGATCTTCAATAATGGAAGAAAACATGCACACTAATTTCAAGGAATAACACTTCTATTTTTTGTAAAATGTGTTTCAAACACTATTTAATGTTTATGGGTGAATTTTAGAATGTGAAAGTCATGTGTTTGTAAAAAAATACTAATATGGACAAGTAAATTTTAACTTAATTCATTATTACATATATATTGAATTTAGTTTTTATCATTAATGCCTATACAAAAACTAACAATACTCGTGGCTTGTTAGATGATTCATTATTTAAAAAAAAGTTGACAATTGTTGTTCATCTTAGGAATAATCATTCAATTTTATGTAGTCTATACATACTCACCATCTTTTAAAATAATTCAAATGAGTTATTTTTTTTATACTTTTATGTCAAATTGATATTATTTTGATTGAATCAATTATAAATTTAAATTAACAATAGAGACAGGATGATAAAATAGATCTTTTAGTAGTGATAAACACAATAATTTAATTTTAGATCACTACCTTGCCTCCATTATTAAATTAAACTTTGAATTGGATAATTAAGTCATTAAAGGATTTTTGATATATGATTCATATGTAACAAATTATGATAATTAACTCCCTTGATGGACTCCATCATGGAAGGATTCAAAATTCTTAATTATTTTAAAATTTAATTTCTACCTTCCTCTAATATTACATTGTGTGTATAAAATAGGTATATTTTCATAGGTTGTAATAATAGTCCACGTTACATTCTTTAATTTTAGATTATATATCTTTAGTAAATCAGTTACTTTTTCTCATATTTATTCAATATTTATAAAAACTATTAATATCTAATAAAATTATAAAAATTGTATTCATAGTGTAGATTTGAGTTATTTATATGGTTGATTTGTCAGTTTGATAATAAAAAGGACTAAGTATATTAAGGTTTATGGTATATATACTTAGGTAGCGGTAGCTACATAATACCCCAGTAAGTGAGATGTTTCACTAAAACATTGTTATTAAAATTCCTTGGTCCTTACCATATGGGTAACTTTTAATAATCACCAATTCAAGATCAATTATATTAATATTAATATAAAAAATTATTGGTTGAGGAGTAGATTTAATATAAATGTAAAATTTTAAAAATACATAAACTATGGAAAATGTGTGAGGTATAAAATAGATTATTGAAGGTATGTAGTAAATAAAATAATAGTGAAATACTGTGAAATTTGGGTCAAATTATATTGATTTATAAAAATTCTTCTTGAATATATTAAAACATAGCTATAATTATCGCTAAATAATGTGATTTATCAATAAACACCCCTATAGGATCCTTATTAAAATCATAAATCTATTTATGGTATCATATACATGGTTTAATAAGTGATTTTTATTTTTCTAGTCTGTCATAAATTGTGCCTAGATTCCTTATGTTTAAATGACTATTTAGATGGTTATGTCTCACCATATGTTACATTATATAAACATAAAATACTATTTCTTCACACAGATTTGTGATTTATGTAATTATTGATAACGATATCGAATCATTAAGATTAAAAGAAATAAATTACATGTATTTTTTATAAAATCATTTTGATTCTCAAATAATTATCAGCATATATACATTCAATAATATTTCCACTTAGGATCATGATAATGAATAAAAAAATAAGAAGAAATTTTGATTCATTGTGATGATTATAGCTCAGGATACTCTTTCATGTTCCATATGTCTCCAGTAGTATATTATCCTATATAGCTTACAAATAATAAAATTCTATTTTTTTTCTATGAATGAATCCCAATTTTATACTTCCTATATAACCTTCACTAACTATAAGATTAATACATATTGGCTATGTGAATATGATGTCCCCACATGAAAATTCACATGTGAAAATCCAATTCCATCATCATCATTTTATAATTTTCTCCACTATCAGTACTGTTGTACACATCTTATCTCCACCTCTCTCTCTAGGATCAACTTCAATATATAGATAGAATTAGTGATGTACTGAAATTAGTTAGCAAATACATATATAAGATTCCCATAATTTAATGTATTTAATTTATCCCCGTACTTCATTGATATATAAAATAGTTTTTACTTCCTTATCTATTGTTTATTTTTCATTAAAATCTATTCCTAATTTTTCATTTAATTACTATAATCTGTATTTAACTGATTCCGTGAAGTTTTATAGTTTTGAATATTCCATTAAATGATATTTAGTAATTTTTAAAGGAAACAATCATTATAAATTAAAAATAATTGAGGTCCATATAAAAAAACATAATCATGATTTCATGTTTTTGTAGAGATTTAATGATAATGACTTATAGACTTTTAAGTATTGATTTTACATCAGTTCTTATAGTTTGTCATGGTACATGAATATAATATATAATACGTTCTATTCTTTCATTGATTTTATTAGCATCAGAATATCGATTGATATTATGTCACTTATAATGTCACGTGACTATCTATTTTACATAAAAGTAAAAGATTAAAATCATTCATATGATCTATCCTCTCATTATATTGAGGACCAAAAGAAGTAGCATAGTTTTTATTTCTCCACATTAAAAAGTACATTCACGAGAATCATGACAGATATAGTCGACATTGGCCCCCAGTCATTAGTTTGCATATAATGTAAATCTTTAAATTTATTTAGTTTATTGTTTCACTAGTCACACAACCTAACTCTATACCAAAATAAAAAACACCAGTATAATACTCAAATTTGTACACCATTGTGTCATGACCATTGAAGGGATCATATCTATCCCCCTTTTGGTTTTTGACATAGATAAGGTTATTTTATCTTTTCCTTCTAATCATCTGTCTCATTAATCATTGGCACATCAATGTTATATATATTTACATATATGAATTCTTACTTAATCATGGATATCTCTTTATCACTATCAATATTTTTTTTATTTATTCCTTCACGATTTCTAGGATTACATTAATAAAAAAATTATAATCCAATACTAATGAGGTTAAATTGGAATAATTTTATAAATTAATCATAAAAATGACTTGAAGGGATTTATTTTGACCATGTATGATCAATATTAAATTTTTATCTTGTAAAATGGAAAATTTTTTATCACACACTTTATTAATAAAATTGTATTAGAAAACAAACCTATATATACTACAATTTTATATGATTTTTTACAAATTTATATTAAAAAATTCTCAGTAATCATGAGATATTATGTTTCATTGTATTATTACAATACCTATAATTATCACACACAATCTACTTCATATGTAATTAAATCCATGGGTAAGAGAATGTAAATTGATAAAGAATTTTTAAATTCATGATTTTTTCAAGTCACCCCCATTTAAATCCCCCACTAATTTCAAAAAATCAGCACATTACCCAACATCAACAAGTATAGATTAATCAATATGAATATAATATGACAATTTTTTCCTTTTTTATTTTAATTTAATATCCCTATTATTTGTTTCAATATTGAATTCAATGTACACTTATTATTCTTAATTATATAGCCAATCCATATGAATTAAAATTATTCAATAATTTATTTTAACAGATATTGATCCAATCTATTAAAATAAATTAAAAAAAAATGTGTATAATTGTAATAATTATATAATAGAATAAATATTGGATTTTCAGATATAATATTTCTCATAAGTATAATTCGTGTATTTTCTAATGTTCACAAAAAACATACTAAAAGATGACTCAAACACCATTAGTTTAGTTATTCACTACACATTTTACTAAAATTATAATGGAATCACATTATTTATTATTTAAGACGAATCATCATAATATTTCTCTTTCACAATAAAAAAAACGTACCCAATTCAGAGATAATTAATCATGTAAACTCATTCTAAAATTTAATTTTAGGTAAAATATATTCAATTAAACACCAATTTTATAGATCATTAAATTACATATAATGTGTTATATATGTGATTTTCCTATGAATATTTGATGGATAATGTTCTATAATTTTTTCAAACACAAAAATCTAAACACACACTATTTTTATAGAATATTTTTTACATTATATTTATTATGTACATATATAGAGAGATTAAATGAATTATATCAAAATGGTTTTTAAGAACAATGAAATTTATATATAGGGAATAAATGAATACCCTTAGTTATTGTCAATTCCCTCAAAAGTTCATTTATTTTCAACTTATTTTTCTTTTCAAATTTTTATCCTTCTTGTAAAGATTTATGTGATTTACTTTGTAGAGGAGAATTGATATTTAAAAAAAAAATAAAAAAAATAAAAATTATTGGTCTTGGGATTCTATTATAAAGAACTTATTTTATATAATTTAATCTTATTTCTTTTAATTTAATATTATATCATTTTCATCGAATATTTATCCTCATTTTTTTATTAATGTAATGTTTAATTATTTAAGTTTTAATGATAATAGATTCTTTATAATTTCTAGTAATCCATAATACTATATTTTTATTAATATGAAACACCTTAATGGTATACATGACATAGATTTCAGTTTCCTAGGTAATAATATTACTATTGAATTAAATAATATGATTTAGTGTGTTTCTTTTAATTCACTTTATTAAATCATCATGTCATGAACCAATTTTGACTTACCATTTTTTATGTTTCCATTATCATTTTTTTATTATGATTATCTAAAACCAATTCAAATCATAAATTCACTTATTATTAGAGAAAATGTGTCCAAATATCACTTCCTTCAGTAGCTAGAATATAATTTCTTCAAATTACATCAGAATGTTCCAAGATTTTCCAAAAAACCTATTTGTGTGGCGTCATTATAATGTGGAATTTGAAGGTTATTCTATAATACTATACTGTATATTAATGTTTTTTGAATTATAATTCATTCAATCGTATAATTTATTTTTGTAGAATTATTTTCAATGTTTTTTCAATACCGTTGACTACCCATTAGTATATGGATGATATGGTTATACTATTTCGTATTTATAGTTTTATTTTTTTTTTAAACTTTACATTAATTATTTTTAAAGTTTAATATATATTCACTTATTATATCCTGATTTATTCCATCTCAACATAATATTTTTTGAAGGAAAATTTCAGAACTAAGGTCCCATGTTGTTTGGTAGAGAAATAACCTCAAGAAATAACGACATATAGTCAAATTTAAAAATTATTTATTAACATATATGTGATTTTCACAATTTTAAATTAAAATACTAACCCCAAACATAGAATTTTTCATTATATAGATTTATAGTTTGTATATTGTCTTATATTATTCCTATGTTTAATCTTTCTTTATAGTTATCAGAAGTTCATATATAAAATTATGCATCCTCATAAAGTGTTAGCTACAAAGAATTACTCTCCATAGTCTGTTGATTCAATTTAATTATTTTAAAATGTCTAACAATTGATCATGTTTGTAAATTATTTAAAATTAAAATAAATTACTCATTTTCATGTTTCAAGGTTATATTATTCCAACATACGCTTGAAAATAAAATGTTTCTATTCCCAAAAAATACCTTGATTTTTTTACTAGTTATTTAACTTTAATTATGTTTGAAGTTATTTATTTATTCATCAAAGAGTTTCAATAAAATTATTATGTCCTTACATATCGATTTCATAATTTTTTCATTGTATTGGACATTACACAAAGAGAAGTTACTATTATGTATATATTGAAAATTAGTAGTGAATCATACATTAAAATAAATTTCAATGTACTGAATCTTATATATCCAGGGGATTTTTTTTATTACTCTTTGGTATTTGATAAATTTTAATGAAAAGTATCTCACATATAAAAATATTTCTACTATTTATTTACAATTAATTTAATGTTATTCTCCAATATCAAAATTTTGAAATAAATTGGATATTACTATAGAAACATTTACTCTGAGACATGGATGTGTTATTCATAAATATTCAACTGAATTTATATATTTCATTAAATGGGATATCATATGTATTAATAAATAATACTATCCAAGGATGTTTTTATATTACGTGTTGAGATTTACTCTGGTATTTTGAAATAGATGATCATATGTATTATTTTAATGTTAAAAAAATTAAAATTTATATTTTTAGAAGTTATTCATGTATATACATGGAAATTATTTAAGATTATATATACTGTGGTTGGTATATATTCTTATATATGACATAATGATTAAAAAAACATTATGTATTTAAATTTTAAATATTTTTGTGGAAATTTAATAGTTAATGATTTAAAATTAAATATTTCTTAATATTGAAATATTTAAAAAAACGAATTATTTTAGGATGAGGATGAAAATTAATTTATTAATTTTATATTTAAAATAATGATTATATAATCTCTATGAAGATTACTATATAGATGGAGAAGATAGAGGGTTATTTTCACTAAATTAAATTAAAATATAATCAATTTATTTCTAAAAAATAATATATTACAAATGAAAAGACAAATAAAATTCGCATAAACATATGATTTTATATTACTATTAATTTATTTATTATTCTAAAAGCAATGTTATTTATTTTTCAATGATGAAATTAAAAAACAAGTACGAGAGAAAAGAAAGTACTACGAATACTATGTGTCATTTATTATTGTAGATTTGGACTTGAATCCTTTATAGTTACACAATGGATACATACCTGTTTTTTTCATGAATATTAAAATTTATATGATTGTAATTTTACACAATAATACATTAAAAATATAATAAAATTATAAACCCTATATCATATTTCTTTAGTGAAAAATTGGTTTATTATATGGTAATGGTGGGACTTAGGATATATATTTTTTCATATAAGGGATAAATATATTAAGTTAAATATATTTTAACTTATATAGATCAAGTGTTAGGTGAATATACTCAGAAAAGAGATCCCTATAAATGGATCTGTATATAATTACAATACCATCATAGGTTGTTGGTGGAATTTAGTAGGGGAATTTACATGAAGGTTAAAAAACACAAGGAATCCTATTGTTTATTTTTTTTGTTTTTAATTTTATCAATTATAATTAATTTTTAAAATGATTATTGAATAATAAATTTATTTAAAGGGGAAAATTCAATTTTTAAAGAGAAATTACAGAAACCAATTCCCCACCTCTTGAGTAATTTTAATTAACAAATAAAAATACATGTGGTATTAGATCTAGAGATTCTGAGATCTATAAATTGGTTTTTTTAATAATAAATATTTACTGTTTTTACTAAAATCGATAATCTATGAGAAATCATGTCTATGGTTAGAGTTATTTTTTTTAATTATTAGAATTATTGTTTTCAGAAGAAAATAATGATTTTATATCTTAATAATTTTGTCTTGATAGATTATATGAATTTAATATAAATTTGTGTGGTACCAAATAGTGAAAATGATCTTTATATTAATGGTTAATAGTATGTATATGATTTAAATATATAAATTTAAAATTTTATTATTAATGGATTAAGAAATGATGATTTAAGCAGTGTTTCAAAATGAATAAATGATTATGATATGTGGGAAAAATTGATTCTTATTATTATGTTTTTGATTATTTTTGGAGATTGATGTACAGTAATATAAAATTAAAGTTCGATACATTCAATTGTTTAAGGGAGAAATAATCACCCAAATAAATGGACGAATTGCTAAAATTATGAACATTGTCACTACCATAGGTATTTCTATTCCAGATTCAGATTATATAGTATTATTATTAATATTTTACTAATTATATCTTGTGGAATTTCTATTAAATTTAAAAAAATATTTTTTAGTTAATATTCTAAAAGTGAATAATTTGATTGGTACTCTCAATAAGTGTTATTATGAAATGAAATATGAAGCCAATTTTAATTACCCACATCATTATGTTTTTTGAAATTCATAGGATGATCGATTTTTTGAAACTATTGAATGGTTCATTTCAAGAATTAGAATTTAGAATATGAATTTATGTTTTCAATCATTTCAAGATAATGATAATGAATTTAGATCATGGATCAATTTATGTATTGGGTGGTGAATTTTTCATTATAGAAGTTATTTTGGGAATTTAAAAAATTATTTTGTAGTAGTAACAAGATACAATGTGGAAACATAAAATAGTTTATCATTCAATGAGGTTTTAGAAGCTGCACCATGATGGTCAATGGCCTCAGCTTCATTTCAATACAAGGTAGTACTATCATGACCAATATGGGACACACCATGTTGGTGTTAGCCATGGTATGGGGTCTATTACCTTGGACCGGTTGTACTATTTCCTTAAATATCTATGCCATAGTGAAGGTTGGATAAGGAATGAAAATATTCAACGGTGGTCATGCCAAGACCCCCCTTATGTTCATGCTGCAACATTGTTAAGAAATGTGGTGGTTCCCACCATGAAATCCACATTTCACCATGATCAATGTTTCACTATTTTCATTAAAGAGGATCAAAATAGTGATTTAATGGTTTTCCCACCTAATATTTTTTGGATTTAAGGGAATCACTCAAGGGAATACTAATCAACCCTTCTCCCAATATTCCAACATTTTTCCCCATTGTGTGAGATGGTATTGGGTATGAATTTTTAGTGATTCCTCCTACGTTATTACTTTCAATTTCACATATTTTGGTTTCCATTACATCCCATTAATGTACAGAGTTATTTATTTTATTATATTGATTATTTTCAATAGATCAATTTGGAAATAATAAAACATTTTTTGGATTTTATGTTATATATATAAAATATTCATTAAAATGATGAATAAATGAGGTTTTTTGTTATTTGGATGATGCGAAATTTCACTTTGAGTTCCAAGAAAATATACATCTATTGATTAAATTAAATAATTAATTCAAAGTATATAGAATTAATTATTTGTGTTGTATGGATTAATAGTGAAGCCCGATAGCTTCTACTAGGATTGGTGAGGCGTGGAATGGATTATTTATGGTGGTTCTGGTAATGGAATGGGTGGTAGAACATATATTGAGGTAGGTGGTCACTTTAATAAATAACCATAATATTTTTATGCATTAATTTTTTCCTATATACTCATTTCACTAGATTGAATAAATAATTAGAGGATGATATGTTTCTAGAGGAATTTATAAGGTTTTATTGAACCTTTAGAGGTTTGAATATGTTCTTTTAATCAGATTGGTGTTTTTAGAACTTCATACTAACTATATCTCTAATAGGAGATAGTACTAGTATAGCTTACAAGGGACCAAATATGGGTTTTAGGGTTTGAGATAAGATTTGGGTAGCGCGAAATGATTTATTAAGATAGTTGGGTAGTCATGAGGTCCTTTTTCCTTTAGGTGATGGGTGAGAAAACTGTTTGTGTCATACCCAATGACTGACACCATACATAGTGTGGATTAAGCATTAATAAGAACCAATAATAAGAATAGTCCTCCTGGATAAAAAAATTTCTTATAAATAAGTTATTCCTCATGGTACGAAGATGATAGATCTCCCAATGGAGAAAGAAGATAGCACCCAGACATGGGATATGTTGATTTTATAGGTTATTTGGCACAAAGAAGAAAATTATTGAAGATAAAGGTTGTTAAGGATAACCATGGGTATTAGGACTTCAGATATTCTTTGGAATCAGAATAGGATGGTACCTACCATTATATTCCATCTATAGAGAGAGGACAGGGGATATGAGTCCATGAAACATTATGATTTCATATTTTTGTAGAAAAATATATATTGGGGGTGTCAGATGACCATAACAGAAGCATTTATGGAAAATAAAATAAACCAAAGAGGAAGGATATGTTTTACCAATGTGGAGAGACCATTTTAAGAAAAATGAATCAACCCTGAGTTATTAAAACCCTATGTTTTTTTATCATATGAGATGGGATATGGCCAAATAATTTTTTGTTATGTTGGATGGTCATGACACTAAGACATGTTTAAAGTGTATGGAGATATGGAGGATGTGTTAGACACAACCTTTATTGAGAGAGATGTTTTTAGGATGCTTGCCATTTTTTGAGTTATAGGTTATTAGAAGAGTCCAGTGAGAATATGAAGGTGTCAATCTAGTGATTCTTTTGAGATCCCCCTGGTGTAGGGGAGTTTTTATGTGGTGAAAATTTCTTTATTAATAGGTTGTAGTAAGTGATTTGTGTCCTCATCCTATGCCAGAGGGGAAAAGATTGAATGTTTGAACCATACTTTAGTATGGGGAATGTTTCATGATGTGATTTGATATGTGATTTGAACTGTAAACCCTTCCATGAGAGATTAAGTATAGGTCATTATTTTTATGTGCTAACATTGTAGGAGAAGGTGTTGGTATGACCTAATTGAGTGAGAAGTTAAGACCATGATTTTCACACTAGTCCTAAACATGCTCCTTTAGGTAGTGGTTGGGTACTATGTGAACACCCAACTCTAAAACAGTAGATATGGGTTGGGGTCCAATAAAATTTCCTACCATGATTCATTGGGTATTTTCTCAAATATATTTAAAAAGTATTATATAATAAATAATTTCTATTATTCTTCCAATGATGGTACGATAAGGTGTTCTGGGGCCTACTTAACAAAATATGACTTCATGCACAAGGAGATTTGGCAGCTTGGTTATTACATGAAATCTAGTTTTATTCTTTTATAATTATATTTCACCAAGAATAAATTTAAAATATTTTACATACATAGGGAAATTAGTGAGACCCTACTATGTTTTATTTATCAAACATTTTATGGGTGACCTAGTGTATGTACAGAACTTATAATTGTTTTTTATGTTAGAGAGTATAATTTTAGTATATTGGGATGATTCTATTGGGCATGTATCTGATATTTTTTATTAAGGATTGGTAATATCTTTAGAAAAATTGTTTAATTTTTTATATGAATAGACAAATGGGAGATAAGTGGTTTTATGAATTTATGCTCCACATGTATTGGTACAGATGTTTTTTAAATTTTTTATGTGTAATCAAATTATGTTCAATTATTATATATTTATTTCATCTATTTTTTCACACATATTAGAGGTCATAATATGCCCAATGTTTTTATATACAACTCCCATATAGTCTATAACCTTTGGCATATAGGGATACACCACAGAGGTCATGTCATTCCCCTATGCTAGGATAATGGTGAGTAGTCTGTAAATAGTGAATAATAATGTTATAATATGGGGATTTGTTTTAATTTTCTATTTATTGAGAATAAAGAAAATATTTTTATTAATGTGTTATATCATTTGATAAACCTAGGACTAGTGATTCAAGATTACTTTTGACATGGTAAATCTTGGCTACCAGGGTATCAGAATTGATGTTTTTGTTTTATTTTTTTTTTGTCGCTATTTTTATTTGATATGATGAGTTTAATGTAAGTTACTAATTATGTTATTGGATTTTTTACAATAATAAATATCCCATTATTCATGAATCTTAATCTATACATAATATTTACATGACATATGTATGATTTTTTGTGATTGTTTTAAAAGGAAATAGTGATTAGTTATTGACAATATCAACAATACATTATATGATTTTTAATATTACTTTTTGTTATAATTTTAAAAAAATAAAACATGATATTTTATATTATTATTCATATTTTGGATACTTAGTGAGAACATTATTTAGTGATGACCGTATAATGCCATGGTATGAGGGATGTATAGTGACCATTAATGGGTCAGTGCATGCATTGAATGCCTCAATGATTTAAACCTAGTGGGTTTGTTGTAAAAGTTGTATAAAAGAGAAGAAATTTGTGTATTATCATGAATTCTTTTAGTATTCATTCTCCATTACTAAATTTTTTTGACAAAAACATCTTTGGAGTTTTTCCATATACATTCTTAGAGGAACTCTAATTGATCGAACATGGTGCATCAAGAGAGACATCTGAATGGGCTGAGTAATTAAATGTGGAATGACTTGTATTTTTTTATGGTTAGGATGAGATGTTATGATTACTAGTATTCATGTCCCTATTAAATCAGTGTGGTTTTGGAGGAAATTTTGGACTGCTTTTATATTCTCGTGGGTTAGGAAAATTCCCATGTTGAGGGTGATCATGTGGTTTTATATGGAATGAGTGAAAATCCATGAGTTGGTTAGATGAGACTAAAATATATAATATCACATTTTTCTTGATTTATGTGTGATTATGAGGGATGGGATGTGATTCATTGGAACATTAGTAATGTTACACGTTCTGGTCGTAATGGCTTATGTGCCTATTGAGTTCAAATGACATTGAGAGAAGATTAGTTATAAATAACATGTGATAAGGTTCTTAGTGGTCCACACATCCTTGGGAAAATGATATTTTGATTTGTATTTATTTTTGATAAAATTATTTTTGAACGAGGAAAAGGGTGCACTATATATTTATGGTGTTCAATGTTTTCCAGATATGTGAGTTACTGCATATCTGTTAAGAACCGATGGATCAATGAGATTCACGAAGGAATGGTATTCTAGGGGTTTTGTTATGAATATGATATGTATTCCATTATTGAGATGGGGAATCATAAATAGATCATGGTATCATGGTTTAATCAATAGAATATTGATTCTAGATATGTGTTTTATAGGATGAGTGGGCATTCCTTAGGAGGAGGGCGTATGAGTTGTGTTGGAACTGATTTGGGTTTGCACTGGAGCAGTGTAAGAAAATACCCTTGGTGGGGAGTGAATCTAATTGCAGTTGGGTTTTGGTGGCTGTCAAAGATTATGTTCATGTTGAGTTGAGAATGGGTGGATTTTATTTTGTGTTGGAACTCGAGTGAAAGTGAGAAGACTATGTCCGTCCATTACATGTGGTGATAGATGGAGTTATTACCATTAAAATTGGTGGTTTGGTTTAGCAGAGGAACTATAATGATATTCTTAGGATGGGGAGTATTTTATTGGCCATATAAGAATGATCCCCGTGTTTGATATATTAAGGGTGTAGGAGACTGGTCAGTCGATGGTCCAGATGTAATTGGGATATTGGTTTGTAGGAATGAACTGATGTGATTTGGATCCTTATTAAACACTATATTTTGGATCCTAATTTTGTGTTAGTTATAATCAGAGCATTTAAATCGATCTTGAGATGATGTTAAGGGGATATGTTATTAAATCATATCAGGGGTGAATGGGTGATCATAGTGGAGCATGATTTTTGAATCTAGATAATTGATGATATAACCATAAAATTACATTTATAATTAGGTTTTAACATTAATGTGGGTGATTTGATGATTTGATGATATCTTTGGGTGACAACGTATTGTGAATAGTCATTGAAATAGAAGATGAACATTGACTAGTGTGTTGATGTGTCAACAATTGAGGTTGAGAATTTGGGAGAGAGGTTGACTAGAGAAGGAATGGCCAATGTTTTTATATAGTTTTGTATGTAGTGAGGTATAAACCATATTGGATTTCATGATGTTCCATAATGTACACTTTGATAGGGGATTCCGATAGTGGGGATCACCATGGAATAGAATCAAACTTTGTATGTAGAATTTGTATATTGGAGAGAAACATAATAATTTATATGAATTAGTTGATAATGCTTCGATGTTTTAGGATGGAAGAGTGTAGTATAGAATAACCTCGGTATTGGTGGTTAGGGTGAGTGGCTAGCCTGGGTTTTAATGAATAATAAACCATGGTGTTTGATTTTCATCGAAGAATAACGTTCACGATTTAGAGATGGAATGTATCTAGTTGTTTATGAATCTACAATTGAGGTATTCAATAATCAATTACTATAGAAACACTAAAGATTATTGAAGATTTAAAGAATTTTAGTGTGACTAATAATTACCCACATAATTATGGGCTATGAAATATATTGGTATTTTAAATTATATGGTCTTTAAGGAGGTTCTGTTTTAGGAATTTAAATTCAAACCAAGAATAAATATATTAGAATATCTTATGAAGCTGTGTTTGGATATGGATCGAGGCTTGAGTGATGTTTTAGGGGATTTAGTATTTAATAGAGTAATTATTATAGTCCTTTGTTAAATTCCACTACTACATCAGGTTTCTTCATGAATCATTTGTTTAACCATGATGACTGATAGTGGGGCATCATTCTGTGAGGGTTAAGGGGATACATTGTGACAGACAAGGCCCTCAGGTTTAGTTATTCTACCTAGAAATCACACTCTGACCCAAAATTTCTGCTTTCTGATGATTTTGTCTATTGGTATGGGCCCTTTACCATGTATAGGATGAATCATGACCATGAGAGGTTATGTCGTGTTGGAGGAAATTCGAAAACTTGTCCCTCTAGCTGCTGGGATGTTCCAGGACCCCCCTTGGTCACATTTTTACCTTTTAGATTGAAGGTAATTTCATAAAATGACCCCCATATCATATAATTCTTGAGACAATTGTTTTTTTAACATGATATGATTGGTAATTTATTGGTAAACCCCCGTGATTTTTTAAAGAGTATGGGATTTGGGAGAGGGATAAATGACCTACCCACTCCCCCTATTCCTCAAATTAATAATGAATGTTTTGGGTATTTTTTATGGTTTGATAGTGAATAAATGTATTTTTGTCATAATATGTCCCCTAATTTTGGTTTCTTTATATCAATTTCTATTTACTAAAATCAATAATGAAATATTGATGGTTTCTATGGGTGAATGGTGGATATAATCTTCAATTATATGGATTTAATGTAAGATGGATAAAGGAAACCACATAAGAATGATGACAAGAGGTTCCATGTGGTTTTGGTGACGGGTTTATTCCTTATTAGTTTGGAGGAAATATACAAATTTATATTAAATTAAATAATTAATTATTTAAGTCATATATATTTTGATAGGATCTCTATTGCTTGTACGATCTTCATTGATGCATGAATGGGCTTATCTAAGGGTGTGAAAGGAATGCATTAGGTTGAAACTATAATATAGAGATAAGTGTTCCCATTAACACAATTCCATATTCTTTTTATTAATTATTTATTTCTATTTTTAATGTTTCATTCGACTAAGTAGAGAAATTATAACCAAGAGAGACTTATATAAAGAGAGTGGGTTTCATTGATCGTCCTCAACTTAGAACATGTTCTATTTAGAAATATTGTGTTTTCAAAAATTCCCAAAGTCTATATATATATATATATAGGGGGAGAACGTGTTGGTCTAGCTAAAAATATACCAACTATAGGGTCTCCATCACTAGTATACCAAATTTTAGGGTTACATTATTACAATGGAATATTATACAAGGTATCAAATCCTGAATGACTAATTCATTAAATAGCCTTGATAAACTAGATACATAAATGAATTAAAATGAAAATTGAATACATAAAATAAATCATTGTATTATATTTGAGTACACTATTATACCTTTTATCATATCCCTATATATCATTAACAATAAACTCCCAATAGTCTTAGGAAAAAATAAAACCTAAGAATGGTGTGAGATGATTGATCAATAAGGGTAAGAATACCATGGATGTTTTATAATAAAATAAGGCACAATCATTAAATAATTTTAAATAACTAAAACACATTCCATTAAATATATTACATAAAAATGAAAAATAATATGGAAAAAATAAATAATGATCAAATAATTCCATACATATAATCACGTGACCTTGAAACATTTCCATGGAAATTATGACTAATTGAATAAACACATAGACATCATTGACTGATGTCATAATGATGGAATTAATAATGATAGTCATTTGAATCATTCCTTCAAGGAACTATACTAGGACATACATAATCTCTATTCCTTGTTCCAATACATTTTATAGAAATGGGTAAGTCCTTGGATAAAAACTCAATATAGTTCGTCTCATGAGAAATGTCAATGTATCGAGGAGCTATATCATGCATCGACCATCAAATTCAATTTCCAATTATATCCTAATATGAATGGGGTGAAACATAATAAATATATACATTTTCTAATAAAAACTATCATATTAAATGTCAATCATTACCCCAATCAATAAACATAATAAAAAACATGCAATGTAATATGGTGAATGGTAAAAAAATTATACATCCTCTATCAAAATGGTCTTATAGAATAAAAAAATAATATGGATGATATCAATAAAACATATCCCCAAATGATCATATATTAAATAAAGGTTTTATTTCATTTAGGAATAAAAATACTATCAAAATTATATTAAAAAATTTATTTTAAGAAAATATCCTTTTCAAATTGAAAATATTTTAAAAACTACAAGTTCAATATTTTTTTAAGAACTCATTTCATTGAAAATGAAATTTTAAATTATAATATATCAATTAAAATTTAATTTTCAAAGAAATTGGGATACTCTATATATGATGTACATGTTAAAATAAAGAGTCATTTAACATTTTCTATAAAATCCATATGTGCTGTTGTTTAATATAAAAAATGAAGATTCATTTCAAAATGATTTTTAAAAATTTAAACATGGAAGTTTATTTTTTTAATAAAAAATTTAAAAAATTTATAGAAAACATGGTTTTTGAAGCTAATGGATTGTCGATCAAAGATAGAAATAATGTCGGTTTTTCATAAAAACAATTCACAACCATTTTTTGTAGAAATGAGAACAAAATGACTCTACAACGTTATAAGATAATGAAT
This sequence comes from Viscum album, assembly GCA_963277665.1. Lineage (NCBI taxonomy): Eukaryota > Viridiplantae > Streptophyta > Magnoliopsida > Santalales > Viscaceae > Viscum > Viscum album. Next base: position 1,134,160,745 of record OY728153.1, on the reverse strand, counting down.
AAATAGAATATAAAATAATTCAATATTTTATGAAGTGTTCATCATAATATTTCATCATCCTAAATTTAATAATAAAAAATATTGATGAACTATCACATTGTAAAACAAACCATTTCCACTTTGGAGACTTTTGAATCCTAAAACCCATAATATAAATAACATTTAATGAATCATTATATACAATGAATATAAATTAATTCATGATAAAAATATAAATTTTTAATTATATACACCCCATAAAAGAACTAACATGTGAATATGGAATACGTCTCATGGAAGAAAAGTGAGATGAGAAACACAAACCTCCGGTTTGACTTCCTTAAAATGTGTCTAACCTCTTATATAATAAATTTAAGATTATTATATGTCTATTAAATAACCATAAAAGTATATTGCAAACTATATATGATTTTTATAAGGTTTTTATTACACTTTTGTTAATAATTATTTTATGAAATCGTTGTTTCTGGTTATAATTGCTTTGTTTTTCTTGTATGTTTTTGTTATATAATTTCGGTCCAGTTACATTGATCACAGTTACATAATGTCTATACTTTTTAAGAATGATATAAATATATAATATATAGACAATAAATTTATTTTTATTAATCTATAACAGTTAGTTATTGAAAATGGATTACATAGTTCATAGAGATGGTAGGTTGTATGTATGCATGAATGTTGTTTCTATTTTTCTTAAAGGACAGAAAAATGGAAAATATATATTAATTCATTTTTCTAGAATCCTAATTATTATATATTAATCATTTATATTTATCAAGCATACCCTTATTACCATCAATGTAAAAATAAAATGATAAAAAAATTTACATCACTATGTGATGGTGGTTATCTTGATGTATGTACAAGAAACATTGTTATTATTCAGTGTATAAAAATGATAAAAGTATGGTTTTATATTATATTTTTATAATTATTTTTAGTTAAAAAAATATACCATATAATTATTAAATATCTCCTTAATACCATCCATGTAAATTATAATATAAAAAATAATTGACATCAATTTGTGAGGTGATATCCAACCATACACATGAGTGATGTTATCTTATCCCCCAAAGAATAGATTGTCAGAAGGTATATGTGATATCATAAATCCAGATGTATAAAAAAATAATAAATACAATATTATTATGTTAAATTCACCATTATATATATTCATTAATGATTATGATGGAAAATTAAGTAAATCTGTTCATGATGATGTAGAAGACCATACACACAATCTACGTTTTCATATTCCATTTGATGGATGAGGATATGGATATAGGTAATAAACATAACATAATAACATCTTACTGTATGGTAGATATTGTCATTGTGATATCCTGGACATCATTAAATTATGTTATTTTTTAAATTTTATTTTAAATCTTATAATGATTTATAATTAAAAGTTTAACATGAGTATGGGGATGCTCATTGGTGTTCCGGGGGGTCAGGATATGAACAATAGGGAAATCAGACCATCTGGTGCATGTTGCACAGTTGGTTCATGTTTAGTACAAATCATACACCCAGACCACACTAACCAGGAGGAGTGGAGAATGATTAGTTAATCCAATCAAGGGGTAAATCCAAATTATGGGGTCTTGAGAATATTTATTCTATAGGGTTGGCACATGGTTTGGAAAATTGTTTGGCCAAACCTTGTCCAACATTAAAAAATTTAGAAATTACCTTCTCCCCTTTGGAATTTTATGTTTTTTTTCGATTTATTCACCCATTTATTATCCAAAAACCCTACTGGAAAAAAACCCTTTCCAAGGATCAATTTTCAACATTTGTAAGAAGTTTAGATGTGTATTTGGGTGAGCATCGAAGCTTCAGGCAAGTCCAAAACTTCACTTTGATATCTTTTCTAGATTAGGGCATGTTTTGTTGTTCTTCTCTATCCAAATATCTAAAAACATGTTTTTCAAGTATAACATAGGTTAGGGCTTCAAAGATTTATTGAATCCAACTATAAGGATAATGATAAGTGAGTAATCATCCCCATATTATAGTTAGTTAGTCTATAAGTTATATCACATAGTCTTGAAGTTGTTTTTTTCTTGTTTGGTTGTGTTATTGGTCCACCCATTTTGTGAAATAGTTTCTTTTAGTGGTATTGGATAAAATAGTTGTCTAAATGATTAATTCAACCACTCATGATCCACGAGGGATTCCGTGAGATTTACTAAATCAAGTTTGGTCCACCCATGTGGTGTGAAAAAAATTTGAACAAGTATAATTGTAATATTAAGGATGTAATTTACTAGTTACAAAGTATATCAAATGATGTTCATGTGGATATTCTAGTTGAGTGGAAATAAGAATAATAATAGTCGTGTCTAGAATTTTACAATGTCATAAGGTATTCATCGTCTAAATATGAAATGTGTTGGATTTAATAAATTGATTATGTTAAATGAAATATGAATTGGACATGACTGGATTAATGTGTTAAATTGAAAAATGATTTTGAATTGTTAAATGAGTTATATTGGTTAACATATTTCTATTGATGTATAAATTAAATGGATGAGGTATTGAAATAGTTAATTATGCAAATGGGTTAACGCATGATAAAAGGAAATGTGTTAAATTGGATATGCAATTTAATTGGTATTTGTGATAATGACTTTAGACATGATATTAATTCACATGATGAATGTTTATGTGATGTGAACATATAGTGTATTGAATCATATGGCTTGTGATATAGATTATTTGGTAAGTTGATAAATAAGAATGTGCACATGGATTAGAATTTGGGGGGAATTGGAAATCAAGATCTACACCCACAAGTCAGTCTAGAATGAGGTTTTAAAACCCACCCCATAATGCAAGGGTTAGGGAAGGGGATAGAGGCTATATTCCCATAATATAAGCATATGTTGAGATTACTTTTGTTTTTTGGTTTATGAAATTATTATTCTTAGTGAGATAGGGGACATGACTGATTCCCTTATTTATAGTAATTAGGAAGCTTTGGGTGTTGTTTAAAATATTTAATTAATTAATATATGAAACAAGTGATGTAAATAAATCAATATATTTAAAAGGATTAAGTGAATCTTGTTAACTAATGGATCCAGACTTGTCATGGTTTACTTTGGTATTTATTTAGTACATTCATGCACTTTTCATTTAAACTTGATATTTGGTAGAGACCGTTTGTGTTGGCCTATTGAGATTTACTCACACCCGGTTCAAGCCTGCATTGGGTACTTGAGAAGATTTCATATAATTAGGAAAGAATAAGCGATATAGAAAATTATATATAGTTGAGTTGGTCTTGGGATGTGCATGGATACGATCCAAACATGGAGTTTGGACCTATTTTGGGGATTCAACTATTGTCTTTATTTTGGATTTTCATCACTTTTATCATTTTTAACATGACATGCAATGTTTTATTATTTTGTTTTGATCTATACCATATTTGGGAAATGGTTATATCCATGTTTCTAATTTATTTTTTATTATTTACATTATTTCAAATTTTATATGTATGGTATTACTCTGGTAGTGGGGGTATAGGATTCCAACATGATCCATTAGAAACTCGATTTTAGTCGGCAACCTCTGCAATATGGGGAGGCTAGCTTGAGAAAATGTGATGACCCATCTAGTCGAATTGGTTTAATGGAATCCAGGTTTGGGATGTTACAATGTGGAATCATAGGTTGATTATTTTAAGTTTTCTCGTTATATTGGGATGTAGAATGAATGATTATTATGTGTAGTATATTGAAAATGACCTCGGTATTTGGAGTAGCTTTCACAAGTATAGGGGAAACACACATTCTTATTGTGGAATTGTTATTCTTAGTGAGTGTTGGTATAGTTCAATGATATTTCACCATGGGGTGATGCACTTTTTGTCTGATCTAAAAAAATTATGACAATTTTCTTGTTAATATAATGACATGATATTGTGAAATCATGCTTCATTATAATAACCTAGGGATCTATGTGGCATGAATCATGATACAAACACACAAGATTGGTATTTGGTATATGAAGGGTAGAATGTAATTTTATTTATTAAATTTTTTGATGAAAATGGTGTTTAATAAAGGATGAATATTAGTAAAAACTAAATATTTATATATAAAGGTTAACTAATTGTGCTAAATAAAGGGATTTAATGAGTTAAAATGTAGAATGCAGCATGTTATAAAATAGAAAATGTTATTAAGATGAAAAATTTGTATGTATGTGTGGAAATTGTTTTCAAAAAGGATTCTAATGTTATATTTGTGACTAAGTATATTGGTTTATGCCATGTTACCCATTACTCATAGCAAAGATTGTCAAGGGTAGGGTTATAGATGTGATGTTTTTCGTTGAAGTGGTGTGTGAGAAATAGGGTATTTATCGATATGGTAGAGCCTTATTTTATGTAAACTATGGAAATATTTTGTTATGTGTTATAATACTCATGTTTAAATTAGTAGTGAAATACCACAACAATGATGGGTGCTTGTTGGGAAACAATAGGAAATCATTGGGAATGTTCCTATAGAAGTTGGAAAAGAAGGCCTAGTTGTTAAATATTACATTAGAGAAGATACGTTTGGTGATAAATTTTCTAATTTTATACTGATGATGGAACGTGTCCCAATATGGGTGATGTCAAGTATGTTTGATCTGAGAAGACAATGTAAATTACAGCACCCTACAATATTTGATAGTAAGGGTGGGACATATGAAGAATATTCCAAGAGATATTCCATCTAGAAAATTTTTGATCCCTTGGACACTCCTCCTAAAAGTAGATTAATGTTGATAGCCTATATGATGCGATCACTGGTGAAGAGCAATGTGATATTCTATTTTAGACATATTAGGACATAGGGGTGTTATTTAAGTACACGCAGTATATGTTTAAGAAACCCTTCTATCTTGATAAAATGAGGCAACAGAAGGTTGCAATGTGTATGAGGTTGACCCAAGGGACCAACTTAGTAAAGGATTATGTTATCCAGTTCCTCAACTTGAAACTCTCTATCCCAATATTGTCAGGGGACAAGGCCTATACAAATAGACACATATTCGATGGAATTCAATATTGGATGAAGACCTAGGTGAATATATTTCATTTAAAGATGTTTTTAGATGTTTTAGACCAGGACCTTATTTCATAGGGGATATTAATGGAGGACTCCTACATTGGGGTTGTGGTTTCTGTTGGAAGGTCCAGTGGTGTGACATTCAATGGATGGAAGTGTCATTTTAGAAATACCCTTTAGGGAGGAAGTGTGGTGAGTATTTGGAATAATGAATCTGCCACTTAGTGTGGTGATTAATATTTTTTCTATAAATGTGGCAGGACAATGTACATTTGTGGCTCGTGTCCGTTAGTGCTGAATGAGTTTTGACCATGAGATAGAATTGGGAATGTGCAGTTGTTATTTAAGAACCCACTATAACTAGGCACTAATAGAGGATTGAGTAATTTTTGGAGTGTTGGTAGGGGTTAGTTACCCCTTATTAAGAAGACAGTTGGAGCATAACTGGTCGTATCTGATAGGGTGACCGAAATGGTACTCCAGGGTGAGAGTGCCCATATCTTTAGGGTAGTATAGTGATATGTTCATAGTCTATAGCCTAGGGAATATGGGCAGTTCACCTTCAAATTATTAAACCAATACATGAATATGGTGAGGCCTAACCATCAACATCAAGAGGTATGATTCATATAGATTCCACGATTTATAGTGCATTATTTGATATAGGTGCCTCACATTAATTTATATCTGATCAATTGTTTATTATATTATACCTATAAGTGGTATCTATATGTGCAGTTATTCTTATTCACACATAGTTCGGGATGCGAGCAGTAAATAACCTATATTGCAAGGGGTGTGCCCTCGGGTTTAGGGGTTCCATTTTCTTTAGGACTTGTTTGTGTAAGAGATGTTAAGAATTTATATAATTATGAGTATTAATTGGAATTTATTGGTAAGTTTTTTATAATTCCAATATTGATTATTACCACCATAGTATTATGTTCATGTCCCTTGAATGGAATATCTCAATACACCATTTTGAATTTGATATTCGAGCTGGACATCTATTGATAGACAATTAGTACATCAGTGAACTCATATCCCTAGTGGGTTATCTTATTCTTGATGATGGTGAGGTAGATAAAAATTAATTTATTCTTGTGGTGGATTAGTTTCAGGATGTTATTCTTGAGGACATGTTAGGGTTGCTACCGGGGAGAGAGTATGAGTTCATGATTGAGTTGGGGTTGGGGATGAAACAATTTTTGTTCCATCATATAAAATGGCACTGGACGAACTATATGAACTTCAAAATCACTTGGGGAAACTAGAGAAAAATGGGTTTACTCCCCTGATTATATCACCTATGGATCTATAACATTTTTCTCAAGAATTTTGATGTGTCCTTGTAGTTTTGTGTTGATTTTAGGAATCCGAATCTGATAATGGCTAATAACCGATATCCTCTTCCACAATCTATGTTATTTTTGACCGGCTGATAGGTTCTTCAATTTTCTCCATGATTGATATTAGATTGAGGTATAATCAGTTAATGGATAAACTTTATGATATACCATAGACTGAAATTAGGAATATGCATGTTTGGTATGAGTTTTTTGTGAATTTTTTTTCATTTTGACCGATACATCACTAGTGTTTATGTAAGAAATGAACTGAATCATTAATACTTATATGGATCAGTTTGTAATGGTATTTTTATAGGAAATCATAGAGTACTCTAAGACTAACTAAAATCATGATAAACATATTGAAATTTCCATGAGTACACTAAGAGAGCATAGGATATATTCAAAGAAATAAAAATTCCATTTTTTGACTGATAGGTAGAATTTCAAGGGTCACATCATCTTGGAATAATGTGTTTATGCGGACCCTGAGAAATTGAAAGTTGTTTTGTATTAGAAGCATCCCTAGAATATTAATCACATCTACTATTTTTCGGGATTACTTGGAGATTAATGAAGTTACTTCAATGAATTGTCTCATTTGGTATCACAACGTTTTAGATTGACAAAAAAGAGAATCAAGTTTCAATTTTATAAGGCATGTGATAATTCCTATGAGAACATTACGAATCCACAGAATACTCACTAATTTTGTTTCTAACCGAGACATGTATAGAGTATACCTAGTTTTTTCAGTCATCTGATGTTGGTCTTGGGTTAGTGTTGATGCAGAAGGATCAAGTTATGGAGTATGGGTCTTGGTAGAAGAGGCCTCTTGAGAAAATTACCCTATGTATGATCTTGAATTGTATGGAATGGTTTATTCTTTAAAGATTTAATGAAATTACATGTTGGGGAATGGATTATAATGTATGTCGTTCATAGAATCATTAAGTAAATATTCTCCAAAATTATCATAATATTCAAAGGTTAATGTTGTTTGATTACATGAAATAATTTTATTGTGAAGTAGCTTATATGCTGGGAAATATGATAAATTTGTGTAGATTATTTGATTCAAAATACTTAGAACAAAAAGGTTCATGAATCCATTCCTAGGGGGGTGATGGTGTTGTTTATATAAATGTTCCTATAGGTTTAGGATTGGAAGTTCTATATGTCACTCACATCATTATCAGTTTAGTCCAAAATTCTAAAATTGATCAAGGAGAGGAAATATTTGGATCTTGAGGGTATGCACATGAGGTAATTTCTTAGAGGCAATGATCCACCTTTTCTTTTGGATGATGGTGATGATGAGAATGTTTATATTCATGACTACGTGGATATACCTATATTTATATGGGAATAACTGATGTGTGATTTCAATGCCTCTGTGTGGGTAGTGCATCCTGGTTTGACCAAAATGTACCCTGATCTTCATAGAGAGTATTGGTGTCTAATGGTGAAGAGAGATATTGCACATTTTGTGATGAAATTACTTACCTATTAGTAATTGAATGATGAGCATCAATGAAGAAGTTGTTTTTTACATCCATTATCCATTCCAGAATGGAAGTGGGATGATGTGATAATGTATTTTTTGTGGTTCTTCTGAGGACACCTAGTAAGAATGATGCAATCCATGTGGTTGTGTATCTATTGACAAAGGTGGATCATTTTCTATGGACTCAATATACCTTCTACATTGATAAGATTGGTGATTTGTTTTTTCTTGAGGTAGTTTTATTTCTGGGGGTTCGGTGAAAGATAGTTTCATATCATGATCTGCATTTTACTTCACACTTATGGTTGGGGTTTAATAATACACTTGTTACCTGGATTATTTGAGTAGTGATTTACACCCACAGAGGGAAGGGAAGTGATAATTTACTAATTAAGATATAGAGGAAATGATGAGAGTGTGTGTCCTGTATTTTTATTGATCATGGGAGAAACAATTTTATCTCATTGAGTTCACCTTTAACAACTATTACCAAATAATGATTCAAATTTCACCATATGAGGCATTATACGAAAGGCCTTGTGAATCACCATTATGTTGGACAGAGGTGTGGGAGTCAAATATGTTAGGTTTGAGTGTCGTGAAGGAGTAATAAGAGAAGGTTTAGTTAATTCATAAGCAGATCAGAATGGCTTAGAGTACGTATATGTTTTATGCAAACCAGTCTCATAAATATCCTGAATTTATTGTGGGTGATTTAGTGTTTCATCATGAGTATCTAATATTGGGTCGCTATTGGATTTATAAAAATTGTATGTTGGTGGCTAGGTTTGTGTGGCTATTTGAGATTATATAGAGGATCAACCCAGTGGAGTAATAATTGTTTCTTTAGCAATGGTACAGTGATATGCATGATATTTTTCATTTGTCACAGATTTAACGGTATCACCCTAACCCATCTCATGGAATTTTTTTTCAGGATACAGAGCTTGATTATGATGCATCCTTTAAAGAGAAATTTATTCTTATTATATATCATAATGAGAAAGTATTGTGTGTAAATATGGTTCCCTTTGTTCATGATTTATGGAATTTTGGAAATGTTATTGAATAAACATGGGAGAGAGGACATGTAGGACTGATGTCCTGATAACTCTAACTCAGAAGCTCAGTGATTAATAGAAGTTTAGCTCAAGGAAGAGTTGTTTTAAGGTGTGGAGTTTGTAAGATACAGATCTTTGTCGATGTATTTTCTTATTCAAATTTTTGTTTAAATCCCTTAAAGTGGGATAATTAAATGTTTTCCAGGTGTATGAAGAATCTTGGTGGTGTTCATTGTGTTCAAGACATGAAATGAAGGTAAATCAGTCTATCCTAGGAATGTCTCTTGGTTGTAGCATGGTTAGTAGAAACCATGCTCCCAAACCATGTCATCTAGGAGGAGTGGTGCATGGTTAGGTAAACTGTGAAGGGGGGAAATCAAATCTATGTGGTCTTGGATAGTGTCATTTTGTATAGTTTGTGAATGTTTTGTCAAACCATGAGGGATAACATGGTAACCATACAACCTGGACCACTCTTGGACATAGGCCAGTGCGCGGCTAGCACATAATTTGGAAAATTATGTAACCAAACCTTGATCCCCATTAAAAATTGTACAATTACCTTTCCCAACTCTATATTTTATGTTTTCTACCTAATTTGGTCCCCCATTTATAATCCAATAACCCATGTGATGAACCAAAACAACCAAGGCTTCTTAAGGATCTATATCCTTTAAATCTAGGATGTCTATAGTTTTGTTTGGTGCAGATAGAATATCAGGGTGAGTCTTAGACTCTTGTTTTACCTCTTTTATGTATTATGGAATGTAGTATTGTTATTATATTTTTTATTCCCTAAAACCATATTTTTATAGAGGACCATAGGTTGGGGATTAAAAGGTTTCTTAAATTCAGATCCAAGGATATATTTAAGAGATGAATCATCCACTAATTCATAGTAGGGGGTGTAAAAGTTATATCTTATAGTCATGATGTTTATTTTTTCCAAGTTTGGGTTAATTATTTCTACACCCTTGTTGTGAAATTGTTTTCTTTAGTGAGATTCGGTAAAATGGTTTTCTAAATGGTGAATTGAACCTCTCATCGTCCTCATGGAATTAATTGATATTGACTTCATTGATTTAGGACAACCCATGGGGTGTTCCAACAATTTTGAAAATGGAAAATTTTAATATTAATCATGGAATCGACTTCTGATAAAGTATAGACCATGATAAACATGTTGATATTATAGATGATTTGAAATGATAATAATGATAGTTTTGTCTATAATTTGATTATGTAATAAGGGATAGTTTATATTGATATGAAATAGGTTGGATGAAATAAAGTCATTATGATATTTGAATTTTCAATTGGACATGATGTGATGAACATGGTAGATGATTAAATGATTATGAATTAGTAAATGGGTTAAATGAGTTAACATATGGGAATTGATTAATTTTTTGAAGAATGAGGTATTTAAATTTTTAATTATTTTATTAGGCTAATTTATGTGAAAGAGAACTGGATTAAATTGTTTGTTCCATGTAATTGGTAAGTGAGCAAATGAGTTAAGTCTTGATGTCAACTCACATGCTGAATAATAATGATATGCAAAGGTTATGTGTATTTATTACATATGGTTTGCGATATGTTTTATTTATTAAATGGATAAATAGGAATGTTCACGTGGACAAGTAGTTGTGAGGTATTGGACTTGAGGATCTACCCACATAGGTCAGTTTATATTGAGGCTCTAGCCGCATCCCTTAATTCATGGAGTAAGGAAATGTATTGATTCTCTATTCCTCTAACAGATGCACTTGATGAGACAACATATATTGTAGCTCCAAGGAATATATGTTGTATTGGACAATGAAATGTTTATCCCATGTGAGATAGCAAACTTGAATTATTCCCTTATAAAAATAAATTGGTTGGCTTAGGCCATTGTGTAAATGATGTAATTTCTTAACCCATAGAACAAGTGATGAAGATGGACTAAGTGATTTAAATGGTTAATGTGAATATTATTAATTAATGGCACATTTATTCTATTTTCATTACTTTTTAATTTATTTAGTAATTTCTTTCACTATTCGTTTAGATTAGATATTTTGAAGAAATCAGTGGTGGTGGGCCACTAAGTTGTACTCACACCAAGCCCAGACCTACATATGGTACTTAAGTAGATTTCATGGTTGTTGGTCAGGACAAAGGAAAATACCATATTCTAGTGAGTTGAGTTTGGCATGGATTTTCATGGATTAGGATCCTCAATTAGAGTTATGACAAACTATGGTGCATTATTTGTTGTTTTTATTTTGGGGTTTCTTCCAAATTAGATTTGTTCTCATAAAAAGTCATATTTATTGTATAGGTTTGATTTGTACCTTGTTTGGGAAATGTTTAGTAATGCATGTTTCTCATTTTTTTTCCTTCATTTTATATGTTATCTTATGTGGATTACTCTAGTAATAATGTTATAATCTCCCCATGTGATCCATTAGACCCTCATTTCAATTCATCAAACTATAGCATACTAGGAGACATGATTGAGGTCATGTCGTAACATGGCATTAAAAACCATTTTTTATGGTTTCTAGTTCGATAACATTACATGTTTTGTTATATTATCAATTTTTTTAATATTAGAAGGATTTTGAAGAATAAATAAAATTAATACAAATGACTAATAATTTTACCTCTTCTTCTGAGAGCTGCTAAAGGTTTATTGTAACATACTATTATGATGGAATCCTAATAAAATTAAGGACACTCAATTATGTTTAGGTATGTATGTATTATATTAGGGTATATATTTTTAGACCAAATTGTAATTTGGATTTTGAAGAGGTGGGGAAAGTGGATGGCCTTTTATAAGTGGGGGAGATGACACAGTTGGATTTAATTTAAAAAGAATCAATTTATCCCACATTTTGATCATAACAAATATACAAAATCACTAGTGTTCAATCTATAAATAATAAAAGGTCAAATAATTTCCATAAAATAGGTCTTCAAATAGTTTTGTTGTAATTTTAACTCATAATTGTTTAGTTTAAACCCAAACAAATTAGTCCTTAACTTAACCATTATAATATTTTTTGTATTCTCATTATATATAATTGTCAAAATTTATGTTCAACTTGTTAGATAATATTAATTATTTCTATTAAAAATATTTAATGAATTTTTTAAATTTCAATTCACATAATTGTATGAATTTACATCAAAATTTATCTCAAAGAGGTGATAAAAAAGGGGTTTTCAAAAATTTATTTTTTGAGGGAAAATATGATATTATATTAAATGTAGGAATTAAAATATGCATTATATGAATTTAAAATTAAAACTTTAGGAGTATAATTTATAAATTTAATTTAAATAATTATTTATTTTTAGTGATTTTTGATTAATTAAAATTGAGAGACATTATGCACTTTAAAATAGTTTTTAGTACAATGTGTTTTTTATCTCAAAATTATACATTCACAAAATTCATGTATAAAAGTTATTAGAAGTTAAATAATTGTATTATATAAAACTATATAAAACATATTTTATGTTAAATAATACTAAAATAATATTTTGGAGTTTATATTACATGATTTATTGTATAGATTTGATATTTTATTAAAATATCAATTTTTTAATATTTACAAGAAAATTAATATTTTATGAAATAAAATTTACCATAAGATAATTTTTATTTTGTTACATCCTAGATGTATATTCTAAACATTAGTTACCTAAGACTAACTGGACACATGGCCTTTAGAACATTTCCCCAAACTCCATGGGTTTCAGTCTAGTAGAAAGGTACAAGGGTTGTTTATGGGGTGACTATGACCCAACACCAGAGTATAGCATAGTGAAACATTAATAGCATACAAGTATTAGAAGAAGTAAATCATACAAAAAATAAGTAATCGAGTAATATTGATAAATAAATAGTACAAAAATTCATCTCATATATATAATGATGAATATTTATTATGTGTCTAACAAAGCATACAATACTTGTTCACAAGGAAGATATACAATACATATAAAAAATAAAAAAATTCCAAAAGTATCATAGCTATAATCATGATCCTTAGCTCGATCCAATACTCCCCTTCTCCTAAGAATCAATAAAGAACCAGTAGTGGGGTGCCTTCCCTTATACATACCTAAAATCATATAGTCTATTTGGGCACCCAAGGCAGCCTGAACAGGATGTGAGATGTAATCCCAATAGGAAAACACCAATGGTATGTTCCATATAGTCATTAAATATATATAACAACAATGTGTAGGAAAATATAAAAAAAATAATGTATGTAATCAAAATTAAACATACTATATTTCCAGGTTCCCAGTTATAACCATTTCATTTAATCAATTTGATTTAAGTAATAAGTCCCTAATTAAATAGTCAAGCCTGTGACATTTTAATCAAGTTCTATAAGCTATTCATCTCATTTAATTTATATTCCTCATGACCTGGCATGTACCCAATATACCCTTTGTGAATATAAAAAAATGGATTCCAAAATTGTCCATCTAATAAGTAATAATAAATACTGAATCCAATCCTGTTATTTTCTTTGGAAGATGCTTCATAAAATTAATTTTATCCATTAGTCAATAAAGAACATGAGATCATCCATGTAATTTCTTAGTTGGAATATAGTTATCACTATAGGTGTAATATAAACAACTTCCCTATGATCATGTCCTTGGTGATCCTTAAGAACCAAGGTATCGTTCAATGTATTATATAACATCCATGCTGATTGATTTAGTCTTTAGAAATCCACTATGAGAGACCTAGTATAAACCTTGTAAAAATTATCAATTCCCTTTGATTCCATCCTTCAAAATACCTAAGAATTATATATGTCAATATAAATATAATATTCAGCCCCTATGATTCATTTCTTGGTAGTCCAAGTATCAATTAGGCATTTAATAGTTAGGACCCTCAAGAGTCCTTCCTTGGAAATACATAGGAGGATTTAAATTATCCCTCAGTCATAAGTATGATAAATTCCCTTTGAGACCATCTATGGAATTTATCATTTGAATCTATGTGTCATCGAAGACATATAATATTATACATAAATTAAATAATTTAATTACATTATGTGTCATCGCCATATTTAATACAATTAAAAATCACCTCAAAATTTGACTCAAGTCATTGGACAAGCATATAAGGATAAGCATACAACTACTCATGTGGGAATTTAATTATAAAAAGATTAACATGCTTAAATAAGAAATTATAAGATAAGGGGCTGGGATCCTAACATCCACTCCTAGTTATTTGACTAATCAATTCACAATTTATATAAAAATACCACTTATAATTCATTTTAACTATACTTGAACAATTAAATAATATTAAATATAATATTATAATCAATATTATTTATCAATCCAATGTCACCACATAGAGAATCTCATTTGTATCTCACCTCAGAAGGTGACCCACGACATTGTCCAACTCGGATGGTCTGCCATTAATTTAACTCAACTGTGCATTTCATTAAAAAATAATCTCAATTATAAGAATTCAAAAAAATCATCCAATCAATATCATTGATTCGATATCATTTAATCAGTATGATTAAACATGATATCATAAGAACAAAGAACAATAAATTTACACCTCACCTAAAATGGTGTGTAGCGACTCAGAAATAAGTAAAAGGGAACACCTTAAGAAATGTTGTAGCGACTCAGACATTTCCTTGAAAGACTTTGGAATATTTCTACACATCAGTAGTGGAAAATGGCCCCATACCCATTATTTAAGAAATAATTGTGGGTATAGTAACCCTTATACGTACATTTTCCTCAAAACATTTGGTATATTTATAGTATGGGATCCTATACCCATGGTTTTGTAAAACCATATCTATATCGCCCCAATACAAATGGTTCTAGGAGAACCGTTGGTATAGTTTGTTTTTCATGACCTATACCAACAGTTTTGGCTAAACCGTCAGTATAGGTTTGTTTTTAGAGACCTATAACCTTTGTTTTTGTAAAATTTTGGGTTTATGGTTTTTATGACCTATACCCCCTATTTTACAGAACTATGGGTATAGTTTTCCCACGTTATGGCTGGAAATTAATTTTTCAAGGGATAAAGAAAAAACATAGGGGAACACCAATTCCCATGGGTTTCTACTAATATAAACTATTTATATTAATATATATAAGTAAATATATATTTATATACCAATAAGTGAAATATGGTTCTGTTTAGGTGCCTGAAGAGTAAAGGGGATGTCTAGGGATCGAATTATGTGGCCCTATATTTTTCAAAAGCAATACTCATAGTTTTAAATACTGTGGGTATAGGTTAATGACATGGTGGAATGAACATATTCCCACAGTTTCCAATAATATGGGTATAGATCTATGATTTTCCAACACCTCTTTTTCCCTTTTTTCAAGGGCTATAACGACGGTTCAAAACAATGGGTATATGGAAATTTTATAGTATAGTATATTTCAAGAGATAGGTGCTGAGACGGTATGCATTTCTAAGGACCGGTGTAGCTAGAATAAATTTTATAAAAATATAAATCATTTTAATACTATAAACATAGACGAAATGGTTTATCTCTAAACTCGTAGCTTGGATCAGGAAACTAAGGACATGGTTGAGTCCACAAAATTCATTATACCCTAGATGGGGTTAAACTTTACAAGTATAGGCTTTCTATGGAAAAATTTATTGGATAATTTTATTAAAATAAAATAAATTATTTTATTTTGGATTACAGATAAAATAACTTCAAAAATGATTCTAAAATTGAATTTTTTTTATCACAGTTGAGGAATGAATGCCCTATTTACCATAAGATTGAAATAACCATTGTTAGTGTCGAGTTTCTAGTCAGAGGAGTGTTGGGTCAGGGAGTTATGTGGATATTTTATTTCCTAAAAATTACATAAATATCACCTCCCCTTATCTCCTTTGGTGAAAATTTAAGAAGCCCCGACCCCCTTCTCCCCATATTCTTCGACAAACCAATGCAAGGAGTGCCAGAAGAGTCTATTTTCGCTACTGATCGTCACGATATCGATAATCAGCGCATCACAAACATCATTTTTCATCTGATGATTCATAAATATTACCCAAGGTATGAGGATTTGAATTTTGATCATGATCCCATTAATTATATTTTCTTAATTTTCTATTTCTATGAATATCTTCTCACAAGGATCCTATAATGGGTCTCATATTGATTTTTTGACCACCGAAGTTATCCTGGTGGTTAGAAAAAGGTCCACCTGATCGGAACATACTGTTGGTGTTGGTGGCCTAGAACAAACTACTTTATACATTATTAATAAATACCTTATCACATCTTGATTATTATTTTGTTGAAAAATTCATGTTATAATGTCCTAAGGATAGATATTGCATTAAATTGCCATAGTGGATCCCTACTATGATGAGAACCCGAAAGTTTCATAAAACGTTTCTTGAATATATGTTCTATGACCAAATGATGTAATTTGAGAGAAAAACTAATACTGTACATTAGGGGTGAGGACTCATAAAACATTGAGGCACCTTCTCATAGTGTTCACCCTTGGTAATATCCAAGAGGATATTATGAGAACGAGACCCGCCGGTATGAAATTAACATTTCATAGTGTAGTTGGATGTTCCTATCTACGGATGTGTGTATTTTCCCTAACACTTTAGGATTATTATTAATGTGTATTAAAACTTGCACAATTAGTTATATTTACAAAAACTATGACAACACACTATTCGTAATGTGGTTGGATATGATTGGTGGGTCAGGAGTGATACTGCATTAATAGATAATGCAATAAAGGATTTTCCCTTCTGTTCCATAACAAAAGTTGATATGTCGGGCCTATTGATGGAATTGATATAGCCTAAATACTTCCCTATCCAAGGTGAGGAAAGTGAAAATTCAATTATGGAATGTCAAATAAAGAATAATCAGGCACATGGGTTAATGGAACTAGCATGAAACCCACTTGATTCGACATATCGAGACAAAGGGATTACATTACACTATAAGTGTTCGTAGAAGGTGACATGTCACTATGGCGTTAAATTATTTCTATATGGGTTCCATGGCATGTTTTCTAGATATTAACCTTGGAATTTAGGTAGGCTTCGCCTAATTCCACTCAGAAATAGTCCCAGAGGGTCACAAACTAAGTGTGTCCAAGTATCTCAGTTAAATATTAATTTAACAAGTTGAATAATGATTATTCCTGATTGTGGTTTAATAATTATTCATGGATTCCTGATCCAATTTTTTGAGACACCAGTTATTCTAGATAATATATTGTGGGTAAAATCATAAATATTTATTAATGAGTAATGCATTGGAATTTATTTGAGAAATAAATATCCATTATTCAAGGTCTAGTAAATATAGTGGAGGAAATAAAGAAAAGTAGAAAAACAAAATCACACGACGTATATATTAAATATACACACCATGTATTTTTTCTATGAATTTATGAGAAATATTATTATCTATTTAATTAAATAATATTAGGTGTAATTATCTAGGAACATGTCAGGTAATAATAATAGTCAACTTTTATTATTAGACATGGGGTATTACTAAGAATTAAATGAAATGGATAAATGATTTAGGATAATTAATTCATTTTATTATTATCTGTAAATTAAAAATTCCAATTATATATTTTCCATTAGACTAGCCATTTTTTAGTGATTGTGAACCACAGATTTGGAAAATCTCTCAAGAAAAGAGAGAATTATTTTTCAACCAAGAACGCACTCAAGCTATGATAGAGAGATCCACTTCCACCGGATCAAGGCGATCGAAGGAGGATATTTCATGAAATGGATCCTCTATGAGAGTACCCTTAAATACCATAGTCGATGTCTAGAGATATGTGGAGAATGTGTGGATCACTTCTAGAGGAATCATATAGTTGGATTCTACAAAGCAACAACGTATCACATCGGATCGTGACCAGAAACATAAAAAAAGAATGAATTCCATCAAGTTAATTATTCTCATTTAATTAAATTAATTGTAACAAACATATGATGATCCTATCTATGGTTCTAGAACTCCCCTCTTTCTTTTTCGTTATTTGTTCTATTCTGAAGCTCTGGAGTTTTATTCTCATGATAGATCTCGGATTGATCATTGTTAACTCTAAATTTGAAGTTGGGTACACCCATCAACATGCTTCCTCTATGCCCAGAATCTATAAGGGGTATCAAATGGGCCATATCATTGATTGTAATTATTTAGTCCTTTCGTTGATTATCAACACATTTAATAATTTAGTTGTTTCAATTTATGTTAATCTTTCTTTAAATATGAATCTCAAGATAAGTTCCTCCTCTCTCATTTAAAATTCATTTGACAGGAAAAAGTTTTTCTTTTAATTTTGATTAAAATAAAATATAGGATCTCATCTAGAGGTGTTAAACGTTACCAGCCATACAACACCATAATACCTGGAAAGTATTTGACAGTACACATCATGTTGTCTTGGTTTGATGAATTGGACTGGTCTGCCAAATCACACCGTGTAAATGGATCCTATCTAAATATTGAAGGCTCCATTTTTGACCAGTAATAGGTGGCACACTGTTTTCAGATTACACGTAGTGTGGCCAATAGAACATGGTTTGTAGTCTCTTCAAGTTAGGGTTATACCGTGTACCCCGTACAAGGGTTTCCGGACTAGAAACCATGTAACACAAATACTACACGACATGTATCCCACTGAACATGTCATGTACTTCTAATATTTGCAAAGTACATTTACACACCATGTTCTCGAGCATGTACTGGGGATGGACTGTGAAAAAAAGTGCACAATGTGTAGTCAAAACTACGTGTCGTGTACTCATAAAAATTATGCAGATTTAATAAAATTTATTATTATATTATACAAACCCTTGAGACGTGTACCATAGTTCATGTGTAAAGATAAGGAACAACATGTGATATGTGTTTTATATATGTGTGTTTAATTTAACATCGGCATAATGTTCATTTCTACTCATTGGGTTGTTATGAATGGGAATTCACAGGGTTTCCTCCAAGGCACAATTTACGTACAAAGATAATTTTTAATGAATTTGTTTGTTTAAAATTATGATGGATGAGAATCTCAAGAAAATTCAGAAAAGGGTTTATGATAAAAGGATTGATTAATTAAAGATAATTAATTTATTCGATCATGATTTATATTAAACAAGAACGATTAAATAATTGAATGATATTTTTATATATGCGTAAATATCATTGCATCTATGGATGATCATGAGCTAGACCCAGACCATTGTATGTTATTGGTTTCATTTAATTTATTTATTTAAATTAAATTTGTTGTCCTGCGAGCTTTCTACTCATTAATATATAGGTCATGTGGGCCCATGGTTTCTTTTATGTTAAAATCCCATTTTTACCCCGCAGTTTTGTTTGAGATAAATGAATATGTAATGGATAGAGCTCCCAAGATAGTGGAGGTGGATTAAGTGAGGATCCAGGGTGAAACCAATCCAAGGAGATACAAAGGTGGACATGTGGAAAGCTGTAAACATGAACCCCAAAGGTTCAAGGTGTTTCTCCCCTAGGTCATGGGTTAGTTTATCGACTACTACATAAACTAACCAATAGAACAAGATAATGATAATACCATTTATTTTATTTCTGTCAGTTTCATGGTTAATTTATTTTGGGTGTGTTTTCATGATCACACATTTAATGAATTATACAAGAATGCAATATGGAACTAAAATAAGACGAGATTATGCGTAAATATTATCTTATACATGGTTAATCAATTATTTATATCCCAATTAATATTAAAAAGCATGTAGTCAAAGAAAATAAATTGGAAATTTATGTATAAGGATAAAATCCCTCAATGAAATATTAAGTCGGTATAGCCTTTCACAATCTTGGTTAGAATCAAACCATAGTTCAAAGTGCTTGACCAACCCTAGTTGGGGTGCTTTCAGTCATTGGGGAATTGCAATTCAAGGTTTGCGTTGACTTGAATTTGTTCGGATAAAGGGTTTACTTCGATAGCGGGACGTGGTGTGACCAATAGGCAATGGTTGAGGAAATCCAAAATACAAAGGTTTCAGGATTGGGGAGTCCACTCAATGGATGAATGAGCTGCGAGATAATGTATTTGTCACTTATAATGCCTACCTAAAACCCTTTAAGTTACATTAATAACCCTAGTTTGGGTAATGTGGAGCGAAATATTGATCCATGCCACTATAATATTCAAGCAACAAAATATTCCAAAGTTAAAGGTGAGGGATATTGTATTTCGATAAAATATTGGGAGACAAATAAGTATTAATTAATTCATTTGTCTCAGTTTTGTCATAATAATGTACTAACCATTTTCTCATCTTAATTATTAGGGATGGTATGAAAAATTACTTCAAACTTATCATTGAGAACCATACTCGATAAGGAAATCCTTCTCCCCGGCACAAATTTCTTGGAATGGCAGGGGCATTCACGCATCATCCTTCACCACGAGAACAAATAATAGTTATTGGAGGAGCCTATTCCAGTTGCACCTAGAAAAGAGGCTAGTGATGATGAACTATTTCTCTGTATGAAACATATAGATGATTCCACATATGTCCAATGTTTCATGTTATCATCCATGTCTATTGATCTCTGGACGCAACATGAAAACATGTACGCGTATAGAATGATGTCTCACATTAAGGATCTCTACTAAGAGAAGGAAATACAAGATAGATATGAGATCTCCAGTAATTTTTTAAAAACAAATCTTGGAGAGTCTGCGCCATCTAGGCCTTATGTATTCATGATAATTGGTTACATTGAACACCTGGACATCTTTGGGATTAAGTTCCCAGAGCAGCTATGTATAGATCTTATCCTATCATCATTTCCCATGACCTTCTCATGCTTTATATTCAATTATAACATGAGAAATAATGAGAAGTGTCTATCAGAACATCTGTACATAATTCACCAGGTAGATAATGACATGGGGCATGACAAACTCACAGTCCTTATCGTGAATAAGAAATGGAAGGACACGGAAAATGGGAAAAGGACTTATAAATAGTCTGAAGCCCCTAAGAAACATCCCTCTAAGAAGGGAAGATCTATAGGTAGGGAAAGGAATGGGAGGCTGTATGTTTTTCTTGTGGTAAGAAATGCCACTAGTAGAGGAACTGCACCCAGATGCATAGGGATGCTAAAGGTATGTTCATTATTGAGTATAATCATTCCATTTCTACACATTGTTTATTAGATACTATTGTGGGGATCACTTCTGTATTCCAATGCAAGAACCAAGTAGATTTAGAATGATTTCCAGATAATAGGTGGATCTTCGAGCTGCAAATGGCACGAGGCGAGCTTCGGTAGAAGTTGGCGACTACCACCTCTCATTCCCAACTGGGATGATTTTGGTTTTAAATAATAATTATTGAGTTCCTACTATTACCAAAAATAATTTTTGTCTCATATTTGGATATGGATGGATTTATTTTTCATGTTTGAAAATATGGGTAGATTCTTTTATGTGAACATCATATGATATCATATGGGACATTTAAATAATGGGTTTTATGTATTAAATTATGAAAAACAAGTTTTTGAAATTGATAACAAAACAAACTCACATGACTCAAACACCACCCAGTTGTGGCATCACCGTCTCGGTCATGTAAACGAGAGGCAGTTAACAAATCTCTACCAATGATAACTATTTAGACTATACTATGATAAAACCAATCAATAGATGTAATGCTTCTTTAAAAGGTAAAATGAACAAGATGCCTATCGGTGGATAGGGTGAAAGGGCCACAAAGCTTCTATTATTGGTTCACATGGATGTGTGTGGACCATTCCCTATATAAGCTTGAGGTGGATATTCTCACTTCATTTCATTTACCATTTATTTGAGAAGATATGGTGATATCTACTTATTGAGGTATAAGCTAGAATCCTTGGATGAATTTAAGGAATTCAAGAATGATGTAGAGAATCATCTTGGTAAGAGGAAAAATAATATTCGATCGGATCGAGGTGGAGAATATCTGAACCAAGAGTTCATTGATCTTCTATGGGAGTCTCAGATTCTTTCTCAGCTCACCCCACCTTATAAACCATAGTGGAATAGTGTTAGTGAAATGAGTAAATGCACCTTTTTGGCATGGTGTGGTCTATGATGAGTTATGCAGATCATTCATTATCCTTTTGGGGATATGCATTACAAACTGCAACATACATATTAAACTGAGTAACAACTAATGCGACAAATGTAATTAACTACGAGTTATGGAATGGAAAGAAACCCAATTTGTCACAAACAGGTGTATGGGGATGAGAGGCAAGTGTTAAGGCCTTCTCAGGCATAAAAAAGGAACCCCAAGGCACAAGGTGTATCCTTATAAGATATCCCAAGGAATGAAAAGGATATTACCTATAAAACCCTTCACACAAGAATGTTACTATCACCAGACAATCCATTTTTCATGAGAGGGATCACATTTTCAAAAAGGATAATGGGAGAAAAATTGAACTCAATGAATTTTATGCTCAAGGTACACAGGAGTTGGTAAAGGAATTTGTTCCATAGGTCCCCATGGAAGTGGTTCTAGAAACACAAGTACTACATAGTAGATTAAGAGAGGCAAGGGAACCAGAGAGATTTGGTTTCCCAGTCACCAAGGATGTTGTATCATTATTGTTGAACAAAGATGAACCTCTCTACTATATAAAAGCAATAGAATTCTCAGAAGCAGCGAGATGTCTATAAGCCATGAATTGTGAGATGGATTCCATATATCATAACCAGGTAAAGTTTTTTCTCGATGGTGTCATTTATGTAAAACCAGTTAGATGAAAATGGGTATTTAAGAAGAAGATGGACATTGAATGTAATGTTATCACTAATAAATAAAGGCTAGTGGCTACAGGATTCAAACAGCGTCATGGAATTGACTATGATGAAGCCTTCTCACCAGTTTCCATGTTTAAATTTATAAGAATCATACTTGACATAACATCTTACCATGACTAAGACATTTGGAAAATTGATATTAAAACAGTATTCCTTAACGTGAAACTTCAGTAAGATGTCTATATTCCACAACCAGAAGTTTTTGTGACACTAGGTGAAGCCAAATCGGTTTGAAAGTTTTAGAAATCCATTTATGGATTAATGAAAGCATCTAGGTCATGGAACATTCGAATTGATGAAGCCATAAAGGAATTTGGTTTCATTAAGAAAAAATGTGAGCCATGTGTTTATAAGTAGTATAATGGGATTGTGGTCATTATCCTAGTAGTATATGTTTACAACATATTACTTATTGTAAAAGATATACCAGTCTTACAGTCAGTTATAGAAGGGTTTAACAAGTGTTTCTCCATGATAGAATTGGGGGAATCATCCTACATTCTAGGGATCAAGATCATTATTGATAGATCCAATAGTTTGGTTGGACTATGTCAGGGTACATGCATTGACTAGAAACTAAAGAGATTTAGTATGGAACAATCAAAGAAGGTATTGGTTCCAGTGTCACATGGCCTACATCTTTCTAAGAGAATGTGTCCTCAAACACAACTGGAGAAATATAGAATGAGTAAGATTCTATAATCTTCAGCTATAGAATCCATCATGTATGCCATGCTATGTACCAGGCTTGATGTTCCCTATGAACTGAGCATGGTAGGAAGATATCAAGAAGATCCAGGAGAACAACATTGAACTGATGTTAAGACAATTCGTATGAATCTGAGAAGATCTATGGATATATTCCCGGGGTATGGAGGACACCAGGAGCCTGTCATCGGATGTAAAGATGATGATGGATTTTAGATAGATCATAACGATATAAATTTGCAATTTTTATATGTTTTCTATCTCAATGGAGGTGATGTGTGATGGAAGAGTTCAATGCAACGCATTAATTATAATTCTATAGTGGATTCCGAATATTTAGAGGATTTTGATGCAGCCAAGGAATCCATCTGGATTCAGAACATTGTCCTGGGGCATGATGTGGTGCGTAGTAGTAAGGATCCTATCTCAATGTATTATGATAATACTACTACAATGGCTCTTGAAAAAGAATCAATGTCACATCAACCTACAAAGCTCATACTCTAGATGTATCACCCCTTGAAATATTTCTATCAAAGGGGTGAGGTAGCCGTGATGAGAGTGTCCACAGAAGAGAATGTGGTATACCCCATGACTAAATTCCTTTCTCAACAGATGTATGAACATCATGTGAGAGCTAGCGAGTTAAAGGTTGTTTTCAGTTGGATCTAGTACAAGTTTTAGTCTATTGGAGTTGATTTCCTACAACCAACTACTTATTAAATTATTAATAAATACCATATCACATCATGAATTTTCTTTTGTGTGAAAATGCATGTGATAATTCCCTAAGGATATCTATTGCATTAAAGGGTCATAGTGGATCACTACTATGATGAGAACCCAAATGTTCTGAAACACTATACATGAATATATGTTATATGGTCAGATGATTTTATTTGAGGGACATAAACAATATTGGCCATTAGGGTTGAAAAATCATAAAACATTTAGGCACCATCTCATGGTGTGCACCCGTGCTAATATCCAGGAGGATTCAATGAGAACGATACCCTCTAGTAGGAAATCTCTATTAGATAGTGTCATTGGATGTAATATATGTGGACATGTGTATTAGTCATTAGACATTAAAATTATTATTAATTGGTATTACAAATCGTGCGCTTAGATGTATTAACAAAAAATTGAGGACACACTATTCGCAACGAGTTAGGATACATTGGTTGTGTCACGATCGATACTGAATTAATAGTTAACGCGAGAAAAATATTTTCCCTACAATTCCATAACGGATGTTGATATCTCAGGCCCTTTGATGAAATTGATATAGCCTAAATAAATCCATATCCATTTTACGGAATGGGAAAGTTCAATTCTGGGAATTCAAAGAAATAATTATTGAGAACTTGGTTGATGGAACTGGCATGATACTCGATTAATTCTAGATATTGATACAAAGGGACTACATTACATGGTATGAATCCGTAGGAGGTGAAACGTCATTGCGGCGTTATCTTATTTCCCTTTGGGTTACTTGGTGTGTAGCTAGATTAAAACCTTGGACATTAGGTAGGAACAACTTAATTCAAAAAATAATGACTCCTTGAGGATCACACACTAATTGTGTCCAAGTATCTCATTTAAATATTAATTTTACTAGTTGAAGAATTATTATTCCTGATTGTGGTTTAATAATTATTCAAGGATACCTTATCGCATTAACATTGACCATAGTTATTCGAGAGAATATATTCTTGGAGAAATAATATTTATTTATTATCAACAAATGCAATGACATTTATTTGACAAATAAATATCCATTATTCAAGGTCTAATAAATATATAGGAGGAAATAAATAAAAAAGGAAAAACAATAGCACACACCATGTATAACAAATATACACACCTTGTATTTTTTTGGTAATTTATGAGAAATAATATTATTTATTTAATTAAATAATATTAGGTGTAATTCATAGGGATCATGTCATATAATAATAATAGTCAACTTTTATTATTAGACATGGGGTATTAATAAGAATTAAATGAAATGAATAAATGATTGCAGGTAATTAATACATTTTATTATTCTTTGAAATTAAAAATCCAAATTATATATTTCTCATTAGCCTCGAAATTGTTTGATGGTTGTGCACAACGGATATAGAAAAGCTCCCAAACCAAGAGAATCTTCATTTTCCACCATGAATACTCTCAATATACGAGAGAGAGATCCACCTCCAACAGATCAAGTTGATCTAAGGCATACATCGCAAGCGAAGGCTCTTCCATGAATGCTCCCAGACATCCCTTCAGAAATGTCTAGAGATACGTGGATAGCATGTGGATCGCCACTATAGGAATCCTAAATAAGTATTCTACGATGCAACAATGGATCACATTAGATCGTTACCAGAAACATCAATGAAGAAATAATTCTATCAGGGAAGTTCTTATCAATTAAAAAATTTAGTTTTACCCACATACGATGATCATAACTATGGTTCCAGGACTCCCCTCTTTATTTTTTTCATCGTTCTATTCCAAAGATCTGGTGTTTTAATAATGTGGCAGAACTCATATTGACCATTTTTAACACTAAAAATAAATTTGGGTACATCCATTAATGCTCTTCTGTTGTGCCCAGAACCTACACTGGCATAGCGTAGCTGCGGGATAACAGCGGCCTAGTGGGAGACCGCATGGCCACAGGGGAGCCTTGGGATGCAGTTAGAGAGGATGAGTGGTGATGAGCCAGGACTAGAGTGGGTCAACTTCTGGGGAGAAGTTAAGTGAGCTCGCCTAGCTAGATTTGTATGTGGTTGTGTAAAATCTTTGTATCTATCAAACTGAGTGTTTGGTTCATGTTTCATCTACAAATATGTGACCCTTGCTTCTAGGAAGGCCTTTTGTGTTCATTTGGATAAATTTTCGTTTCGGTCTCAATGCTCGGTGGAAAAAAACCTCCAACATTAATAATACCAATATAATTATTATTATTTATTGAATCTTCTATAAGACATATTTCTAGAATCTAATGTCTAATAGATGCATTGTTAGCAGTTTTGTGACCCTGAATTTAATGTGGATGTTTATAGACTTGTTTTTCATACTTAAACTAAAAATGAGTTGGAGGCCCCTTGAGGCTCACTTGTGGCATTACTAGTGAAATGTGACTTTTCCACCAGGTGTACTTTTTGGAAAAATGAATAGTTTATATGATGTATTATTCTATGAGTGTTGCAAATGTTTGATTCATGAGATGTGTTACATTATCTAGAAATGGTCCCCACAAGGTCCCTTTCAGGCGTGTTATGGTGAAAGGCACATGTTTCACATTTTTCCAGATTGTGGCAAGTAAATGGCCAATCCTGGGTGTTTTTCTGTATAGAACATGATAGTGTCCATAGTTTGGGCCTGATTGAGTTATGTGAAGATGATTTTGTGAGTTTATATTAGGTCACTGAATTCTTGACCATAAGGGTTGAGTGAGTCCCCATGTTCCTTACATAATTAGGGTTTTTAATATTACTTCCTTAGTCTAGGATTGAGATCCCCTAGAAATAATGAGCACATATAATGTTTTTTCATCCCTTGAGTGAGGCATGGGTGGAATCCTCTAGCTTATCATTTCCCTATATTGGGTTCTTAGTATAACTTTGATAAACACGGCATAGGCAGTGGTCCTCAACTAGTAGGACAACATTGTAGTGTTTTGTAGAATAAGTTGGTAATATGATCCCCTAAGCAGTGGAATATGATAGTAGGGATCTAGTATCGTCAATTATATGATCACCTACATAATGGGTGGTATTGGTAGGGTTTGAGTAATAATTGGTATGATCCCCTACATTGTGAGTTATACTAGATGGGTTTTTTGGAATCATCTTGACTGTCTTTACACGGGAGATGATCCTCATTCTGAGTGGTGTGATATATGGAATATCAGATCAAGATGTAGTATCCCATATTAGATCCTAGGAGTCATCCCCTCTCTGAGAGATATTTGAGTTACCAGATCAGGTTTTAGTATCCCCGATAGGAACCTAGGGGTGATCCCCAATCTGACGAGTTTTTTTGTTTTCTGTTGAATTTAAGAGTGATGATCTTAATGGTGATATCTGATGAGTGTGTTATATCATATGGGCCATCAGTGATAACTAGGTTGTTTGAGATGGGATGTATCTCTGGGAATAATTTCATCTAGGATTACTTAGCTTTTAGAGTAATCTTTTGGTGTTTTATTTTATATCCTTGAGTATGAACCTGTAGCTGGTGATGAGGTTGGAATACCATGAGTCTTTTTTTCTTGAGACTAGTATATCTGGTGTTCTTTCTAGGTTCTTTGTGGTGCTGTCCATTATAATTTGAAGCATTATGTGGTTTGTGGTGACTAGTCAAGTTTAATTGAAGATGGTCTATAGGTAGATTTTCTCTGTCATTTGGGTTCCATCAAGATGGTACAAGATTTGTTTTGGCCATTCAGTTGTTATTTTTTCTTTTTATGTTTTTAGGGGTCGTACTGAGTATCTTATACTCACCCCTACAGGGGCTTTAACTGTACATGCCTTATGTCTTGTGTGAAACACATGCCTTTCAATAGAGTCCCTAGAGGACCCAGAGCTAGTAGAGCTCAGTGAGAATGACCCACTAGGATTTACCATAGCTTGTCCGATGATCACTCTGGTGGGTGCATCTGAGAATGATCCCCACATCTGAGATGGTTGGATGATTTTACAGTTGTCCTTTTATCGTGCCATGTATTTTCAATTATTGTACATCTTTTGTAAACTTGGTTGGGATATATGTATATATGTATTTCTTATGAAATATATATATATATATATATATCTTCACTATGGCATGTAGGTGTATAAGGGTGCATGTTTACAGGTATGATGAGATAAGGCCTCCCATTTATGAGATAGCCTACTCAGAACTAGTCGCCAACCTATGGCCTATTGAATGAGGGATTGGAGAGCCATAGATCGAACCCCATTGAGTCATGTTGTGATATATTTTTAAATCACAGTAGGTTCCCCATTTGGGACTTCATAGCATATTTGGTTCATATGTGATCACGGTTTTGGTTTCATAGTAATAGTGATATATTGTTTTGAGTTCATATTTCAGGTTTGGGACTCCAGTATTGGTGTAACAGCTGATGTATCCATTCAGTAGAACTCTGATAACCTTTCATTCATCTCTACACATTAGGGCATGGGTTGTACATAAATAATTTTACATGAATAATATAATATTGGGATTTGGGTTTTTCTTTGTCCTTCTTTGATCATGTACCCAAATATAATATCTGAAAGTGTTGGATCTTGATTATAATATAGGATACCTCCATGAAAAAATACATCCAAGGTTCCATGACTGGATTTTGGTGATGATCCTCCCTGAGTAGAGGCTTTATATCATGGCATGAGTTCTAAGAATGGACTTCTAGGCGGTACTCCAATAGATCCACTATGTATAGAGCTTTAGGTTTTTTCAAAAGTGCAATAAAAGGTTGTGTATAGGTTGAGTGTGCTACATGAGTTCTAGAGGTAGTGATATCTCTAGTTCTAGAGTGACCTATGCCCCAGGTAGCTGATGACTAGATTTTTGTAGTCAAATGATATTTTCCTTATGAGTTTACATCCCGCTCAAATAGTGGTAATAGTGGAGAGCCTTTTTAAAGTAACGACCGGAAATTGGGGGAGTCCTGTGATAAAATCCCATGAATATGACATGAACTCTTAAGAATAGTTTTTGTGGCTCTTTTGGGAGGAGTATGTTTTGTCCATATTGATGTAGTTGTGTATCGAAGATCTTATGCAGCTTTGGTAGGAGAGTAGGACCCTGGTAAAGTACTCAACATAGATTTGTAACCCCTCATGTTTCACAATAGATATGGGTTGGGATACATCATCCTAAGAAAAAAACATCAAGAGGGACTTTATATAGGATATTAGAGAAAATTTTTGATGTTGGGCCTTACCACCTATGCTAGCATGATAGAGTGGGACTTGGTGGTGGAGAAATTTTTGTTTGAGAAGAATCCATCTATTAGTGTTGGGAATATGAGATATGAGACCTCAGTAGATGGTTCAGTAGATGGTAGTTAATAACAAGCTTAGGGGCCTGAGCTTGTATGATGTTTCAGGAGACAACCCTCGTACGGAGGTCTGAGTCTTAGGTCTCTTAGGCTGATTTTTTACAATTGTATGAGAGGCAATGTTATGCTTATGAAAACTGTGGACATCATACTAGAGATCATCTGGCCCACTGAGCAACTAAGATGTAGATAGTCGATAGAACACCACTGAAGAGGTAGAGCTTCATGCAGAATGGTCTGCAGGGTGATGAATGTTGAAGAAGATCTGGTTTAGCAGTGGGAGGTGGTAGACGGTATGAGTTACCAACAACACTACCCCAAGAAGGTCAACATCAATCTCATAGAGTTGTATAATGGGGTTGTGGACAACTGAAATCTATAGATTCCATTAACCAATAGGCTACATAGATGGATTGATGTATAGTATAGGTACTTTTACATTCTATAGTAGTTTTGAAAGACAATGTTCAGTGGTACTCTTTTCATTCTATTTCAATATCAGGGTTTGGTGATGGCGCTGGTGAGACCCTATGTCGGTGTTGTTTGATGTAGCTTTAAATGCAGAAGGAAGGGGGATACCTCCCCCATCGAGATGTGTTTTTTTGATGGGAATAAAACTATATAGGAATGGTAGTACCCCCAAAAGAAGATATTTTTGAGTTGTGGTGGATGAGTCCCTCAGAATTGTGCAACTTGGGTGGGGTTGTTTGTTTGGATGTCTGCTGGAAGGGCCCAGTAAGAACTAGCGTGTGTCGGAAAAACATATTTTGTTTTTTTATACCCTTCTATGTTCGGAGTCATATTGGTATGCTAGTCACTTTGCGAGGTCATGGTGCGGTTTTAAATGGCTTCAAACTCAGACGAGTTAGGGAAACATACCCCAATAAGATGTGTTCTTCAGATGCAATCCCAAAACTATGTGGGGGAGTATGTTTTGGAAAAATATAATATTAATGAAGTGTGGGGGATGAGTTTCTTTAATAGGTGTGTTCATTGTGGGTTTTTAGTCCATGCACCATGTTTGCGAGGTGGTGTACCGTTGGAACCTACGACTGTAGTAGACTAGTTGCTTGATGTTTTACCGCCTGTTATAGTTGAGGAGAGATGTTCCTAGTTTCACAATGTCAACAGAGAATGATATATAATTTGGAGTGGCCTTGGGTTCCCTAGAGTGTGTTCTCATTCTAAGGATGGGAACCCTTGGTGGTTTTTTTGTGGTTTTGGGGAACTCGCTAGCATTAGGGACCCAACATTGATTAGAGTTTCTTTCCCTCATTCCTAGACTTTAGCTTTTCTACGATAAAAAGTCTTATGGTGTGGGGTATTTTGTAGCTTAGTCATTTTCATGTAATAATTTTTAATATTTCTACATATATTTCTAGATCTTGAAGATGATATGACATGAAATTCCAAGGCTCGTTGTGTCCAAAATTAATTATCTAAAAATATTTAGTATTTTAATACTATACACACGGAAAAATGGGTTATCTATTAAATGGTAGATCAGATCATGAAATTGAGGCCGCTGTTGAGTCTGGAAAATGTTGTTTACCCAAGGTGGGGTATAACCATGGCAGACACAAACCATATGTGGAAACTATTATTGAAGGCATTCTCATAAATAAATTAAAGTACCTTATTTCGGATTACAGATCAAGTAACTCATAAAATAATTATCAAATTGAATTTCTGAGACCATGGTTGACGCTGGAGTGCAATGTTTACCTTAATAATGAAATAGTAATGTTTATCATTGAGTTTCAGGATAGAGGTTAGTCGGATCTATGAGTTAATTTGGTATTTTTTTAATTGAAAATAAAATCAAATACCCCTCCCCATTCTCTCCTTATGTGGGATCGCAGGGAGACACAACCCACTTCTCCCCATCTTCTTTGACAAATAAATGAAATGTGGTCTGATGGAAGATGTTTTCGATAATAGTCGTCACCAGATCTGGAATCAACATTTTACGGTCAATGTTCTACACCCAAATCTTTGGTGTTTCTCCTCGAGGTTGGATGGATTGAGTTTTGATCCTGATCACATTAATTATTTTTTTTAATCATCCATGGCTATGAATATCTGGTCCCAAGGATCCTGGAATGGGTATAAGATCAATTTTTGGACCATCTGGGTTATTACGCTGGTCCACGGATGGTCCCTCGGTGACTTTGTGCCCTGGGATGGCGACATGCGAGTGGGAGGATATTGGGAAATGGGGGCGACCTGGAAATGTTGGGCACAAATGGTGTAGAGGCTGGAAGGTGGTTAGTGGGCCTCACTGGATGTGGTATTAGGAAAACTGCGATGGTGGGCCG
This sequence comes from Viscum album, assembly GCA_963277665.1. Classification (NCBI taxonomy): domain Eukaryota; kingdom Viridiplantae; phylum Streptophyta; class Magnoliopsida; order Santalales; family Viscaceae; genus Viscum; species Viscum album. Next base: position 1,134,128,746 of record OY728153.1, on the reverse strand, counting down.
GGATGAGAGGGGGTCAGTAGCTAGGGCATGCATCAATAGATAGAGCATGGCTGGCCAAGGCGGGCCGGTCAAGACAGTTTAGTCCAGGAGTGTGTAAAACTATAGAATTTCTCAAATTTGGTGTTCAATTAACATGTCTTCTACAGTGATCTGACCATTTCTTCAAGGAAGATCTTTTTAGCCTAGTTTTAGAACTTTTTTTGGGTGGATCAATGCTCGGTGTCACAAAAATTCCAAGTTTAATAATAATAATATAATTATTATTAATTAGAAAATCTTGTATTATACATATCTCGTATGCATGATTCCCAATTGATGGGATGTTAGATGCACTGTGACCCTAAATTTAATATGGGCATTTCATGGGAAATTTTGGGTTCTCAAACCAAAATTTAGGTGTGGTACCCATGAGTAAATGTTGTGGCAGTTGAGGAGAAATGTGAATTTTCCACTGGGTGCCCATTATGGACCCATGAATAGCTGATCTCGTGTGTTTTTTAATCAGGATCAAAATGGTGTGATCTGCCAGAGCTATTTCAAGTTTATGTCATTGGCCTAATGATGTCTCTTTCTAGGATGCTGTAGTGAAAAACACCATTTCACTTATTGCCCGATTATGGTACGTATATATCATATCTTACATTTTTTCCAAGTAGAATTTGATGGTGTCCATAGTTTTGGCCTTAGTGTGTGTTGTGCATGAATTGTTCTGAGGGAAACTTGGGTCAATGATGCCTTGACCTATAGGTTTGAGTCATTCCTCTTGGTCCTTATGCTATGAGGGTTATTTTATTATATCCATGATATAGGAATGATATCTCATCTTTAGAATGTGGTTGGATAGAGTTGTTTCATCATTCTAGTGAGGCTGGGGTGGAAAATATAACTTATCATTTCCCTAGAGCGGGTTCATGGAATTTGTATGACCAACATGACATGCGTTATGATCCCCTGTCTAGTAGGATAGCCCTATACGGTTATGTGGAATCATTGGGTAATATGATCCCCTATGAAGCAGTCAATGATAGTAGGGTTTCAATATCATTGGTTTTACGATCCCCTATATAATAGATGGTTTTGGTATTGCTTGTGGTATCATAGGTATGATCCCATACTTTATGAGTTATACCATATGGGGTTTTAGCATCCTCATGAACGCTTTTACACAAACAACAGTCCTCTATTTGAGTGGTCTGATCTTTGGAACTTATGATCATGTTATAGTATCCTCCAACAGACCTTGAGAGTGATCCCCTATCTTAGAGATCTTCGAGTTACCAGACCAAGTTCTAGTATCCTCTAGAGAACCTTATGAGTGATCTTCTATCAGATTATTTTTGTGTTTTCCAAGGAGTTTTTGTGTGACGTTCTTAGCAAGGATATCTGAGAAGCATGTTCTCTCAGGTGGTCCATGAGGGATGGATGGGTTGTTTGATATGGGGTGAATCTCTAAGACGAGTGTCATATGATATAAATCATCTCTTGGAGTGGGGTTTTGGTTATTTTCATTATATATTCACGTAGGAACCTATCACTGTTGATGATATTGGATCCTCATGAGTCTTGGTATGTGAGACGAGTATATATGTTGTTCTTTATGTGTTCATTGTGGTGTTTTCACATATGTGGTGACACATTGTGTGTTTTGAGTTGAATAGTCATGTATAGCTGATGATTGCATCGATATTGAGTTTCGATCTTATTTGGGTTTCCTCTAGACAGGACATGGGTATTGTTTCCCTTCTTTTAAATTTTTTATTTTGGTTTTTTTGGGTCTCATACTAATTTTCTTATACTCACCCCAGCATGGGATTATCCCACACATATCTTGTGTCTTGTGCAGACCAAATCCCTTTTGACGAAGTCCCTAGAGGACCTCTAGCAGGAGGAACTTAGTGATCTTGACTAACCAAGATTTACCAGATCTTGGACAACGATTTTTCTAGTGGATTAATCATACACAAATATCTTCCATCCGAGATGGTTCTATTGTTTTATAGTTTTTCATTTACTGAACATGTATTTACACTTTTTTTAGATAAGTAGTACTTTGAATTGGGATAGATATATACACATATTTATTTTTAGTTTTATATACATCTACACTGTTTCATGGAAATGTATATCGGTGTGTGTGTGTGTTTGTGTGTAGGTATGATACGATATTTTCTCCCATTTCTGTGATAGCCTACTTGATGCTAGCCTCCATCCCCTGGCCTATTGGAGGTGGGATTAGGGAGTTGTAGCTTGATCCCCATTGGGCTAGGTCATGAAAATCCAATTTCAATCACCACTCATTTCGGTTCAACTATATATAAACTCACCCATGGGGTGGTTTGGATTTGATTTTCCCAACTATTTAGCATTTATCAATGAGGCACATTGACAGAATTTTATATACCTCTCGATTTAAATACTAGATATGAATCCAATTTATGGAATTTCTTGAGAAATGGTCATGTGACACAATTACATAAATAAAAATTAATTTAAAAAAATCATGAGACCACCATCTATTGTTATGTAGTGGATAGATAGTCTGGAAACTAGTCCTAATTAAACTATTATTGGTAGAAAATTGAAGAGTGGATGAAGAACCTGAAAAATGTAAAATAGATTTAACCTAAATAGCATATATGATACCTAAGTAAATAAGTAATTACACAAAATGAGTTTATAACTTACTAATATGGGTCCCTAGAGACCGACATCCCTCCAATCGGATGACAGACAAAGGTGTTGTCCTGAGGAGTTGGTTTGGCTTGAGGTGAAACCCACTATGTAGGGAGAGGAGTATCACAATGCAAGGCGAGAAGAAGGAAAAAAATGAGTTTTAAGAACACATTAAGGGATTTTTTGATTTTTTACCAAATAAACATGGATGTACTATTTTGTCATAACGTTTTCCAATTAGTCGACACTGACTTCCTTAGAAACCTCCTCACATCGGTTTTCTCCCACAGTTAGCCTAAACATACAAAAATAATTCAATGAAAAATGTGATGGTATTTCCTAAGTGGAACTAACCATGAGGGATGGGGAAAATATATGAGAAAAAATGTTCTTCTTCTGTAGGGAATATATGAACCTTTGGTCAAGGACAAAGGGTTTTCTTGCTGGGGCTGCATGGTTTCAGACAAGCCGTTTTCCCTATGAAGACACTCTAAACAAGTGTTTTCCTAGCCTCAATGCTCCAAAAAACTACAAGACCTCCAGATGAAATATTGGTCCTTTAACCAAAACCACATAAAACAAATATAAGTGTTTTAATTCATAAAATAACATTTGGAATCTTGGTTTTCAAAACATCCCATCTAGTAATCACGAAAAATCAAATTCACATGGAAAACATTATGGGCTAAAAATACGAGACTTTAAAAACATTCCAGCTTAGAACTTCACATCACTACGAAGCCTTATGGAAACAATTCAGACAACACCCAAACTACAAGGTCTATTATGTCTCATTCAAATGGTCATGTTGTGTTTCTAAATTCTAAATACTCCACAAATCTTTTTTTGATCTTACAACACTGGAGATTTCAACACCCGAGAAAAAGCTCCATTTCCAATGAAACACCAAAATGATAATTACCAAATCCCATCTACCAAGAGACATGATCATGTCACCAAATATTTATGCTTTTTTTCCAATGGGGAAACACATTATATGTTTTATCATTTAACGAAAAAATTCAATAACTGAAGTATCCCATCTTTAGAAATTTATTCCATGAAATACTCTATGCATTATACAGATGCTATTGGTGTGATTCTGAATTTGTAAAATGATTGATTCACCATAAAGATAATGGAATATTTTGGCTTATTTTCCACGAAAATCCTTATATAAAACACAATACACTCACAAATTCCTGATGATGTTACCAAAAACGATCATTCACTAATAAAAACATAAATGAGAAGGATAACGAGCCTAGACACTCCATCTGACTTATCTTGGAGGTAGATGGATTATTATAAATTTCATTACAAATAGAACCACAATGACTTCTTATATTTAATTTTTCATTTACTATGAACAAATATGCTGAAGTCCATACATGATCTCCAGTGTCTTTTCGAGGTTAAACTAAAACTATAATATTTAAATTGTCATGCCTAAAAAAGAACAAGGGTGTAACTCTGATCCAGGTCAAAAGAATTGTCAACTTTTAAACATCACCCAAGCCTGACTATATTCTGGTGTTCCATGGAAATCAAAAACCAAGAGTCCAAGGAACTAACCCTTTGTAGTCTATCATCGATGCATTTGAGTGAGATGTTGGGACAAATACAATATGTCCACATAAGATCATTGATTAACCTATAGTGGAATCTTCTTGGGGGTCATGCCAATGGAAAATAGATGGTGTCCAAGAGTCTATCCAAGGTTCTCCTACATATTAACACATGTTTCTCTCTAAACTATCTAAGAAAAAAATAAATCCACACATACAATGTGAAGCATTGAGTAAGACCATAAAAAAGCCTAATTTTTTTATAACTTTTATCGCAACACAATACTGATACTCACTTATTGCATAAGGGATGATGTAATGATAGGGGAAATGCTCATATATAAGAAGACTACACAAAAAGGGTTTTCAATAAAACAAAATATGAGAAGTCAAACCATTAATATGAATCCTATTGACATAAATGCAGCTTCTAATACTGATGCATTATCATTTAACTGATCACAATGCATTTACTAAAAAATACCTCCATGATCATTCATGATTTACCAAGGAAGTCCATCCCAGACCATTTGTGGTTCTCTAAGTTTTCATACACTTCCAACCACATGATCATCATGTTTTTGAGAAAGCACCAATAATAAAACACAAAAAATAACATGATTCTCCCCGCCATAGGATTTTCCTAGTCATTGAAAATAATGATATCATCTCCACAAAATAATTCTAAATCAAAACACCCCAAACATACATATGTCACTCTTCCATGTCATGATAACACACATCAAAACATTTATAAGGAACACCAAATACAATTGGACTAGTTTGTCAAAACACCAGAGTCGGTAAAAAGTCCACTTATGTTTTGGGATAAACATGATTTCATTAACGCCCATGTTAGTTCACAGTAGAGATGACATTAGAACACCCATATTAGTTATAGTCTAAATGTATTTACTAAAATCAACAGTTTCACATCATGGATACTACATATATGATATCATCCATATGAAACAATGTATCAAACTGCTAAAGAAGAATATGGATTAAGAGAAAATTATCTAATATGGCCATAAAATTCACTGAGGACCTCCCAAGTCTCCCAATGAAAACAAAACCGGGTCAAGAGGCATATGAAGTTTATGACCATGACCTTGGAATGTACAACCTTATAAAATTGAGCATTACTGATTGGTCATACCCATAAAAATTCAAGATACAATAAACTATCCCCATCTAAACAAGGTTTTAATTTAGAATATAAATTCATTTCAAAGGGCAAAGAAAACCTAACAAAACCAAATTGAGAAAGACCGTGACATTGGAAATGAATTTAAGATCTAAGGTCATTAACTATGAAAGGATATACCATTTAAATAAGAATAATCATTAACCCCATTGTTGGGTAATGATAAACAGAAAGTCAATAGGTTCAAGATCATATCATATAATACATTTTAAAAAAAGAGAAATCCTATAGAGAATTCTCATATTTTCATTCCCAAGAAACTAAACAATGAAACATTAATATACCCTTACAGCTGGGATTACATAAAGAAAACAAAATCAAGTTAAATTTTAATTCCATTACATAAATTTAAATTCAACCATTAAAAATTTAATAGATTTAAATTTAACATCATGTACCAATTATTAAATTGAATTAGGTACTTCATTTAACAAACAAATCAATGAAAAATAGGGAATTATTGTATAAAATCAATTTTAAACATTTAAAATTTAACAACATGCCATCATCATTATGTAATTTATCAAATAAATTTCATTTTAATAGATATGGTGACCATCGAGGGCCCCATTAAGCCATCCAAGGTTCATCAAAATGAAACCTAATAAAATTTTATTATTTATTAATGTCAAAATAACACCCATAGAAAGTATCTCATTAGAAACATGCCCCAACTAACCTGCATGGCTCCATTTGTGCATTTAAAATGGTAATCAAGAGCCATTATAGAGGAAACCAATTCACTTTAGATCAAAATTAAATGAGTTTTATATTTATATCCATTTAAAAATGTACCATGTTTATATATAATGGATCAATCATATGGGTGGCCATATACCAATCAATAAAGAGCCCATACACAATAGAGGTTGAAATTTGGATCCAATTTAATCAGATCCAAATCACATTAATATTTTAAATTTAGTAGCCCTTACATTTCAACAAGAGTATATAGTCATATATATATATATATATATATATATAACCTAACATATGGTTCGAGTATACAGGTTACCCTTTCCCAATTATAAGGTTCGCCTTCAAAGTACAATTGAAAACTAGATCCCCTTTAAATACCAACCAATACATTTCATCGCATGAAACCATTAGTATATTTTAATTGAAAACTAACATGTTATCTCAAGAATAAAACATTGAATGTATTCTAATAATCATAAAATCCTGATACATAAGAAATACTTGCTAAAATATGCAGTTAAGAAAAAATATAATAACATAATCTTGTTTTTTAAATACGTATGATAAATATTATCTAAATACTTACTAACTAAAATGGAATAACACCTAAGGATCGTAATAAAATAAACAAGAAAGTTAAAAATATAGATACATGACATGGAATATTAATTGAATGTGAATTTATATGTTCTTATAATGATGCATGCAATGCTACATCCTTTCCATACCAATCCACGTGTAAAATTTAAAAAAAATCATAAATCAATTAGAATCAGAGAGTACACCATTCACTAATAGTGAAATAATTATAACCTATAACATTTAATAGCATGAAAAAATTCCATCCCATGGCAACATGGTCATTTACTCATTTGTGGGGTGATTAGTCCTACACATGACTATTTATCAATCATTGAATCATTACTAGTCTATTGTTTACCAAAAAAATAGAATGAAAAAGGAAAAATATCTGTTTTACCACTTTTTAAATTCCCAGACCCAGAGTCCACACAATAGTGCCTCATGCTCGGTTGGTGACAAGGCCTCATGCGCATCTCCCAAAATTCAGGAGACTACCGAATAGTAGTGAGAGCCTAGGTTTGTTTATTGGGAGACTATTCCATCATCACCAGAGTGTAGAAAGACAAAATATAAATAACATACAAGTACCCAAAGTAGTAAATCATACATAAAATAAGTTATAGTGAACTATTGATAAATAAGTTGAACCAAATTCCATCTATTTTTCAAAATGATGATCATTTCATATGTCTCTAATAAAGAATCCAAACCATGTTCACAAATATTATATTCAATAGATGTATCAAAAATTAAAAATGGAAATTACTATCTCACCTGTCATCATGAGCCTATGGTCGGTGCAATTCTCATCTTCTCGTATGAATCAATCAATAATATGTTGTATGGAACTTTCCCTTACCCATTCCTGCAATAATATTGTCTGTTCGGGTACCCATGGTTGGCCTAAAAAGGTTTCATACATAATACAAGTTAAAAACACCCAAAATATGTTCCAACCATTTAGTGAACTTATGCATAACAGCAGTTTGTAGGAAAAAATATAACAAGCAATGGAAGTACTAAGATGAAAAAGAATCATATATGTCCATGATCCCATTTATATACATTTAATTTAATCAGTTTTATTTAAGTAGTAATTATTCATTTTAATTGGTATGACCATTTCATTTTAATAATGTACAATCAAAAATTAATCTCATTTAATTTATAATCATTGGGACTTGGTGCATATCCCAATATCCCCCATGGGGACAGGTAAATAAAGGATTCATAAACTAGTAATCCATTATCTAAAAATAAATATTGAATCCAAGATAATTATTTGCCAATGTGGACGCATCATAAAATTCAATCCATCAATTAATCAATAATTAAATTGATATTATCAATGTAATTACTATGTTGGAATCTAGGTATCACTCTAGGTATAATATAAACCAAAATCACATGATCCCATCCATAGTGATCCTCAAGAACCCTATTATCACTCTCGGTGTGGTATTACATCTGTGTTACACGATTTCATCCTTGGAAGTCCACTATGGGATCCCAAGTATCATCTATGGAAATAATATTATGGCCCTTTGATTCTATCCTTCGAAAAACCAATGGATTCCATGTGTCACTTGAAATAAAATAGTTAGCCTCTATGAGTCCTTCCATGACAGTCCAAGTATCACATGGGAGTTTATTAGTCAGTCCCCTCATGATTCCATCCTTGTAAATCCATATTAGGAGTCCATGTATCACTCGGTCATAAGCTTGATAAATTCAAATTGAGTCTGTCAATAACATTCTTTAGTTGAATCCATGTGTCACCCAAGGCATATAACATTCAATATCAATTAATAAATTCTATTTTTCCAAGTATTTTCACCCAATCCAATTTGATTCAAACTCACCAAAAGGATACTGAAGTCATTTTGTAAGCAAAGAAGAATTTTCATTCAACTACAAATATGGGAATTTAATATTAAAAAGTGTCACCTTCTTAAACAAGACATTTCAAGGAATGGGTATATGGTCATTGGATCCATTCCCTGTTACTTAACCGATTAATTCACAATTGATATAAAAATTCCACTAACAATTTAATTGTTTGTTAAATTCCATTAAAAATTTATTTAAACTATAATTCCACAAAATAATTTCATTTAATAAAATCCTTTAACATGGCCATTTAATATATAAAATACCATTCCATGGAGAAAACTATGAATATATTATTTTCCACTCTCCTTAAAATGTTACCTAAGGCATTGGCCAAATCAGAAGGCTTTCCTTAAATTTCAATCATGTGGGAATTTAATTATGTCACGACCTGTCCCCTAGGGCCCATGTCGGGACTAACCCAAAACTGGCTTCTATAGGCTTGGGGATAGGGACTAGCACCGAACGGAATATTCCCTAAACGGGAAGGAATTTCCTTTATACCTAGACAATCACACGATCCATGAACACAAAAACGAAGCAACTATGAAGTAAAATACTGTAGAAAAAGTGTGCAGAATGTAAAGGGGCTGGAATACAAGCCCAAATGGAAGAGTATAAGTACAAAACAACTGAAAAGGTGAAAAGAAGCTCTTGGATCATCCACCATAGATTCTACCCGAAGGGTAGGTAAAAATCACGATCAGTAGTCCCTACATCGCATCACACCAAATGGCCCACCTCCAAGAACCTTCTAGTCCTGGATCCCTCATCCTCGATTAGTGCTATCTGTTTTCTGCACAAGACACAACTAGGTGCGGGCATAGCCCATGCAGGTTTGAGTATAACGATACTCATTACGGACCCCCAGACCCCTGTAGGTCTCCTAGAGTTCCACGAAAGAAAAAAATAACAAAGAAAGACTTCAACTCTACCTAGGAATATTCCCATACATATACCTAAGTTGTCAAGATATACTAATCTCATTAATGGGGGAAGCATACCAAAAAGGTAACACCACGAAGGAAGAAATTTTAATGAAGTAACACCACTGAGATAGATGTACCACACATGTAACAAAACAAATAAAACACCACAAAGGTACAAGTAACAAATAGGTAACACCACTAAGTCAACACCACAACGGTAGAAGTAAAACATAGGTAACACCATGAAGATAGAAGTAACACATAGGTAACCCCACGAGATAGAAGTACCACATAGGTAGAAGTAACACATAGGTAACACCACTAAAACAACACCACAAAGGTAGAAGTACCATGAAAGTAACAAAAAGAATATAAAACCACTAAGGAATAAGTACCACACATGTAACTCCTCGAAGAAAACACAACAAAGGTAGAAGTACCACATGGGTAACACCAAAAAAGATAACACCACGAAGATAACACCACGAAGGTAGAGGTATCACACAAGTAACACAGTGAAGATAACACTACGGTGGTATAAGTACGACACATGTAACAACATGAAGGTAAAAGACTCAGTTGCCCCTAGGTATAACTTAAGTAATAAAGAATAGATGATTAGATGTATTGCTAGATCATCATTCTTCATCGAGATACTCTGTTGTAGACACACACAGGATCAAAGATGACCCACATAGGATCTGAAGATGCTGACCCACACAGTATCCAAAGATGACCCACGCAGGATTTGATGATAAACCACACCAGATCAGTTGATTACCCACATAGTATTTGAAGATGAACCACACATGATCGGTAAGTGCTGACCCACACGGATCAGAAGATTCTCCAAGTACAACCAACCACAACGTTTCCTCACTAAGAATGATTGATTTCGGAATGATCCTCTCCTCATGATATCAATCAAAACATCAACCACCATGACATCCCATGAAAGAAGTATCAAAAAATTCTGTTACATCAATAGGGACCCAAAGACACTGACAGCCTATTAATCGGACGATCGGTCCATAATATTTGTGTTTTAGTTTTGAGGGCCCGGTTGGATTTGGGTTCGATCCAACCCATCCATATCCCAAATTTATCCAAAAATCATGCATATCTTACTAAAATAACCATCTTGATCCAAGGATACTTCTACCATAGACGGTTTTTCAAATGGACGCTTTGTTCTCAAAATATGGCCAAAAAGGCATTTCTGGGGCCAGATGGTCCCAGGTCCGGTCCGACTCGACTCGGACGGGCTGGAACATGGCAAGCCTGGCCCAGAGGGTTGCAGACTGGCCCGACTCACAAAGGGTCTTCCCAGCCCAGCCCGCACTGGTCATGGCCTGCGGCAAGGTGTTGTCTGGTCGCACGTGGGCCCACCGGGGCGGGTCTTTCTTTTTGTGACGCGGCTGGCCGGGGCTCCGGACGGCTCCCCATTCTCGCGGCGCTGTCATGTTCCGCTGCTGCCTCTACGGCCGACTCCCCCTTCTAGCGGTGTCGGTGTGCACCACTGCTTCCTCTGTGGATGGCTACCCCTTCTAGTGGCGTTGGCTTGCATCACTACTACATCTGTGGCCGGCCTGGTGTTGGCCGCCCTCCAGGTGCACCATAGTGACTCAACATCCATCACATCCTCCTCTACTGGAGGAATGAACGCACGATGTCTGGGTTCCATGCGTTCAGCCGGCATGCAGACCACCAACCTCCTCTACCATAGCCGGCAGGCAGCGGCCTCCTTTTGTGGCGAGGATGCGCCACCGCCTCCACTTGTACCCTGGCGTCTTCCATCGCCGATGACGTTGTCGTGTTCGGCTCGACCCATCGATCCATCCATGAAGATCATTTCTACAATGAATTAGCGGAAGGATCGGGCCTTTTTTGTTTGGCCCGCACCCTCCACATTAATTTATAGCAGGAGGTTCATAGATTAGAAATAATTATTCATCACAAAGAACAAAATTAACAATTCCCTACCTTGAAATGTCGAAGAATCATCCGCTCTTTTAGGTGGATCGTGCTCTTTGTTCCCAAGGAAACCTCCCAAAGATGACACCCACACATCCCCCGTTGGTTTGGCTTCATCCCTCACCTCCCGCCGGTTTACCTTAATCTTCTAAGGGTTCGTAATAGCGGTGTTCCAGTAGAACTTCGTTGCATAGTGAATCTTGTCTGATTCCCCTCCCCCAAGATATATATTTATAGGAGTGGGGGAGATTAAGTAACGTCATGAAGAGTTAATGGGGCTCATTAATAGGAATCAACCTTATTTCCCCCAACATTGTTGTTACATAGACTGGATGGTCACATCATTTATTGGATTGACACGTAGCTGGTCCCACCTTACCGCTTGTCCGTTGGAGGAATAAAATAAAAATAAAATAAAAATGTTATTTTATTTATTCTATTAAAAATTTCCAAAAGAAAACTTTATCTCCAGATCTAATTTGATCAAAGTGAATCATCCCTTTTTCGAATCCTAGCACTGTAGATTCAATGGTTCCCTCAAATTTTTAATCATAGTAACGGTTCAGAAGTTAGAAAATGTTGCTCGCGCGTTTACTGAACGCATGTGAAAAAAAGTTCAGAAAATTATTAACATTCACCCTTGACCCTTACCGTTCGATGTTATGCTCTTCCTAAGTGATAGATTCTCTAATGAAACCAATGGTAATCATAGATTTTCAATTTGTTTTAAACTTTAGTTATTATGGATTATAGAATAAAATAATTTTCAATTAATTATTTTATTTATGGCTAAAATCTATCTTTTACCCGGGGCCCATAACATCCAATGTTAGTATCTGCCTAAAGAGAGAATACCCTCACAAGTTTAGTGGTGGTCTCATATGTTTAATCCGAGTTACCATTCATGAGTTATAAGAATTTTAAAAATAAAATAATTTTATTTAATAATTTTATTTATTGTTATGCCATTTTGGGTTTTCTCATAGGAGGCCCGCACCAACTAAACATATGTCATTCCTAGGGTAAACCCACTATCCTGAGCACAATGGTGCGCTCAGATATCTTATTTGTGGAACCATTTATGAGTTATACCCTTTTTTCAAGAAAACTATTTACACAAAATATTTAAAGTTTAACAAAATTTTGATGGATCCTTCCAGGAACTCTGGGCCTCATAATGATGCGTCGTCAGATTTGATGATCTCAAAATAATTCTATATAATTAAAAAATTTATACGGGTATTCCGGGACATTACATTCTCCCTAACATTGGTATTTGTTTCCTCAAAATCCATAGCATAAACCATGGAAACAAATGGGTGGTATAGAGAATGAATCTAAGCCTCCCGTTCCCATGTGGTCTCCCGGAGGTTCCCATGCTTCCACCTAATGCACACCAGAGGTACTGATCATCTCCTAAGGACCCACTCTTGTCAATCCCCAATCTCTAATGGAACCTCTTTAAATGTCGTCCCATCATCTAAGTCCAGTTTTCTATGGTCGATGAAATGAGATTGGTCGTGCATGTATCTACTCAACTGGGATATGTGGAAGACGTCGTGCACCTTTTCTAACTGCGGTAGAAGTTCCAAGCGGTATTATACCTCACCTATCCTCTGAATTATCAAAAATGGCCTGATAAACCTCGGTGATAACTTTCCGCCTCAGCCAAATCTCAGTAGTCCCCATCGAGGAGTTACCTATGGGAAGACATGGGCTCTCTTATCATGTTGGCATAGGACTTACGACGGATATGAGTAGTCTTCATTTTCTGACAAATGAGGCATTGTGATACAAACTCTATGACTTCTTCCTTCATCATTGGCCACCAATACTGATGTTGGAAGTCCTCATACAACTTCACAATTCATGTATGTACCGTTAATGGGGATGTATGGATCTCCCTAAAAACCGCCTCCTATTGTGTCACTGGTACCATGGTGTGTTTTTTGTAGATAATGACGTGCTCCCCACCTTCTAAAAATACATCATGAGACATTCGTGAGGATAACTGAGCATGCCAGGCCTCATAGTCAACATCTCAACCTATGCCACTAAATTTTATGAAGAATTGGGAGAGTGAAAATCATTGACTAGATTTATTCTAGTCCATCTTTATCCATGAAGGATATCTACAGTGCGACTAGCTACTCTAATGCCTAACTTAGCAGTTGTAGACCAGATCTCCTGCTGAGGGCATCTGCTACCATGTTCCCTTCCCATGAGTATAGACTATTTCAATGTGATAGTCTATGATGAAATATATCCATAATCATTGTCTCAGGTTCAGGTCCTTCTATGAGAATATATACCCAAGACTCTCATGATCGTAGTAAACAGTAAACCGTTCACCCATCAAGTAGTTTCGCCACATCTTCAGCGCAAAGACAATTGCTGCTAGCTCCAGTCTTGTGTAGCACAATTCTACTCGTGCTATATTAGATGTTATGAGTCCTAGGTCATCACTGCTCACTCCTTCATTAAGAAACACCCAAATCTGGTCCATGATGTGTCACAATAGACTAAAACCCAATGCTCTCTTCTGTAAGCCTCAATATGGAGGCACTCTTCAGTCTCTGCCTCAGCTCCTGAAAGCTCTATTGGCATCTCTCAGTCTACACGAACGGTTGTCCCTTCTTCTTCAATGCTAAAAAGGGTGACACAACTCTATAAAAGTAAGGAAAAAATCTCCAGCAGTACCCAAACAAAACAGAACTCCCCCTCTCTTCGGGGAGCTAATCCTAGAAACATATTCTGAAAATATGTTCCTACACTCTACCACTCCTATTGGGAACAGAAGACTCAAAACTCCTACTACCACAAGGGTAAGTTGGGCTGGCTCAAGAGTGCTCGAATTCTCCCTCCTATGCATGAGTTTATCATGTGTTTCCTGGGTTTCCTTTTTTTCTAACCACGGAAAACCTTATTCCAATATTGTAGATAAACCACAACCTTTGTTCCTAATACAGTCAATCTGAGTATGAACTGTGCATGCCCAGTCCATACCCAAACTAGCGTCTTCAGGCCTCGATGATTCCACCAACTAGTTCCAACCAAAACACTCACATCAAGGGACAAATCAAACCATTGGTGTATGTGTGATTATCGAGTCTCCTCCCTAAGGTATTGCCAGATGTGAGGGTCAAGTCAATAGTTTAACCGAAAACTCTAGGTCTTGGACTAGATTTTTTGAAGGATTGAATGACGTATACCTATTTTTGTTGATACGAAAGCTAATAGTAGACAGAGACCATACCTCTAATCATTCTTAGAGCCCTTGGGTCGCACTCCTTGACTGCATGAAGCTACTCCCTTCCCCTGTCCTCCAGCTCTGTGAGCCAGGTGGGGACCACATAATGGGGTGGTTTGTAACATGTAGAAATGTATACCACCTCATGCTTCTCTCCTATATCTTCTTCCATGTCTACAGCCATATATATTATTATCGCCCTATCACAACATCTTCCTAAAATATTTTACATTCCCATGTCTCTGAGACTGGTTCTAGTTACTATTTTCCCACTACTAACATTCACTGGTGGTATCCGCTCAACCAAAGAATATTCAACCACATAGGTTCTCTCCAGAACCCAAACACAATTAGGAACACATTGAGGAATAGTGCTAACTCAGATGTCCCTAAACACACCTCGATCGGTGTTCCGAGACCTGAAGCACCAATCGTACTATATTCATCAAGTATCTAGGAATGGTCGGTACACCTCGATGAATACTCTACTACTGACATGTCATTCGAATGAAGTTGTAGATGATCTAGAGAACTCTCATCCACCTCCTCAAGCGAGTCCTTATCTACCTTTGAGTCAGGATTTCCTCGGAACCTGAGGGGTATCTGATGATAAAACACGTGTAAGGTACTAAGACTACATGTGTCATATAATAGTAATACTGGTTGTAACTACTGACCAACAAGCAGTGATATAGATATCACACTGATTGAAGGTACCAACCTGGGCAACAGTCCACATACTGAAGCCTAATCAAGATATGGGCCATCCTCATGGTAACTCAATAAAAAGGATAGTAGCTAAGATCACCATATTCTCTACTGGTGTCCCAAGTAGGTGGGAACTCTATCCACAACCTCCAATCAGTCCTAATTAACCTGCGGGTTCGTCTTGCCTCATAACCTTAGAGGAATCTTCCATTGGAACTCGTGAAACACACTCAGTCAGCGTGCACCATCTGCTGGTGGGGCTGGTGGCAAGGTATTTCCAATGGGAAGTGGTGTTGCTGGTACACCAACTGAAGGTTCTAGTTCTCTAAGGGGGCCCTAAACAGAGGTATCATTTCGCGGTGGACCATCATCGTGTACTCCCTTAGGAAACTAGGGCGGTAGTCTTCATGGAAGCATCCTGATATAGAATAGGTGCACCACAATCATTAAGTTATAGCTGGGGAGCTGACTCATGAAATCACAAGAAAAACTCTCCAAAAACACACGCAATTAGTGTTTTCATGCATTGAGTCAGAAATATGAATTCAGGGTACTATTGTATGGATACTTCAGCCACCACATCAACATTGGATGCCTCGAACTAAAAACCACACTCATAACACTTAACATAATTTCTTCATATAAAATTTTGGAGTCTTATTTCTTCTGTAGAACTAAAATCCACTGATACCACTTTGTCACGACCCGTCCCCCGAGGCTTTTCCTCTGACTACCCCAAGCCTGCCTTCCATAGGCCAGTGGCATGTGACTATAATTGAACGGAATATTCCCTTAATGGAAATTCATTACCTTTAAACTCGTATAAACACACAGTCTGAGAACACTACAAGAAACTTTTTTTGAGTAAACTAATGTAGAAAAAGTGTGCTGAAATTAATGGGGTCAGAATAAAATCCATAATGAAAGAGTACAAGTACAAAATAAATGATAATGTTAAAAGAATCTCCAATATCATCCACCAAATATCCTACTTAAATGGTATGTACAAATCACAATCTATAGTCCCTACGTCATGTCAAGCCAAATGGTCCACCTCTAGACATCATCCAGTTCTGGCTCCCTCTGCCTCGATCAGTGTTGTCCATTGTCTTCACAAGAAATAACATGGTGCGGGTGTAGCCCGTGCATGGTTGAGTATAATGATACTCAATAGGGACCCTGAGAGCCCATTAGGACTCCTAGAGTTCCAAGAATGAAAACACACAAAACAAGACTTAAACTCTACTTAGGTATATGACCATACATATGCCTATTTTATAAAGACATAATCATCTCATACATTAGGGGAAAATACCACAAAGGTAACACCATGAAGGTAGAAATACCACACAGGTAACACCACTGAGATAAAAGTACCACATTGGTAACACAACGAAGACAACACGACAAAGTTAAAAGTTCGACATAGGTAACACCACTAAGTCAACACCATGATTGTAGAAGTACCAATTGGGTAACACCATAATGATAGAAGTTTCACAAAGGTAACACTAAGCGATAGAAGTAAAACACAGGTAGAAGTACAAAAAAGGTAACACCACTAAGACAACACCACAAAGGTAGAATTATCACACAGATAACACGATGAGGATAACACCACGGAGGTATCATTTCTATCCAGGTAACACCATGAAGACAAAACCACGAAGGTAGAATTACCACATAGTTAACACCATGAAGATAACACTAGAATGGAAAAGTACCACATAGGTAACACCATGAATATAACACCATGAAGGTAGAGGTACCACACAAGTAACACCACAATGATAACACCATGAAGGTAAAATTATGACATAGGTAACAAAACAATGGTAAAAGACATAACTCACACCATATATAACTTAAGTACGATTGTATAAATTAATACCTGTATTGCTAGAACATCTTACTTCGTGGAGAAGTTCTGCTGTTGACCCACACAGGATCGAAGATGACTCACATAGGATACAAAGATACTGACCCTCATAGGATCTGAAGATAACCCATAGAGGATCTGAAGATAACCCACACAATATCAGTAGATGAAACACACAGGATCTTGAAGATGACTCACATAGGATCGGTAGATGTTGAGCCAAATGTGATCCGAATATTCTCCAAGTACAAAAAACCACAGGGTTTCCGCACTAAGCATGCTTGATTCCAAAAGGATCTGCCTCTCATTCCATTTATCAATACTTCAACTGCCATGAATTCCCACAAATAAGTATCACGAAGGTCCGTAAAGTCAATAGTGACACAACGTGATTGTCGGCGTGTCAATCGGATTCCCGATCCGTATGTTATGGGCATTTCTGTTGCGAGGTCCTAGTTGGATTCAGGTTCGATCCAACCCATCAGTACTAAAACTTTATCCAAAACTCAAGTGGAGTATACCAAAAGGACAATCGCGATTGAAGGATACTAGCGTCTTTGACAGTTCATCAAATAGAATATCGGTTCTCTAGCTATGGCCAAAAAGGCTTATCTGGGTTCAAATGGGCACGAGTTCAGTCTGACCTGGTCTGATTCGGCCTGGGCCGACCCGACCCAGACGGGCTAGAATGTGGCGGGCCTGGCCTGCTTGATGCATCCCACTCAGCGTGGCCCACTGGGCAGGGCTCGCTGGGAGCCGTCCGCCCAGCGTGGCCCGCTGGGTGAAGCCCGCTCGGTGCAGCCCGCAGCTAGGTGCGGTTCGCTGTGGTGGGTCCTGCCCTAGCCGCCACCCAGGGGGACCCCCCCTCTATTGGATTCCCAAAAGGCTCATGGTTAGTTCGGTTCTGGCCAACCTGAAGGTGCCACGTGGTGCTGCCTGATATCACAAGGGACCCTCCAGAGCGGGTCCTACTCAGCGTGATGCGGTCGGCCGGGGCTCTGGCCGGCTCACCCATCCACTAGCGCTGATATGCACTGTTGTTGCCTCTACGGCTGGATGGGTGTCGGACAACCTCTAGGTGCGCTATCGCTACTCAACAGCCATGACCTCCTCCCTTTCCAGTGGTGCGAATGCGCGCCACCCTGGTTCCAGATGGCCGGCAGGCATGCTGACCGCCACGCTCCTACACCGCGGCCGACAGGATGTGGCCTCCTTCGGTGGTGTGGTTGCACTGCTGCCGACATCACAGCCGACCGGTGTGCCGACCACCACCTATAACATACCGGTGTTAGTCGATGGTGACGTGGTTGTTTTTCACTCAACACGTCGATTTTCCTATGAAGATCACGTTAAAAATTATGTAGTAGAGGGATTGAGCAGTGTTCATTTGGCATGCACCCTCTGCGTTAATTGATATCATGTGGTTCATATATTTGAAACAATGACTCATCACAAATAACAAAATGAACAATTTACTACCTTGAAACATCGAAGAATCATCTGTGCTTGTTGGTGGATCTTGCTCTTTGTTCCCATGATGGGCTCCCAAAGATGCCACTCGCAAGTCCCCCTTTGGTTTGGCATCATCCATCACCTTTCGTTGTGTCGGCTTCGTTTTATAAGGGTCTAGCACCACGGTGTTCCAAAAGATCATTGTTTCTTGTCGAAACATGTCTGATACCCTTTCCCCAAAATATATATTAATAGGAGGGAGGGAGAGTATGTAATGAAATGGGGAGTTAATGGGGATCATTAATAGGAAGATTTCAAATTTTCCCCAACGTTCTTGTTACATAGACTGGAGGGTCCATCCATTTATTGGCTTGACATGTTTCTTTTCCCAGCTTACCTCTTCTCCATTTGAGGAATAGAATAAAAATAAAATAAAAATATTATGTTCTTATTCCAGTAAAATGTTCAAAAAACTATCTTTTTATCTGGACCTATTGCGTTCAAAGTGAATCCTCCCTTAAGAGAATCTCAGTGCTGCAGATTCAATGGTGTGATTGGATTTTTAATCCAAGTAATGGTTCAAAAGATTGAAAACGCCGCTCGTGTGTTTACTTAACATATCCAAAAAAAGATCAGAATATTATTAACAGAAACACTTGACATATTCTAGTCGTGGTTAGGCTCCTCCTAATTGTAACACACCTGAGGGAGACCAACAATACTCTTGTATTTCCAATCTGAGTTTCCATTTAGATGTTTTGGAAATTCAAATAAAATAATTGTCACTTTATTTGTTATTTACGGCAAACAACTACCTTTCACTGGTGGCCCATGTCGGCCAATGTTAGTATATACATAAAGAATGCATAACCTCAATAGTTCAATGGTGGTCTCATATTTTAAATCCTAATTACCATTAATGAGTTATAAGCATTTGAAAAATAAAATAAATTTATAAAATTATTTTATATACTGTTATTCAATTTTCTGGTTTTCTAACATGAGGTTGGTGCTGAATAAACTTATATCATTCCTAAGGTAAACCCTCCATCTTGAGCACAATGGTGCCCTCATATTTCCAATATGAGAATCCATTTAAGAGTTATTCCACATTTTCAGGAAAATAGCTTACGCATGCTATTTAAAGTATATCAAAACTTTAACGGATCATTATGGACTCTCCGGGCCTTGGAGTCACGTGCTCCCAGATTTTGTAGTATGATAATAATTCTATATAATTAAAAAAATGATAAAGAAATTTTGGGTCATTAAAATTAAACAATCATCTCATGATTATGATTTCAATAATAAATCATTCAATCAATATCATTGATTCCATATCATTTAATTTGGAAGATTTAATAAGTCATAGTCTACACCAAGAATAGTCCATTTACACCCAACGTAATTTGTGTCTAATCACACAAGTATCATGGATTTATTAGCTTCAAATTATTTTTACATAGGAAATTAACATTAATAAGGGAAGCGAGCTAAAAAAAATCATTGCATAGCCCATGCGAGATTCATGGTGATTCATCCTTTCATATTAATTCATTCAATTACAATTCATCTCATATTGAAATTTAATTCATAATCCAATTCAAATTTGAAATACCAATCATTGGATAAAAGAGACAAACCTATGGCTTCCAATTCTAGAAACCCCCCATGGTTATTTAATTCAATATAAACACACCCAAAGGAGTGGTTTAAACTCATGGTTCTCAACTATTTAATGATTATCAATATGACTCATTAATTGAATATGATATACCTATCAATTCAAATCAAGGATCTAAATACAATATAAGGGGTCACATAATAAATGGGAATCCCACACATAATCATATATATAAATCACTTTACTTTAAACTAAATGAATTAGAAAACCTAATTTAGGTCTGTACTAAATAGATAATCTAGTATCATGTCATGAGTTCACATAGATTGGGAAAAAATGAACTACCGATGAAGCACCGATAAACAGGGAAAAATAGATTCAATATAAATAGAGAAACAAAAAACATAATATAGAATAAATGACACAAATGGAATGAATATCTTAACCAAAATGGATCTATAGTGAAAACAAATTCTCGAATAGGATGACAGATAGAGGAGTGTTCTTGAATCCGTGGTCAGGCTGTGGGAGGAACCCATTGTGCATGGAGAGGAGGCTCATATGGATGAGACAAAAGGGAAAATGAGTCTTTAAATCACGTTATTGTTATTTTGGTCCTTTTACCCTTAAAAATCAATCCACACTGTATGGCCTCAAGGTTTGGCAAAAACGTGTTCCAACCGCGCATCACCAAAATCTTTAAGAAACCACCCCATACAGTTTAGCCCCACAAGGTTAGACTAAACAAGCACAACCCATGTGATAAATAGTGATAAGATACTACATAAGTTGAACTAACCATTCCAGATAGGTTCACAGTTTGGGTAAACCATTCATAGCCTGTGTGGGGAACATCTACTCCTTGGGTCATGGCTACATGGTTTTTTGTGGGGGCAACATGGTTTTAGACAAACTGTGGACCCTGTGCAGACCCACCAAATAGGGGTTACTAGGCTACAATTCTCCCAAATCCTAATGAGGCCTCCCAGGGTCATCTCCATTAATTATCCATGTTTTGAAAAAACACATCTATGTTTTATAACTCTTTTAATTAAATTTTTAATCATAGTTTTCAAAACGTCCCATCTAGAAATCAAAACAAATTCAAATTCCCTCTAAAAACCCACCGATCTAAAAGAAAAACGAACCCCTACATATATTCTAATTTAAAAATATTGTTAAATATTGAAATGAAATTTTCTAAAAGTGGTATAAATTAAAATTGAATCATAGCTATCATGTGTAACTAAATAGTTTTATTGAAAAAAGTATATAGTTTCTATAAAACACTCCCTTCTTCCTTCAAATGGGTCTTATATTATTTCTAATAATCATATAGCCACAGATTGTATTTTCTACATGTGTAAAACATATAAAATTCATAATTTTTTTATTCATATTCACACCCAATAATTTAACTTCTTGTTGATAACAATATTATTTATTATGATTCATTAAGACTCGGGGTTTCATGTTCCGAAAACAATCTAATTATTTAAATTTATTTAAAAATAAATATATCTTAATATATCAGGGTTTTAAATTCTCTTATAATTTTAGTTTTTAGGATATATACAATATCTAACACAAGGATCCCCTTTTTAAAATCAGGTTGTGTTATATTTTTACAGCCATTAATAAATTATGTCCTCATAATTTAAACCTGATCTTAATAATGATGTTATTGCCATTTGGAAATACCATCATTGAAAAACTCACATCGTAAAAGGGTTAAATGGACATCCTCTTAATAATAGAAAAATGAAAATAATAATTTCAACTTGAATATCAATATGTTTGTTCCTAAATTATAGAACATTGGTGGGACATGTACATATGGATACATAAGAAAAGTATAAAAAATTATGGAGAGTTATGGATATAATTATTAATAAAGAATTGAATTATCATGAAACATTAACAAGCACACAACTGTAAATATATGATGAATACAAAGTTAATAAGATAACTTTTTTATTTAATGATACTTTTCCAAATGGTGATAGATTATTTTTTTATATAGAATAAGAAGATAAGGAATTATATTTACATGAAAATTTTAATTTAATCCTTTATTCTATTTCACCCAAAATGTAATATTTTTATCAATATAATCAATATTAATGTAGATTTTTTCCTGATTTGAGAACTGAAAATGACTATTAATGGGTCACAAGATCACTAATGGAATGAAAATTATATCTTATGATATTTTCTAAAATAAAATTTGTTAAAACAATTTATCCAATAACACCCAAATTTCAACTTCATCCATTGAATAAATTGCTATCCTTAAGACCTATCCATAATAGGTATTTCCAAATTTAGAGACCAAATTTTTTGAATGGCAGTCAATAATCAATATAAAATTATACATCCTAGATTATATAATGTGTCTATTAATATGTAATTCCAAATATGTGAACACCATTATCACCATAAAACCACAATGAAAACAAAAACTCTCCCAAAAACTATATTTTCTCCTCATAAATTAAATAATATCTCAAATTATTGAATTTATTCCATAATTTAAAAAAAATTAAATAAACTCTAGTAGACATAACATAAACAATAAAATAACAAACCAATTTCATAGTCATAAATTAGATTATAGAAAAATATCTTTATAATTGTTATCTCAATATACGTAACATAATAAGGTTTATATTCTATCAATCATGTGTTTAAATAAAGATTACATTTCCACTGACTCACATTTAGGGGTCATCATTTCCATTTCACATATTCTTGAATATTCTAAAATAAATATACTGTGGTAAATTGCTCATACATTTTTTGAATATTATAAGAATAATATCATTGATAGAATACTCAAATAACATATTTATTTAATCTAAATTCAAGAACTCTGATAATTACAATTCTTATATAGTTATAAATTATGTTGAACATTATCACTCAAATGTTTTTTAGTTATTTTACCTTAAAATATGGGGAATTGATTTTCACAGTACCACATATACTTTTAGTTGAATCACTCAACATTTAAAGTTTCATTATTTGCATTAAAATAATGAGAATTTAGGCATTTCTCTTCACAATAGTATAAAATTACAATCCGCTTCAAGAAAGAAAATATGTTATTCCTTCTATAATTATATCATTTGGGAAAATAATTATTTCCCTAATTTAACTTATCTATATTTTTCTATACAACCCCATTATTATTTATCGTCCCTCTGAATTCATAAGACATAGAGAATTATTTTGCTGTCTTGACAGAACATGATACCATGTCCTCCTTTGATGAGGATGATTGGGAGACTTGTTTTATTCAACAAATTGGATTAATCCCATAAAATTAGTGATTGATATTACTATCAAGATTATGTATATATCCCAAATTATTCATGATTAAATTTTAATATCAACTTCATGTTGAGAAATATTTTCCTCTTCCATTCTTCCTATAATCAATAATTGTCTTTCCATATCCTCTCAACACTCATGAGGAAAATATTTTCCCAACAAGATTACATTGAAAACATTGAATTACATGTTTGATATTTTTTCATCATTTTTATTTCATTGACTCAATTATTAACATTGATAAAAATATCTTGATAGATGATAAAATGGTATCAAAACCTTATCCAAATCTTTAATTACTAGAGTGATATATATATTCTATAAATAACTTCTCGAATTCATAGCTATAAATGGATTTTTAATTATAATGAATGAATGAGGTTTTTAAGCCTGAATCTAACAACCCAAGAGTGATGTACATAGAAATTAAATTTCTTTTATAGAATACATAATATATTAAACAAAATATATTTCCAAATACTGTATTAGGTTACTATTTTTAGAAGCTATGAATATAATCTTTTATCTTGGTGAAATATCTTCAACATCCCTCATAAATATCTTCCCCTTTTTTATACGGAAAACCATTATTTATATTCTAGGGAAAAGAAAACATAAAAAACATGAGCTCAAAATCTTATTATGGGAAAACATTGAGAACATAAAACAAACCATAAACATAATAATGTAAAAACTGGAACATAATGTTTAAATATCAGAATCATTAGTTAGGAAATAAATCCTTGGATTTTATATGCTATAGACAATAAAGGAACATTATCCATGATAAGATGTCATTGGAATTAAACCTGGTATTTTGGAAAATCGATAATCACAATATATGATTTCTATATTACCCAAGGAATTGCTTCCAAGACCATCAAAAAGGACCAAGTCCATTACAAATCTAGGTTTAGTAGTCTTTTCTACCATGTATTACTGATCTAGATTAACTTTCTGTTTCATTCATGTCTATATCAAAAGATATAAATATTTACCCAATGAATTAGAAGGATATAGAGGTTCTACCCATCTCATAGAGAAATCATTATTACATGTGCCACAAAAAAATATAAATCCTTCGTCATACCCTAACCCATGAAATAAAATGGGATTCTTAAACATTATTTCATTAAAACTTAATCCATATAAGATAAATATACTTCATAAACACAATTCCATCATAAAAACATTCAAATAAAAATATTAATAGATATATACACATAACACTATGTCATCTTATATCGTAAATAATTTTGATAAAATACTTGAACTTATTTCTTGAGGAATGTATCACTTTTTCTTCAAAATGTAATCTTTTCTCAAAATGTCATGGAATTTTAAATGAAAATATTTTAATTGAAAATAAAATTGAAATAATATAAATGAAGATTCATTGAAATAAGGAGTTATTCTTATGTAAAAATATTTTAATGGTGAATAAGATAAAAAAAATTCCCCTTATACTTTTGTCGTAGAAGTCCCAAAGTAACTCATATGGTAAATGAAAGAAATATTCCCTCCAAACGTTGTAGTAAAATTAAAAATGGGTAAAAATAAATTTAAACAATACTAGAAGAAAAATAATAATTATATGATAACATTTCTATAAAACATGGTCATGTATTATAAATATATTCTTGGAATTAACTTATGTATAATCAATTTCGAGTAAAAATGAGATTGAAAATTTATCCCTTACCCTAGGTCTGATTCCTTCTATATATATCTAAAACTCATGTATAGTGGGTTTAAACATATTATTAACTTTTATCGGAACCATTAAAATATTTATGATATCATATATTTTTTACTTATTACTATATCTTACCCCTTTTTTCAATTCTATGTTAAAACAATCTTTTGGGTAATAATCGTTTTGTTTATCGTACGTGTTTGGACTTGTCATTCCTGATATAACTACTTATATCATGATTTAATTACATTCAGAATGTAAAAAAAGATTTATATATGGTATATTTTTTTATATAAATATATCTATAATAGATATATAAATGAAATGGAATACACCATTCATGGAGATGGTTGGTCGTCTGTACGCATGAATGTTGTTTTCCTTTCCATATTGAATTGAATGGAAGAAAGTATATAAAAAATATATAAAAATATCCTATATCATTATTATTTAGTATATTTCATAATTATTTATTACATATACATTATAATCATTCTTGGATGGTTAACGTGGAGAGTGAATATCAACACTTCGCGGAGATGGTAATTCGTATGTACAAAAGAGCGGAAATATCATTCATATAATTGTTGAATGGTATTTAATTTGATGGTGTATAATATATAATAATTATTATCATGTTATAATAATCATATATATGCATTATTTATACCGGTATACCCATATAAGTAAGGTGGTATTGACAAACAGATTACAGAACAACATGGAGACGGTATGACGTACGCACGCACAAACGATATGTTCATTTTGAGTATGATGGATAGAAGGTGAAATAGGGTCATTTAATATTTATAAAACATTAAAGTATATGATTGATACTGATGTTATTAGTTTATTAAGAAACCACTAATGAAGAGTATGCAGAAGAAGAAAGAATTGTGAAGGAATAAGTAGAAGAGATTACCAGTTCCTCAATGTGCCTCCTTTAAATTTCTCTTTAGGTCACTAGATTTGGACTATTGAGAAGATGAGAACCTATAAAATGTTACTAGGTATGTTTAGAAGAAAAATGGGTAGGTTTTGTAATATATTTATGGCTAAAAATGGAGTGAGTGGAGAGGGATTAGGTTCCCTTTTATTAATGAGGAGAGGGGCACTGTAGGAAACATTCAAAATATTAAATTATATTAGATTTATTTTAGATTAAAATTTTCCAAAACATATCTAATTAAAATATAATATTATTCTTTTTTGAATACATATGATCCAATAATTTTTAGACATGTTTTGAATATCATTTTGTCCTTATCTTTTTGTTTTAACCCTTATTTTACCCTTTTTAATCATACCATGATATCATGTTATTTATACATTGTGGGTTATTTCATTTACCATGTCAAGTCAAAAAACCACCAAAAACTTATTTATGACATATTTGGACATATATTATCCATTTTTTCAAATATTAAATTTTAGTAAAGTAAATTCATTAGATAAACTATTTAATGTTTTAAGTTATGATTATTTTCAATTGTGGACACTATTCATACATGACTTTATAAAAAAATTAGTAATAACATGATTTTATTGAACAAAAGGAATTAAATCATCAATAATATGTAACTGTAACACATAAAGTTCCTGGATGGCATCAAAATATTCAAATTAAATTAAATTTAATATTTATTTATTTATTTATTTGAATATTTAATTAAAGAGGTAATCAGTACATCAAAAATTGTCATAAATAAATATATTTATCTGATATCTAAAAATTATAATAAACTAACATGATTTATAAAATATTTTTATCTTTATAATTACTTCTTTTAGAAATAGATATTAGTTATAAAACACTATATTAAAATCTATTTAATAAAAGATGTATGTTTTTGTTATAATTATCTTTACATTAAATTAATTAATATAAAATTTAATTTTCAGATCCATGTAAATCAATGGAGTCCCAAAATCGACCAAAGGATTCCCATGGTCGGAAATATCTTATAAAATAGGATTAGGAAACTTTTTATGGTATTTAAATACTATTAAATATTTATTTTATTACCCTTATTTATCAGATATACCCTTTAACCATGGTAAATAAAAATAATTGCTGAATTTACTATTAATAATGTTCAAAAATAAAAGGTACCTTTTCACACAATTGAGACCTTATGATTACAAAAATCGAATCCTTTTCTACCAATTCAAAACCGAAATGATTTAGTAATTAATTTAAAATTAATTACTGTTGTCAATACCAAAAAGATGGTTTTTTCAGAAGTACTCACTATCAAAAGATTGTCATGTCTTTATATCCTATTTAAAAGTGAAATTACTAAAAATGAACATAATTGGAATACATAATAAAAATAAAATTCAATTAAACTATAAAAACAATTACAAATTTAATCTAACTATATTAATAAATTAGATAAAATAGAAATTTCGAATTAAAATGCTGTATTTTTCACTATTAATTTAAATTTGAATTCTAATAAAAAAAATTCAAAAAAGTAATTTTTTTATGCCCCGCATCCAAAGAAGAAGTTTATTTTATAAAGTTTATCTAATAAATGTGTCAAAACAATATTTAAAATGGGTGCCCTATCAAAATGTTATAAATCATCATTTTTTAAAAATTACTTCTTTTATCCAAAAAATCAATTTTTTTCTCATATCTTGTTCTACAAAATGATTCTGACAAATAATAATGTTATATAAAATTCAAATTTTCGTCAATTCTATTCCTAACAGGTAGTTCATTTCCCATTAAATAATAATATTTTAAAAATATAATTTTGTTTAGTGATACTCGGTATCACTTACAATGCTAGATATCAAGGAAGTTCCCTCTTGCATGTAACGCAAGCCGTATCAGTGTTTCATCTATTGAAAAATTCATTTGGGGTTGTGTATAACATAATACAAGCATAGTTAATTTATACATTGGAAAAATCTATACTGAGTGTTGTGTGAAAGGAATTCTGTCAAAAGAACTAGAAATTGTGTGTAACACAAGCTAGGAATAGTATTTCATATAATACAAGCTAATACATTATTTCTTATGGTGAAAGCTAATCTTGGGGTAGCATACAACACAAGACAAAAAAAGTATTAAAAATAATATATCTCATAAAATCTCATTGTATTACATTCCACACCCCTTTAAATGAATTTTTTCATCAAAATACTTCAAGGTTATAAATGGTTTAATACATGAAAGTATCCTTCTAAGAAACCCACGACATAAAAATGAATACTAAAAATTACTTTTAAAATTAATAGTTACAAACATAATGTTTACCCAAATTAACTCATCATTGGGTTTCCACATTTTAGAACTTTGGTGGGAAGTGAAAACATAGATATGGAAGAGAAATATAACATCCAAAGTCTGATGGAGAGTGATACAGAATAAGGGTTGGAGAAAGTTAACTACCAGAAAGCGATTAATCAGTGACGATTTAAGGGACCATCAGATTCATCGATTAAAAAGGAAGTAGGATAACATTTTTGGTTTCCATGTTCCTTTTCCTAATTATGATAAATTTTTTCATGAGTATAAATACTTACTTGATTTCATTAAAATATCACTGTTGGTTGTTCCCTGAACATTTTCCACTTCATCTCTTATTTTACAAAGTGGTGTTGAATTTTTCATTCTTGATGTGTTATCCGATCATGAGATAGAATGACAGGAAATTCCATATGTCTCAACAAAAAGGTTATAACAAATCGTCAAATATGAATAAGTTCATCCATAGTTATACAGTACATTAATCTATCAAATGAAAACCAAAATATAACTTATACCACCCATAAATGGATAAGATAAAAATCCTTCCAAAAACAGAAAATATTGAACATTCGAGAGAGTTGAACTAAATTGAAATATACTAATCTCTAACATCTCATAAGGTAGTTCTTTGTTGTCATATTCTAAACATGTGAATACCTTAATCATGTATTATCTTGAAACAAAACATGAATTTTTGTAGAAACATAGTGAACAAATGAATTCTGTCAAAATTAAATCTTTCCACACACTATAAATTCCCAATATTATATATACTCAAACCATGATATCACTTTTTCCTTGAATCATACATGACGTCAATAATACTATCAAACATCACATTATCTTCTTATCCCTTCATTATGCACATATCATCTGCTTTCAAAAATACTTCACTCCCTTTTCATGGTTAATGGTAACAAATACGTATAGAAAACCACAGTAGACCAATACATAGATATTCTAATGCTATATAATACAATATAAGATATTCAAAAACAATATTTTGGAATCCCATTACATAAAAAATTAATCATTCAACCACTTTGTTGGAAAACACAATATCACCAATAGTGATCGCATGTGATTTTCCTTCATCTTTGGGGTTAAAAGGTTGTTCACCTTGATAATCATCCATAGCCCTTGGATTAGGGAAATGGATAGCATGATGACCCATTTCCTTTCACTTGTAACCCCGATTTGTGGGAGGTACACAATTTTGATATTTCTATTTATTCCAAATACTTTGGTAGTAAAAAGATCAATGAACTTATTTCCCACACATAAAACATTTATCAGTCCCCTTATGAATATTTCCTCTATGTGTCCTTCCACACTTTGAGCATAACCTAAATCTAATATTCTTTTCTCCATAATTATTATAGTTTGGGTTAGATTCTATCATTATTTAAATATCATAACCATGATATATATGAGAAATTGGAATATCCCTTTTTGTAAGAAGAATACAAGGAATTATATACTAAAAAATAAGTTCTAGAACTCATCCCAATCCATGGAGTCAATTTTATCATGTTTCCTCGAATTCTTGATAATGTTTACCATATATTCTATCTACCTTCAATGAAATAAGTAACCAACATAACATTTTTATGTTAAAATCATCTGAGAAATAAATATATATTTTCATTGGTACAAATCCATTTTGCTACAACTAGTGGATCGGTCATTCCACAAAAATCGTGTGGATGTTCGCGTAAGAATGATTCAAGAGAACGTTGTTCCCACCTTTGGTCGTTTAGGAGCATAGATGGATTTTTGGTCCTTGAAACAAGATTCTTTATTCAATCTCCCATAACATTTAGTTGATCTAGAGGACAATCATTTCATTTCTTATTTTATCCATAATTAACATGGTTCCTTTGGGTTACATTCATTGTCTAAAACCCAAAATGAATAATGTGAGATGAAAAAACCATGCTAGGAAAGAAACATAATAAAGGGTGAGTAATTTAAATATATAACATCTTAGGTCCAATACTTGTATATGCATGATCATTATCATAATTGTAGGATTGAAATATATATATATACTTAACCATAGTGACATCCCTTGAACTACCCTATAAATAACTCTAGCGATCTCACTAAATGTATCCCATCCTAGATTCTAATGGTTGACTAAACCATCACTCTAATACCAACTCTAATGACCCAATCATTTCATACATGTAAATTAAATTTCATTTTCAGAATACATAATACATTAAACAAAATATATGCCCAAATACTGCATTAGTTTAGTGTCTTGGGAAACTCGGAACATAATCTTCTAACTTGGTGAGGGATCTTTAACATCTCCCATAAAGATATCCCCATTTTGTTTACTACCTAAAACCTTTATTTATATCATGGTGAAAAGAAAACATAAAAATTTTTAGATAAAATTATTATTAAGGTTAAACATGTAGAACATAAAACAAACCATAAATATAATAATGTAAAAACTTGAACAAAAAGCTTAAATATCATTATAATGATCCCTTAAATAAATCATGGATGTTCGTAAGGGGTAGATCATAATGGAACATTATCCATCATAAAATATAATTAGAATAAAACATGGTAATTTGGAAAACAAATAACCACACAATATGATTTCCAAAGTATCCAAGGCATTACATCCAAGACCATCATACTTGACAAAGCCCATTACTGAACCGGGTTTACATGTCGTTCCATCCATGTATTACTAAATCAAATTTATATTATTTTATAGTCAAGTATATCTATTGAGATATAAATAGTTACCAAGATAATTGGAAGGAGATATAGGTCTCACCCATATTATAGTGAAATCATTCTTACACGTGACACAAAAGAAACATAAATCATTCATCGTAGCAAAACCTAATAAATACAATGGGATTCTTAAACATAATTTCATCATAAAATAAACTATATAAGATAAAAATAAATCATAAAATTAATTCCATCATCAAGTCAATAAAATCAATGTAATAATAGGGATAAAAATATATCCCTATGTCATCTTATATGGGAAATAATTCTGATACAAGACTTGAACAAAGTTGATGAGGATAATATCCATTCTTCTTCAAAAAAGTTTTCTTTTCTAAAACTGTCATGAAATTATAAAAAACATTTAATTGAAAATAATATTTAAATAATTGAAAGGAATATTCAAGGAAATAATTCATTTTGAAGATGTAAAAATATGGTCATTCTATATAAGTTAAAAAAACACTCCCCACGTACTTAAGTCATAGAAGTCAAAAAGTAACTCATATGGTAAATGAAAGAAGGATTCCTTCCATACCCTGTAGTAAAAGAAAAAATTGGTAAAAATGACATTAAACACACATAGAATAATAATAAATATTTTATGATAACATTTTTACAAAACATGGACGTGGATGATAAATATATCCCCAGTAAATACTAACATAAAAACAACCCTGGAAAAAAATGAGATTGAAAAATTATCCCTTACCTTACATATGTTTTTTTACGTATGTGTTTGAAAATCCTGAATAGAGGGTTTAAAAATATTATAAACCTGTAACATAACCATAATAATATTGATGAAATAATATACATTTTACCTATGACTTTACATTACCCGTTCATTTGTCAATTCCATGTTAAAAAAAACCTTTTGGTTAATAATCGTTTTATTTATCGTACGTGTTTGGAATTGTTATTATTAATGTTATTAATTAGATCATGATTTAATTAATTCATGAATTTAAAATATTATTTATATATCATATATATTCTGTATATAAATATATACATGATATATAGATAAATGAAATGGAATACACCGTTCATGGAAATGGTAAGTTGTACGTTCTCATTAACGTTGTTTTCGTTTCCTTATTGAATTTAATGGAAGTGAATAGAACATATATATACATCAATACAGTATAATTATTATTTAGTATATTTCAATATTATTTATTGTATATAATTTATAATCATTATTTAATGGTTAACATGGAGAATGAATCTCTTCGCGTTGTGGAGACTGTAAGTCATATGTTTTCACAAGTGACGATATCATTTACATAATAATTGAATTCTATTGAAGTTCATTGTGTATAATATCTCATAATTAGTATAATGTTACAATAATTATATATAGTTATTATTTCCAAAATTATTCCCATCCATGTACGGTGGTGGTGAAAAAACATATTACACAACAATGTGGAGACGATAAGTCGTACGTACGCACATGCGGTGATTTCATTTTTCATATGATAGATAAAAAGTGAAATAGTGTTGTCGAAAATTTATAATAACATATAGATATATTATTGATACATATTTTCTTACTTTAAAATGAAACAGATGATGAATTGGAAGTAAAAGAAGAAATAAATTTGAAAAAATCTGTAAAAGAGATTACCTCTTCCTCGACATGCAGCCTTTAAATTTCCACTTATGGAACTAACGTTGGCCTTTTGAGAAGACCATAACATCTTGGATGTTACTAGTTATATTGAGAAGTTAAATGGTTCATGGTTGGCTGAGAATTAAGGATAAAAAGGGATTTAATAGAATATGGAGGATGTTCCCTTTTATACGAAAGGAGAGGGGCACTTTAGAAAACTCAAAAAATATTAATTTATTATAAATTATTTTTTTAAAAAAAAATTCCAAAACTTATTTACTTTTAAGAGAAGAGTATTTTTTATTGAATAAAAATCATATAATAATATTTAAATAGGTTTTTAACATCTTACTATCCTTATCCTTTTGGTTTAACATTTATTTTACCCTTTGTAATCTTACCGTGATATCATGTTATTTACACATTGTGGGTTAATTTAATTACCATATCATGTCAAACAACCATGAAAAAAGTTATTTATGAAATATTTGGGCTTATAATATCAATTTGGCCTAATATTAGATTTTTATGAATTTAATATCACTTAATAAGCTATTTTATTTTTTAAGTTATGAATTATGTCAATTTTGGATACTATTCATACTTGACATTTTTTTAAAATTCATAACAACCATATTTATTTAAACCAATGGAATTAAATCATCCATAATATGTTAGTTTCATCTATAAAATTTGTGTATGAAATCAAAATGTTCAAATTAAATTTATTTTAATATTTATAAATTCATTTTTTTGAATCCTTCATTAAGGTGGTAATCACTACATCATAATTGTATCATAAATAAATATATTTATGTAATTTATAAAACATATAAATAAAATACTATAATATAGAACATATTTTTATATTTATAATTAATATTTATATACATAGATATCAGTTATATAACCCTATATTAAAATCAACTTATTAAAGGATTTATGTTTATGTTATAATCATCATTACATTAAATTAATTATTATAAAATGTCATTTTCACATCCATGTTAACCCATGGGGTCCCAAAAAAGACCCATGTATGGAAATGGTAAGAAATATGTCATCCAAATAGAATAGGACATGTTTTACAGTATTTGTTAACTACTAACATATTATATTTTTACCCTTATCTACCAGATTTACCGTTTAATAATCCTAAATTAAAATAATTATTAAATTTAATATTCATAAAATCCAAAAATAAAAAGTACATGGTCAAAATAAATTTACCTTTTGATTATAAATATTGAATCTATTTATCTAAATTAAAAAACATAAGTTGTAGTAATTAAATAAATATTTATCCCTATTGTCAAAATCAAAAAGCAGGATTTTTAAGAAGTAATAACTATTAAAAGATTGACATATTTTTTTGTCAATTTTAAAAGCAAAATTACATAAAATGACAAAAATTTGATTAAATGATAAAAATATAAATCAACAACACTATTAAAACAAATAAAAATTTAACTTATATATATAAATAAATTATATGAAAAGGAAGTCTCGAATTAAAATACAGTATTTTTCACTATACATTAAATTTTATATTTTATCAGAAAAATAACAAAAATTCAGAAAAAAGTAAATATTTATGTCCCTATTCCAAATAAAATGTTTATTTTTTTAAATTTAACTTATAAACATTTTAATAACTTGATTTAAAATGGATGTTCCATCAAAAGGCGGTAAAACTATGTTTTTTAAAAATACGCCTTTTTCATAAAAATTTATTTTATTGTCATATCATGTTCTAGAAAATGTGTAAGATGAATGATAATGTTATATAATAATAAAAATTTGGATAATAATATTAATAAAGACTAGTTTATAACCCATCAAATAATAATATTTTAATAATACATCATTGTTTATTGAATCTTGGTATCGCGTACAACACAAGCTGTCGTGGAAGGTCGCTATTACGTTTAACCCAAGATAAGTAAGTGATATTCATAGTGAATGATTACTTTAATGGTGTGTATAACATAATCCAATCATTTTTAATTTATACATTGAAAAAATCTATACTCATTGTTGTGTGAAATTAATTATATCAAAAGAACATAGAATTGTGTGTAACACAAGCCAAGAATAGAGTTGCGTATACTGCAAGCTAAAACGATGTTGTGTATAGTGCATGATAATATTATAATAACGTAAACAATGAGACATGAAAGAAATTAAAAATAATCTATCTCATTAAATCTGGATGTATTATAATGAAGGGGTGTAACACTGTTACACTATCTGGTGGATTAGTATGTTGTCCCATAGAGGAATATTTATTAATCAATACCTAAGTCAACTTTCCCAATATGGTTATAATTTTATCAGTTCAGTCTTTAGTTCCAACACTATAGTAATAATATTTCCTAGGAGGGAAATCCCTACATGGGGTAAAATCATTTATATGGTTCTCATTACATCATCTAGGTTCTACTTAGAAACAATGAAATATAGTAGATTATAAAATAAGATTACAAAACATAATGTATAACCTCACACTGGTGAAACACCTAACACAAATTGTAAACATATAAATGGTTAATATTATATATATAAAATTAGTTTCTTAGGGAATGTTTTAAAATAATAAAAATAGTTTCAAACCCTTCATAAAATTTTGTAAATAAAATGTGAAATAACATAAACATGTCTATCGGGTATGTAAACCAAAGTGCATTCTAAGGTCCATTTTCATGTACCATGTAATCAATAAGTCAGTAATAATGTTCCATTTGTGGGGATAGTCCCCATAGGTAATTCTTTCTAGAACCACACCCATTTTTGGTTTCAATATAGGGATTTAATTATTTGGAAAAACAAATATTCTCATACGAACTAAAATATTATGATATTTTTCTATAATTAACGTCTTAATTAATCATAGGATGATTTTCACTAATATAAATTTTCTAAAATCTATTGTTCACGTTTTTTACCAAAATTCCTCCAATTAAAACTAAAAATATCATGAACATTTTAGTCTAATGTTTTTGGTTACTTTTATACATTGGTATAAGATATAAGGAATTACAACTCGAAGGACTGAATTGTTTTGTAGTATCATCAAAATAGACACCTAGTTGAAATAAAATATGAAATTGAAAATATAAAATAAAATATATTAGTCTATTTTAGTTATATATTATTCCACATATCATATTCCTTCATATAAATCATGATACACTTTCTGGAATCATGCGAACTAATAAAACATATGAAAAAAGTGAGCTCTAATACATAATAATTGTAATAATACAAAGATATATATCATAAATAAATATAGAATATTCAATATTTCAAGGTAAATAACTGAAATAACATCCATTTATTCAATAACATGAACATGAGTAATAATATGGAAAAATAAACAATAATCATATAATTCCATGTAAATTATCACATGATCCCATTATGTTTCCTCTAAAATTACAACTAATCAAATAATCATACGGGAATTAATAACTGATTTGATAATGATAGAATTTATAATTCCAGACATATGAAACATTCAATAAAAAATATTTTCCAAGAAATTTATATTGTCAAGGCCTCGTTCAAAGACTTATTACATAAATTTGTAAGGCCTCAACCAAAAACCAAAGATAGATTGTCTCATGAGACCGACCGATGAGTTGAGTAGACATATATGAACCATCCTATCCCTTACATATTACAACGTATTAATCATATGAAATAAGTGTGACATAACAAAAATAAATATTCACCTTTAAAAACTATCATAGTAAATGTTAATAATCACCCAATCAATAAACATAATCATAAACCTTTTAGAGTAATATGAAAATGGAAATAAAATTATACAACCTCCATAAAAGTAATAATAAAAGATCTATAAAATGGATAATTTTTATATAAATAAAATATATCCCTAAGTAATCATAAGTAAAATAAAGTATTTATGATGTTGATGAATAAAAATACCCTAAAAATTACATTATAATCATTATTAGAGGAAAATATAATTTTCACTTTAAAATTAATTTTAAAAGATAATGTTCACAAGAGATTTTGAAAGTAATTTTACTCAAAAATAACCTTTTAAATATATAATGGATACTTTATAACATTGAGTGGTCAGGAAATTTGGAAATCCCATAAAAGATGTAAATGTTTAATAAATATTCCATTCACATTTTTCGTAAAATCCAAATGGGAATTGATTTGAAAAAAACAAGAATATTTCACACAAATCATTTATTAAAATATAAAACATGGGTAAAAATAAATTTTTTTAACATTGGGATAATTTACTAAAAATTTAGATATTGTAAGAAAACAATATTTTAGAAGAAAATGAATTTTCAACTAAGGACAGAAATAAAGACATATTTTCTCAAAAAACATTAAAATAAATTTGAGTACCAATGAGTTGAAAATGTGATTAATAATTGATTTTTTTTATTAAAAATTATATTAAAATTTATGATTTTCATGAATGACAAATAAATAATTTTCATCATCAAAAATATAATAAAAAAATCCAGATAAACAATGAGATTGTGAAATAAATCATTACCACTTCCATAAAATCTGAATCGGATGGATCATGAATGAAATAAATTATGATGAAATGTTAAATAAAATTAATGCAATAGGATTCATGATATAACATATGAAATCTGAAGTCTATAAACGTTAAAAAATAACTAAGTGGTGAATATGGTAGAAGTCTCACAAAATTAAAAGTATGATGGGAAACCATTACCTATGGTTTGACATCCTTAAAATGTGTCGAAACCTATTGTATAATAGATATATGTTTATTATACATTTAATAAATAACCATAATAATATATCACATACAACATATTATTTACATATATTATATCATCACCCATTTATTAACATATATTTTTTTAAATGACTGTTTTTAGTGATAATTTATTTTTTTGAATTATTTTTTCATTTGGTAATTAATGTAGATTTACACTGATCATGGTTAAATATTTTAGAGTATTTTAAAGATGAAATATATTTCATAATTATTTATTGTATTATTTATATTAAAATATAAAATCTATAAATACAAAATGGAATCCACCCTTCATGGAGACAATTTATTGTACGTACGCATTAACAATATTTACAATTTTCTAGATGGATGTAAATAATAAAATTAAATATTAACTGTCCATTATAAATTAATTAATATGTTCTATATAAAATTAATATTAATAAAATACTTCATTTTGACCATCCATGTAAAAAATTTAAAAACTTCCACAAGGCTACTTGGAGACGATAGTATACACGTCAGCACGAGCGATGTTATTTTTTTCAAAAATATAAAAATGTAAGAAGTTAGATATGATATTATATATAAAGTAGTACTTCTAGGTCAAAAAAAATATATTCAATAAATTTATCCATACTGTCTTCAATGTAAAGCGTAAGAGAAAAACGAGTCACATTGCTTCGTGAGGTGGTATTTCATTGAACAAAAGTGTGATATTATCATATCCTCCATTAAATAGAAATTAAAGTGGTATATATTATATAATAATTAAATAAGAAAAAAATTATAAAATTATAAAATAATATATATATATATATATATATTTATATTTATTAAATCCATCATTATATCTACAGATGAAAAGTGGTGATGGAAAATGAATTACATCAGTTCACAAGTTGGTGGTCCTCCATGCACGTGGTCGACAGTTATGATTACCATTTTCTGGAAGAGGGTATAGATATATGTCATTAAAATGACAAAATAAAATTATATTATATGGGAGATTATATTTTTTATTATCATGTATTAAGAATATTATAAGGATTTAGAAGAATAAATAAAACAAATAATCACGTTTAAGAATCATACCTCTACTTTAGAGAGCATCTTTAGGTTTATATCCATATCTGTCATAGAAAACAATTATATAAATATATGGACTCTAGTATATGAATAGAGAATTAAGGATTATATTTGGGATGTTATTTTCTAATTCATATAACTTTTGGAGTGTGGATATGAGGGGAGAGTGGGTGAACTTTCATACGTTGGGGAGATGACTCACATTTAATTTTTTTAAAGAATCAGTTATTCCCAAATTTTTATAATGAACAAATCCAATAAAAGGGATCAGAATCAAACCATATTGGTTATATAGTATAAATTGATCCATAAAATCAGGGTTTGAAATGTTTTTATGTCATTTTAACCCTAACAATATTAGTTTAAACCCTTATTCAATCTATTTTACCTTGACCATGGTAATTAATTTATACTATTTAGTTATTAAATATTGTAAAAAAATAATTTAAAATTATTAGGTAATAATTATTATTCTCACTATAGATAATGTATCCATTTTTTCAAATTCAATTCAAATAATTTTTAAAATTTAATTTACAATTAGTCCATCATACACAATGAAAAATAAGTTTTCAAGAAATATATTTTTTAGAGAAAAGATGATATTATATTAACAATATGAATATAAATATTAATTATAAGAAATTAAAAATAACATGGAAAATTTATAATATATAAATTTAATTTAAAAAATTCTTCCATGTGGGTTATTTTTGTTAATTAATGTGGAAAAAATTATTCACATAAAAACATTTGTCTGAATATGGGGTTTTGACGCAAAAATAAACATATAGTAAAATTGTGGTATATTAGTGATTAAATTTAAATTAATTGGATTTAATATTCATATATAATAAAGAGATAAAATATAATAAAATTTTAATAATAATGGTCATTTTATTTTATATGGTTTTTTATGGAAATGACAATTTTAAAAAAAATTAATTTTCAATTTTCAGTGAAGAATCAATGTTTTATGTAAAATATCAAAATTTCACCATGTGAAAATTTCATGATGATGATTTAAAAAATTAATTTTACTTTTAAATATGAATTTTTTTAAATTGTAAACATTATTATTCAATTATCGTAGAAAATAAAGAATAAATAACATTTAAAAAAATTAGTTTTTTAGAAAACACACCCTATTCATTAAAATGGTTCTTATTTTATTTATAGTGAATAAATAACCATTAAATTTATTTTATAAAATTTTAAACCATATAATTTTCATAATTTATTTAATCCTTTTTGTACATTCTAATTCGTAGGCTAGTTTATAATGATATTTTATGTTATGGTTATTCGGACTCGAGGTTTCAAATTCGAGATGTTATTAATGGGTTTCAAATTATTTAGAATAAAACATGTCATAATGTGTGTTGTTTTTGAATTATCATGTAAAATTAATGTCTTTACATATATACTTTCTAACAAGAGGTTACCATTATAAAATATTGGGGAGTTGCACAAATGATGGGTCTTGGGTTGAAAGAGAAGTTGTAAGTATCACATGTTTATTAATATGGATAATTGGATTGGAATTATGGTCTTAGTATAATATGTGAAGGGTGATATTACTTTATATCTCATGAATGTTGAGAAACACACCCATAAAAGTAGAATGACCCTAGATTAACATTTATAGATGGTTTATTCCTTAATGATGTGATTGTGTGTAACAGATAAGGTTTTTATGGGTGTTAGAATGATAGAATATCCAATATAGATTTGATATATGACCCATCTATAGGTCATGAGGATTTTATTGATTACATGCAATGATGATTTTGATATTATCATGTTAAGGTAATAGGGGAAGGTCCTCAGAATGTGGGATCAGTTTATTGGTGAAGAACTCGAAAAGGATGGTACCTTCCTTTTGAGGATCGGGATGGAGAGGTCATATATGATGTGAGTCACTATAGGGTTATGAGTAAATATTGGAATCAATGATAATATATTGCTATGGGTTATAGGACCTTAGTGGATTCCTTCATTGGAAATATATGAATAGGGAAAATACTAAAAACTATTAATTATATGGTGAGATGTGTTCATGGTGTGGGACTTGTCCATGAGTGAATATATCCCAATATTAAACTACTAATATGATAAGATAGATTGTTTTTTATGTTTCATTTTCATGTAGGTGTGGTTTTAGAAAATAATCATGAGTAATATGGAAATAATATATAAGGTGTGTATAAGACCCTACCATGAGTGAGAGGTTAATGCTTAATATGTGTAGAATTTCCCTCTGTGAGAGGGTATTAGTAAGTTCCATACTATGTGAGAGGGTATTGGTCCATTTGTTCTTGTGATAACCACCCTAAGTGATTAAAGTTTCATGGTTGTGACCCCATCCTATGTGAGAGGTTGATGGATGTTATGTGTGAGTCCGTCCTAAGTGAATGAGATGTAGATGGATTCTATGCCAACCCTGAGTGAGGGGACTTGGTTAAGATGTGATGTGATGCATCATTAGGATCATAGGACAAATTATGAGAGGGAAGTTATTTTTTAGGAAGTTTACTACCAATACATGAGAGATAAGTTGTTGGCATGACCACCTTGAGTTAGAAGGTATGTCCTAGATATTAATGTAGGACCATACCCTACAACATCACATTGTGATTAAGGACACTGTGAACACCCTAACCTATACGTTAGGGTATGGGTTGAGGTATAGTGAGATGAATAAATTTGATTCTTTAGGTATGGGATGGGTTGCAGGTACCAAAACATGAGGTGACGACTAAATTCTAGAATAGTGTTGAAGCAGATATGATCGGTTGTTGTGGTGGCCTAGTAGGTACCTGATGACCTGATCCACATGGAGTCATGGTGGCATGGTCAAAAAAATGTCTGAGATGCTTGTGTGATATATTTTTATTCCTATTGAATACATATATATGATGGTTTACACTAGGTGATATATTTGACTCGCTATTTAGAATTATTCCTTACACCCTATTTGGTAACCCCAACGAGCATTATGACCTTACATTTAATTTTATTGGAAGGGCATAGGTAATGAAGACGATCAATATGAAAAAATATCAATGAGTATTAGTGATGGGTTATTTAGGTCTAGGGATGACTATATGGCCTTTATGTATTTTGTTCTTTTGTTTATTTTTTATATTTGATAGGCCAAATGAAAAATTAGAGGTTGTATGAAAATATACTCCAAATAAATTATCATAGAATTTATTTTTAAATCTTTATGAGTACTCAAGTTATATAAAATTGATATTTGGTTATTTCTTTTGTGATGCACTTTGATTTGACTAATTATTCTAAGTATTTTATTCATTAGTCCCTCACCCCTAGTTGGTAACCTTTGGATTATAGGTAAGATCAACTAATGTCACATAACATCCCGAGGTTGTGAAACTATTGAGTGGTATCCATACTGGGGATTAAAATAATGAATATAAACTAATTAAAAATGATAATACTTATCTTAATGATTCTATTTCAATATATGAGAACAAATATTATGAAATATGTTCTAAGTCATCTAATGAAGTATAATTACAGATTTTAATAACTAGTGATGAACTAACATATATTTTTATAGGTTTCATAAATTACTACAATATAATAAAGGGATTTGTGGGATCATTAAACATATAAAAAATTTATAATAGAAATATAAATGATGATAGATTCTATGAATAAGATAATCTAGGGTATACCAAGCCTAATTTTCCATATCATAATGATAAAAATAAATTCCAATTAATGATTAAAAGTATATTATATTGTAAAAAATATTATCAATCAACTACATGGATTTCTTCTAATTATTTTTGAGATGAATTTCATCCTGACAATAAAGTCAAGAAATAAAAACTATAAGCTAATATGTTTTTTGTATTTCATATTGGAGAGGTATATAATTTTCAATTACTTATATCTAAATTTGATGACTTTTCATATGATGTGATTAATGAAAATTTAACAAATCATTAATATAAACACGATTCATCAAATATAAAACACAAACACCTTAAGAGATCTAATGATAATGTTATACCTGAAAATGATAATATTTAAATTTAGATCATATAATTATTGTTAAAATTTGATAAAGATAAATCCTTTTATTATAGACATGATAGTATAAATAATTAATAATTAATTATTTTTTTACAAATTTTTTTGGATAATAGTATATTTATTCAAGGGGTAGAATATATTG
Source organism: Viscum album (assembly GCA_963277665.1). Lineage (NCBI taxonomy): Eukaryota > Viridiplantae > Streptophyta > Magnoliopsida > Santalales > Viscaceae > Viscum > Viscum album. The sequence goes on along the minus strand of OY728153.1, from coordinate 1,134,085,581 downwards.
AAAAAAATTTGTATTCTAAATAATAACTCTGATAAAAAGGTAATATTAATTAATATCAGAAGGATAAATATTTATATAAAATACTCTTTTATTGGATAGAAGAGAAAATGAATATATGCATCAATTTTAATTCAAAATTTAACTTCAATAAATTATTCTAATGATTTTATATTGATATTTCCCTAAAAATATTTATGTTGAGTATGCTTATATTTTGAAATATTATCGAACTATTATTGCTAGAAATTATTTTAAACAAATTAATTTTGGTTACAAATGAAATTAATTGACATCATAGCTGGACACAAAATCATAAGGTTATAAAACACAAACTTGTTTTATATAGTTGAAGTAATGGATAAAAATAGAAATTTTAAATGGTATATTGATATTATATTCCCAATTCATGTGATTAGATATGTCCCAAATTTATATTCTTTATCATGGATCAGTGGCGCCCATATGATATTGGAAGATAATGTTAATTGTTAGATTTTTAGTGTTAGATCTATTTTAAATCATGATTCAATAAATAATCAATTATTCCTCTATAATGATTGATTAATTAAAAATCTGACGAGTATCTCTAAAATATATGATGATGGTTATTCATTTTTGTTTTACAATAATACATGTTGTATTTATACATCTAGATAAAATGTGTTTTAATACTGAAGAACTAAACATGTATTTACATTAGATCATGAATATTTATGTAGAAATAATATAATTTTTTGGAATTATAAAATAAATGAATCTTTTATTTGGAATAAAATACTTGGTCATTATAATGGTCATACATTGTTAATGTTTTTTAAGAAGAAATTTAATTTTTATTCTTATTATCAAAATATTATAGAAAAAGGTCCTATGATGCAGGATGAATATTAATGGAAGACAAATATCCATATTAATAAAATTAGTAATTCCCAACTTCTAAAATTTTTTAGATCAGTTATAATGATAATCATAGAAGGTAAACATCTTTAATTCGATATTGATGATGATTTTTCTAGATTTAATTAGGTTTACAATTCATGTCATAAAATAGAAACTTGTACAATTTTTATTAAATTGTGTAAATTTATTCAAAATTAAAAGATACATAATTTACTTCATTGAGAACTGTTGATGGTGGAGAGATTTAATGTTACAATTTTAACTCATTTATTTTTAAAAATAATGGTATAAAACCAAATTTTAAGCTTGTTGAACATTTGAATAGAATGGTGTCATAGAAAGGAGGAATGATATATTACCAGAAATTTATAAAACATGGTTATTTGAATATAGTCTTCATACTCAATTTTAGATTTAGGATATTAATAAAATTTTATTTTGAATAAGTATTTTTAATGAAAACAATTTTAAATAAAACACCTCATATGTTATGGAATGGAGGAAAACCAAATGTTGGGTAATTTAAGGATTTTCAATGAAAGGATTATATCTTAAAAGAAATGGATAATATTTTTGAATTTGATACAAAGGATCAAACAATAATATTACATGGTTAGTCATCTAATTTAAAAACTAACAGTGATTTCAAAAGAAATTCTAGGATAATTGAATAATTAATTTATTTTAAGTTTGAAGAAACTGATCCCTTTCAGAAAGAAAATATTCCCATAATGGCCTTCAGGATTCTATTATTAACATGATAATTGATACTCTTATCAACACTAAAAGTTATGTTGATGAGGATGATATTCATATTTCCAATCTTGTATATTTATAAACCAATGGATCAAATTGTGCGATACGATAAACCTATAATTATACCATGTAAAATTATATTCATTGTTATAGAATGTGAAACCATGGGTATTGAAAAAACATTCATTCCATAAACAATATGAAAAACAATTATAATTATTTTACATTAAAATATTTGTACATGAGACAGAAATAAACTATAACATATATTTTTCTTAATTGAATCCCAAGAACACATCCCACAACTACCATTTTGAGTCATCCTATACTTATATTAAAAAATTTTGGAGGTAAATAAGAAATTATAAAATACATGTTTAAATGAACATTGGATGAGAGGATGAGATATTAGGATCATCACATCCATTAGGGAGATATTATTGGCTATGTCATGACCCTTAATTAGATCCAAGACATGATACAGAATCCTTCCAAAATCCAAGTGCGAGGCTAATTCCAAGGGACTCATGCCCCAGAGAAGTGCTTTATACATGTCATTATGTTGGGACTCAGATCCCACATACTTAATTATAACTAAATAATACATTTTGTAACATTTACGGATGTGTGACAAGTACCAACAATGTTCCCTTTAAATTTATGCAACCATGTCCACATTGAAGCTATTTAGAGTAATTTAAAATGGACATTTAATTGATTTTTTCAAGGAAATAGTGGATGTGGGACTTACACATAGGTGACCCTTTATGGTTTACCTTAAATGGAATATGTATAAATAAAGAAAATTTTGTTTCATATGTAATATATACCCAATATACCATACCTGAATTTATTTAACTTAAATACTTGCATAATACTGACATATTTTTTATTTAAATAAAATAAATAAAAAATGAGTTTAAATATTTGAAAACTAGTATAATATGAATTAAATATTCTTCTATAATATATATATATATCTATAATTAAAGTGATTTTTGGAAATATTATTCTCATATTACTTCTTTTCTATGATGTATTTAATGAAAAATTAATTGAATAGTGTCAAAAATTAAAATAATGATATTTTATAATAAATAATATTTTATTAATTGATTTAATAGTTATAAAAATCATATATTTGTAAAAAAATATTTTGATATGTTTTAAAATATCAACCACGGTCCAATTATGGGTGTTTTTTTTACTTTATTGAAATTTTATTTAAGATTAAACTGTTGAAAACCATAATACAACTATAATTTTCAAAATGGATAATATCAGATTAAAAAGAAATTAGAAGGATAAAAACATTACCAAAACATATCAAATACATTAAAATAATGTAGGATTTTGATAAATCAATACCTTATAATGTAATTATTTAATTTTTGATCCATTTTAATATGAAAATTAATTTATATTAATTTAATACTTAATGAAATTCTAGAAGCTCCCCTCCATTCACATATAAAAGGGTATCTTCTATCAGATATTATTCACATTTAGAAATATATTGGATCATAAAATGACTAAAAACCTTAATTAAATAAATTAAAACATTTTACATTTCATTGTTTTGTTATAAATACAATCTATGAACGCTTTAGGTATAATCCTAAAGAGTTTGTTCAAAGAAGAAGTGTCATTCTTAACTATGATTTTTTTTATTTCTTCTTCATCCTCCTTCAAATGTTGTTCATATTTCCCAATATAGTACATTTATAATCAAACACATAATTATATTTTATCTTGTTAATGTTACAACCATTATCAATATCATCTTCCATCAAATGGGAAGTGAAACCATCATTCATGTGTACAATAGATTACCTCCTCATGAACAGATTTGATTCAGTTTCCATCACCGCCTCTCATGGATGGATTTAATGATGGTTTAATATATATATGATATCAAATAAATAAGTATAATTATATAAAATATATTTTATAATTTTTATTTCCATCCTATATATTAAAAAATGATATTGTCTTCATGTGTATATATTGACTACAAAAAGCAATGTGATTCATTTTTCACTGCAGAAAAACAAGAATAATATATATAATATTATTTAAAAAACATAATATGGTATTTATGATCTAGTTATTATTTAACAATGATAAAATAATTCTTATCTTTTTCATGTCATGATTGTTGAAAAATGAAAACATTTCTTATGCGTTCGTACGACCTACCATCTCAAGGATTATAAAATAGTTTATTTTTATAAACCATATTTTTTGGCTAGTTATAAAAAATTATGTATAAAACTAATAATTAATTAATTATTATTATTATTTATATGATGAAATAATTATCACACTCACTATAGTCAACCTACCGATGTAACTCGGGATAAATTAGTCGAATATCATCAAAAAATTCGATGTGAACATAATTAAGTATGTAGACTAATATAAAAACATAATGAATAATATTAAAGTAATAGTCTACTTTAAGAAGGTTCTTAGGAATGTAAATAATTTACATAAGGTTATTATTTTTTCTTATAATTAATTTATATGATAAGTCCGACCAGAGGTAAGGGATTTTATCTCAATTTCAACTCTATTGAACCATTTTATTTTGATGAGGTTTATATACTATAGATTTGAATAATTTTTATTTAATATCAATTTCTTCATTATGATTAATGATTCATTTATGATTACTCTTTGAAGATTTATTTTTAAAATAAAAGATGATCAGGTTCCTCTTTTCTTATTCCATACATTTTTTCTTCCACATACATATTTAAAAAAAACAAAATCTGTCACTATTTAATAAAATGATTTATTAATGAATGTTTATATTATACCTTGATTTTACAATCTTTTATTGTACTATTTATAATTTTTTATGGAAGGTTTTATTTTAATATTTTATTATAAAATGACAAAAATTATTTTTCATTCAACATATACAACATTAGTGGAATTTATTCCCACTATTACCATTTTACACTCTTCAGCTTCATGTATATTTTTTAATAGTTTTAAAAGTAATATATTTAATTAAAACATATTTAAAATTTTTCATTTTCATTTTCTTTTATTAATTAAAATAATTATTTTACCAAAAATATACTTTTTTGGATGATCATCTATCATCTCTTGATTAATCAAATGGGAAATAACTTTCTTTGGATTAATTATATTTCTTGTGATCACTCGATATTACATACCCATTAAATTTCAATATTTATTATATTATAGATGTTTTTTTCCAACACTATATACAATTTATAAATATATTATTTTAATTTTTAAGTTATCTTATTTACTAAGATATTATTGATTGTTCGCATTATTTATACGATATATAATATTTTTAATAATGAATAATTCTTATGGATTTGAGTTTCTCATAAAATTATGAGTAATTAATTGGACATGATGTGATGATTAGGATTTGAAATTATATATTCTCTTGAATCATCTATAGACTTAATTAAAAAAATCTATAAACTAGTATTAAATGTGTTTTTGGTGTATACCTTGCCTTTATTTAAATAGCCTTACAAAATGATTTGATGGTATAGATATCATGATATCTAAAATCATGATATCAAATATTAATAATTTACTTCATTGATAATGAAATTATATTGTCCATGTAATTATAACATTAATTTTATCCATGAAATCAATTTGTACTCACGTAATTGGTTAAATGGATTTTTTCAATAATTTACCTTACCATGTTAATTTTTACTTATTGATTTATGATACATTCTTATATATGTTACTCTTGATGAGAATAATATATCAAATTTTATTGTTTTTATATTAACTAGTATATCAATAAGGATATTATGAATAATATAAATGATATAATAATATTTTTATTCTTAGTATTGTATGTTTCAAATGTAAGAGTAAAATCATGTATTTACATATTTCATCAACTCTAAAAAATAGATCAGTCTATTGGGGTAATATCCATTGCATCTAAAAAAATGTAATTAAGTGGACACTGGCTCTAGGTTACATGATTAGGGGTTATTACATTAATATTGTATGGTTTTCACATGGTATAATAAAATTGTGTTCCCTATAAATAGTGGGGTGCCAAAAAAATTTAGAACTCATTGATATGTTTTGGTCTGTATAGTTTAACACTTTGTAATTGAAAAAGTAATTTTCACTACCTATGGTAAGTGAATGTTCATTTCTATTTCTCCACGGATAGAACATGGATGTTTTTGAAAAAATATATTCATGAAGGAGGGTTGAGTGTACCATGGTTACTATCAAATAATACTATGATGATTATACCACCCTCTGCCATTGATGGGGAGAATCTTGTTGGAAGGGATGATATTGTTGATGTTCCTATAGGAGTTAAAAAGATAAAAGAGGCCACTAAATCTCTAGATATGGGAAAATATTTTTAAAAACTTCATTTCACCTTTGAACCAACTAGATAATACACACCTCTTGTGTCAAATATAATTTTATCCCCAGAAGTTTAGTTTTTACCACAAATTCTCCTATACCCATTACTTATCTTCGCTATTAAAATAATTTTGTTGTGTTTCTATGATAATTGACTAATGGCCTAATTTTATTCCTGATTTACCTGGTCATAAAACATTTCTTATTTTCTGGGATACAATAAGAAAGAATAATAGTCCATTAATATTTATCATATTTCCTAGAATTATTCATTTTGGGGAATATGAATTCTAGTCCCCGATTACCTAATATAGGATTATATATTAAAAATACATCATATTTATCACCTGAAAACTCTTTTGGGGAATTGGGTGTTCAACTATCAAGATATCATTTTCAACATAATGTCGGACATTCGATCATGAGAGAAAGAAAATGTTAGAAAAGGCCCATTTCTATTTCATAATCAATAACAAATTATTTTAACATAATATCTACGGAAATTTGATAAGAATAATATTATGAATCGGTGTCATCATAGTATTGTTTATTTTTTATGAACATTTTTTATAGGAATTTTAAATTCAGTGGGAACTTTATGCTTCTAAGGGAAGATGGGTTGGATTGTTTATGCATTTCAATGATGTCGAGGAATGGAAAAAAGAAGATAGATGCTGAGGGAGAAGATCTCCACTATATTGGGGAGTTTAAAACAATGGCAATGGAAAAGTATCACCATGGTATTGAAAAAAGACCTAAAATGCATTTATTGAGACAAATTATTAATTGAGGTATGTTTTTAATAAGTTATTATCCTTACAAGAGACTCTAATATGTTTATTCACCACCTCTATATGTTCAAATGAATGAAAAAAATTCCATTAAGAGTTCTTTCAAACTTTTTAAATCTTTTTTACTCATAATGTCATTTCATAAGAAACCATAAAACCATTAAAAGAAAATATCAAGATCACTCGAATCCACATTAACATTAAACATGAATGGATTACTTAAATTATAGTTCTCAAGCACTTGAGTAAGTTATATTTCTTCCTTTCAATGATCCCTTGGATGGATATATGTATATGTACAATCACTATAACACTATAAATATTTAATTTATACATGGTAATGATTTACTCCTGAGAATATGATTACATATACGTACAGTTATATATACAATCACTATAACACTAGAGATGGTTCATTCATAAATGAAAGTGGGTGGATAATTACAAGGATAATCATGCGTCAGATGGGTCTATTTGAATAATGATTCAAATATTCAATAGGGATCAAGATCCCTAAGTAAATTCAATCATGTGATTCACATAGAAAATTTTAATATATATTTGAGAGAAAAATAATTGTGGATCAATGTTTTCCAAGTCCAAGGGACATAAAAAGACATTACTGGTTATGGGAACATACAATTGACCCAAAATCATTGTATCTTTTATTTTCCATTAAGCTATTTGTTTTATGCTTCATATGGGTAATCTAAGTAGGCATGGGATACGAATTAACATAGGATTCCTATTATGGGGTTTCATCTGAAAATTTTTTAAAGGATTTAATTTTTATGTTTAAAAGTATTCCTAGATCATGCGAGTTATATATTCAAAAATATGAATCTATACTACATTCAAGGCCCCATATTGTGGTTTTTGTCATGAAATGTAAATTATATCTTCCAATTTTGGATGGTTTTGTTCATTAAATGTAGACTAATATAGTAACAATTTTATCCATGGAAGCATTGGAAAAAATGGTAATGTTGTCTATAAAGATATATGGTTGAATAAAACCTAAAATTAATGAAGAGACTAGAGTCACTAGTGTTGAAAACATCATGGAGATGAGTATGTATTTTTGGGCCATGATGTTGAGATCCTAGATATGATATCTCATACTAGACATCTTGGACCAAATGTGAAAAAAAAATATACTGCAATGGTATAATAACAACCATATTTTAATGAATAATTAAATAATATTACATACTACTCTGGAATTATATGAACACTATTTATGGTCATGATGGCTCGACAAATGTGTCAGGATATTTAGGGACACATGAATAGAAATAAAAAAAGGTTCAGGAGTTGGATTTCATACCAAATGTTTAGAATATATGTATCATTCACACATATGTAACATTAATATTATTCAAATATAATTTCATATTTTGATTATGGAATTCCTAAATCATAATTTTTGACATTTTAATCAATAAAAAATCATATATAATATGTATGTGAAGGATAGCCATGGTTTAAATTTGAATAGTGGGTGTGGTTATGATATTATTGTAAAAATATGAAGAGTTTAACAAATCTCCATAGGATTAAGGTACCACTATTTGGATGAATGAATATAAAGATCTTGTGGATCAAAAAAAATAGATATATCCCATAGAGTTGAATTTACTAATTAATGATAACCATGGGTTTCTTATGAAGAGTTCAACACCGGTATAATGAAGTAGGATTTTAAAGAAAGTAATTTAAGAAGTGTTCTGTAACCCTTAATGTTAGGTCACTATTTATTGAATAAATATTCTAGGTATGGAGATAATATACATATTTCTATTCATGTTTTCATAGACAAGGTTGTTTAATGATCATCACATGGTTTTTTTAGGCCCATATGATGGGACTAACAATATATTTTCCTCTTTTATTTCACACTTACTTTTTACTAATTTAGTAATATGGTGACTAGAGATGGTAGAATTGACTTTTTCTTATGACTATATTTGTGGTGTTTTGACCTAAAAAGTTTTAATTTGTCTTTAATTTTTTTAGTTTATGGGCCATTACATTATAGCCAGTGAGGGATAAAGATGAGGGTCTTAAAACATTGATCCAATTTCACTGGGCTCTAAATATTCACAACATTGACCAAATATTGGTAGAGTTTATGGGTATATGGCCTTCATAATTTTTTTAAATATAAAGTCTTATATTAATGACTAAATGTTTCTTTAATTTATTGTCATATAAAATTAACCATGAAGGAAAAATAGTCCAACTAATGAGGTCACAGTGAAACATGACAAGAATTAATATCCCAACACTAGTATATACCATTTGAAAAAGGAATACACATAATTTACAGTCATAGAAATTATACCAATGAAAATTAAGAAAACTATTTCTTCAAGGGAAAAATAAACCAAACATGAACAATTATTCCATTGATACTATATACCATCTTGGGGGGGGGGTGAAAACAATATAAGGTCATAGTTCTCAAATCATATTAGGTGTGTGATATGAAAACTAACAAGGGGAATGAGAGATAAAAGTGCCATAGAACCTATAAGGATTATTGAAAAATATTTAATGTTTGATCAAAATTACATAAATTTTGAATTATTGATGGTAAATGATAACAAATTATGATCATTGACCGAAAATAAAATTTCAAGTTCCATAGGAATTTCAATTGTGGCATAAAAAATTATATGACCATCCAAATCATATGACTATATATTTAGATTATAGGAAAAATATGGTTTTATCGATGATCATTACTAAAAAAATGGTTCCTTTTTAGTCTAATACAACTAATACTAATATACATGAATTTTTTCTAGTTATTCAAATACATTAATTATGAAGTGTAATATATGGATGAAAACCTCTATGTGGTAATCAAAACATCCAAGTCTTGAACTCAAAAATATACATTTCTTTAGGGAAGATGAAATTGGAATGTATTTTGATGATGGTTTATGGATAGGCCTTATATTGGGGTTCAAAGTATCACAATACATATTTAGTAAATTTTAATCAAGACACACATAGTTATTATAAAGGATAAACCCTACAGTGATCTTTCTTAATTGTCTTGGAGGTGTATTATTATGAACTATATTTGAGTTAATGTAGAAGAATCCATATGATTATACATGGGGAATTTATTTGGAAAGTATATGATAATAGATATGGGTAGTCCAAATACATGGGTATTTGAGATCAAAGGAAATTTTATCCTACGGTATGGTTCTATGTTTCATTCCACCGTATATGGATGCAGCTATCATGTATAGTCTTTGATTTATGTGGAATAAAACACTATATGATGTTTATAGTATTATAGAGTTGACCAAATATTATACACATTTTAAAATATTAACTGTATTATATATTAAATTTCATATGATGTGCGTGATAATATGGTTTGAGTTTTATACAAAATGGGATAAATATCTCTCAGTTCTTGACCCACTATGGTAAATCTTATATAAATAAGGAGATCATAAATGATGAGGTTGTTTAAAAATAGTGAATTTGTTTCTAGGATGAGAGAATGATATCTAGGTGTCAGTACATATTTAACAATATGGGTATCAATCCACACTTATATTTGATATATGTGGATTATTTATTAATTATGTGGACCCATAAACTCACCATGTATCTGTAAATAGATCCATGAATTATGTAAGAAGAGTTGGAATCTAAAATAGACCACCCTAAACAGATTGATGGGTAATGTATAGCGGAAAACTATATTGTATGGTTTTATTTTATGTGATGAGGAAATTTTTGTTCTGTAGTTTAATGTCATAAGATTAGAATGTTTAATGGGTTCTTTAATTTCATACTATATATATGTGTTGATATAATACATACTAGTAAGATATAGATATTCAGGTATGGTATAAGGTATCCAAAAGTGGCATGAGGTATTTTATTCTCAATTAAAACTATAGGATGTACGAAGATCTTACTTTAATAGATCATACACAGATTTCGATCTCATGTATGTTGGTTGAGGGTAATAGATATTTTTGGCTGAGGCCATGATAATATATTCAATAATCATAATATATCCCATAATATGGGTATTATTCCAAAAATAGTCTTCATAAAATTTTGAATATGTAGATCAGGCTATTGCATATGCATGGGTGATTTTTTTTTCAAGAATAGGTTTTTAAATAAATATTCACACTCTATGTATATTTGTATAGATCTTGATCATATGTAGGGTATGTTATGTATCATGCGGTAAAAAACTCTATGATATTTTATGTCCAAGGATATTCCATTCGTCATTCATTTTATCATCTTGTGACATGGATTAAAATGATATGGGTTTTAGGTCCATTCAGCTGGGTTATCTATATATATGGTACTTTAGATAGATATTGATCATGTAATTGTTAAGATATGTTAATCTTAGTTTTGATTAAATAAGAAATCCTGATGTGAATGGAAGAAAGTATTAGAAATAAATTAAAAGTGAGGATTATTTTGGTGTTGATTATATGGATAGGTTTTATGATTCATAAGTCACTACATATATTTTAATGGTTGGAATATTGACCCACATATTTTACAAATGGGAATTTTATGTTGGTGTTGTTGAATAAATAGAGGAACATAATGCACATATATAACTTTAACATGGACTTTCTCTCAATTAAGGATAATTGGACTCATACAGACACCAAAAATGTATTAGATCGTATGTGTGGTGGCCTGAAATTACGATCATTATATTTAATATTACTAATGTTATATTCTCATCCTCTTAACATTATATATCTAAATTATTCAAATCAAAAAATTGATATGTGACCTCAAAGATCACATGAGTCTTGATCGGCGTGAGAAACATCTGGAAATTGGAAGATTACTCACATCAGATTAGAGAACATGTGGAGGGCTGGATGTTATAATACATTTTTATATCATGAAAAAAAGTACAATATGACATGTAGTTAATGTTTTTGTGACTTGCAGATATGTGTTATCTAGTGTACAATCATGAATCTCTGCATTGGGCTATGTAGTTTAATTTCATTCCATGGAAGTTCTTGCAGAAAAATTTGTATAGTTCCAGATCGTTTCCAAAATATCTTCATCGGGGTGTTGAACCCATAAATGTAAACCATTCGTGAATGAGTGGGCCCAAAAAAAGTGATGAAGGGAATGATTTTCATGGGATTTATGGATAGTCCTATCATAATTGTTACAAGTGTCACTTTTTATCATAAAGATTTATAAATAAAAAATCCAAAATTTCTAATTATTTCATCCCTATAAAGAACTAAATTTCATTTAGGGGATCTGATTTTTTTTTTACTATGTCCCATTAGAATAATTCCATCCCAACAATAATGGGTCATGGTGGATATATCTGTAACAAATTCAATAAATGAATTATTATTATTGATGGTATATATATTTTCATATAAAATATTCATGGATGAAGAATCATATGTTAGGGAAGATTATATAAATATGAATCATTTAAAAAGATTTTGGTTCCCATGTTAGGGATCAATATAATCCATTTTAGGGTCTTGTAAGAATGGTCATTTGTATTGAATATTATAATCAAACGATCATGACTATGATCCACTATCTATTGTCATGTGACTATGATGTATTCCATGTTGTTTATAGTATTAATGAATTGAATTCATGAAACATAGTATAATCCCTTTTGTGAATATGTTTTCTATATAGTTTCACATAATTTTGTGAGTATGAATGATGAAACGATTTCATAGTAATGAAAAGTATATCTCAGGAAATATTATATTAGTGGTAGGAAATATTTTCTCTCTATCCTCTATAACTAGTTATTAGGCTAGTTTGGAATATAACTTATAATGGAATTAAGGTTCATCCCACATTATCTTGTCATTAGGAGGCTTCTTCCTACATATCAGTATAGTTCTAATAGTTATAACCCATTCTATATAGTATATGAAGTTAAGAAAACTATTCTTGTTTAATAGTATTGTGACTCTGTTATATTTGACTTCATCATTATGATATATGTGTAACCTTTTATAATTGATCAACTCCAATACATATCACTAAAATTAGGGCTTCAAATATTCATAAAAATGACCACAAATTTAGTGATGAGTGAGAGAAATTAAACCTCAATATAAAAATATTCCTCTATCTCACTTATAAGAGAATATGGTGTAACTTTCACGGTGTAGCATGTTTTTGTGCGTAATCCAATTGAGCATATATGAGGATATCTGGGCATGAATTATTTCCCTCATCCACTATAAGCTAAATTATATTAGATAAGATCTTTTTAAAATACTATATCTATATATTTTTACCACAAGGAATCATGATGAATGGTTTTAATGTATATTATATTCCGAATATTGATATTTAAACTAAGAAAAATATAAATTTGTTTTGTTGGATGTCAATATTTTTTCAGGGAGATTCAATTTGATAATAATATAAGTCTTTTGGATGTTGACGATTGGCTTCATCTTTAATTCTTTTAGGGATGTAGCCTCATCCCATTTGGATAAAAATTAAGTGGAATGAAGGATATACTTCATCTAATAGACTATGATTGGTTATTATTTCCCAAAATGTCAATTCCTCATAAGAAAAATAAAAATTAGTATTAGGAGGAATGGTAAAACTATGGGGGGAATGAATGTAGTTGGAATGTATCTAATTATTGTGACACATTTTAGTGAACTCCATAAAATATTTAATCATTGAAGGAAACAATTACCGAAATATCTAGATTTAAAAGAATATTTTAGCTCCTAACTAATGATTGTAGTAGGTTCCCAAATGGGCTTCCAAAATAATAGTGAGGGTCGCACCTTCAATGCATCTCATAAATATAATATTTCCACTCATTTTTCATATATAATTTAAGGTTTTAAACTCCCCACCAATGAATAATTTTATTTTAAATAGTATTGTTTTTTTATTTTAGGGATGTTTTGAGCATGAAATTAAAAATATCACAATTCTGAAATTTTAAACTACTTTTGATTTACTCTGTATTTTGTTGAGAAGTTCGCTCATAGCGTGAAAAAACTTTTTTTAGAAAAGTAATATATGAAAATATAGAATAAATATTACACGATGTGTTACATAATTACACTCAGTTATTTTTCCTCAAGTAATTTTCAACATGATACAAGTTCTGACTTCATTACAAGTCATTAATGATCAATACATTTCGTGAAACTTCATTATAAGACATAACATTTTTCAGTACATGATTTTAGAGAAATTATAGATGATATTCGCGATGAATTTTGACTAACATGAAACCCCATTTCACATTTTGGAATTAGTGACACATTTAAAATTAAATGTAATTCTAAAATAGAGTGGATGTGAAAACCCTATCAATACCATCCATGAGCACACATCCAAAGTAGTTTGTGGAGAGGAGGAGTAATGCCACCCCAATAGAAGACTTCTAGATAATATTCCATCATTAATATTTGAGATGGAGTTCATTTAAAGAGTTATTTATGATGATTACATCCATTGATTCTGTAATGGAGAATATAAAGGTTATTCAAGTGATGCATGTCTAAGTAGCAAGTTGATGCAGATGACGATGCCTCAAAAATACACTCTTCTGGGTTGTGTTATTATTATGTAATATCGGTTTGAAATTATATTAAACATATTTTTCGATATAATGTAGTTGTTTTAAATATTGTATATATATTCATCAATTTTTTAGATGGCTGTTCCATAAATTAAGTAAATTTATTGACATCACTATTGAAATTTCATTGGTGAGTTCTTTTTGATGAGTATAGTGGTTTCGATTAGGATTTATTAATTGTAAATAAATAAATAAATAATTAAATTCTATATATTGGACCAAAATCATATTGAGTTCTTCATATGATGTATATTAACATTTTAGTGTGCACATGGGGGTCCCTAGGGGTGAATTTAGAAATTCAACTAACAAATATTTTTAAAAAAGGAATAGTGGAGTGTCCTAGAGGTTAAACGTTGTCTGTGACCACTATGTTAATTCTAATTAGAAAATTATTTAATTTACTACTAATTTTCTATATTTTTCATCATTTTTTTAACATTATTTTAAATTTATTTTATATAGTATAAATTTTAATCAAATCCCTACATTCATTTCTTCTTACAAAATCAATCAAAAAATGTGACAAATATTTTAACAAAAAATTCATCCTCCTTGAGATACAATATAGTGAATTCATATTTCATTTTTATGGGGTGGGGGGTATTTAATGTTTTATATTTTTTGAAAAAAATGATCACATCAGTATCAATGGATGATACCCTCAAATAAACATTTTTAGTGGAATATATGAGAATTCAAACTGTTATATAGAAAGAATACCACTTCTCATCATCATATATTTGCTTTATTAGCTTGATCCAATGGATAAATCCCACTTTATAGGATTTGTATAATGGTAAATATCTATCATGTTATGGTGTTTGTTATATATGATATAATATAACCCTTATTAGGGGTGTAATTAACTTAATGATTCTACTTAATATTATTTTTTTTATAAAATACGAGACTACACAATGGTGGGAAATTGGAATGAATGTATCATCCTATTTTGGATCTATGAGGGATATTTATACAGTATTCAGCACGTTTTCTCAATTTCTATGTGATTTTCAAATGTGATAGTATTTTATTTTAATGGAACTCAACCAAAATAATCATACATAGTTATGAATTTCGATTAATTATTTCTTACCAGTGGACTATTCTCTTTTGATATACATAATAATCATGTTCGTGTCATGTTTGATATTAAATTCGGCTATTTTTATTTATTGAACAATCTGCAAAATTATAATGAGTACTTGATATTGCATCTCATTGTTTCACAACATTTTGTTATAAGGAATGTGTATGGGATAACATTGTTGTCTTGGGGGATGAGAAAAGATATTAAAAGTACTATATTATCCTTTTTTATATCCCATAACATATGGGGATTCTAAAATCTCCATTAAGGTACATATCCCATATTCGGGGAGTGTCCTAGATGAAGAAACCATAATCATTATTCAGTAGTAAACTTTTAAAGGATAGAGTGTTCTTTGAAGTAGTTATCCAATTCTGACTCTAAAATATTATTTTTAGACCTAAACTAGATTACAAAATATTATATAATGACTATAAAACACACTAGGATCTTAGTTAATAGTGGGTGATAATGGATATGTTCTAGCAGGTCCATTTAAGTTATAAAATTTTCCTCATGATGATATTGTTAATGTATACACTTCTATAATAATAAATTACATGCCAACCAATTCTTCTCGATGTCATAGTCTCATGTCTCAACATCCAACATAATTTTGATGATATTATAGAGGATATTATCTCTTCTCACACTGTATATACTATTAAAGATATTTATAAGAAATCAATATAGGGTTTCCATATAAAGGAAGAGAATATTTCCTTACACTAGAAAAATCATCACCAATGAGATGAAATGATTCCTCTTGATAATAACAAAGGATTCTTGATTCTTTTTTTCCATAAATTTGTTACTCGTTTCTTCATTTACGTCATGTTGGAATATAATTTACATGTTCTATTGGCAATGATACATATTATATAATTAAATATCCATTTAGTGACCTCGACACATTAAAATTCTATGGTGGTGGACTATCTTGGATTTCCATAGTATTTTGATGATATCATTTAATACCATGATGGTATACTAGTATGCTATTAAATATCCCTACGGATACCCTGGAAGACCATTTCAATTGGTTTATCTTCTTGTTTTTTTGCCTCGGTATGATGAAAATTAAGCTACAGTTGAAAAGATGATTCTAGTGTTATTGAGTTTTGGAAACAAAACCATCGACATCTAATTCATTTGATTCTCTATGAAAGACCAGGAATATATTTTCAGGTCACGTTTGAATATATTTTAATGGTTTATTATGATAAATGGAATCCATTTTTGGTAATATACTCAATGTGGTTTCCAAAATGTTGAATATTCTTCATCATCAAGATCCATCAAGATATTTTTATAGATTGAATACCCATATGAGAAGGATAGGTCCTATAAAACAATTGTGACACAGATCTGAAATTATACGATTGAAATTAGGAATTCATCTTTTATGTAATTCTTATTGAGATCATTGAATTAAATTCAAAACATGATATATCTGTAATTTTTTCAAACATGTATGATATTGTATATCCGTTTGAAATACTAAATATCTGAAAATAATTTGGCCTTAATAATATTATTATAATTTTTCTTGGAAAAAATGAATCGAATTTATTATTTTATTCACCTCATAAAAACTATGACTATTATAAAGAAAACCCTGATTTTGGTAACCACATCATGATCAATATAGGGAATTTCTATATAGTTATATGTAAATACATCGTTGAGATACTTGTGGATGGTGATATATTGTTCTTTTTTTTACTACTGGTGTAATTACAATGATTAATTTAGACTTTATATCGTCCTCTATTCCAAGATTCACGTGCTACAGTTTCTCAATATGAGTAGATACACCTTCCTCAAATTATAGAGGGAAACATTTGGTTCTTCATCATCTTCTTATGTATTTTTAAAGGAAACATTTTGGTCACAATTATGATTTCAAAATGTTTATTCTCAAATTTGTTTTATATATAATATGATATAGGACAATTTCCATGTCCTATTTCTGGATAAGAAGCATCTTTAAATCATATTCGTGCAAATGATAAGGAATTATTATCAAGAAATCTTTTATATTCCACCATTCATCCTCAATATCATCACGTGTTGATGATACCATAATGTATTGATACTTATTTGTTGATGTGGGGAAAACTTAAGTATATATAGATACATAGGTAGCATATTTGGGTGTTGAAAAGTATTATACATGGGAATATTTTTTGAATTATGGATGATATTATAAAGGAACCAGTATATCGAAAGGGTGATGAGGGGTCATTTATATCCAAGGAATAATTATAATTATTATAAACATAGACCTCTACTATATGATATGATTTGGCTAATGTTACTGATATTATAAGGATATAAGAAATTTTTTCTATCAATTTTTATTTTTAATAAAGAACTTTCATGATGTTTTGATTTCTCGAAATGAATTTTTATTCTATAATGATCAACATATAATCTTTGGTATGTTTTATCAATTATAAATTATTGATGACATCTATGAAATGAGAATAATTTATCCTGATGTCATTCTCCATTATTAGTAGCTTCCCCTTTTATAGATCACCATATCTATATACTTAGAGTCACAAGAATTGAATTGAATGTTATCACTATAAAACACTCTATTATAACAATTGATAGATTATTTGAGGATATTATTGTATGATTAAGGTACCCCTAGATGCCTATAAGGAAATATCCTTCCTTTTGGATAATGAATATGGAAAATGGAGGAGTGAATTTCTCTTTTAAAAAAGTAATATAAAAATTATAGGACAATTCCTAACTAAAGGGAAAAAGAAATAATATATCAATAAATTGAATTCGTGATAGATGATAAATTATATTTGAGATTATAAAGATAGAATCAAATTAATTTAACTATGGAAATGATAAAATTTAATCTATGAAATTATGAGACATGAAATTAAATGATTTAATACATAAAAGTAAAAATAGGACCAGAAAAATTTATATGATGTTTATATAATGAATAATGTGATCCCCTATTTATAAAACACTCAAATCGAGAGGCCAATATTATAAATCCCTTATTTTTAACTACGACTAAGAAAACCTTCCATCATAAAAAAGGTTTGTGATAACCCTCTTGAGCTTCAGATGTAGCTTAACCCATCAAAACTTTTTCACATTATTAAATGGATAAGAAGGAAGAATAACGAGTGAAGGAGTTTCATTAGGAAAACCCATTAAATGAAAATTCAAAATCTCATTCTAAGGATAGATAAAATATATAAGAGGGTATTTCAGAGGAAGAAAGATTTCGTTTGATATTTTTTTATCATTGTTGTTGTTTCCTGAAATGATTTATAAATCTAGTGATTATCCAAAAATAGAATCTTTTGAGAGAATATTATTGGAATAATGAATGTCCATATTTTCATGATGAGTTTTCAAGGATCTATGTGATTCAATTTATAAGATATAAAAGGACCAATATGGCTATATAATTTGGGGGTATTGACCTAGGAGAGGATTTAAATTATGGTCTTTTTTACCATAATAAATAATGTTTCATTGAATTATCAAGATTCCCCTTGCTACCTAGTACCCCCACTGTGTAATATTTTGGATTCCTAGGGACATGTTCATAAAGATGAACATCATATGTGAGCTACTACTAGACAATGAACACCATATGACCCTAACATATTAATCATGAGATTTGGATGTACTTTAGGCTCGACAGTGATCCTAAAAAAACTAGCTTATCAGACTACTAGAGAAATTATACTTATAGACACATGGAACCCATGAGATGTTTCTCCACATTAGTGGGCAAGTGCCATCATTACTTCACCAACTTCAAGTTTTTCCACCTCCACCTAACATCATAGTCCTCCTTACATCTTCATTTTTAGTTCAATGGTATTGATGGTTGGAAAGACTCATAAACAATACTTTTTTAGGGATTTAAACTATATTTGAGTTACTATGAATACCATCACTTGATTAAAATATGGAAATAAAATTAAATGAATATTTAAAAATTGTGACTTAGTATTTTTATCATGAAAAAATTGTGATAATGGGATAAAGGTATTATAATCTCCTAATTTACCATGATCATAAATAGTTAACAAAAAATATTAATAAAATGTTACAAAAGGGAAAAGGAAAGAATTATGAAATCTAGGATTTCGAAAATATATTCAATGAGATCAAGAGTAAACATATCAAGATTTATATTATCAATAATGAAGAATAATTTTCCGAAGCGTATATTTTTAAAATAAATAAGCACTTAAAGAAGCGAAAAAATTACGATTTTTAGAAACTTTATCACCATTTGTAAAAATAAACACACATAAAATTTTTACGAAATGTCTCCCCATTTTTTAATTTTGAAATGGGGCCAAAATCAAAATGAAAAATGAGGAATGAAAAAATGAATATTCTTTTTTATAAAAAACAATTGGGATAAAACAAAAACTTAATTTTGAAGAAAATAATAAATTATATAAATATTATGAAAATTATAATTTCTTTTTTTAAAACCTAATTTATAAAATCAATATATAATATGATTATTATATAGATATAATGGAAAGTATAATATAATAGAAAAAGTGAATAAAAATAGAAAAATAAAATAAAAATAGACCACTTAATTTATAGAATCCCAAAATAATATAATATTTAGAGTGAGAATGATTAGAATGCTTAAGATAAGACAAGAATACATTGAGGGAAACATGTATGGAAAAAAAATCAAATATATAAAAATAAAATAAAACATTAAATAACTTTTCAAAGATATCACCTTTTCTCAAGAGAAGGCATTACAACTCTTGTATATTTCTTCATTGAAATTTTTGAGGAATTAAAATCCTTGTAAAGTGAATGTATACTTTGTAAAAAATCCTTGATTTCTATTTTATCAAATTCAACACTTGAAAAGATTTAAAATATCAATAATATATATAAAAAATATTATTTACCACTACTCTTTTTTAGGAGAGATACTAAACTCATTTAATTAAAACAATTATTATCATAAATATCTTTAGGTGCTTTGGAAATTAATTTTGATAATTGTAGGTATGAAATATAGTTAATAGAAACCATATAAATAGTAATAAAATAAATTATTACATTAGGAATGTGATATTTATATTTTTTAAAAATAAAATAATATAGAAATATTTAATTTATTAATATTAAAACCACATTACCTTTCATAATGAAAATTTCATATTTAAAGAAACTATTTTCTTGTTTGAATTATTACATAGGTGAGAACAATTGATCATAGAAAATATAAAACAAAATAATAATAATAATTGATATTCTATATTTAAAAATATTTTAAGGAAGATAAATTCTTTCATGAAATTATTTAAAAAGATAACTCAAAATGGATATATATTAAATGAATAATGACATGAGATAACTATTCCAAATTCAGAGTGAATGAATTAAAATTGATCAAGGGATAATTTCATTGTGAAAATATATATTAGATGATGTTAGTTTTGAAATATTATTATAATATATTTCATTTTTAGAAGTGATCTATAAACAAATATTGTTGGTGAGTAACTATTTTTACTAAAAAGTGTATTTTATAAGATCATTGGTGATATTTACATAAATGGTATAGTAACACTTAATTGTAATATGGTAATATTAAAACCCAAATTCTATGATACTATTTTGAATTCTTACAATATGGTAACAATAAGACCCCGTGCATATATATTCCCCTTTATCAATATAAATATAAAAAATATGCTTCTCTGTAATTCATGACATGACGTATTTTCATGTTAAATATAAATTTTCCCTAGTAAATTACCTATCTAGTTAGAATCCTCCAAAAGGAATATAAAAAAATATGTTAATTAAAAAATGGATTTTTTTGGATAATATAATTAAGATTTTAAAATCATTTTAACTTAATTTTGAATATTTTTAAATGATATTCTCATGTATATTATTGAAAATGATAAAAAATAAAAACATTGTACATGATATCAGGTTGTATCAAATTAACGTAACTTAAAACACCCATCAAAATTATATAATTTTCTTATTTACAGGTTTACCTACTTCATCAAACATTAACATTAAATTAATACTCATTAAATTACTAATTTCATTAACATGATCCACATTTAACATTAAATTAATACTCATTCATGGTTAAACAAACTTTATAATAAATGAACTTTGTTTCTAGTGATATTACTAGATTATTATATCTTATTTTGGAAAACCAATTTTGGACATATGACATAATGATAATTTTCTATTTTCACGAGATTATATACATCATTTTGGGTGAATTTATTAATTTATCATTAAATTTAATGTAACAGAGTTTACTTTTATGTCTATCATTAATTTTTTCGTTTTCATGGTGGGAGACAAATTCATGGTGTTCAATCATATTTAAGACTGATCAACAAGTACAATTTATTGATTTTAAATCACCAAGGAAATTTTTAATGTGATAATATTTCTTATTATTATTTAAATTCTTTGTATTGGTAAGGTTAATTAAATACAAAATTTTTTAAAACAATTTTAGAATGTGTTTTTGGGTGTCTTATAAAAAACATTTATTGGTTTTCCGTTACATTATTCTATTTATTAAAGACATAGAATACCTTTAATGAGTTAGAGAACCCAAAGTGGATACCACTATTTGATATATAATCATATATTTTTTTATTTTCTTTAGTTTCTACAACTAAAAATATTAAAAAAGTAAAATACGGATTTTTTATTAATGTGATGTTCATAAATGTTATTATTGAGAAATGTAATAATGATAATGTGAATAATTATATTGCATGTGTAATTCATGAAAAAAATAAAAAATTATTCTGTAAGAGATAATATATTTAAAATAGATTAATATATTTCTTAGATTACTTGATTTCACCTCTATACTACACCACTTTGTTGTTGAGTTGGAGGAGAAATAAATAATGGTTATAGCCATCATAAGATCATTAATCATTAAAGTCATTACTATAAAATTATGTAGTATGATCATTATAATTTGAGATAATATTAAAACATTTTTTATTTTCAACCATAATTTAAAACCTAATGAAATATTTTTGATTCTTCACTTTTATGAGTTATGAAATAATTTCATGTGAATCTTGTATGGTTTTAATAATTACAAGAGTGTCATATGTTTCACAAATTCATTCAATTTTAGAAGAAAAAATATGTATAAATGAATTAATTAAATATAATTTAAATATGAAACTAATTTTATTTATTTAAAATAGTATTTTTTAATGGAGTTGGCATGCTACAAAAACCATGTCACCATGGGAATCAAATTTTGTAAGATCTCATACAAGTAACTAACAATTTATTTGGACAATAGAAAATAGGCTATAATGACCAATGAATCTATTCCAAATCCATGACTCCTAGACAAGTGGTATGAAACATTTTAAATGTTGGACAGAAAGAGATTTCAAATTATGTATATAAAAATTATGAAAAAGGCCGGTAGTAAATATAATTTTTTTATAATAATGATATTTTAAAAAATATTTTCAAAAGATATTTTAAGGCATATATCACACAAGTGAGTAACTATTATTAAATAAATCTTGAGTCCCTTTTTTAATAAACAAATTTCAAAAAAATTATTTACAAAAAAATTATGGTACCTTAATAGATTAACATACAGTTATATTTATCACAAATTGTCATCTTTACGCCTTTAATTTTTTAAATTTTGATTAATTTGGAGGGGTCTCAAAATATGTTTCTTGAGACGCAATGATATACTTACCAAACCACTTTTTGAGAGTCTCTGTCAAGAGACATTTCCTACCAAATTAAATGATAGATGATTTTGGTACATGAACAAACATGGGTCCTCTTGTGTTAGAGGATAAATATTTTAGAATATGGATTTTAGTATGAAGTTTAATTTTTGAAAAAAATTAATAATGATGGATTAAAATCAGCCTCCCTTATCATCCATTTTTTTAGTCACATTCATAGATTAAATTATATATTATTTTCTATTAATTATGAAATTTTATTGAGAAACACATTTAAATAAGGTAGTATTCAATTTATTCATAGATGCTATTACATGGTTGTATAAACTAAAGCTGTCAAAATATTATCATGGTTTTTGAGAACAAAATAATATATTTCTATATACTTCACGTTCACTGTATTTGAAAATGGTATTTTTGAGGTTATTATTTTGGATTTAGGATTATGGACATATCGTTGATATTTTATTTTCATGATGAGTTATTCTTTTTCATTAATGATAATATATATATATATGTATTTTTAATTTATTTTTATTCAATTATTTGCGTATTATTATATATGTGTTCTAAATATAAATAATTGTGTTGATCAAAGAAATTTTCATATTGATATTAAGAATATTATAGGTACAATTAATTTAGTTGACCAGAGGAGATTGATGAAAAAAAGATAAGTGAATAAGTATAATAATAAGAAAAATAGAAAGAAATATGATGACCTAAATTTACACTAATGTCTTAATCAATATGTTACATAAGGTACCTGGGGATTCGATATATTAAAGTGGATAATGATGTTAAATCCATTGATTCATCACCTTCACTCCATGTTGTCACATTCAAATCCTTTTCCAATTTTATTTCATTGATCTTGTTTTTATAGACATGAACACCGAATTGATGAGACCTTTTTTGTCATTCATAGCACTCCACTTCTAGTTCCCCCTTTTAAATTTATTTCTGGGTCACTTTTGGAAGTTCATATACAAGAAATAGATGAGAATTTTTTCAGTAAGAAGATCATTATTGAGTACCTCACAACATTATTTTTCATTATTAGTATCTTTAAATGTGATGGGTTTGTTGAATTCTTGTATTCATTGATATACATTTCTATATGTTTATTCATTAAGAATTAAAATATCATTAGTGAGATGATGTGTTCATAGAGCCTTTTTTTTACATGTTTCTATACTTGAATAAAGATTAATTTAGGATCCTAAGAGGTAGGTAACACGAAAATGATTTTATATATGATACTTTATATAGAAAAATCATCAAATAGGTACATTATACCATTAAAATTGTTATATAAACTCAAAAAAAGGACAGTATAAAACACATTAAAATTCACAAAAAAAATTAAAAAATTATTGACGAAACATATGTAATATAGTAATTTTAGCATTTTTGGTTCCTTCTTGGTTAACCTATAATAAAGTTTTTATTCCATAAGCTATTTTTAATGTAAAAATATTATTAAACTCATAATTATAAAGAAAAAAATGTAATGTATTCATATATTTTTTATTTAGATACAAATTATTATAATCATTGGGGGTCCATTTTTCATTAGATTCTTTGTTTAGATTATACTCATGCATTAGAATTTTATAAATAGGATAATAAATACGACAGAGAAAATTTGACCTATGATTCTTATAAAAGGAATATTTGATAACATCAATGAGAATATTATGCAGATTGGAATTATATTCCATAATAAAATCTATATTTGAAACCTGCTATGATTTAAATAAATTGAAATAAAAAATATAAATCAGGTTTTTTTTATAATTCACGAAATATACCTTTTATAACAGTTTTTTCTCATATATTATGGTAATATTGGGGGGGGGGTTAATTTCCATTTTAAAAAATTAAATCATAAATAAAATTATTAATTAAAACTAATGTGATTAATAAATAATAAATAGAAAAATTGAATGTGTGATAGTGGATAAATTTTATTTGAGTATATAAATATAATGTAAATTTAATTTAATCATAAAAATGAAAATACCTAATTTATTAAATTATTCATTTCAATGTTAAATTAATAAATTAAAAAATATTAAATGGAATAAAAACCCAATTAAATGAATATTTTTATTAAATCCTCATGTGAGCCCCTACATCACAATGGGTAGACTCAATAGGTCAATTATATAAATCCTTTGATCATAAAAGATATAAAGGGACCCAACACTCACATTGTTTTGTTTTGATAACCCTCTTGATATTCATCGATACCATATACACATACCACACTTTTGTGAAATGTGAACCATTAGAGAATGAAGGTTGAAGAGAGAAATGAATTATTTAGGAAAACGTATTACCAAATACTCGTAAATATATTTGGATAGATGGATTCAATGGTTAACACTATATTATAGTGGAAGGTATAAAACCTTCAAAGTAATTGACAACATTGGAGTTGGCATGTAAGATTATTGAGAATTATAGTGATTCTCCACCAATTTGATGTTTAAGGGAGCTACATTTAAATAGACTATGTAAATATTTTCACGGTGAGTCTTTAATGACACACATGATTCATTTTATAGGCTCTAAAAGGATTAATTTTGTTATAGAAATAATCATATCCCATGAATCTATAGAAGAAATTTTTTTTGGAATTTTGACCATAACAAATCATTCCTCTCTAGAACTATCGACAGACCACTGGATACCTAGTAGCCTCACCCAATAAGCTGATGGGATTTTTGGAAGTATGTGATTATGGTTGAACTCCTAAATATAAACAATTATAGATAGTGGATTTTTTATGCATTTAAATTATGAATATGTAAATATGGATGAGTCTTTGGCTAGTTGGCGGGCCTAGTAGATGAATATTTTTATGTGACACAAAGAACTGATGAGATGATACTATTTTTGCATAACCATAATTAATTATAGAGCCTCATACCAACTTCATGGACTTCATTAGATCATCATTGTTGTTTCTAAGGAATTTATGATTGAGAAAATACATTAACAATCCTCTATAAATTCTTCCACAGAACATTGAGATTCCATGTATTCCATCACTTGATAAAAATACAGAAATTCACTTAAATTTAAATGTTATAGATTATGTGAGTGTTTGTGATCACAGAAACACAATGTGATATAGGTAGGTAAAAACATTTGTGTAATTACATTGTAGGTAATTTACATGTGAACCTATATGAATTCATATTGAAATATAAGTTTAATAAAAAAAGGGTGTGTCTTTTATTATACTAATTGTAATATAGTCATTATAATCATATCCCAGAATGGTTTGGTTAGATAGCTATAATTTTTAATTGTTATATCCAATTTATAGGATGTTTCTGATTAGTATGAGGATGATCCTAAAAAAATTATAAACTAGGGCCAAATGAATATTAATATCATCATGTTTTCCATACATGTACAACTGTATAAAATACTAAGGTATATACGTTTCATGATCATTCTCCATGATTTAAATGGCCACGTTACATTATAATTTTAATTTCTATGCATTATATTCATTTATTTCAGCTACATCAACCGGAATGTCTTTAGAATTGAAGAACGTCCCAATGAGCGCTTCTTATAACTCTTTGGAAAGGTGAAGAAAATCAAATTAGGATAGATTAAATATAATGATGTAAACATACATAGAATTTTTTATTTATTTATTGATGTACTATCTTCATATATCAGTTAAGATCAATGACCTATGATTTTTATATTTCTAATGATAGTGTTGTTGAATCCTTCCCACCATCAATAAAGGAGTCATTTTATTAGCTTATGGGATAGGCTTAGTTGGACTAACCATAGTTTGAAATTGACTTAATGACCAAACATTTTTTTTATTCTTCATTATTATAGGGTTTTTGGTGCCCAAATTAATACAGATAAGATCAATTCTCTTATTATTTTTTAAATGGATTCTCTTTGGGAATTTGTATTCTATATAACATCAACATAAACAATTCCCTAATGTTTATTCCTATTTAATAATTATATCTAAAGTTCCAAATAATGTTATAATAATGCGGGAGGTGGGGGGTGGAGAATCCATGGTGATGTTTTAAAAATTTATCAAATATAAAGATAACCTCTGTGATTTATTGAAATCTCAACACTCCCCACATCGAAACTCCCTCATACATGTGTGAAACTTAAATATGATAGAAAATTGATCATAATTTTTTACAAGGTTTTTTCCAAATGTGGATTCCTAGTCTGTTCTCTATCTAATTTTATACTATGGAATAATATTTATCCCTGGTGTTTATGAGTAATTGCAAATTATATTGACAAGGGATGATTATATACCTAACACCCCAACAAAAAATTTTACTCTAGTATAAACACCATTGATAGTTCAATATCAAAATCCATTGGATAAGAAAATGTTTTCAAATATAGTGGGATTGAATTATTCTGGAATCATTCAGTATGCAATGATTTTACATGATCTCTGTCAAGTCACGCCTTGTCTATAAGCTTCTATAATAATGATAATGATATTTCATTGAACCTTTTACATAAAAAAAATTATTCTTTCAAAACTAAACACTAAAAATTTACTTTTCCATAACATTACTCACCATGATATTTAATTTCAGTTTCATAGATGACATATCTTTAAATTTTATCACCTTAACCAAAACCAATAATTTATCTTGTGATTCCAAAATTCATAGACTCAATTGATTCTCAGGAACATATAGGATCTCAACTCTTTATTAAATTAATTCAAGAGTGTCAAAAAAGAGTATTTAATGGTCTCATCCTTTTTAAACACACTATTTATAATTAAATCATGAATATTGACCTTCAATCTCTGAGTCTTATGATACCATAACATCTCTATTGAACTCCTTCAACACATTTGAATATATATCGATCGAAAATCCTCATAAAATAATATATGAATATTAGCACAATGAATATCCAAAAACAATTATAAATTATAACTATCATCATGATACCTCATTAATTAATTTAGGATATTTTATCATCCTTCCTAGACTCATCACAATTTGTTTTGAATTTACATAAAATGTAATGTTAACTCCTAAAACCATCCATTGTTTTATCTTCCATAGTCTTGAATTTTCCTCCTCTTATAAATCAATGTATCCATTATCTATAAAAACAATTATAGCCTTTATTTATTTGAACAAAGTATAATTTTTTTTGGAATCTAGTGATCATAATTATCTATTTTACTAATTTGTTTTCTAAACACCTTCAAAATATTCTACGTCTTTTATATTTTTATAACATTTTCTTATCATCTGCTAATGTACACAACACAAATTATTTCCTCATCTTATGAAAATTTTATGTTTATTAATCATTCAATGATTATCTTCCAACATCTAATCAACATAGATTTGATCTTCTCAATCACCAAACATTCCATTTATTTAACATAAGTCTCTTCTTCCACTAATCTTGCATTTGATAAAAACACTAATTACATCTTTTATTTTATGAAATATTTCTATATATTTTTTCCTAATTATTCTAATCGACTTAGTATTTTACCAACATAACATGATTAATTATTGGTATTCTTCCAAGGTGATGTCTATTTTAATTAACACAAAATACATATATCTTCTAACTTAACTATTAAATAATACTCTTGTAACATCCAAGTTAAATAAAGAATAATAAATTTTTCATATTAATTAACATTTTTGAATTAAATATTAATTTTACTTTATAGGAGTTGATATATTCGATGGAGAACATGATACACAACAATGAGTTTCTTTGAAATATTATGTTTCACACTAACAATATAATATTATTATTTTAAATGGTAGTTAACGCCCAGACATTGTATTGGTGGGAATGGAAATAACTCACTAAAATATTATTATACATTTTTTTTTAAATTATTTTACATTTATCCAATAACATTTAGATGCTCAAAATAAGAAATAATCTGATTTTAAGCATAAATACTCTAATATTTTTTAAAAGGTCTATGTGCAATCTTTTGATAGAGAACCCTTTTTAAATTATTTTTTTGTAACTCATAAATATTCTTCTTGAAAAAATAAAATTCTTCTTCAGAATCAAGAAACCAAAATTTACATTGGATGATTTATTTTATTTTTACTGATAATGTTAATTTTTTATGAATAGTGAAAAAATAATGTATTATAATTCAAAAAACCATTTAATCAAAGTTATTTGTATTTTCAGATTTTCTTTTTTATTTGTTTTTAAGTATAAATGGATTATATTTTTACCAGTTAATCCAATGTTGGTCATTGTATGTACTTTCACTTTGATATTGGACATTAACAAGTATCAATATTTTGATAGTTATTATTTCGTCAAAACATGCTTTTTGTTTGGACAATGAGAACAAATTATAAAATTAATTGATGAAACTTATATGTTTTTAATTTTTTAAAATACTCATCATTTTCGAATTAGGAATATCAAATTTATCTTAGGGTGAATTTTTGGAATTTTTCTGAATGCCTTCATTTTTGATGAATAGTGAAATATACTACTTAGTAGTTAAAAATCGACTTTTTTCATTTAAATGGAATTTTACCACCTTTTTGAATTGAATTTTAAAAATCCTACGTACATGGTTTTTATTAGTATGTAAACAGTGGTTCAATGAAATGGATATTATTTTTGGTAAATTGTAAGTTTTTACTTTTAGTAACTGCGATTAAAGGTAATTAGGGTAATTTAAGGTAAAAATAATGCTTTAATAATATAAAATTACTTTAAATTATCCTAGCCATATTGGATGAGTCATGTATGACAAGTAAAATAAATGGGTCTATTATGGGACCTCATGGAGCAACTTGGGTAAGAAAATGACATTGATAACTTCTTATTTAAAGTGAAAATAAAAATGTCTTAAACATGTATCAATTTACTATAACAATTTTAATGTGGGGTTATATAGTTGATATATTTAAAAATAAATATTCCTTAGAAAGCTAAAAAAATTCCTACATCATGGTAATTATTTTATTAATTTTAGACATCAAATAAATAAAATTATTTATGACACAGGAATGATGCAGTGTTTACGTCATTAATGAAAGATTTAAATGAATAAGATGATAAAAATTAATAGAATATCCAAAACATTTCCAATTATAAATGGATGATTTTATTTCAAACTTGGGACACCTTATCATCTACTGTATGGATTTTTGGACTTTTAGAAACTGAAAATAATTATATAATAAAGTAATATTTTCAAACATTCCAAAAGAGCCCCTCCTCTCCCTTATAAAATGTCTTAACACCCTACCCATTTCTCACACATACAAAGCCCTTTGGCTCGTCCAAAAACTACTCCATTAATCTCCCACGATCTCACTCTTCATCCTAGAAGCCTTACCTTAGGAGTAAGGCACTTCAAGAATCCTTTTTAGTTCAAACCAATGGGAGTTACCTGATTTAAAGGTAACTTCCTCTCATAAGTTCTTTTGTTTTATTTTTCTTCTCCAACCCCCTAAAATATTTTTATTACTTTATTTTATAAAAAAACCAGTATCCACACCATACTATGATGTTGTTTTGATAATGATTCGAGCAACACTTACACACACCTCCATCTAATGTGTAAAGAACCTACTGTTTCTGTGGAGGGTGAACTACTGCCTCACGAAACAATTATAGTTCAATTATTTATATGTGATATATATTATATTTATATTGTTTCAGTGATTCTTAATTTTCTATTTATATAATATCTTTATGGTTTCCATAATGGGTATATGGGATAATTTCATTTTAGGATGTGTGGACTACCGCCCCGTCAAAGTGATATGACTCAATCATACCATTCATAGAACATATAAAGGATTTAGTTAATGAAATTATATATGATATTATACTAGTATTATAATATACATATGTATCATTTTGTTTTTATTCCATAAAAATACAAAATATATATGAAAGTAGTGTTCATGCGTACGTATGACTTATTGTCTCTCTGAATTGTGCTTTTCATTTCTTACCTCCAAATGTTGTGTAATAATATAAATATATGTATATACTGGATAAATATAATATATAGGATATCTAAATAATTAATATAATTCTGGATATAATGAACTTTTTACCACATGAAAAACTTGTAATTATAAGAAGTCCATTTTTTACTAAAGTTCCAAATATCGACAACGTGACTATTATTAACTTAAATGATTACATAATGGATATAACATCATAATAAGTGTTAAAAAGGGAATTATAAACTTCAAAAATGTTCTTAATAAAGTATAAGTTAACTTTAATTTATTATTCAGCACATTAAAGATTTAACGGGAAAGTCGGACATGAGGTAAGGGAACTTCTTAACCCAATTCCCATTCTTTGGGTTGACCTTATCTTTCTTATTTATGTCATTCATTGATTTATAAATGACTGTATTTTATATAGTGTTTATACACCTTTTACATTTCATATTATTCAATGGAAATATTTTTATACAAAGCATTTTACTAAACAACAAAAGGAATGTTTCTTTTTTTAACGTATGCAGTGACAATGACCTTTCCACTGCTGCGAGTATTATTTGATCATTAGATTCCTTAACAAGACATAATGTTTTTAAAATGAAAATAAATACCATATACTCTATTAGGTTTTTTGGTATTGAAAATGTTTTTGATAAAGGATTTTTTATTTCAAAATATTTAAATTATATATTGTGATTGAAGTGTGGAAATGTTATCTTCCCTTTATGTTTTTTTTATGTGTTATGGTTCTTGGGCATTTTTTACATATATGGATGGTTCCATGATAATCCTTGGGTGGGTGAGCCTGATATATCTCTCAAATGCATTGGTTAATGTGATCAAGGTAGAGATAAATATTTCTCTTTAGATATTTAGGGAATATATTGTGATGAGTATTCCAACTATAACTCTATACGTAGATCTAATAGCTAAAATGTAAGTTTGATATGGATGGCACAAGGTAACTTTATGATTTGTGATTACAATGTTTTATTCATAAATCTTATGTTTTCATGAGATATTTTAATGATATTATGTTATGTATGTATTGATGAACTAATGTCATCTTTTTTTGTTTTATAACATTTACTAATCTTTTTATGCTAATCCCTTGTTATGAAATGTTTTTCACAAGGCATAAATAATAGGGTCAAGGATGAGATAAAGGAAAAGTCATGTTGTCTAAATCATGTAACTAGACATGACTCTTTTTCTAGAGGGTTTTTATTTTATGAAAAAAATGGAAACTAGGTAGAATTGTCTACTTTGCAATCTTTTGAGATGTAATAGTTATGTCCTAATTCTCTAAAACTCTAAACCTAAAAAGATCATCAATGTGAATTATTCATTTTATTCAATATAATGTAATTTTTTAAGGCTCAGCCCTTATAGTTGGAATCAATGTTCATTTTAGGCAACATTATGAGTTGGGGTATTGTTAAATTAATAACCATAAATTAATTATGTTAATATTGAAATGATATACCATTTAAAAATTACCATGTTACTTCACCTTCTGATATTTTTGTGTTCAGAATGTTTTTCCATAGAGGAAATAGGGAAGCTATATTGGGACAACATCAATAGGGAGGCAACCTTCCAAATATGCAACCTGAAATGGTCAGAATTGTAACTAAACATTTTCTTTCAGAGTTGGAATAGTTGGATCAGGCAATAAATCGTGGTGGTATCCATTCCCGAGATCCTCCAGATCAACCACAAAATAAAAAGTCAGTAGTGGACTATTTCATGAGGAAACATCCCCAATAATTTAGTGGATTATCTTATCCTATGCTAGCAGAATGGTGGATTAAAGCACTGGAGAAGATTTTTGATGCCATGGGGTGTTCAGAACATCAAAAGGTTAGTGTCTTTATTTACCGTTTTAAAGTTAAAGCTGATCAGTGGTGGTCAATAGTGAAAAATATCAGGGATAATGATGAGATTGATGCACTAGATTGGGAATAATTATAAGGTACATTTATTGAGATATATTTTCTTAATGTGGTCCGTATTATGATGGAAAATGAATGTGTTGATTGTTTTCAGGAATTAAAAAGAATAATGGGGAATGCTCCGGTTTTGGCATTACCATCCAGAGATGGTGAATTTGTTATCTATAGTGAATATTCGTTTATAAAGGACATGGATGTGTCCTTATGCAGAATGATCATTTAATTTCTTATTCTTTATGTCAGTTGAAACGTCATGAGTTAAATTACCTTAAACATGATTTGGAATTAGATACTATTGTTTTTTCATTAAAAATTTGGAGGCATCATTTTTACGGAGAAAAATGTGATATATACACCGAACTCAAAAGTTTAAAGTATATATTAACTCAAGAAAGAATTGAACATGAGACATAGGAGATGTCTGGAATTAATCATGTA
Source organism: Viscum album (assembly GCA_963277665.1). Lineage (NCBI taxonomy): Eukaryota > Viridiplantae > Streptophyta > Magnoliopsida > Santalales > Viscaceae > Viscum > Viscum album. Next base: position 1,134,051,836 of record OY728153.1, on the reverse strand, counting down.
TTATGATTGCATGATCATTTAACATCTGGGAAATGAAAATAATGTGGATGATTCTTTGAGTCGAAAAATTAATGCTTCATTAACCATGATACGTTTGGAACGCGATCCTTTGGTTTTTGATTTACTGAACTTTGGAATAGAAGTTTTTGGTGTAGGAAGTTCTTCTATTTTGTTTTAGGTGTCAGTGACATCATCCATATCAGAAAAAATTAATCAAGTGTAGAAGGAAGACATAGAGTTGCCGAAAATGGTAGGGTTGGTTTAGAAGGGTAAGTTTCCAGAATTTAACATTGATAATAATTGTGTATTAAGGTTTGGAATGATATTATTTGTGCCTTGTGACTCACAGTTGAAGAATTAGTTGCTATGAGAAGCTCATATTTATCCATTTTCAGTTCATCCTGACAGTACTATGATGTACATAGATCTTCTAGAGTATTACTGGTGGTATGGAATGAAAAGAGATACTGTTCACTTTACTATGAAGTGTTTAACTTGTCAACAGGTTAAAATAGAGCGGTAGTTACTAAAAGGGATTCTTCAGTCCTCACCGGTGCTAGATTGGAAATGGGAAAATATATCCTTGGAATTTTTTTTGGGATTAACAGACATATCGAGGTAATAGTGCAATCTGGGTTATTGTTGATCGGTTGACTAGATCTTCTCATTTCCTTCCTATTCAGGATAATTTGTCTCTAGATCAACTTTATTGGTAGTATGTTAAAGATATTGTTAGGTTTCATGGAGTTACTCTGTTCATTGTATCTGATCGTGATCCTAGGATTACTTATCTCTTTTGGAATGTCCTTCAAAAGTCTTTGGGTACTGAATTAAATTTTAGTACAGCTTTTCATCTTCAGTCATATGGGCATTCAGAATGAAAAATTCAAACCATGGAGGATATGTTACGTGCTTGATCAATGGATTAACAGGAGAGTTGGGAAAAATATCTTTCTTTGGTTTAATTTTGTTATAATACTAGTTTTCATTCCGGTGTACAGATGGCTCCATTTTATGAATTATATGGAATGTAGTGTCAAACTCCAACTTTTTGGGATGATGTAGATAAAATGAAGCTGGTGGCACCGCAATTGGTTGAAGAGATGGCAGTAAAAGATCAGTTGATTCAGAAGCACATGAGAATAGCTCAGAGTAGGCAGAAAAGTTATGAGGATAACCAAAGGAAGGATCTTTCTTTTGAGGTAGGTGATCATGTCTTTCTCAATGTTTCTCCATGGAAAAGTGTGATGCATTTTGGAAAAATGGGAAATTTGAGCCCGATGTTCATTGGACCTTATGAAATCCTAGAGAAAGTTGGATCAGTTGCATACAGAGTCACTTTACATCCATGTTTTTCCTATGTAAACATTTTTTTCATGTTTCAATGTTGGGAATGTATATTCCTGATTCATCTCTTGTTTTATGTCCATAGGTAGTTAATTAGGAAGAGATTCTCTCTTATAAAGAACAACTGGTACAGATTCTTGACCATAGAGAGATAAAGTGTTGAGAGATAAGGTAATTCATTAGGTGATGTTTTTGTGGGAAAACCATATGTTTGAAGAGGCAATGTGGGAATCTGAAAATGCTATGAGGGAAAAATACCCCCACTAACTTGATAAGGGAATAAAAATTTAGAGTACACAATTTCAAAAAGGGGGGAGGATGTAACATCCTAGTTAAATAAATAATAATACATTTTTGATATTTATTAATATTTTAGAATTAAATATTAATTTAACTTTAAATGGGTTTCTATGTTCGACTGCGTACCTGATATGCAAAAACGAGTTTCTTTGAAATCGTATGTTGCACACTAAAAGTATAATATTACTATTTGAAATGGTAGTAATCTCTTAGAAATTGTATTCATAGGAATGGAAAGAGCTAACTTATATATGATTATATAATTTTTCTAAATGTTTTTACATTTATCTGGCACATTTTAGAGGCTTAATATAAGAAAGAATCTGATTATAAGAATAAATACTCTTATATTCTTTAAAATGTCAATTTACCACTTTTTGATGGAGAACCCTTTTTAAATATTTTTTTTTCACTATTATTTTTTCTATTTGACAAAATAAAAATTTCTTTAGAATCTGGACATCAAAATTTAATTTGGATGAAAATTTGATATTTTTCTGATTAAGTTCATTTTTATGAATAGTGAAAGAATGTTGTATTTTAATACAAAACCACCTTTTAATATAATTTTTTTGTATAGTTAGATTATATTTTTAATTGGTTTTAAATTATATATAGATTATATTTTTACCATTTAATCCAATTTTGGTCATTGGATAGAATTTCACCTTGAAATTGGACATTAACAAATATCAATATTTTCATAGTTATTATTTCTTAAAAACAAGTTTTTTGGTATTGAAAATGGGAATAGTTATAAAATCAATTAATTCAACTTATATGTGTTTGATATAGAAAAATAGACATCATTTTTTAATTCATAATATCAATTTTATCTTAGGATGATTTTTTTGGAGTTTTTCTGAAAACCTTCAATTTTTGATGAATTGTGAAATATACTACTTAGTAGTTAAAAACCGACTATTTCATTTAAATGAAATTTTACTACTTCTATGAATTTAATTTCTAAATTATGACATACATGGTTTTCATTAGTATATAAAATGTGGTTCAAGGGGATGAAAATAATTTTAAGTGAATACTAATTTTTGACTTTTATTAACCGCGATTAAAGGTAATTAGGTTAATTTAAGGTAAAAATAAATTTATAATAAAATAAATTTTCCTTGACACATGTCCTAACATTATTAGATGAGTCATTACCAAACAAAACAATTCATGGGTCAATTTTGGGACCCCATGGAGCCACCTGGGAATGATAGTGACATTAATAACTTTTTATTTAAAATAAAAATAAAAATCTCATAAAGATGTATTGTTTTACTAAAACAATTATAATGCAGGGTTTTATAATTGATATATATTACTATAAATATTAATTAAAAAGCTGAATATATTTCCTACATCATGGTAATTTTTTTAATAATTTTTTCACATCATATAAATACATATATTTATGACACAATGATGATGGAGTGTTTAAGTCAATAATGGATGATTACAATAAATAAAAATACAAAAAATAATACAATATCCTAAACTTGTCCAATTCATATTGGATGATTTTATTTCTAACATGGGCCACCTTATCATAGATCTTAATGATTTTTGGACCTTTAGAAACTGGTAAAAAATTATATAATAAAAAAATATTTTCAAACATTCTAAATGAGACCCTCCTCTCCCTTATAAAAATTCCTCAATTCCTACACATTTATCACACTTTTCAAGGCCTTTGGATCAACCAAACTCTACTCCAATAAGCTCCCAAGATCCCTATATTCATCATATAATCCTTACCTTTTTGGGAAGGCACTTCAAGAAACCCTTTTCGTTCAATCCAAAGGGAGTTAGCCGATTTAATGGTAACGTCTTCTCTTAAGATCTTTTGTTTTATTTTACATCTCCAACCCCCTAAACTATTTTTATTCCTTTAATTTATAACAAAAATAGTATCCTAAATATAATAATATGTTTTTACTAGAAGTATTATTGCTACACTTACACACACCTCCATCTAATGGGTAATGAACATATTGTTTATTTGGACGGTGAACTACTGCCTCACGAAACGATGATTGTTCAATTATCTCTTACCACCACTAACGGTGGAAATTGTGATGTAAAATTATTTATATGTGATATATGTTATATTTATATTGTTTCAATGATTCTTTATTTTCCATTTATAGCAAATCTTTATGGTTCTATTAATGGGTAAACATAATATTTTCATTTGAGGAATTACGGACTAACGCCCCCTCAAAGTGATATGACTGGTTCATACCATATGTGAACCGTATAAAAGATGTCGTTAATAAAATTATATATTATATTATCCTAGAATTATGATATAAATATTTATCATTAGGTTTTCATTCCATCAAAATACGAAATAGAAATGAAAGTAGCGTTCATGCGTAGGTACGACTTACAGTCTCCATGAATTGTGAATTTAATTTCATACCTCAAAATGTTATCTACTAATAAAAATACATGAATATAATACATATATATTATATATATGATATTTAAATCATGAATATAATTCTTCATATAATTAACTTTTTACCACATGATCAACATGTAATTATAAGAAGTCCATTTTTGACTCAAGTACCAAATATCGACAAAACGATCAGTATTAACTTAAATGATTACATAATGTATATAACAATGTAATAAGTTACAAAAAAGAAATAATAATATTGAAAATGGCTCTTAAATAAAATAGAAATAAACTATAATTTACTATTCTAGAGATTAAAGAACGAACGGGTCAAGTCGAACACGAAATAAGAGAACTTCTTAACCCAATTCCAATTCTTTGGGTTGATCTTATCATTCTAATTTATGTCATTACTTGATTTATACATGACTTTATTTTATATGGTGCATAAATGCCTTTTACTTTTCATTTCATTTAAAGGGAATCTTTTTCTAGGAAGCATTTTTCTAAATGACAAAAGTAATGCTTCTTTTTTTAACGTATGTGCTGACAACGACCTTTCCACCAATGTGAGTATTATTTCATATTTGGTTTCCTTAACAAGCCATAATGTTTTTAAATGGGACTATATACCATATAATAATTTACGTATTTTTTTATAAAAAATGGTTTTGATAATGGATTTATTATTTCAATATATTTAAATTATATATTTTTATTGAAATTTGGAAATGTTATCTTCCCTTTATGTTTCTTATGTGTTATGGTTCTTGGGAATTTTTTACGTATACGGGTGGTTATGTGATAAACCAAGGGCGGATGAGCCCAAGATAGCTCTTCAATGCATTGGGTAATGTGACAGGGGTAAACATGAATGTTTCTCCTATGAGATTTATGGAATATACTGTGATTTATATTCGAAATGTAACTCACTTCATAGCTTTAATAGCTACAATGTAAGTATAATATTGATGCCACAAGTTACCTTAATAATAAGTGATAACTATGTGTTATTCATTAATCTTATGTTATCATGATATATGGTAAATATCTTATGTTATGTATGTTTTGATGTACTAATGATTTCTTTCTTTATTTTATAACCCTTACTAGGATTTTTATGTTCATCCCATGATTTGAAATGTTTTTAATAGGGCATAAATAATAGGTTCAAGGATGTGATCAAGGAAAAGTCATGCTACCTAAAACATAGAACTAGACATGACTCTTTTTCTCAAGAGTTTTCATTTTATGAAAAAAATGAAAATTGGGTAGAAGTTTCTACTTTTTAATCTTTTGAAATGTAATAGTTTTTTACTAATTCTCAAAAACAATAAACCTAAAAAGATACACAATTTTAATTATTCATTTAATTTAATATTATGTAATGTTTAAGGCCAAGTCCTAATACCTTTAGTAAATATCTACATATAAATACCAATATAAAACAATCATTCTTTGACAATAGGTTTCCTTCAATCGGTGCCTTATGAAATAATAAAACCATCATTAGAGTATTCTATTCTATTCAAATGATAGGATTTAGTTTGAATATATCTTCCATACCATCAACTAAATATATTTGATTGAGTCCTCTAAAATAGTTAACATCATCATCATATGAAATGAATAAAATATTATTTCTACCAAAGTAAGAAAAAACAAGGAAAGGTTGACAAGACATTGAAAATAGTCACAAATACATTAGCTCTTCAATATCCCCCCTTATATGTTTTCCAAAAAACCCCAAATATTGAAAAAAATATTGTTTTTTCCATCTAACCATAGACAATATATATGGGAGAAACCTTGAAACTGCATAATTGTAGAAAGAAATATTTTGAGATAATTCTATCCTTTGGTAGATGAATTTTTTTGGCAAAGTTATTATGATGTTCTACCCCTCATGTCATCAAGATTATATTTCCTCCCCATTTTATAACTAACATATCTAAACATTCATAAAATTTAATGTAAATTCGTGAAACACTTCACCCCCGTTGACATTAGAATCCAAATAAAATAGGGCGGACATCTATTTAATTCCCTATGTAAAAGGGAAAGTATAAACATTTATGATCATAGTTATATCACTAATCCTTTCACATGATTGAATTACAGTTAATGTTTTATAAATTTACTAGTTTTTTAGAATACACTCCCAATTAACTTAATCGAATGCAACTCAATCTTTATTGAAATGAAAATTGATGTTAATATTTTTTAATCAGGTGTATTGTACTAGGTTCTTGTAATGATAAACCAAAATTTGAGTACAAAATAATATTTTCATTATTATTTCACTAAAAATCATTAATTCATGAAAGAAATATTTTTAAAAACATATTCTGAGATCAAAAAAATGTTGGTATAAAAATCATCAAATATTGTAGTGAAGATAGTTACAAAACATAATTTATTACTAAGAAAAATTACGCAACACTATATAAAATAAAATGTTCCCCCAGATATCAATTTAAATTCATTGGAATCACCAAAAATTCAATATACTTGAAATAATGTATGTTTAAATTATTAATTCTTATTTACTTCAATCCATATTTCCATTATCCTCTACGTACCTCATAATTCTCATTGTAGCTATAATGTGTGACTCATGTCTATCAATATAATTACATTCACATTATGTTAATACATATATAATATATGAAAATTATTTAATAATATATAAAAATAATTTTATTATATTTCTAATATATCTAGGGTTTAATTTTCCAACATTACCCTTTACTCAACTTCACACAAATGAAAATATTCATGGTAACTTCCTTCGAGTCTTACATGATAAATCATTTCTATAGTTCCATGGTGTAATTTTATTTAGAGAGAATGAAGGAATTTCTTTATTATACAAACTATTTCAAAATAAAGATATTAAATTCCCCATTAATATACATTTATTAATTGAACTTTATTATCTTTAAAAATCCCCAACAGATATGTTCCCTATCATCGAAAATAAATTAAATCGTCAATGTTTATAATTACAATAGAACTTTTATAACTTTACTCACTTATATATACATTTATATCCTATTTTCATTAGTTATATATAATAATCTCAACCAACTATAATTTGTATAATATCACACTCAGGAAAATTATTCATTCTATATTAATCTTTCATTAGTTTAGAAACTATGATATAATATTAATCAGGTAAAAACCCTTATAGTTGATTAATATAAACATATTCCTTTACTTATAAATTAAATAGTGATAAATTTACATCTATATGATAAAAAAATTACCTTTAATGAGTATATGATAGGTTGGTATGTAGTAATTAAAATCTACTTTATACCAATATTAGGATCGCAATAATACTAAAATAGAAAAATATACATGAGGGCGTGAATTGTATGCTTTAAAAAAATCATAAGGAATTTCTGTATAAAAAAATCCCCAACACCTCTAATAAGAAATCTCCTTCTTAGAGGAATATAATTTTCTTAACTCTAAACCATAAGAAACTTTTCATACAAAAAGAATCTACCACAAGGCATATAGAATCTCTTACAATCAGAGATACAAGTTAGAAAGTTTACACAAAAACAAAACATCCTAACTTTTATAAAGTAGCACAAATTAACAATCTTATTTTAAAATAAAGAGAAGGGTATCCGACAACCTAAGATAAAGGTCCCTCGTTTTATAGATAATAGAATGTTTGTTTTACCCAAACCTAGGTATGCCCCCAATCCTAAGATCGGTATCTGTCTTGATATCCCCACAATCCCTCGATTTGTATAAAAATTGGAACCTCTGACTTCACTACCCAAAGTCTTTGAATTTAAGGAAATCGCACCTATGCACGAAGCAATTATGTATGAAGTAATGTTTGAACAAGCCGTTATATCTTTCTGCACGAATCCAGAGAGTTTATAAGAGCCTATCTCTCTAGAGAAATTCACTTTTAGAGGGATGAAATCCAAAAAAAACATGTGAACACACACACACATATCTATCTTGATCTCATCATTTGAGGTCATATTTATAGCTTTCAAAAACTACCGGTCGGTTCCACTCCAACGGTCATATTTCATTAAATCTCAAATGGACCTGGACATGTGGAAAACACACAAGGGTTAGTTTATAATTGAAATAATGATATCATTTTACAAAACTGACCAAGAATATAATGATATTACACTATAAGTTTAAGGAACTTGGAATCCGATAAAATTGAAATGATATGAAAGAAATTATAAGGATCGAAATTCTAAGGAAATAATGCATTGAATAATAAATTCGTGATTTATAAAATTCGTAATGGGTTTTCATAAAATAGGTATGTTGAAAGTATAATGAAATATTTTTTCAATACTCAGTAATATAAATTCTGGTATCGATACCATGATTTACGGCATGAGAGAATATAACTGGTATCAGATTATAGAAGCCAATGTATAAAGAAATTATCGATACATGTTTCTTATTTTCCGGTATCAGTATCATAAGAAATGGTATAAGGATTAATGTATTGTGATTTCTACTATCGGTATTACAAAACATTCTTAAGGAACTTCCGTACCGATAATCGGATATTTGGAATTTAAAACATTATAAAACCAAAATACTGGAAATCAATGTTTAAGGTAAATATGATATCAGATTTTGTTCTAGATGGAAATCAGTATCGCATTTGAAAATAGAGAATGGGGAAGTGTCTTAAAGAATTCTGGTATGATATATCAATGAAACAAATTTCTGAACCTTGAAAACATTTCTGGTATGAAAACGGATTTCTAAAACCATAATAAAAAATAGCATTAACTCAAATGGATAAGGAAATTTTGGTTATAAGGAAATTTATGTAACTGTAAAGAAATATATTGAACTCTAAGGAAATATATATTTATGAAGATGGATCTTGTGATTTTCAAAATAAAAGATGAATGAATGGAGAGGTCTTGTAGACCTAAAAATCTCCCCATTTTTGGAAATCACAAACAACATTAGAATCAAAATTGACAAAGGAAAGAAAAAAATGCTTAGAGTTAGAAAAAAATAGCTTCACTTAATTCTATGACTTAGGGTAAATTATTATTCCCTTATTTAGAAGTTCGTAGAGTATGGAAATATCCCCCTCAGATATATATTCCACTATTTAGAGAGACTCCCCCTTATATTTAGAATTGTTCCTTATAGATGAATGTTATCCCAAGGAAATTTTCCTTTATACATTTTTGTCCTTTAACATTTCCATTTGATAAAATTCTCCCCCATTGTGATTTTCAAAAAGGAATGGATAGGGACCTGTAAGTTTATAAAGTGATATATACAAGACAAAATATATAAAAGATTTGGAAGGAAATTTTCATTATGTTTCTCATTAAATAAAATGCAACAAATATTTGGAATGGGAAAAAGAATGTATCAACCCTCATTATTCTTATCTGAAAGAAGACTTTTCACTAATGACTAGATATTTTTCACCTCCTTGTGATCTTTTTGAATCTTCTTTATCAAGTTATCTTGCTCATTGTCCATCTTCTCTAAATATTGGATCTAGAATTCATGGGACCAATTCTTATCTTCATGAACTTTGATCACTTCCCCTTTGTAATATATGAGAAGATTATTATGTTCCGATTCACCTTTCACCACCATGTCAATCTGCATAGTTGTTGAATCCTTCATTTGGTTTATAGTTTCTAGCACCATGTGGCTCTGGGAATCTATGTTATCAAGTACCAGAATGGTACTTCATAATTTAAATAATGATTTTTGTAAAAACTCATCACCCATAGATTACAAGGAATCGGAAGAAGATTCTTCTTTATTGACAATAAGAATAGAGGATTCCGGATTCTCATGATTTTGAGGTGAGCCAGCATCTGAAGAGGCAACCATAATGGCCATCCCTTTATCAAATTTAGGCACTACAGTGGGTTTGGAACCCTAAGGTACTTCCTCATTTTCTATAGCCTTATCTTCTCTGGATCCTCTTGTAATATCTTCTTCTTCTATCTCTTATTCACTTCCAGTATCACTATTTCTGGATTCATGGATTTCATCTTCATCTCTAGTTACATCAATCTATTATTCTACCACTTCTACTTATACAACTTTTTTTAACTTCTTCTTATTCTTCCTCTGTAGAAACTCTTGGGGTTGAAACATAACCATCAACTTGTCTAATAACATCATTTTCTTCTTCTTTAATGATCTCATCCTATTCTTGTACTTCTACTTGCAGTTCTAGAATAGGTTTCGATATCACTATAGGTTTCTTCTCTTTATTAGGTTGTGGAGTGACATTTGGTACTGGTAGCTTTTTAGTGGACTATTCAACTTCCTTCAACAAGGATTGTATAATTTCTATCTCAGTTATTTTTCTTTTCTACATCTTCTCCTTATCTTCTTTATATAACACATCAGAAGTAGAAATCCCCAATTCCTTTTCCTATGCTGGATTCAACCCAAAGGTTGGATCACCTTATTTCCTGGATTCAGCTAACTTCGTCCAACCAAATACAATATCATTAGAGCAAGCCTTTGGTTTCCTTATAACTGGTGGAACTGAAACCAGAGCTACTAGGACTAGATCAACTTGAGATAACTCATTCAACTTTTTATTCTTCTGAGCACTTTTTAAAGATTCTGGTACTGACTTTTTTGGGGCCACTTTGGATGATTCTGGAATAGCTTCCTTCAATAACACCTTATGAACATCCAGAGTCATGACTTCTTCAAACTTATTAGAGATTGGATTGTAAAAAACTTCCATTTTCTTCAGCGTATCTTCACTTTTCAAACTAATCTTACAGGACTTCAAAGAGGACTTGTATATAATTTTTACTTCGACTAAGACCATAACAACTATCCTTGAGATTGTGGATGGGTACATCATGATTTGGGATTTGATGGTACTATAATTCACATCATTAATCATAAGAAATATATACTTCACAAAATTAACCTTCCTGGGGTTATGATGAGAATGTATAATAAAAAAATTTCAATTGTCTTTAAGGAATATTTATCTCCTTTTCTTAGGATAAAGAACCCCCACATCTATAATTCCACCTACCTATGGTCCATTGATAAGTGTTCAAGATTTGGAGTCTTAACTCCCATGATTCTGAGACTTCCTAAAGCCCAGATCTTCTCGAAATAACCTTCATTATCTGTAATGTTGTAAAAACCTATGAGGTCCTCTCTTTCAAAAGGAATATTCAGGAAGTTGGGCACTTTTCGGCATGAAATAGAGTTAGACTTTTCATAAGCCTTAAACGTGAGATACTTCTTGCCGTCATTTTCAATTAAATTGATAGATTCATAAAACTGTATGACTAGCTCCATATATATAGGATCTTCAAACAGGTCATTTTCTACAAAAATACTCTCCTAATGATTTCATTTGATAATAAGAGAGCTGAGGGAATCATATTGATTGTAAAAGTCTAAACATACTAGTCTCTCCCAAAATATCATCTTGTGTTTATTCTCCATAACTTCCATCTTGTCTGAACTGCCTAACATTAGGATCTATAAGAAATCTCTGAAGAAATCTAGAATGACCAACTCTAAAGTAGCAGAACTTCGAATTGAAGGCTTAATGAACCAGTGATGTACTAATGAATTGGGGTAGACCTTATATAGAAAAAATATGAACTTTCAACATCCATAAGTAAATCAAATAGACGAGATTTGTGCAATATGATCTAATAGATATAGAAGGATAAAATGATATATCCATACTGAAAGTTTGAGTTTTTAAAAAATAAATGTAGGATTCTATGGAAATATGAGTCCAATGAAAAATTTCATAATGGAAAGAAATAACAACAAATAGAACTTTATAAAAATAAATAGGGGGTATGAAAATGTTCCATTAAGGAATCTTTGAAGAAATTATCGATATCGAAAGAAAAAAAAATTCTTGGGGATAGAAAATCTTGACATCGAAAATTTGATGCTGAGAATTTCAACTCCAAAAATATGGATTCTGAGAATTTTGATTCCGTGATTTTCAAAACTGAAAATTTCAGAACTGCTAAATTTTAGGTCGGTTGAAAAAATAGATACTAGAAAAACTCAATTCTGAAACTCACTAATTATGAAAAGAAATAATGGAAAACAAAATTTTAAAAATATTCAAACACATATACACCCCCTTAATTTAGGAGTAATTTAATGTTAGGAGATATTTAAACAAGAAGTATATATGAATGATTATCTTACAAATATCATTACTGTATTCTATTTCTTTTATTCAAATCTATTAGATGGTAATGCTTTGGTAAATATATCATCAAGTTGATCTCGCAATCTGATGAATTGAATAATTATATGTTTTTTGAGTGTGTGATCCATAATAAAGTGATGCCTAATATCTATGTTCTTAGCAAAAGAGTGATGTGTTGGGTTTTTACCTAGGGATATGGCACTAGTGCTATCACACAATATTTGAGTTTTGATAAAACTCATGCCATAATATGTGAGTGTGAGTGGCATCCACAACACTTTAGCACAAAAACTTCCAACTGCTAAATATTCTGCTTCAACAGTGGAAAGTGAAACAGAATGTTGTTTCTGAGAAAACCATGAAACTATGGAATCTATTAGGAAATGGAATGTTCAAGATGTACCTTTTCTATCAATTTTTTACCCAGATAAATCAGCATTTTAAATGATTTTTAGTTCAAAAACATTTCTAGAAGAAAAAAAAGTCATAAATCCAAGGTTCCTATTAAGTAAAAGAAAATTCTTTTCGCATCCATAAGATGGGATTCCATAGGATTTTCTTGTTATCATTCACATAATAAAACTGAAAAAATTAGGTCGGGTCGACTTGCTGTTAAGTAAATTAAACTTATTATCATTACACTATAAGATGTTTGATCCATGGGTTTCCCTAATTCATCAATATCAAGAGTATTATAAGTTTTAATAGGAGTACTTATACTCTTAGTGTTATCATACCCATAATTTTTAAGAAGATTTTTGATGTACTTATCTTTATATATATATGTTCTTTCTAGTTTTTAGAGAAACTAGTACTCACCCGTGCATTTTCACGGTGATAAAACATAATTATAATTTCATTCGTTCTCATGAGGATATGGTTCACTACTTTTATAGAGGCAATAAAATATTTTTAAAAAATAAATGAAACTGGGAAAATTGTTAACAGTACAATGGCTGGTAATTAGTAAACTAAATTTAGTGGAAATAATTCATTAAAAGGAACAATAGTTTCATAAAAAATGTGAATAAAACATGTTAAGAATATCTACATAATCTATTAACAGTATAGACTATAGAGGAATGGAAAATTAAGAAACAATGTTGAAAATAACTGAATAATGATTGATTCTATGAAATTAAATCATTCTTTTGGTTTCATAAATAAGCAAACCCAGCTGCTGGTGGGTTATAACCAATGCATAATATAAGCACCATCCCAATGCAGTATGAAATAAAGTTTCAGTACAATATTGATATGAAAATATAAGTTGATGTCACTGCCACTCCTGGTTTTCCATCCTTTTGTAAACCTGTGCCAGAGCTCCTGCCAAACTGCAGTCCCATGGTGTTGTGTCCTGGAGTCGCTTGACCCATGTGGGGAGCTGAAATTTACAAAAATGAAATTAAAATTAAAACATAATCAGTTGGTTTGGGTACCTGTATGTCATGCTGATGAGATGAATCCATACCAGCAGGCGACCAGGAACCGGTACTCATGGCTTCGGGGGCCTAAGAATTGGGTGCAATACCAAGTGGAGACCCTGAAATTCCTGCTCATAAAAACCCCATTGAAAGATGAATGGCCTATAATCAAGTACTTATCACTGAAATGTAGTAATGTACTATAATAGGTGGAGATTTCGGCCGAAGTGTTTTAGGACTAACCCCTTAAAGTACAAGGGATTAAATGAGAATACTTTCCCCTGGTTAAAACAAATAGAACTGAGTACAAGAAAGAAAGTGACCCAAGAGAGTGCAGTATCATCAAATAACATAGTAGAAATCATTTTACAACCAAACATAGGTCATAACATACATATAAAAAGAATTAATTAAAAGTTTCACTGAAAGATCACATAAAGATTTAAAAGGGAACACACACCACTGGAATTTTCTTCATCTTCTCAATGAATTCCTTCTGCATTTGTAAATCTTTCTTCTAATTTTAAAATTCATCAATAGATATATTTCCATTCGTGCTAGCAGCTGAAGATGGCCCTTCTATAGTAGATTTTCTAGGAAGTTCATGAGATATGGTAATACTATCTCCCATATTTTCATATGTGGTGAAAATTGAAGATACCTTGAAGAGGGTGAGTATGGGAAAAGGTGGTATTTGAATCATCCCTTGATAGAAAAATTGTTGGTTCCAGAGCACCCCCTACATACAGAAACAGTAAAATATATAAATCAGTAAAAAATAAAAATTCTTGAATCTACACATTCCATCAAATGTGGAATTTCCACATTTCAGTATACCATTTTCATAGAGAAGGATTAGTAGGATGGAGTAAATGTTCATTGCTCATCTATTCTTCCAAAGAATGTCAACTAAACCTACAGGGTGAAAATCACTGCATCAATATGATTATATATGGATGGGAAATTTATGAATCTGAATATAACAGTACACAATTAAGAGAATATTTCAGTGAGATGTCATGCTACATAAAGATGAACACTCTCACATACCATTTAAGAGAGCCTTCTTTATTTCCATGCAGATACACCAACAACCGACCATTAAAATGAACGCTCTCATATACCTTTCAATGTTGTTACTGTTGGACCCTTAAAATCAATAGTTAAAACATTGGGGTCCCTGCTTCTTCTAATATGGGAGACCTATGAACCCACAAAAGAAATTCCAAATCCCCTGTGACATTTATAATTCATCAAGGAAGTGTGCAAATGACTCCTGATGACCACTTTTTCACTTATTCCATCTGGAATAGCTGCAGAATTTTCTCAGACATCATCACAATAGAAGTTAGAATAAATTATAATTGAAAATAAAGAAAATTTGTTATCATTATGGAAAAATAAAAAACATAAAGTATCATACATTTAAAATAATAACAATTAACAAAAACAATGAAACATGCAGTTTTAAATTTCCAAAAAAAGATAATAGATCTTGTTTGGAATAAAGGAGACAGAACAGAAAGTTTACATTACCAAAAAAAGGGCGAAAACTGTAAAAGAAACTAATTTTTTTTAAGAGAAGATGGTGTGGCACTTGGAGCCAGACCCCATTAATCATTTCTCGTTTGTTATCAACTGCCAGTAGAGTATTGCTTCGTTACTACAGTGGACCTACACTTATCGATGTTAGATGACAGTAAAATCATTCCCTACAACAGTTAAAATAACAAACGAACTGATTGAGTGGGATCAGGAAAATTAATAATGTTTTTGTGCATGGCACATTTGACTCATGAAGTTACCTTTTCCACATTATTTATATACCTTGCATCAGATTTCAGCATCAGTTTCTCTACAAATTTCACGTCATCAGAAATTGATATAGAGAAGTAAAAAAATTGCATGAGCCACCGATCAATGAAAAAACATATTCCACTACTCTAAAAAACAATGAGATACTGAAATAATCACACCCCACACCAAAGTAAAGATAAACTCTCTTTGAACATGATCAGTTCACAAGAAACATGTTTGATTACAATACAAATTTTATAATTTCATCCATATTCAAGATATTGCAAAATGTTAAACATATATTTTATATAATACTATAATTTCATATTAGAGAACACTGTATAAATCAATGGTTAATCATGGATAGAAGATTATAAAATAAGAATTTATCAGTCAATAAAACCAGAGCTAATTAATCCCAAAATCTGAAACAATCCGAAATTCTTTTTTGTGTCCATCCTTTTTCCATATTTGGAAGTTAAAAAAAAGATAGGTCCTTACTGATGGTTTTAAGTGAAGAAAGATTCAATTAATTCATATTTGAAACAAAAATCAAGCATTCAGAGATGCATGCTCATAGTTCAAGAGGAAAGTTGTCCTTTCAGAGCTCTAAATAATACTGAAGGCAACCTTAGCCAGTCTTGTTCATTCGTCAGCTTGTTCTTATCCGAGAACATCCTTATGTCAGCGTCCTGGAAACCTATACCTTCATGATGAAAGGAAGGTCCTTGATCATGGTATTCACTGAGAAAAAGATCCAATTAATTCACAATTGAAGGTAAAAAATTAAGCATTCAGAGATGCATGCTCACAATTCAAGAGGAAAGTTGTCCTTGCTAGAGAAGACAAGACTCAATAAGTTCATAGGCGGTTATACTGCTATTTCTATCATAAATAAAGATAAAATTATATATGATGGAAATGAAAGTGGGAAAAAAGAAAAGTTAAATGCTACAGTTACAGGCAGAAAGTTACAGAAATTCAACATATTTTAAGAAAACTTAATCTTGCATTGCATCTAATGATACACAATTGTATTCTCAACAGTCTCTGAAATTAAGAGGAAATAATAATTTTCTTCTTTTCCACCTACACCTATATAAATAACCATCAATGAGAGTATATATATCGATCATTAAACACAAGTCTTAGAAATGAGGCTCATAGAATCTGTTGAAAACATTTCACTGCATAGAAATGGTGCAACCAAAACCATCTTGGAAATAATGATGATACACATGGAAGTACATGTATCCCAGAATCAATACATAAAAAAATTTAAGATCCCTAGATGAAATAGGAAAAAACAAATTCTACATGTAAATAATATCTCATCAAATGTTATATATTGAAAATTCAAAGGATGAAAAACATAATATCTCTAGGGATTCTCATAACAGTCCATTGTTATCCGCACACAAGAAATATGAACAGAAAGAAAATAACTATTGATGATAACATTAACTGTCAAAAGCATAAGAAAAATCCATCACAAAGATCAAGCTAATGCAAAGGGTTATTTACAGAAGACCCAGAAAAATAAATGGAAAGAGACAAATATTCTATATAATGGGTATAGATAATGGATGTACTGGATATGATATATACAAATGTGTGAAATATTATTAGTAGAAGTAAATAATAAAGTAAATCATTATTGAATTCTAAAAAAGAATAAGATAATAAAACAGAACAAAATGATCCACCGATACCTAAAAATGAAAACTCATTTCTGCTCACATTCTTCAATATGTCTTTCAAATTGATGGGAAACAGAACAAAATGTACTGTTTTGAGAATTCTGGATGATTATTCTTAATATCACTGGATGGTGGAAGGTAAAGGTAGACTGACTTATCAAAACTGAAATTAATCAGTGATTCCGAAGACAAGGTATGATTAATATAGTTTAAACTACCGAAAAACCTGTGTTGAACACAACCAAAACACAACATGGTTGGTTCTTATGAACATACATGTCCCTGGGAGACACGATATACCCACGAAAATAAGTACAAATTCCCAGATTTGAATAATTGGGATATCCTACCTCTGATACTGAATCCTAACAAATAGGGAATTAGAGTCAGCCAGAGGTTTGACATGGATCCGTAGGACTACTGGAGATAGGTTCATTCCCTTTTTTTCCTACTGCAAACCTAAAACCACAGTCCAAGAATGTGTCAAAAACAGGTTGATTTGCAATGAACAGATGACCAATGTTAAAAATTTTAGATGAATATCATATCATTGCCAACAATTTAGTGAAACATAAAAGTGATTGTCTTGGATTTGCATGTTTGATTCAGTCACATCCATGCACAGTTAACCATAAAGTCTCCATGTAATTAACATATCTCCATACATGAACTATTATTCAATAGTTACAATTGAAATTTTATTTGGAAACAAATTAATCAAAATAGAAAACATGATTGGTATATGAACTAAATAGACTGCAACAAAACACATGTTCTGTTATCTATATATAAGAACTTCATTAATATGAAAATATGTAACATTGCAACTGTTTATAAAAAATAGAAATATATTTTCAATAGAAAAGGCAAACCAAAAATAGAAAGCATCTTCTATTATAATTAAAACTTCAAAAATAATAACTCACACTTAATCAAAATAGAATTAATAATGACTGGAATTAACTTTTTGGTGGTGTTAAATATTTTGGTAACAGCCTGTGGTTATGTCAAGAAAGGAATAGTTTACAGATATCCAGGTGGCTAAGAATTCATATACTGCAATTGAGTATTCATCTTAATGAACTGCAAGTTAGAGAATGGGTAAAATGCACATAACGACATACCAATTATAGAATGAATAGTGTTTTGGAAAAAAAAATATCAAATTCCCAAACACTACCCACCAAGAAGATGTAATAATACCCTACGATTTTCCCCAAATTACAGCCCAAAATAAAGAAAACATAAATACATATGAAGCTGGTTTCTTTGTTTCATTTACTAACCCGGAAAGGAAGGCGTTTTTGTTCTGAGTCTCCCGTACAAGTAATATTTTAATGGTTTCATAGGAGACCATCATACATTACTATTTACAATCTTCCATCTAAGGAATATGTTCGTGAACAGCAAGGAAGCAGAAAAAAATACTCTTGATGATAGAGCATTACAGAATTACAGAATTAATTAATTTGAAAAAAATAGGCAATCCACAAACTACATATGCAACATCTAACTCAGTAAGTGAACTCTCAATTTTCATATAACATTCAGATAACATACCAATCTGTTGAAGAGTGATGTTATCCTTTATGAGCTCCAAATAAAACTGAAGGCAACATTTTCCAGTGTTGTTCTTTATTGAGCTCGATCTTATCCGAGAAAATATCTATGTTAGCATCCTAGTAACCTATACCTGCATGGAAAAAATGTGGGAAATTTATAATTCATTCAGTTTGTATTCTTTTAGTGCATAAATAAAACACGGTGTAGTCAATTGGGAAAACAAATTACCTGCATTAATATGATCACATGAGCACGCATATAAATTATTCAAACCTAGAAACGAAAAGATGATAATAGTCTCTAATACACAAGTGATTGAAATGAAACATACCTAAAATGGGTGTATGGAGTTATAAGTAACCAGGAAAACCAATGCTTGATGAAGAAGATTGCAATGAAACATACCTGAACCAAAAAATAACTTAACACAGATTATAAACATAGATTCTTACAACCCAAATTGGTTTCATAACTATGGAAATATTAATCTAACTATGTGAATATGAATCAGAAAATTAGATAGTTAGACATACCAGATGTTTCTCGCAGAATCAAGCATGGATATCGTGAAGCAGTGACGTGGGATTGGGTTTTAAGGAATTGATGTCTTCATGCAGGTATGTTGGCTCAGGCTCTGGCAGCGGTTCAATGAATTCTTGGAGGCGAAGGCGGAGCAGGTTTAGTTAAAGAAACAGTATGTAGAGGCGATGGAACCAAGGAGCGACCGAGGGAAAATTTTTTATAAGACATGATTCACAGAAACAGCTAGAGACTCGATTCACTACAACAACATATAAATCATAACAAAATCAATCATTGTTGAAGGAATAGATAGATATAATGGCGAAGCAAAGTGTACTTGACATGGGGACAGAAGGCCTCCTCGGAACTATAACTTGGTGAGAAGCGCATCGATGCAAAGAAGATAAATGTGAAATAGAATGAGAAGTAATCACGAGCCGAAGGTGGGTGTAGCAGCAGAAAAAATGATGACCATATATATATGGAAAACTAATAATGATATGGAGGTGAATTTGCAGTGCGTCTAGGTTTAGACAATGTAGAAGACCGATTACCTTATCAACAGATGCGGTCGCTGGAATGCAGGAGTAGAAGAAGGATCGGGATGGGTACCCATATCGGGAACCCTAGGGATACTGATAAGATAGGTGCAAGGCGAGTGGACGCGGGAGGAAGAACCTGGATGTGAGGAACCGTAATGTCGGAGATAGGTCGTGGTGATGCATTGGTCGAAGTCGAAGCGGGATCGGGATGGGTAACCATATCGGGAAACCTAGTCATACTGAGAGGATAGGTTCAGTGCGAGTGGACGCAAGAGGAAGAAGCTGGAAGCGAGGACGGGAAGCCTCGAGATACTGAGAGGATAGGTGCAGTGCGAGTGGACTCGGGCGGATGAAGCCGGAAGAGAGGAACCCTAATGTCGAAGATGAATTGCGGTGATGCGTCGGTGGGAGTCGATTTGTGATGGGTATCGTGGGGGTTCAACTGGATTGTGGAGGGTGATTTGGTAAATGGATTGGCAAAGTGGGTGACGTGGTGCAATGTGGAGGTGACACGTAGGCATAGAGACACCAAGGTTTAGTAGATATAGTGGATTACCTACATTCATTTGAAATTCCTATTGATGTATTCACATGTATAGAGAAAACAATTAGAAAATAATCAAATAAAACTTTAATCATTTATTAATTAATAGAAGACTAAATGTCATAAATGAGTAACATCCAGCATGAAACCATCCAGCACCCTGGAAAATGTCAAATATAACAAAACTTCCCACATTAAATGACATCCAGCATGAAAAACCCAAGCTAATCAATCTGCAAAAAAAATGTCCAGCATCAAAACCCGCCAACATGAGTAACGTACAGCTTAATAGAAAACATATAGAAAGAAAAACTAATACCAAAACGTCCACCATGAAAACCATCCAGGATGACCAGAAAAAAGTCCATCATGAAAAACGCCCTGCATAAAAAGCTTCCAACATTGAAAACTGACAATCAACTTGATAAAAACCCATACCAAAATTTCCACCATGAGAAATCCAGAAAAAAACAATCTGCAGATACAAAAACATTCAACAGGTATAATCTACAAAGACAGAATATACGTACATGAATTAATAGTAATGACCATTCCTACAATAATTCATTTGTGTCGAATTGGTATTGGCCCAGATAATACCCCAGAAAATTTTCAACTGGTGTATAAAGTAAATTTGGTATGTAAATCTTATAAAAAACCATAAAACTGAGTATTATACATGTTCTAATAAGGTAATTGTAATGTGCAGACTCCAAAACAGTATTTAATACACATAAGATTTTAGAAAAAAGGAATGAAAACCAATTAGATAGTTAAAGTATTATTAACACGACATTGCATCAGAACATCTTAGTCTGATTTCTCAGTTTTCTTGTTCAAATTACCCTTTGTTCGCCTCTCTAGTTGACTACAATAACATGTACTAAATTTCACTCCACAATAATCATTGTTTCCTCCATCTTGGTTCGTGCCTCTAGAGTAAGCTGACTATTAGTCCTCTAGTGATACCATTATTACATTAGTGTATATTTAAGGACATTTTGTTGTCCATTCACAATTATCCTCCCCTAAATCAAATCCAACACTGAAAAACATACATTAAAACTATCATCACAAACCCCATATCTCAATAAAACTGAAACTATCATTCATACAGTTATCACCTTCCCAATAAATCTAATAATATCATACATTTATACTTTTAGCACCTTCCTCTCAAAATTGAACCATAATTGGAAGAATGATGAGGAAGAGTTTTTAAAAAAATTACCTGGGAATGGCAGTGGAGACAAAAACATAGTTCTCACCCCTCACCGTCCCTCCTGTGTTGGAGACAAAAAACCTAAGGGAATGAGACTGGAAATAGGGACAATGTGATGGGTTTGGCCTCCCCAAACTGGGAATCATGGCTTAATGGGTCAGCATACCTTTTACAGGGTGACCCATGAAGATTTGTTTCAAAAGGGATTTCTCTGTGCCACTGTCCTCCTACAATCAATTTATTAAAACTATGGAATGTTCAAGAACACATTCAAGAACAAAATATAGAATACTAAAATTATCACGACATAATAAGAGAGTAAACATACAGAACATGCTTCCAATTAAAACAATATTCAAGCTTTGAATGGAAACACATATATTACATACCAACCTCGTATATAATTAATACCAGAAATATAGCATACTAACATTGAATGGAATCGAATGAACAATATTCTAGCTTATATGACGGCATACTAAGAGAATATACTAACATAATGGCTTGATGGGTTAGCATACCTTATACAGGGTGACCCATGAAGATTTGTTTCAAAAGGGATTTCTCTATGCCACTGTCCTCCTACAATCAATTTATTAAAACTGTGGAATGGTCAAGAACACATTCAAGATCAAAATATAGCATAATAAAATTATGACGACATAATATGAGAGTAAACATACAAAACATGCTTCCAATGAAAACAATATTCAAGCTTTGAATGGAAACACATATATTACATACCAACCTCTTATATAATTAATACCAGAAATATAGCATACTAACATTGAATGGAATCAAATGATACCAACCTCTTATATAATTAATACCAGAAATATAGAATACTAACATTGAATGGAATCGAATGAAAAATATTCTAGCATATATGACGACATACTAAGAGAATATACTAACATAATAGTAACATATATGACAACACAATTATATAAACAGTAAAAACATGTAGTGAATACAACATACTAACAATGAATACAATATACAAAAAGTGAATGGGAATAGATATTGGTGAAATAATATAACTGACAGTGAAATAAAATCATAGCATAATAAGATGGAGGCGTAAGACTGACCAGTTGTGAAAATAATTGATGCAGGAGTCGACTATCATAGCAAACCATATATATCTGTTAGAAAGAGTATCTGTATGTTGGTGCAGCTGTAGATGTAGTCATAGTTAAGGTCGTAGGGATTGAGAATTTGGGAAAACCAAAATTCGGTAGAAGATGAAGTAGACGGTGATGGCTGAAGAAGATGAAGGAATCGAATGCGCGAAAGCTGGATATGAGAGAATGTAGGAACCCTAGTTTAGGGAGACAGAAATGTCAATCGGTAGAGGGAACGCAACAGACCTATTTTAGTCGCGCAGAAATGGTGAAATAGCTTTTGAGTAGCAGAGAAACTGATGGTCGCAGGGATCAAGAATTAGGTAATTCCGTACTTCGATAGAAGATGAAGCAGACGGTGATGGCCGAAGAAGATGAAGGAATTAGATGCGCAGTAGCTAGATTTGAGAGGATGTAGGAACCCTAGTTTAGGGAGACGGATACATCGATCGAGAGAGGGAACATAGCGGACCTAATTTTGTCACGCCGATGTTGAAGGATAATTGACCATGGAAGGCGCCGGAAGAGGGAAACCATACGTGGGTCTAGCTGTTGGTAAGGCGGTCGTCATAGGCGAGTTGCGGGAGGACTCAGATGGAAGACGGTAACCCTAACTGCGCAGTGGTCGAGCGGAGAAGGCGTCGGTGGTAGTCGATTTTCGAAGGGCACGTCGGGTGTATTTGGTGAAGGTAGTGGGTGAAACGGTAAATGTGTATGAAATTATGGGGACGTGGCTTCACACTGTGGTGACACATATGCCTGGGAGTACCCAGGTTTAGTAGATATTTTGGATTTGAAAACCACGAACGAATGTTAACTCACCCATCGTACTCATCTAAAACTCATACTTCAAAAGATTCACAAAGGAATCTGTTAAGGATTGTTGAGTTGATAAAAATATAATTTCTTCAACATATATTTAAACAGTTAAAAAATCATTATTAACTTTATTTTATAAAAATTTTTGGATCCACGGTTCCCTTATAATAGTTGTTTTGAAGTAAAATTCAAGTAATTCTATCATACCATGCTCTAGGGGCTTTTTTGAGGACCTATAATGCTTTGGTAAGTTTACATACATGATTAGGATGTTTTACATATTCAAAACCAAGAGGTTGGTATACGCAGACTTCTTCCTGTACATATCCATAAAGGAATGCACACTTCAGATCCATTTGATAATGTTTAAAATTATAGAATGCTGCAACTGATAGAAGAATTCTTATGGAATCAAGTCTTGCTACCAGTGCATAGGTTTCTTCATAGTATATTTATTCTAGTTGGTTATTACCTTTAGCAACTAATCTTGCTTATTTTGAACTATAATCCCATTTTCATCACATTTATATCTAAAGACCCATATTACACCAATAACGAAATTATCCTTGGGTCTCTCAAATAAGTTCCAGACATGATTCCTTATAAACTCATTGACTTCATCTTGCCTAGAATTTATCGAATATTCATCATCTAAGGCTTCCTCAGGAGTCCTTGGCTCAAATTGTGAAGGAAAAGAAAAATGTCCAATTTCATTCCTTTAGGAACATCTAGTCCTTACAGGTTGATTGACATTTCCTATGATATTATCTGTAGGATGATTTATAAGTAACAATTGATTTAGGTTTTTTAAAACGTGATCATCAACATAAGGTAGAAAATATTCAGGGGTAAATTCTTTACGAATACTTTTGTGAACATTTTCCTTGAATGAATAATCAACTATAGGTTGTTAATCATTGTTAGAAAATTTATCAGGATGAATTAAATCGGGTTTTTGGAAAACAAAGGATCTGTTTCATCAAATTTAACATGTAATATTTCCTCCACATTATAAGTGTTTTTATTAAAAAATCTATAAGCCTTAGAGTTAGTGGAATATCATATGAAAATTCATTCATCGGATTTTGGTGCAAATTTGTGTAAGTTATCCATAGTATTAAGGTTAAATACTTTACAACCAAAAACATTGAAGTAAGAAACTTTTGGTTTTTGACCAATACATAGCTCATAAGGATTTTCATTTAGAAAAGGTATTATCAAAACTCAATTTATAGTATAATAGAAATTACATACAGATTAATCCAAAATGTGTTTTACAATAGAATAATCACTCAACATGGTTTTAGTTATCTTTTTAAGGTTTCAGTTCCTTCTTTCAACAACACTGATTCGACCGAGGGAAAAATGTGTGCTGCCCGACAGTTGATTAGAGAAGGTTGGGTTCTGATTAATCACTCATATTAGGTGCACCGTTTTCATTTTGAAATTCCAAATGGTTCTATATCCAAAGATACGTGGACCTGCATTCCAAAGGTAGGCGTTCACTGAGTGATTTGTCCATTGGCACTTAAGAACTCACATTGGTCAATAGGATGGTAATTCGGGCACATCGCACCCTTTTGGGGTGAATTATTGTCTGTTCTAGGACTCTATTATAGTTTTAATATGTATTTATATGTTCTTGAATCTTTGGTTTTTACCTAAGCATAGTATCCATAGATTACTCCTGGTTGAAAATGGTCAGGTGAATGTAGGAATTCAGAATCATTAATAGGAATGAGTTTTACCATCCCTCATTAGATTAATGACCCTGATGAGTTTGGACTCATTGAGATGACACTGGTTTGAAGCCTCATAACTGGGAACTCTTAATTTTTTTTCATCTAGGGGAGAAAGATAACAACTTGAGCATTTGGATCGAACCCTTGATATGGGATTCCTATATATCCTCGTGAGAGAATCAGAATCCATGTAGTTTGGTGCCACTTGACAAGAAACATCACCTTTTAATTAAGGTCATGCAACAAGGATCCAACCGTTCAGTTTAACTTCTTATGTTAAGGACACACGGGCGAGAGATACCTGGTCAAAGTTGGTGTGGGACTTACGCTGAATCAGCGTGGATGTCCCAAGGGAATCAATTTCTTGGCCCTAGATAGGGTCCTACTGGGGTCATGAGGACATGATGTGAATGTGACGGATGTGTATCAAACATAGATATCAGGCTTTCACCTTGGGGAGGTTTCTTACGTATCTTGATTGGTCGGGGATCAAATTCCATGTAGTTCTATTAGATTAGGGCTTACACATGAGAGTTGCATGTTGTTGGGATTGAACCTCGTGGAGGCTTCCTATGTACCCTGCTTAGGAGACAGGGATCAAAACCCGCGTAGTCGTTTTGAGGGGCATGATGGGGAATTACACATGCATATTGATCCAAATTGGGATTGAACCTCGAGGAGGCTTCCTACATACCCTTCTTAGGAGACAGGGATCAAAACTCAGGTAGTTCATTTTGAGGGGCATGATTGGGACATACACAAGGATAGTGCCCCGAATTGGGATTGGTCCTCAGGGAGGCTTCCTATGTACCCTACATAAGAGATAAGGATCAAAACCCACGTAGTTCATTTTTAGGACTGTCATTGTGCGGACGCCGTGACCATCATAAATCTCTATGCCCACGTGAGTCATGATCTGTGTGAGAAACAAGAGAATGCAACTAGCTTGTCAAGACTCACACATTCTTCCTACCGAGGGAAGGGGAGGAAGATGATGAGTGGAGGAGAAGGCCAAGACCACTGGACTCTCCGTATCCCTGATGATGGAGGAAGTAAGGAGTCACGCAGCGGAATAATTAACCTTCTTTGATGAGAGGGCAAGGGCCATTGGCTTCCAGTGGGGATGGTGTGGAGCTTACTCAAGGAGGGATGCCCAGCCACTCCCAAGAGAGGGGATATGTGCTCACCAATGGCGCTTTTCATTATGAAACGCAAGTGGGTCCCTCAATCCTGGAAATTGGAGAGGTACAAAGGGGACTCCCGGGCCTGGACCTTAGACTACCATGGGAATGTGATCCCAGGAATGCTTTGAGAATCCGCTCAAGAGATGGGGAAACCCCTTTGTCCTCTCCTACCATGGGTATGTGAACTCAATGTCATGAACTTATGTGACTAAAGGATTCATCATACGTTTCCAGTGGCTTTAGTAGAGGAATTGGCTCGGGGCCGATGAATATTCCAATGAAGGAATTGCGAAGGATCATGCAAGAATGGAAGGGTTTTATCTGGATCGGGGAATGGAAACACTGAAGGATTTGGCCAGCCGCATGGGTGCATGAGGAGTGCCGCCCTTCACGTAGGGGGGTGCTACGTGGCTGGAGATGTCATCCGCGTACATCTGTGGTACGCGGACTAATAGTAATCTAGCGTACTATGGCGGTATGCGGCTTTGGGTTTTGCCCTCATAACAGGTTGGTAGGCGGTGGAGTCTACACGAGCGGTAGTGGTCAGGGGCGTCACGGGTCGGGGGTTCTCCGGCCAGGGCTTCACCCGTTTAGGAGGGTACTACGTACTGTGCCGGATCAAAAAAAGGGGCATAAACTCTCTAGTCCACTGGGAGTACATCCGTGGAGGGTCCATGGCTCGTGATTTTTATTTTAAGATCGTGGTTCAACAATTTTTTATGCGTTTTTCGGTTCCTTGTCAATTTGTTTCCAGTTTTATACCTTTTCTGGTTCACAAATTGGAACTTCATTGTTCGTGAAATCCTAATCTCCTTCCACCATAATCCTTTGTTCAGATGTCTATATCCAAACCTTCTTGTCGATGGATTCTGATCAATCGATCCCCCGAAATCCATGTCCTTATACCCCAATCTGATCCCCCCCTTTTCTTCTCCCCAGCAATTTCCATTTATAGAGGGGGAAAGAGATGTATATGTGGTCATGTAGCACCTTTTGCAGAGGCCCATGACCGAAAACCCAGCTTACGGATGACTTGGTCAAACCTCAACCCACGGTGGGTCATTGAATTCACCTCACCCGCGAATAAAATCTGGTCGGGAGGTGCTTTGCATCCGCGTAGGGCTCCTCCTCTGTTTCGCGAATGACATCACGTGCGTTCTGGGCCGGTTGGCGTGTTTCGTGGCTGGGGAGGTTTGTAACTGTGGACCGTCCTGGCGCTCGTCCTGCTTCGCGCCCAGAGAGGGGTTCCCGCCTCCGCTTTTCGAACGATTCTAGACCACGTAGGGGGAAGCACGCTAAACTCGATGTGTACCATCAATTTTGGACCGGTACGCCGACTGGTCGGTCCTTTTCCAATCTTTAGTATTATCAATATTTTTGTCTTATTATTTGAGTGAAATTGGGTAGAATCCTTTGTCATATTAAGGGGGATTCTGATTTTGCTTTTTGGATTTTTAAGGACCCTATAAATTCCCCCCATCCGAATGGGGTCCGATCAGAATGAAGAGGCGGCTATTCCGATGTAGAGTGGTCCTGAAAATCGATGACTGATTGGACAATGCTCTAAATTTTGCTTAAGCCAAGGGACTCAAAGAGCATAGTTCAACTTTTTATAGGGTTTTGTTGAAAAAGCCTACAAACTTTTTGTATTTTCCATCAATACCCTATGTCTTTCCGGGGTCCATTTAGTATGGATCCAGCGGTTGTAGCCTGACTTTTGTTTAGGTCACCCTTTTCGGGTTTTCATCATAACGGACCTTGTGCATCTTTTTGGGACCGATATAAAGTCCCCCGAAAAGACTATAAATACTGATATTTTAGGTCAAATAGTTGTTACCAGATATGGTGGAGGGAGGGCCCTGATGGGATTTGATTGATTAAAAGATGTCTTAATACCTTTCATACGCATGTGGGTTGAACATGTTTAGATTTGAACAACATGCAGGGAATGTCACAAGGCATGGGAGCCATATTAGCGTACAGAGATAGGAAAATCATCACCTAAGGAAGACTTTCCCTTATTAGATGGGCCATGGATGATCAATATGAAGATCCTCTGAGGGTATGGTATGAATAGTCATGCAAAGGTGACCTTAAGCCAATGAATGTCCATTTATAATGGCCTAAGGACCTCATTGAAGTCCGGATTATAGAAACCACCATGGTTGGCTTGGAGAATTATGAAAAACAACATGGGTGGCTCAGAAAGGAAATGTGACATTTGAAATGGTTTTTTAACATATGTATTAATCAAGAGTGTGGACGAAGGGTCTATGTCTTACGCATTTATCTAGCATGAAGGAAGGTTGGAGCTTGGCGCAGTTTAATGTCATGGAGCTGAGACATTTCAAAAAATGGAACGACTTCTCCTATTTCTTAGTAATCTCGTCAGAGACGTTCCACCATATTCATGCAGGGTTCTGAAATAGTTTGGTAAACAGCATCTCAGAGGTTTTCTGAATCTCGGGATGGATATGGGTGCTCATAGGACAAGAGTCGTACGGAGAGAAGCATTGCCTAAGGAAATATTTCATTTGGTAGATGGGCCAGGGGAGATCAATATGCAGAGCCGATGAGGGAATTGTATGCATAGTCATGCAAAGGTGTCCTTAGATCAATGATTTTATACTCCTGATAGCTGGGAAACATCAAGGACGTTGAGATTCCGGACCACCAGTGGTGGCTTTTGAGAGTTTTGATTTTTCTGAGTACAGAGTTTGGTTAATGAATATAGGGTGCCTAGATATGGGAGAAACATTTAGGATAATCATCCTGGGAATGGATGAAGTCATCCCTTCTCATCCTGGTGTGAGACGGTGGTTTGTGCAGGTATGGCCCGTGCACTTAGGGATAGAGGATAGACACCATTCCTGACTGAACCCATGACACCCTTGACCGTGTAATTTAGCGTCATGCGGTGAGGATGAATTTTGTGTAGTTTAACGTCATGCACTGAGGAAGGAGGGCATTATTATTATTTGAATTTGTGAATTTTATTGTCATGCAGTAATGATGTACGGGTATTTTAAATTCTGTGCAATTTGTCATCTTGTGGTGAAGATGAGGAGCATTTTTAAAGATATTGTGCACTTTAACGCCGTGCAGCGTGGATATGGAGGCATTTAGATAGTCCGAGAAAATTCTTGTAGTTGGAGTCATTTCCTTGGATGATTAAGGCTCTGACCTTGTAGCTCCATGCCAAGTGGAATAGACATGCTCTGGGTAGTTTTAGCGTCATGCGGTAAGGTCGTTGTTGCAAAGGCCACTCTTGATTAGAATGTAATTGGGATCGATTATCTCGGCATGTCCAAGATGTGGAAATGTATTAATGGTGTAAATCGTGGTCATGGAGATTCTTGGATCAGGAGAAATGATATGGGGTCTCTGAGTCCGGTAAGCATACGGAGCTCGGAAGTGTATCACCTGAGAAAATATGTCCTTTGGTAGACAGGCCAGGGGCGACCAATATGCAGAGGCACTGAGGGCATGGTATTTATAGTCATTAAAAGGTGTCCATAGGTTGATTAATTTCCACTTCTGATGGACATGAATAATTATGAGGATGTGCGATGATTCGGGCTCTGAAGTCTGTCATTTGGTAAGGAAATATCTAGACATGTTAGGGATGTTCTTCCCTAGTTGATGTTAATGCTCCAGGAAGCCCCTGTACTGATTTATCTGCTGCATGGGGTGTACATTTACTCCATATAGTTTACTGTCATGTGATAAGGACCATGTACTCTTAGTTTAATGGCCATAGAGTTTGGACCATTGCGTGACTATTACTATAATCACCAGGAGCGAAATTGAGTTAGGATGCTCTGGTATACCCTGAACAAGTGTGAGGGAATGAGGGTGTAAACTGTAACACGAGGGTTTCCTGGATCATGATATATGGTGTGGGGCTCTGAGGCCGGTAAGCGTATGGAGATGGGAAGGGTATCGCCAGAGGAAATCTTGCCTTCGGTATATGGGCTAGGGTTGATCAATATGAAAAGTCACTGAGGGCATGGTATGCATAGTCTTACAGAGGTGTCCATGGGTCGATGAATTTCAATTTCCGAAAGCCATGGATTATTATGAAAATTTGGGATTTCTCATAGCACAGAATTTGGCATATGGGGATAATGGTGTCCAAGCATACAAGAAACATATTCACCACAATTTCCCATTGAGTCAAAGTAGCCTAGTCCTGACTTTATGTTTGTAGATAAAGATCTTCATGTGAACCACGGGCGGATACATAGGCTAACCAGGTAGGGATACCATGGAATCATTTGGATGTGAGAGGGGAACAAACTTTTAAACCACGCTCCATAAATTTTTGGATCAGGAGATATGATATGGGGGAACTGAGGCCGGTAGGGATACGAATATTGGAAGAGTATTTACAGAGGAAATATTTCCCTTGATAAACGGGTCAGGGGCTATTAATATGTAGAGTCGCTGAGTGCATGGTATGAATAGTCATACAAAGGTGTCCATGGGTCAATAACATTCCACTTCTGATTGCCATGGGTGGTTATGAATATCTGTAATTTTCTTGGTCGCGGAGTCTGATATATGGAGAGGATGCATCCAAATGTGCAAGGAGTATTCTCATACCATTGCTCAATATAACTTTTTTGGGTCGCGATGATGTCTGTGTGGTTTATCGTCATGCAGTGAGGATGAAGTCTGTGCAGTTTTAGCGTCGTTCGGTGAAAATGAAGTTTGTGCAATTTTAACATCGTCCAGTGAGGACCAAGTCCGTGCATTTTTAACGTCGGGTGGTGATGAAGATGTCTGTGCAGTTTTAACTTCATGCAGTGAGGACAAAGCCTTTGAAGTTGTAACATCATGCATTGAGGACAAAGATGAACCGACGTGAAAAGGGGATTATGTTCATTTTATCGTCATGTGGTAAGGATGAGGGGTATATATATTGGTGTTTTATTTTATAGGAAGCTGGTCTAGGAGATAATATCCTGGTGTTTCTATGTATCATGTGGGGGTAGGAATCAAGACACAAGTAGTTATTTTGGTGAATAAACCTCATGCAGGTCTGGTCCAGATGGGGGAAAGGGGCAATTTTTTTATCTGTGTAGTGTAATGTTGTGCAGTAAGGACGAGGAGTACACCCCGTGTAGGTCTGGTCCTTACCTAGGGGAAAGGTGTTATTTTTAGCTTCCTTAGGGGTGGTTGGGCTAGGTTGTATAATTCTGGGATCACTACATATCCTGTGAGGGCAAGAATCAAGATGTACGTAGTTCTTTAGAAGAAAATACACCTCGGGAAGGTCTGGTCCTTACACGGGGGGAAAGGGAATTTTTAATCTTCATTCGGTGGTGGTTGGGCCAGGACAGGGGACCTTGACGTTGCTACGTATCCTGCACAGGCAGGAATCAATCCATACTTAGATCTCTGAAATCCATGTAGTTTGTGTTCACGCAAAGGGACCCAACCATAATTCCTAAGCCCATGTGAGTAGTACTCATTGTGAGAAACAAGGAATGGCGGAAGTCCTGGTTTCATAACGTGTGAATAATCATGCAAATAGGTTGGTGATTATGGTGGTGCCTGGACCCAGTCATGGGGTCCAGGTGTCACAACATATCCTATGAGAGTAGGAATCAAGCCACACGTAGTTATTTGAAAGAGATACACCCCATGCAAGGATGGTCCGTTCATGGGGTAAAATGGGAACTATTAACATTATTTGGGGATGGCTGGGCCAGGATACAGGACCCTGGCATCGCTATGAATCCTGCAAGGGCATGAATAAAGTTGTACGTAGTTCTCTGAAATCAATGTAGTTTAACGTTGTGTGGTGAGGATGAAATATTATTATTTTAGGGTCATAGAGTTTGGAACCTTGGGTCTTGGCAGTTTAACATCATATATCTCAGACGATAACTGCTTTTGGTTATGCAAAATACTTCTTCAGAAATCTCACATTCGTAGGATTGGTAGTGAACTGCTCGTCCATGGATATTGGGGCATATGCTCTGTTGGATTAGACCTTATATATAACATATGTTCCCTCCCACATGGGCTCCAGCTTTGGAGGTTTCTTTCAAGATATCATTGTGGTTTGGAGGACCAACACCAATTCGATTTCCACAAAAGACTGAAGACAAAACATTTTATTGAAGGCTCGTGCGATCCGGTTCTGATATACTTCCAGATGGTGAAAAGTGTGCAACCTATTCTCATCCAGCTATTCCAATTCACCTAGTTGTTTTTCTAATTTCTCATCATTGGATAACTAATCACAAATGGAAACACAGTGAGAGGGAAATTGGATCTCAATGGGCATGACCGCTTCTGTTCCATATACTAAGGAGTACAGAGTAGCCCGAGTAGTGGTGCAGATTGTGGTTCGATAAGCCCACAATGAATGAATGAGTTTATTCAGCCATGAATTTTTTTCTTTGTCCACGATTTTCTAGAGAATTTTGGATATGGTCTTGTTGAAAGCCTCTATCTGTCCACTTGCCGCTGCACGGTAGCGGGATGAGTGGTTAGCCATGATAACATATTCTTATTAATGTTTCTCCGATTCAGCAGAGCAGAAGTTGGTGTTGTTATCCGTCAGTATGGTATTGGGGACGCCAAATCTAGTGATGATATTGGATTTCACAAAGCTAACAATGTTTCTCACAACGAATTCCTTTAGGGGTACATCTTCTGCCCATTTGGAAAAGAAGTCAGTTGCTCTGAAGATATACTTCAGTTTCTTGTCCTTGGAGAGAGGATATGGTCCCACAACTTTCATTCCCCCGATGGTAAATGGCCAGCAGTACTTGTCCTGATGAAGTAACTCTAGGGGTTTGTGAATGAATTTGGCATAAATTTGGCAAGAGTGGAATTTTGAGGTAATGTACTCGAAATCTCATGCCATGGTGGGCCAATAGTACCCAATCCTTCGAACCTATTGGGAAAGCTTAGACCCCGACTGATGTGCTCCACATACTCTAGCATGTAATTTATTTATGACAGCAGCAGTTTCATCTCCATAAATTCATATGAGGAGGACTCTATCGAGGCCTCTTTTGTAGAGTACCTCTTCCTGACTTGTGCCACCATATAGGACAAAGATGATTTCCCTTATTCGTATTGTCTCTCATTCAGCCCTATCTGATGGAAGTTCTCCCCTTTGAAGGTAGCTTTCAATGGGGGTCATCTAGCAGGTGGCAGGAGCATATGGCACAGGGACAGGACTAACATCGTTGATTTGATCTGTCTTAGTCTGATCAAATGGAAAGACCATTAGACAATGATAAATACTGATAATTTTTTCATCCCGTTTTGGGTCAGCTATGGTTGTGGCAGCATTATCTAATGCATCAGATATGGCATTCTAATACAAGGGAATATAGGTCAATAATAGTTCTGTGGAGATTTCCTCCATTAACCCCTGGACATGGTCAAACAACAGAATTAGCTCATCCTTTTTAATATCATAGTCACCATTGATTTAATTTATGACTAGTTCCGAGTCACCTTTTATCTTAAGGTGTTGTACTTATGGCAGGAGTGTGAGCTCCAGGCCTGCAATGAGGGCTTGATACTCCGCTTCATTGTTCATACATCCTTCTGAAAAGAGGAAGGAATATAGAAAGACTGTCTTTTTTGGGGACATGAGTATGATCGCCAAACCCACCTTGTTAAATTTGGGGTCCTTCAACCTCTTCCCTATCGTGCTTTGGGATGTGCCGTAAAAGTACATTTCCCATGTTGGGAACTCCTCTTGAATTGAGAAGATGTCTTAGTCAGGTAGTTTGATGTCTGGTGTGGTGGTACCTATCGAGGGGTGATTTTCCAGAAAATATGCTAATGTTTGGCCTCTGATGGATTTTTTAGGCACAAACCGGATGTCACACTATTGTATGATGACTTCCCATCGGGATAGGCGCTCGGTCAGCATCGGGTTGCTGAGGAAATACTTGAGTGGGTTACTACGCGAGACCAAATGGACTTTATGATGCTGCAGATAAATTCTTAATGTTTGAACTATGAAGACCAAGGCCAAACAACTCTTCTCGATGTTTGAGAATCAAGTTTCAGTGTTAATCATGGTTTGGCTGAGGTAATAGAGACCTTTTTCACTATCGGTGCCATTTTTCTATGCGAGGAAGACACCAAGTGACCGATCTAGGGTCGTCACTTATAGGATAAGAGTTCTTCCTTCAAATGGGTTAATGAGCACCGGTGGGCTTAAGAGGTACTTATTTAGGCAGTAGAATGCCTCTTGGAAATCATATGTCGATTGGTACGTAACCCCCTTCTTCATTAACCTAGTGAAGGGAAATCATTTACCCATCAGGTTGGCTATGAACCCCCTATTGTACGCCGGGTGTCCTGGGAATCCTCTCAACTCAGTGAGATTGTGGGGAGGTGGTAATCCATGTATAGCCTTTGTCTTTTCTGGGTCGACTTCGATGTCGTGATGGCGTACGACAAAGCCAAGGAATTTCCCTGAGTTAACCCCGAAGGCGCACTTCAAGGGGTTCATCTTCATGCTATGTTGTTAAAGTTGGTTGAAGATGGTGACAAGGTCTGATAGGTGATCTGAGCACTCTCTTGATTTGACCACCAAGTCATCCACATAGTATTTGATGAATCTCCACAGGAATGGATTAATAATATGATGCATGTCATGTTGATATTTGGCGCCAGCGTTCTTGAGACCAAAGGGCATGGCCCTATAACAGAATACTCCATGAGTTCCCTGAAGGTAGTGGCTTCTTCATCTTCTCAGGCCATTCTAATTTTATTATACCAAGAATAACCATCCATTAAGGAGAGAGCCTCATACCTAGCCGTTGCATCGATTAATAACTCGGTGATCAAGACCGAGAAATCATATTTCGGGCAATGCCGATTGAGATCTTTGAAATCAATGCAGATGCGGATTTGTCTGTTCTTTTTCTTGACAAGGACAATGTTGGCTTGACAGATGGGGCATTGGACCTTCCGAATGAAGGCTGATTTAATAAGATTATCAACTTCAGCCTCTATTTTTGGCAGTATGTCTGGCGTGCGTCCTTCTGGCGGCTTGTTTATAGGCTCGGTGGTCTTCTGGAAGACCTATGTGTTGTGTCGCCACTTCGGGATTGAGTTCCAGAATTTCTGTGTAATTCTAGGAAAAAAATATCGGTGTTGCCTCCGGAAAGAGGTAAATACCTCATGCCCCTCAGGAGTCATGGATGTACTGATGAGAGTGGACCTCAGGTCTTCCTTGGTTCCCAGGTTTATTTCCCTAAGCTCGTCCTCAGTGGTGGAGATACCTTCCTCAAATGCGGGAGGTGCATCCCTGAGATCTTTCTCCTCTTCTACCCCCCACATTCTCATCTTCTTGATCTGAAGGGGGGAAAGTTCTCGGCACAAGCTCTTGGGAGTCTAGAGTTGAGGCATTGTGGGCATCCTCGATCAAGTATTCTCCCCCAAATTGAGGGTTAGCGATCATTTCTGAACTTCTATGCTCGGGCGTCATGGCTGAAGTCATGAGGATAGCTGGGTATGTGTCTGGACTTGAACTCATGCTCTCAACATGGTTGATGGGAAGTGTGTAGTCTTCAATAATCTTCTTTAGGGGGTCATTAGGAACCATTTATAGGCCATTTGCAGCAAGTATCTAGTAGATACAATCGATCGAAGGCTTCTTCTTCTTTTTCTCATAAAACCCGGTGTCAATGTATTGTGACTCAGAGATCTCTAAAGGTGCCTTGTCATCATTCAATGTTCCACCTTGTCCATTGATGCAATACGTAATACAATAGTGGTAGGATGAAGGAATGGTCATGTGCTTATGGAGCCACAGCCTTCCCAGTAGGGCATTGAATAATGTGTTTGTCCGGGCCACCAGGAATTCCAAGTATTCCACAAGGTCGCAAAAATGGGGTTTTAGCTTGATTTTTCCTATTGGATTCTGTTCACTCTTATCGTAAACCAATAGAGTTCTGGCTGAGGGTATTAGATCATCCTCACTATAGCCCAGCTTACGAAGTGTCCATAAGGGAAGGAGGTTAACTCCAGAGCCATTGTCAATAAAGATTTTCTGGATATCAACATCATTTAGTGTG
This sequence comes from Viscum album, assembly GCA_963277665.1. Lineage (NCBI taxonomy): Eukaryota > Viridiplantae > Streptophyta > Magnoliopsida > Santalales > Viscaceae > Viscum > Viscum album. The sequence goes on along the minus strand of OY728153.1, from coordinate 1,134,015,314 downwards.
TCGGAAACATATAGTGGCTTGATGTGTCCTTGGACGATGGCATCTTCATCCTGATCGGTGAAGGAAATCATCGTATTGCATTCATCTAGTCCAGTCTCCATCCGGTAAATCTCGGCAGTGGATACCTCGTTTTGAAACTCATTGGGGCTGATCAAGGCATCTATAAGCTCCTCCCTAAGATATGCTAACAAACTCAAGGCATCCAGGATTGACAGCTTGGCTGGTACTGATGCCAGCTCCTTAAGGATATTATATTTCTGCTTTAGTGGACGATGCTTCTCCATTGGCTGGAGAGTTTTAGCAGGCATTTTTAGTGTTTTAGTATGTGATGAGGAGGGATCGTCCATAGGGTCGGATGTCAATGTTGTTCCCACATTTTGGGGACTCGACCTGACCGGTCTGTTTGTGTGAACTAGGCAGCTCGAAACTTGTTCCTCCTATGATGAGTACTACAGAATGATGGGGCCAATGTGGCTTCTTGTATAGGTGGAGAGATATTATTTCTCCTGGTGAGTCTGTTAAAGTTCTCTCTCATGGGTTTTCGTAATATTAACAGTTTGGGCTGGGGGAAAACCATAGGGTTGGTTTCGTCCATGGCTGTGCCTCTTCTTGTATCCCCTGCTTCTGGGAATCCTCCTCCCATCCCCTTGTGTTGGGAAATTGGGTTCATTAGCATACCCTTCTTCAGGGAATGATTCCATTAGATGGACGACATTGATGGAACCATAGATTATCTCATCATCCTATGACAGGTCAACCGGCTCGGTTGTCCCTGATGGTGTCATTTGGTGGGTCGGTGCCCGTGGAGATAAGTTTGAGGGCATAAATTTTGATAGTGTCGGGCTGACTTTGGTCTTGTTGCGGACTTCTCCACTTGCGCTTGTCTCCTACCATTTAGATTACACCTTGATGACCGGATCATGGAGGGTTGTGAGGATGATATTGACAGCTGTATGGCATTAGGGGCTGTTGGCGGCAACACCGGATGCTGTAGTTAAGCTCGAAGTATGCCCTGAGATCGATTGAAAGTCTTCCGAGTCATCCAGTCATCAAATTTCTACCCCTTATTGTTGGTGACTTCCTGCCACCCCTCCCCTTTGTCAGAGTCGGTGGTAGAAATATACATCACATGTGCTAGGGGTTGTCCCAGCTCGACCTTCCAGAGTTCTACCATCTTTTGCAGGAGGTATTCGAAGATGAAGAATTCCTAGATATTGGGCCCCAACATTCAATGGTAGGGACAATAATCGCCGGTCATCACGTCTGACTTCTTCGGTCTTCTTTGGCTTGAGGAGGTGGAGAAAATGGCAATTCATGGTGGTGATGAAGCAGTCACGGACTTGGACCTCTCGGAAGGAGTATACTTTTTGTATTCGTTCCACGAACTGGTTCGTCTTCGATCCTCTCGGATCATCCCACTTGGGCCGAGGCGGCTGCTTATATACCGGGGGCCCTTGACGATTTAGTGGAGGCCTAGTTGGTGGAGAAAGCATAGGGGCTGGCTTGAGCATGACAAAGGATGCTTCAGCTCTAACATCTCTCTTTTCAGGGGCCTATGAGGCTATTCGAGACTTCAGATTAGTCTGCTACAGGGAGTCTTGAATTCTTTAGGAAATGGAAGAGATATTGAGGAATCCAGTGGTGAACTCTACTGGTATGAACGGTGTTCATAGCACATATCGAATTTTATCGATGCATATGGAAAGCATCTCATCTTGGAGAATTTTTCCTGTTCAGAGAGTTGGTCGGACCCTTCCATCTAGCGATGAAATCTGAGACCCTCTCTTTCTCCCTTTTTTTGTAATTCATGATGTCGCTGGCTGTTGTTTTAGGCAGCATTGAGCTGATGTGGAATATGAACTTCTGCCGAAGGTCTTCCAAACTTTTGATTGACAAAGCCATTAGACTCATTAACCAGACGAAGGCAGATTCTTGCAAGGTCCACACGAAGAATCTGAGTTTCACAGTTTCTTGTTGTTCTGGGGTTCCCATCATAGTGTCGCAATAAGATGCGTAGTGCTTCAAATTTTGTTCCGGATCACCTGATCTATTGAAAATAGGGAATACAGGGCTCCCAAAATTGGGTGGAGGAGGCGTGTTGCTTACCCAATCTGGGCAGGGATTTCGCTCTGGCTGTACCAGAGGGCGTCGACCTTTTATTGCTTCTATGTGAGCTGTCAGCACCTCGATAGTGTTGGCGAGACCCTAGTTTTAATTCTTTTGGGCCCGGTCATGGGTCGGTGTAGCCCGAGGCATTTCTTGATAGTCTGACTCAGCCGACACCAAGGGTGCATATTCTGTTTGTGACACCTTCAGAGTTCTCAGATGAACTCACTCAGGTTTCTCCCTGAGTGGAGGGATGTCTTGGTATTCATCCGAATCCATGTTCAGGTAGTTGGATGATCTGGGCACCGCATTGGGTGGGGGCCCTAACCACCCTTCTTTTGCTGGGGAAAACCTTGGTCTTGGAGGTGCACTTTCTGGGAGTACAAGGTGTGGCTCTTCTTGGGAAGCTCTTTAAATAAGATGGTTCCTCTAGAGTAGATTAGGCCACCTCAATTCTTTCATTTTCTCTTCATGTCGAGTGAATCTCTCTTCAAGCGTACGTGGCTCGTTTTTATTGAGAGAAGTAGGCGGGTTTTGGGTAACTGATCCTTTGTTCTTATCCTTGTTGGAAGCTCACATGGTTAGCAGGGGAGGGTTATCTGAAGGGGAGGCCATATTTAGGGTGGCCCTCTAGTTCTGAGTGTTCACACCTGATGTTTCGTTGTGAATCACATCCTGAATGGAATCGTCATCTCCCGATACATCCGAATTTTCATCGTCTTCGGTGTCACCCATGTAGTTAACATCAATGGCATTGATAGATGCATATCATGAGGTGGAGGAGATGTCATATTCCAAATAGGAATAGGATCTCCCGCGCCTTTTATTGGTCTTCCCATTCCTGCCCTGGGATTTCACTCAAACTCTTTGACGAAGGGTGACATGGAGAGTTCATTGATGCAGCCTTACGGTATGCCTCCCTCTTGAAGGGGTTTATGATTCAAAGGATGGGATAGGGCTGTAATCTCCTCTTCTAAATGTCCTCCCTAGATGAGAGAATACTGATTCTCGTGGTGGAGGTTTTTGTTGAGGTGGTTAAAACACCCCTATCCCTAAGGGTTGGGGTTTGCTCCATTCCATGTAAATTGAGTCTATTACCATCTTTATTGTTCTTATGGGGGAATTTGTTGTTAAAAATTCCCCCAGCCCTACAGGATGCGGTTGAATCTGGATTGCGGTAGTGGCTGTTGATATCGCTACCTGCTTGATCTTGTGTGCCCCATTCGGGGGTGAACTGGATATGATGCCAAGTTCACCTATAAATCAATCCCCTCTAAAGAGGCAAGCAGTGACAGCTGGTTGGCCTATCTTAGGTGAGTGGCATGTTGTATGCTTTCGGTGTCTTGATTCAAGAGATCGTGAATGGATTGTTACCATCGGCCCTGACACTTCTGGGACTTACTCAAGGCCTGTCTCTATTGAGTGTGTTGCCTATAATAAATAGGGACTCCACTCAATTGTTGTATTGACATGATAACATTGCCATATTTTATGCCGAATCGGTTCTTCTAGGCATGGAGATGAGTGAAATGCAGAGCCCCATGTTCTCCCCATCCTATGATATAGACTCTCATCTGAACATCACCAATGAGGCAGCACAGCTAGTTCAGTGCATGGAGGTAGGTGAACTCAAGGTTTCCTTTACGCCTCTAAGGTTGCAATTGTCACACCGAAGGAAGAGCTTCCAGCTCGATATGATGTAGGAGGTCTCATATTTTCTTGACATGGTCTACATACCCATCGTAGGGAAATAAGATTGATTTCAGCTGGCAGAGGGTTGTCCATATATTGGAGGAAATTTCATGCAGACATACTTCTGGAAACATTCTGGGTATGTCAAATTGAGAGGTGGTCATGGGACAAACCATAACTGGTACAACATCTCTGGCCAATCATTTCATCAGGTGCAACATGTCAGCATATTCCTACTATAGTGACTCCTTTACCTGGTCGGCCCAACTGAGACGCTCACCGATAGTGTGGTCGGGGGTAGTGGGTCCAGTAGGCATTGAATTATCATTTGATCCATTTAGAAGTGGTTCAGAAGATGAACATGGCCCCAGACTGTCTCCTAATTTATGAAAGGTGTCCATGGCGACTAGCTGATAATCTGACATGCTTGATCCCATCCTTCTGAGTGCCTCAGCATATGATGGCTTTTTTGTGGTTGATTCATCAGGAGTAGGACCTTCCTAATGATATGATATGTCACTACGGGGAGGACCTTCGCAATGGTTGCAGAAATGGAGTGGACTACCATTATAGCTTCCACATGGAGAGAACATGCGAGGTACACCCTGGGGAGTGCCTTCAGAATGTACCTCAAAAAGGGGAGGGCCTTCTCATTGATCGACATCTAGGCGGGGAGGGCCTCCTCTATCCATGTCGTAATGGAGAGGTCTACCATTCCTACTTGAAGCTTCACTGAATAGAGGACTTTTTCAGGGAATACCCTTCGGAGGGCCTCCAAGGCATGTTGAAATAAGGGGAGGACCTTCTGGATGTGTAGAGTTGTTACGGGGAGGGCCTTCACAACAACTCCCATCATGGTGACGATGAACATCATGATTTGACGTTCAATGTGTATCCTAGGGAGGACCTTCAAGACACACTATGTCAAATGGAGGAACTTCTTGTTTCTTGGGGCCATTGCAGGTAGGACCTTTGCAATGTCGGTCGTGGTGGGGAGGACTACCATCATAGTTTCCGCAAAAGTGAGGACTACCATGATAACTACCGTTGGGATAATGTCTATGGGGTTCATCCTGGGGAGGGCCTTCTGAATGTACCACAACGATGTGAGGTCCTTCTCTTTGCTTGATGTCTCTAGGGGGAGGACCTCCACTATCGGAGTGGCGAGGACTACCATCGTGATCTAATTCCTGGATGCACAGAGTTTTGTTGCAACGTTACCCTCAGTGAGGAGCTTCATGGTGGGCCACAACAAGGCGAGGCCCTTCTTGTCATGATGAGACATCACTTCAGGGATGGCCTCCTCAATTGAGACTATGATAGCGAGGAATACTATCATAATCTATGGTCCCACTGCACGGAGAGTGTTTGTAGTGTATACCCCGAGGAGGACCTTCATGGTGGACCGCAGCAAGTGGAGGTCCTTCTTTCTAGTCGGTCTTTTGGTCACACGAAGGGAATATATGACTTGCTTCAAAATATAATCTCTTGTGATCGATCATTATATTATCATGGGGGAGACCCCCGCTGGTGCTCTAGAGAAGACCTTCAGATCTGCTGGTAGCGACATTGCGGGGAGTACCTTCGCAAGTGCAACTGCCACTCCCATAATATGGTAATGGTTAGGTAGGGTTATGATCCTTATATATGTGCTTAGAGGAATTTGGACCCCCATATTCTATCAGAGCAGAGTCATGAACCTGCTCTTTATTTTTTGGCTACCTTCGGCTCGTTCGGGGATCATTCTTGCAGGCAGCAGGGACAGTCTGCTGTTGATAATAGCCTTTACCTTGGGGTCCCTTTCTAATTGGGTCCCATGATGCTGTAGGGATTTTTAAAAATACATATTGAAATTTAGAAAGGATATATTCCTGCTCTGTAGCATCCACCGTGATGGACAGGTGTCCCCCAGTTGGAACGAGTGAGGCTGCTCGATCTGGTTTCCCTTGTATCACGGAATATGGCTAACAAACCTCCTGGGTGGAATCAGGGATGTAGATCTACTCTGAGGTGTCTATCTCATCTCTTATATGAGTCGCCTCAATTAGGGATATGGGCTCAGAGGATCGTGTCCCTGCTGTTTCATCTAATGCAACTACATTCTGGAAGGTCTGCAAGATATGATCTGGGATCGATACCTGCTCCTCCATCATTTCCTGGATATCTAGAGAGACATATTTGGCTGGAATGGGTATGAAGTCCCATTTTGGTATCGGAGTAGGAATAACATGCTCTGGGCCTCTAGTGATAATTGGGTACTGACAATTCTCCCATGTCGGGGCAGGTGGGCGAGTATTCCACTATACTGGGATATACCAGTTTGTCTCTCTATTTACTGCCACATCAGGATGTCAGACTTTACTTTCATCCACAGGGAGCTGGCCCTACATATGTTGTTTCCCCACCATATCAATTCGGTGGCCTTTGTTGGCAGGGAGACATGCCCGCCTATTAGTTGCTGCCACATTTGGATGGTGGGATTTGCTGATTGCCATGCATCGGGATGGTAGGCGTCATGAGCATCTATTAGGAGCTATTATTGCAGTCACTGGGTTGCCACCACTTCTGGTTGGTGGGATTCATGACCCTGGGAAAGGAGAGGTGCCTGCCGAGTAGGTGTCGTCCTGTGTGAGGTATAGGCTTGATGGAGCTAAGTGTGGATGTGTGCCTGCTCGTATGATGCCTCCATATCTAGATGGAAAACTTTGGAGGAGCGGATAGGTGTATGTGCATGCTCTCAATATGTCTCTGTGACTGGGTAGCGGAGCTCCTCCTCAGGGAACCCCTGTTCAGCGGGGATGAATTCCTCAGTGTCGACCACATCCACCTCCCTATGATAAGGGAGGTACTCATTGTCTTGTTCCGGGGATAGACTCCCGAAACTATTTGAGATAGAAACAGGAGATGACTGGATCTTCTTTCGCGGCCGCTGCTGGGAAGGCGATCGACAGGTCTTGGTGGATTGGAGTTCATGCATGGCCACCTCCACCGTTGGGAGAGTACTGTTCAAGTGGTACTCTCAGATCAACGCATCATAGACCCAGCGTTGAAGACACTGAGTTGGTGACGATGTCCTTCGTTGGTGAGGATGTTTGGTCATTGCATTTCTTGAAGTAAGTGTCTGTGAGTTCCTCTGTGATTCCTTTGGATCGAAGGGAGTTCTAATTTGTACCTGTAAAATATTTTAACAAATACAAACAACAAACCCCTAAAAGCAGCATCTCATGATCCCATGCATAATTAATGACCTTTCATGGCCCTCCTTGTGACTATATGGGGGAATAGATTTGGATTAGGTTAAATCGGTCATTCTTAGTGAAGGATTCACGTCGGGTTCACCATTTTTGTTTCGACCAAGGAAAAAATGTGTGTCACCCGATGGTTGATTAGAGAATGTTGGGTTATGCTTAATCACTCATATCAGGTGCACTATTTTAATTTTAAAATGCACAATGGTTTCATATCCAATGAAATCTGGACCTACTTTCCAAAGTCAGGCGTTCACTGGTTGATTTGACTAGTGGCACTTAAGAACTCACATTGGTCGAAGTGATGGGAATTCAGGCTCATCACACCCTTTTGGGGGGAATTATTGCATGTTACAAGGCTCTCTTATAGATTTAAGACGTATTCATATGTTCACGAATATTTGGTATATACCCATGAATAGTATCCACAGATTACTCCTAGTTGGCAATGGTCAGCTGAACGTAGATATTATGAATCATTTAGGCCTGAGGTTTACCATCCCTCATTGGATTAATGACTCCAAGGAGTTGGGACTCGTTGAGACAGAACAGGTTTGAAGCCTCATAACTGGGTGCTTTAGAGTTTATTGTCATCTAGGGGGATAGATAACGACATGAGCATTTGGATCGAACCTGTGATATAGGCTTCCAACATATCTTCATCAGAGGAATCAGAATTCACATAGTTCGGTGCCACTTGATGGGACACATCACCTTTTATGGTCGTGTGACAAAGACCCAACCGTTTAGTTTAACGTCTTGTGTCAAGGACACACGGGTGAGAGATTCTCGGTCAAAGTTGGTGCGGGACATACGCCGAAGCATCCCGTAAGTCCCAAGAGAAGCAATTTCTTGGGCCTAGATATGGTCCTGATGGGGTCATGGGGAAATGGTCTCAAATACCGCATAGTTCGTTTTAAGGGGCATGATTGGGACTTACACATGGTTAGTGGACCGAATTGGGATTGAACCTCGGGGAGGCTTCCAATGTACCCAGCTTAGGAGACCGGGATCAAAACCCACATAGTTCATTTGATGGTGCATGATTGGGACATACACATGGTTAGTGGCATGAATTGTGATTGAACCTCGGGGAGGCTTCCTACATTCCCTACTTAGGAGATAGGCATAAAAACTCATGTAGTTCGTTTTGAGGGTTTTCATTGTGCAGACGTCGTGTCCATCACAAATCACTAAGCCCACGTGAGTCATTCATTGTGTGAGAAACACGATAACGCAACAGACTTGGAAAGCCACTCACATTCTCTCTAATGAGGGAAGGGGAGGAAGACGACGAGCGGAGGAGAAGGCCAGGACCACTGGACTGTGGAGACCTCAAGCTTGACGTAAATGGAAAACAAATTACCTTTAAGGAATAATTAATACATAAAAAATTTAAAAACTCAAGGACCGTAATAGTTTAGTGTCTTTGGAAACTCAGAATGTAATCTTCTAATCGTGGTGAAAGATCTTCAACATCTCCCATAAATATCTTCCCCTTATGTTTTCGTACCTAAAACCTTTCTTTATATCCTGGGGAAACAAAAACTTATAAAGGGTGAGCTAAAATGCTCAGTAAGGGTAAGAATGGATAAAATAAAATAAACCATATACATTTTAAGTTAAAAACATGAACACAATGTTTAAACATCATGATCTTGAGCAATGAAATAAAACCTGGAAAAACGTAAGGCATATATCATAAAGAAACATTAATCCTAATAAAATAGCATTGGAATAAAACTTGTAATGGTGGAAACCATTAAGAACATGATATTATTTCCATAGTAGCCAGGACATTGCTTCCAAGAACATCTTAGTGGACAAAGTCCCTTTCTGAATCGAGTTCACTTCTCGTTCCAGTCTTTTATTACTGAACCGGTTTAACTTGTCATTCTATCCATGTCTATCTCATGGGAAATAAATCCTTACCCAATGCATTGGAGGGAGATATAGGTCCCACCAATCAAATAATGAAATCATTCTTACATTTGCCACAAAATAAACTTGAAACATTCATCATAACCCAGTGAATAAAATGGGTTTCATAAACATCATCCCATTATCACATAAATCATAAAAAAATGGATATATAAAAATAAGTAAAGTAAAACCATTTAAATCATAGGTAAATTATACATGAAACATACACATATAAAATAATGTCATCTTAGATGAAAAAATGGTTTTGATAAAGCACTTGAAATCAATTCTTGTGGAAAATGTCCTTTCTTATTCAAAATCAATTTCTTTTCACAAATCGTCATGCAATTTTAAAAGAAAGAGATTTTTTTTTTAAAATAGTCATGAAATATTTTGGAGGAAGATTCATGAAAATAAGGCTTTATAAAACCGTAAAAATACATTCGTACGGTATACGTTATAAAACATTCTTCTCGTACATTTGTCGGAAAAGTCAAAAAGTAGCTTGAAGGGTAAATAAAAGAAAGATTCCTTCCATACCATGGGGTAAAAGTCAGAATGTGTAAAAAGGAATTTAGACATACATGAATACACTTTTATAAAAACATGGACATGGATGATAGAAATAACCCCAGTAAATACTTACGAATAAGAAATCTCAAATAAAAATGAGATTTGCAAAATTATCCCTTACCTTAGGTCTGATATGCTTCATATGGTTCCGAACCTCCTGTATAATGATTTAAATAATGTCATTGACTTATTAATTAATCATATTAATTGTTATTATATCATATATGTTTCAATTATGACTTTATATTACCCATTCATTTATAAATTAATGTTAAAGTAGCGTTTTGGGTAAAATCATCTTATTTATCATACGTGTTTGGACTTGTTGTTCTTGATGTTATTATTACTTATATCATGATTTTATTACTTCCAAAATTTAAATCATGATTTATATATCATATAAATTCATTATATATCAATCATATACAATCATTTATAATAGTACATAACATATGGAGGTAAGAAATGAAATGCACCGTTCATGGAGACGGTAAGCTGTATGTACGCATGAACGCTACTTTCATTTCTATTTCTTATTTTAATGGAATTAAAACATAATGAGACATAGTTATATTATAATTCCAGTATAATATCATATATAATATCATTAACCACATCATTTACACATTCCACATAAGGTATTAACGAATCACATCACTTTAAGGGGGCGGTAGTCCGCATTTCCTCCAATGAGATTATCATATTTACCGACTATGGAAACCATAAAGGCTTGATATAATTGGGAATTAAATAAGCATAAAGAAATCATAAACATAATATATATTATATATAAATACAGTTTCATCATAATGGCCACCATGAGGGGTGGTAGGAGAAAATCGAACAATCATAGTTTCGTGAGGCGTTAGTTTGCCATCACAGAAACATTATGTTCTTAATCCATAAGATGGAGGTGTGTGTAAGTGTAGTTAAAATCCTTCTCATAACAACATCCTAGTGTATTTAGGAGATTTGTTTTTTTACAAAAGAAAGGATTAAAAATAGTTTAGGTGTTGGATAAGTAGAATAAAAGAAAACAACTTAAGAGAAACTGTTACCTTTAATTTTGGTAACTTCCTTTGGTTTGAACCAAAAGGACTTTTTAGAGAGTCTTCTGCCTAATGTAAGGCTTCAAGGGGGAGGAGAGGGATGCAGGGAGCTTAGTTTGGTAGAGTTTTGATGATCCAAAATGCTTGAGAGGTGTGAGTAATTGCATAGAAATGGTCTCATTTTATAAGGGAGAGGAGGGGCTCTTTAGGAAAGTGTGAAAACATTATTTTATTATAAACTTATATTCAGTTTCAAGAGGTCCAAAACACATTAATGTCGAATATACAATGACTAATATTTTAATTAAAATCATACATTTGTAATTGGACTGGTTTTGTATGATATTTCAATCATTATAATCTTATTTATTTAAATCATTTATTAATGTGGTAAACACTACATCATTACTGTGTCATTAATAAATTAATTTATTTGATGTCTAAAAATTATGAAAAAAATACAATGATGTAGGGAATATTTTTATATTTCGAAATAATATTTATTGTTGAAAATATAACTTATATAACCCCTTATAAAAATTATTTTCTAAAATATTTTTGTTAAAGTCAATTTTGTCTTTACATTAAATTAATTAATCCAAATTGTCATTTTCATTACCAATTGGCTCATTGGGGACCCCAAATCGGCCCAAGGATGCCCCTGGTCGGACACTACTCATCCAATAAGGTTAGGAAAAGTGTCAAGGTAATTTTGAATTATTATAATATTCTTTTAACCTTGAATTACCCTATTTACCTTTAACCGCAGTAAATAAAAATTATCGTAGTTACTATTCATAATATATAAAAAATAAAAGTAACCTATTAACATAATTTGGACCCACTGATTCCAAATATGGAATCCATTTTTCAAAATTCAAAACACCGAAGTTGCAGTAATTAATTTAAAATTAATCCTGTTGTTAAGCGAACAGGTTTTAAAAGTTAAAACATTGCCAAAGATTGAATTGATTTATTCTATGAATTCAATGTAAAATAAATGCTAATGAAATTAATTATATTAAATGGTAAAAATATATTCTATTTATACTATAAAACCATTCAATAATATAATTTAACCATAGAAATTATTATGATGAAAAAAGTTGTTTTTAATTCAAATATAGCGTGTTTTTACTATTCATTAAAATATGAATATTTTCAGAATAATATGAAAATTTTATCCAAAGTAAATTTTTATATCCTGATTCCAAAGAAGAATTTTATTTTGTCAAATTGAACATATAAAAATGTCAAAAACTAGATTTAATGTGGGTGCGCCATCAAAAGACGGCACAATTGGATTTTGTTGAAAAATACTTATTTTACCCGAACAATTTATTTTTTTCTCATACCATGTTCTAGAAAATATGTAAGATGAATTATAATGTTATAAAATTAAAAATTTAGTTAATACTATTCATAACGGCTAGTTCCTAATAATATTATAACCATATATCATTGTTTAGTGAAACCCGATATTGCGTACAACACACGCTATCGAAGAAGGATGCGATTGCGTGTAATGCATTCCAAGTTAGGGTTGCGTGTATTGAAAGACTCCATTGTTGTTCCGTATAACAGAATCCAACCTTATTTTATTTACACATTGAATATATATATATATATATACTCAATGTTTCGTAGAATAACTTCTATCAAACGAACATGAAATTGTGTGTAACACGAGCCAAGAATAGTGTTGCGTATACTGCAAGCTAATACGGTGTTGCGTGTAGCGCAAGATAATCTTGGTGTATCGTACAACAGAAGATATTAATGAAATTAAAAAGAATTTATCTTATAAAATCTCGGTTTGTTACATTCTACCCCCCTTAAAATTAATTTTTCCCTCGAAATTCGTCGGGGTTATATATCATTTACTATTCTTAGAAACCCGCATCGTAAAAATGATTAATAAAACATAATTTTAAAAAACTAAAGTATGAAATGTAACGATTACCAAAAGTAACTCATCACTGGGTTTCCATATAGGGGAACATTGGTTAAAATATGGATATGGAAGAAAAATCTAACCATCAAGTTCTGATGGAGAGTGGTAGAGAACATGTCTATAAAAAATCCAACAATCACAAAGCCATAAATTTGTGATGATCTAAGGTACCATCTGATTCATCGGATATAAGAGAACTAGGACAACATTTTTTGTTTTCAATATCATTTTCCTAAAGTTGATGAATTAAAATAAATACTTACATGATTTTCGTACAATCTCACTATTGTTCGTGAATTGAACAATTTCCACTTTATCTCTTAAAGAAATGAAGTTGAGTTTGTTATTCATGAAGCGTTAGCAGATCATGTTATAGAATGATGGGTCATTCCATCTATTTCAAACAAATGTTTAGAAAATTTATAAGTCCATCTTATGGTGAGATTAATCGTATATGGTTCCAAAAATGGACTTATACTTTATTTATCATACCGATTAATAAAATAAAACTACTTTCCACTAACTAGGGACTTCCTGTAGGCCATTGGTATGTGATAAAGGCCAGTCACACTTCAATTGTGGGTTCGATTTCCACAGCCATATCCGACGAGATGGGCTGTCGCCCGCACTGCAGGTTGTCCTTTTTCTAAAAGTACATTACTATAACATACCATTAATAATATCAAAAAAAATCTATTCTTAAACTATATTAACTTATGTCCAACATAATTCATTCCAATATTTAGGCTTATCTAAAATACATCGGTCCAAGCTCATAGTATAAAGAAAATGATTACATGAAATGTCACATAACAATCACATGAATGCCATCATTTATCCCCCATATATCGTAACATATATCTTTTTCATCAAATTACAAACATGTGAATACCTTAATCATGTATTCTCTTGAAGAATGAATGCCCATTGAACCTTAGAGAAAACATGAATGTAGTTAAAAGTTAACACTTTCCACATACCAAAATCCTCAAAATTCTATATACTCAAACCATGATATCACTTAGTCCTTATATCAATCATGATCTCATGAATACAATCAAACATCTCATTATCTTTTTATCCCTTCATTATGTGCATATCATCTTCTTTCCAAAATATTTGAATCACTTTTCATGTTTACCGGTACCATTCAACATATACATTCAAAACCTTTAGGAAAAACAATAGTGTAATAGTCCTTAGATGATTCGTTATACCATAGTACCATACATTATTCTTTATAAACATACACTCATTCCACTAACTTCTTAAACCACTGACTGAGCATCATCATTTATTTCATCTCAAATTTCATTTGTAGTCTCTTCATCATCATCCACATAAATACTACTCATATGACCATGCTGATTTTCTTAATGAGATTTTCCCTTAGGGAATTGGTTTGCATAATGCCCATACATTTCACATTTAAAAAATCTAATCATTGTTGATGTCGTAGCAATACCATTATCCTTGTCCATGATGTTAACTGAACCTTTTCCTTTGCACTTACTTGCTTTGTGTCCTTCTTTTCCACAGCCAAAGCATCTTCCAGTTCCTTTGAAACAATCTCCCTGATGCCTCTTCCCACATGATTTACATGAGGGAAATTGATCTTTCTTTCCTCTATGATCATCATGAAACTCCATCTTTCTCTTATTATCTATGTCAGGAAACTTACCAAAGTTGAGATTATTGATCATATTATGAGATTGCTGATTAGGCATAATAACGATGTTTGGACATCCAAATCCTGTTTCATTTGTTTTCTCATGAATAATATCATTCCATTGTCCGTTATATCCTCCATTATCGTGAATCTTCCTATTTCCATCCATTTTTTAAAATCAAAAAATAATAGTGTGAGAAGAAAAAATCATGCCAGGGAAAACAACATAGTAAAGGGGGAGTATCCTCAATATCTAAAATCTTAGGTTAAATTCTATGATCGTCACCATAGTTCTAGGACTGTATTCTATACGTATACTTATCAATAGGGACATCCCTAGACATACCATAGAAATATCTCTAGGGATATCACTAACATTTTCAAATCCTAGTTTCCAAAGGTTGACTAAACCATTCCTTTGATACCAACTTTTGAGGCCCGAAGATTGACGTACATGGACAACACATTACTTTTTTTTGGAAGACTTAATACATAACAAAATTCAAAACTAAAGGACCGTAATAGTTTAGTGTCTTTGGAAACTCGGAACGTAATCTTCTAGTCGTGGTGAAAGATCATCAACATCTCCCATAAAGATCTTCCACTTATGTTTTCATACCTAAAACATTTCTTTACATCCTAGGGAAAAGAAAACATATAAAGGGTGAGATCAAATGCTCAGTAAGGGTAAGCATGGATAAAATAAAACAGACTATATACATTTGAACTTAAAAACATGAACCCAATGTTTAAACATCAAGATCTTGAGAAATGAAATAAAACAGGAAATACGTAAGGCATAGATCATAAAGAAACATTAATCTTGATAAAATAGCATGGGAATAAAACTTGTAATTGTGACAACCATTAAGCACATGATATTATTTCCATATTAGGCAAGGCATTGCTGCCAAGACCATCTTAGTGGACAAAGTTCCTTTCTGAATCGAGTTCAATCCTCATTCCAGTCCTGTGTTACTGAACCGGTTTAACTTGTCATTCTAGCCATGCCAATCTCATAAGATATAAATCATTACCCAATTAATTGGAGCGAGATATAGGTCCCGCCCATCTCATAATGAAATCATTCTTACTTGTGCCACAAAAAAAACTTGAAACATTAATCATAACCCAAAGAATAAAATGGGTTTCATAAACATCATCCCATCATCCCATTATCCATATAAAACAAATGGATATATCAAAATAAGAAAAGTGAAACCATTTAAATCATAGGTACATTATACTTGAAACATACACATATAAAATAATGTCATCTTAGATGGAAAAATGGTTTTGATAAAACACTTGAAATGAATTCTTGAGGAAAATATCCTTTCTTCTTCAAAATCAATTTCTTTTCACAAAACGTCATACAATTTAAAAACAAAGATATTTCTTTGAAAATAGTCAGGAAATCGTTTTGAGGAAGCTTCATGAAAATAAAGCTTTATAAAACTGTAAAAATCCTTTCATGCCGTATACGTTAAAAAAACATTCTTCTCATACTTTTGTCGGAAAAGTCAAAAAGTACCTTATAGGGTAAATAAATGAAAGATTCATTTCATACCATGGGGTAAAAGTCAGAATGGGTAAAAAGGAATTTAAACATACATGAATACACTTTTATAAAACATGGACATGGATGATAGCAATAACTCCAGCAAATACTTACGAATAAGCAATCTCAGATAAAAATGGGATTTGCAAAATTATCCCTTACCTTAGGTCTGATATGCTTCGTGTGGTTCCGAACCTCCTGTATAATGATTTAAATAATGTAATTGACTTATTAAATAATCATATTCATTTTTATTATATCATATATGTTTCAGTTATGACTTTATATTACCCATTCTTTTGTAAATTAATGTTAAAGTAGCATTTTGGTTAAAATCATCTTATTTATTGTACGTGTTTGGACTTGTTGTTCTTGATGTTGTTATTACTTATATCATGATTTACTTAATTCAAAAATATAAATCATGATTTAAATATCATATAAATTCATTATATATCACGCATATACATGCATTTATAATAGTACATAACATATGTAGGTAAGAAATGAAACGCACCGTTCATGGAGACGGTAAGCCGTACATACGCATGAACGCTGCTTTCATTTCTATTTATTATTTTAATGGAATTAAAACATAATTATACATAGGTATATTATAATTCCAGTATAATATCATATATAATATCATTAACCACATCCTTTATACATCCCACATAAGGTATTAACGAATCACATCACTTTGAGGGGGCGGTAGTCTGCACTTCCTCAAAGTAGATTATCATATTTTCCGACTATGGAAACCGTAAAGGCTTGATATAATTGGGAAGTAAAGAAGCATAAAGAAATAAGAAACATAATATATATTATATATACATACAGTTCCATCATAATGGACACCATGAGAGGCGGTAGGAGAAAATCGAACAATCATCGTTTCGTGAGGCGTTAGTTTGCCATCCTAGAAACATTATGTTCTTCATCCATTTAATGGAGGTGTGTGTAAGTGTATTTGGAATAATTCTCATAAAAAAATTCTAGTATATTTAGGATATTGGTGTTGTTACAAAAGAAATGATTAAAAAGAGTTTAAGGGTTGGAGAAGTAGAATAAAAGAAAATAACTTATGAGAAACTGTTACCTTTAATTTTGGTAACTTCCTTTGGTTTGAACCAAAAGGAATTCTTGGAGAGTCTTATGCCTAATATAATTCTTCAAGGGGGAGGAGAGGGATGTAGGGAGATTATTTGGGCAGAGTTTTGACGAGCCAAAAGGCTTGAGAGGTGTGAGGAATTTCATAGAAATGGACTCCTTTTATAAGGGAGAGGAGGGGCTCTTTAGGAAAGTGTGAAAAAATTATTTTATTATAACTAATATTCGGTTTCAAGAGGTCCAAAACACATTAATTTATAATATAAGATGACTCATATTCGAAATAAAATCATCCAATTGGAATTGGACAGGTTTTGGATGATATTTTAATCATTATAATCTTATTTATTTAAATCATTTATTAATGAGGTAAACACTACATCATTATTGTGTCAACAATAATTTAATTCATTTGATGTCTAAAAATTATGAAACAAAATACCATGATGTAGGGAATCTTTTTAGATTTCCAAAGAATATTTATAGTCGAAAATATAACTTATATAACTCCTTATAAAAATTAATTACTAAAATATTGTTGTTAAAGTCAATTTTGTCTAAACATTAAATTAATTAATCCAAATTGTCATTTTCACTAAAAAGTGGCTCAATGGGGTCCCCATATCGGCCCAAGGATGACCATGGTCGTCCACTACTCATCCAATACGTTTAGGACAAGTTTTAAGGTAATTTTGAATTATTATAATATTCTCTTAACCTTGAATTCCCCTATTTATCTTTAACCGCAGTAAATTAAATTTACCGTAGTTACTACTCATAATAAAAAATAAATAAAAGTAACCTATTAACAGAATTTGGACCCACTGGTTCGAAATATGGAATCCATTTTTCAAAATTCAAAACACCAAAGTTGCAGTAATTAATTTAAAATTAATCTCGTTGTTAAGCGAACAGGTTTTAAAAGTTTAAACATTGCCAAAGATTGAATTGATTTATCATATGAATTCAATGTAAAATCAATGATAATGACATACCTTATATTAATTTATAAAAATATATTCTATTTATACTTTTATAACATTCAATATTATAATTTAACCATATAAATTATTACAATGAAAAAAGTTGTTTTTAATTAAAATATAGCGTGTTTTTACTATTCATTAAAATATGAAAGTTATCCGAATAATATGGAAATTTTATCCAAAGTAAATTTTTTTTTCCTGATTCCAAATGAGAATTTTATTCTGTCAAATTTAACTTATAAACATGTCAAAAACTATATTTAATGTGGGTGTGCCATCAAAAGGCGGCAAAACTGCATTTTTTTAAAAATACTTATTTTAACCGAAAAAATTATTTTGTTCTAATACCATGTTCTAGAAAATATGTAAGATGAATAATAATGTTATAAAATTCAAAATTTAATTAATACTATTCATAACGGCTAGTTTATAATAATATTATAACCATATATCATTGTTTAGTGAGACCCGATATTGCGTACAACACACGCTGTCAAATAATGTCGTGATTGCATGTAATGCAAGCCAAGTTAAGGTTGCGTGTAGTGAAAGACTCCATTGTTGTTTCATATAACAGAATCCAACCATATTTTATTTATACATTGAATATATATATATACACTCAATGTTGCGTTGAATAACTTCTATCAAATGAACTTGAAATTGTGTGTAACAGGAGCCAAAAATAGTGTTGCGTATACTAAAAGATAATACGGTGTTGCGTGTAGCGCAAGATAATCTTGGTGTATCGTACAACATAAGATATGAATGTAATGAAAAAGAACGTATCTTATAAAATCTCAGGTTGTTACATGGACTCTTCTTCTCCCTGATGTTGGAGGATGGTAGGAGTCATGCAGTGGAGCAATGAACTTTCCGTGATAAGAGGGGAATGGCCTTTGGATTTTGGCAAGGATGGTGTGGAGCATACTCTAGGAGGGATGCCCAACCTCTAACAGGAGAGGGGAGAAGATCTCACCACTGGCGCTCGCCAAAAGGAAACGTGAGCAGGGTCCCTCAATCCTGACAAGTGGAGAGGCACAAAGGGGACTCCCGGACTCGGACCCTAGACTCCCGTAGGAATATGAACCCAGGAATTCTTCGAGAATCTACTCATGAGCTAGGGAAACCACTTTGTCCTCTCCTACCGTGGGTATGTGAACTCAAAGTATCGAGTTGATGCGCCTGAAGGTTTCATCATACGGGTCTGGTGGCTTCGGTAGAGGCCTTGGCTCGATGTCGATGAATAGGTCAATGAAGGTATTGCGAAGGATCGAGCTAGACTGAAATGGTTTTTTCCAGATCGGAGAATGGAAACACAGAAGGATTTGGCGGGCCACATGGGTGCATGAGTAGTGGCACCCTTCGTGTAGGGGGTGTTATGTGGCTGGAGAAGCCGTCCGCGTACCAGGGTGGTACACATGCTGATAGGAATCTCTGCGTACCAGGGCAGTACGAGGCTTCGGGTTCGGCCCGTGTACTAGGTTGGTACATGGTGGAGTCCGCGCGAGTGGTGGCCGTCAGGGGAGTTTCCGGTTAGGGGTTCGCCAGTCAGGGCTTTGCCTACGTAGGAGGGTGCTACGTGGTGCGTCAGATCGAAAAAAGGGGCATAAACTCCATGTTCTGTGGGGAGTACATCCACGAAGGGTCCATGGCTCGCGGTTTTTATTTTAAGTTCGTGGCTCACCAATATGTTATACATTTTTCAGTTCCTTATCAATTCATTTCCAGTTTTATACCTGTTCTGGTT
Source organism: Viscum album (assembly GCA_963277665.1). NCBI lineage: Eukaryota > Viridiplantae > Streptophyta > Magnoliopsida > Santalales > Viscaceae > Viscum > Viscum album. The sequence goes on along the minus strand of OY728153.1, from coordinate 1,133,995,693 downwards.
TGCGAATTGGAACTTCCCTGTTCGCGAAATCCTAAGCTCCTTCCTCTGTAATCCTTCCTTCAGATATCGATCTCCAAAACCTTCTTGTCGATGGAGTCCGATCAATAAATCCCCCAATCTCTTAATCCTTATACCTGAATCTGATCCCCCCCTTTTCTTATCCCCCTCTAAGTCCTTTTATAGAGGTGGAAAGAGATATATCTATGGTCATGCAACACCTTTTTTGGAGTCGCCTGACCGAAAAATCGGTTTATAGATGACTTGGTCAATACACAACTCGCAGGGGTCATTGAATGCACCTCACCTGCAAATTTAATCGGTTTGGGGGTGCTTTGTGACCGCGCAGGGTTCTGCCTCTATTCTGCGAACGTCAATGCGTGCGGTCTGGGCCAGTTGGCATGGTTCATGGCTGGGGCGGTTTGTGACAGTGGACAAGCCTGGCGCATGTCCTGCTTCGAGCCCACGGAGGGTTTCTCACCTCCGCTTCGTGAATGATGCTGGTCTGTAGTGTGGGGCGGCTCGCTGAACCTTCCGCATACCATCAATGTTAGAATAGTATGTGCACCGGTCGGTCCTTCGACAATCTAGAGTATTCTCCATATTTTTGTCCAATTCTATGAGGGATATTGGGTAGAATCCTTTCTCAAATTAATGGGGAATATTATTCTCCTTTGCGTATTTTTCAGGAACCTACAAACACTATTTTGTTGAGGAGTTATAGAAGCTGGGAAATTTTGAGTAATACCTTTCTTACTACAATAAGTTTCAAAATCAGAATTTACCAACTCACCACCATGATCACTATGAATAGTTATCAATGGTAGGTTTTTCTCATTTCTTACTTTAGCTGGACATGTTCTAGAATAAGAAATGGCTTCATATTTTCTTGTTAGAATATACACCCAATTATATATAGTTTAGTCATCAACAAGAAAAAATACATAATATTTTCCTCCAATACTTCCAATTTTTGTATGATTAAATATATTCATATTCACTGAAAGTAGGGTATTAGATGTTGAAACTTCACTACTAGATTTAAATATAGATTTTTGTTTCTTGCTAAACTGACAAGGTTCACAAAGATTTTAATAATCAAAACGCAGAATAGGTATATCCTTAACTAAACAGTTCTCTGAGATACTACTAAGGTTATTAATTTTGTAGAGTCCTAAAATTCTAGGCCAAAGCTAAGATTAATCTTAAATTGCACTTAAGCCAGGGTGATCTTGACTTCTTAAGACTTCTATGTTCAAGTTGTAGACATTCTCAAGCCTATGGGCAGTAAGAATATATTTATCCTTGGAATTGTGAACTAAACACTTATCATTCTGAAAATTCACAAGTTAACCTTCATCATATAATTGACTTATGGTTATAATATTGTTCTTAATACCATTAACAAATAATACATTAGAAATTAATTCTTTTCCAAGAAGAATAATATTACCTATGCCGACAATCTCTCCTTGAGACTTATCCCCCAAGGGTAATTTTCCACCATTCGTTTTGACAATCTTATGGAAATAACATTTATTACCAGTCATATGATGAGAAAATATGCTATCCATATACCAGATATAGTGGGATCATTATTCATTTCCCTATAAAAACAAAAGATAGATAATCAGAATCAAACATGTTTGGATCCAGGGTTAGGCAATAAAATTTTAGGAACCCATATTTGGTTGGAAAAATAATCCTTTTGGAAACCAAGAGATTGAATATTGTTTAAGGAATAATTTTTCCTCCGATTTCCTTCACTTTGAAATTTTTTACAGAATTGGGATTTGGATGGAATAAAATATTTATTTTTGAAAATAGGTTTTCTATGAGTATAACCTACTCCAGAAGTATTTTTTTGATGTCTGATTTGGGAATACACGTTGTTAAAATTTACTTTACCAGATGTAAAGTGGGAAATACGTTTGTTAAGGGAATATGTTTCATATTTTATTCTTATAATTAAAATCCAATCCATAGGAATTATTTCCTTAGAGTTATATTTTTCCTTAAAAACATTTATTTTTGAAATAGCATTCAAAATATCTTTTGAACGTTATTTCTTTACGAAATTTACTTCATTAAGGTCTTTATGATGTTTTTCTAGGAGCTCATTATTATCTTCAAGATCCTTAGTGAGATATGAAATCCCTTTTGTAATAACTTCTTCTCTAGTATTTTCCTTATCTAGTTTGTTAGAAATTTTATACATTTTTTCATCTAATAACATGGAAAATCTAGATAATTCTTCATACAAAGGTACATTTTCATTATCTAAAGATGATGTATCTTAATCAGAAGTCCTATATTCAGGATAATAGTTCTTATCAATAGATAAATTTGATAAAGCCTCGACAGAGCATACCTTGGAAAAAAGAAAAGTATTTGGGAAAGAATTACTAGAAATGAATCAGATATTATTCGTTGATGATAATTCATATTTAGAAGATTCAATTTCAGAAGAGTCTCCACAATTAGAATTCTAAGTGTCATTTTCATTAATACTTTTCTTGTGCTTAGAATGGTATAACGTCTTATTGTTTCTCTATGAATTCCTTTCCTTCTGATACTTCATTTTCAATAGAAGGCAATCAGGTTTGATATGAATTTTTCTTCTACATTCGTAGCATGCAAATTCCACATCTTTCTTTTCTTTGTAGTATCTCTTCTTAAACATATTCTGATAGTTCTTATGAACTACTATATTGATCATTCTTTGAGAAATACTATCTAAATCATTATGGTGTCTTGGATTTTGTATTGTTAGAAGTTGTTGTGAATTAAACACTTCCATTTCCATTCTTTTTCTTAATATTATCATTATCTATCTTCATTCCAATCTCGTACTGATGAAGGGTTCCAAAAAGCTCATCTAAGGAAATCTGGGTGACTTTCCTGTTCACATCAATTATGGTCCTCTTGGACTCCCATTCATTAGGCATGATGTTTATGATATTGTCAAAAATTATTTCATTATCAAGACCTTTTTCTCCAATATACATTAAGCTATTCACAATGTTCATGAACCTATTCTAAACATTGCTTATGGGTTCTTCATAAGGAAAGCTAAAGCCATGATATTCATCTCTCAAAATTTCTCTTCTTGTCTCTATAACTTTACAAGTTCTAAAATGTGTAACTTCCAATTTCTTCAAGATACTATTTTCAGCATCACATGAAGATATTTTACTATAGATGTTTCTAGTCATGGAATAGAGAAATGAATTTCTAACTCAGAAATTAGATTGATATTCTGCTCTCTCCTGATTAGTAAATGTTCTATGTTCCTTATTACGAATATTATAATCTTATATCAATATCATGTAGTTATCAACTCCAATATTAATAACCAAATTATTCATCCTATATCTCCAGTACTCATAATAATTTCCATAAAAAATAGGAGGTCTTGTAGGATTTAAATTGTCCAAAGAACCAATATTCATGGATCCTATCATTAAAAAGTATACCTTTATTTGAAAAAAACGTTAGTAGTAGTGCTTGAAGAAATATATAAATTTTATAATGAAAAGCCTAAGAAAATTTTAATGTCTAAGAAAAATCAGAATTAAAATAACTCTATGAAAAATATGTGTCCGGACTTGTGAGTCTGAAATCCCGATTCCTCTTCTAAATCTAATCAGGGGATTAATTCACATTGAACCAATATTTGATACCAATTGATATGTTGGTATGGAGTAATGAAATTAAACTCTATACATATATTAGGATCAAAATGGTATTGAAAAATCACAATATACAAGAGGGGGTGAATTGTATACATTAAAAAATTCTTAAGGAAATTTTGTATAAAAAAATTCACAACACCTCTAACGAGAAATCACATGCTTAGAGGAATATAATGTTCTTAAGTATAAATCATAAGAAACTTTTATTACAAAGATAATCTACCAAAACGTGTATAGAATCTCTTACAATCAGAGATACAAGTTATAAAGTTTATACAAAATGAAAACATCCTAACTTTTACAAAGCATTGTAAATTAACAAACTTCTTTTAACCTAATGTGAAGGGTATCCAACAACCTTGGATAAAGGTCCCTTATTTTATACTTACAAGAAAATCTGTCTTACTCAAACCCGGGTATGCCCTCAATCCTATGATCGATATCTATTTTGTTATCCTCGTAAGCCCTTGATTTCTATGGAAATCAGCACCTCTGACTTCACAACCCAAAGTATCTGATTTTAAGGGAATTTCACCTCCACACGAAGTAATTCTGCATGATGGTATGTTTGAACAATATGATCAAACGTTTTTCACAAATCTTGTGAGTTTATAAGAGCCTCTCACCCTATAACAATTAAACATTAGAGATACGAACAATAAAAAGAAAACAAGTGAACACATACACCCATATCTGTCTTGATCTCATCATATGAGGTCCCATTTATAGATTTCAAAAACTATCGGTCAGTTCCAATCCAACGGTCATATTTCCTTAAATCTCGGAGGGACCTGGACACATGGAAAACAGACAACGATTAGTTTATAATAGAAATAATTACATAGTTTTATATAACTGACAAATAATATAAATATCTTACACCTTATGATTAAGGAACTTGTAATACAATAAAATTAAAATGATATGAATGAAATTATAAGGTTTGGAATTCTATGAAAATATAGATTTGAATAATAAATTCCAGAATTATAAAATTCAGAATGGGTTTTTTTTTAAAATTGGTATGAGGAATGTATAAGGAAATATTAGATGAAAACTCAGCTTTACCAATTCAGGTACTGGAATATTGATTTTTGGCATGAAATAATATAACCAATATCAGATTAGAGAAGACATTGTATAAGAAAATTATCTTTACCAGTTTCTTATTCTCCATTATGAATTTCATAAGAAACTGTATAAGGATTTAATTAATGGGATTTCAAGTGTCGGTATTACAAAACTGTCTTAAGGAACATCAGTACCGATAACCAGGAAGTCGTAGTTTAAGAACATTAGAAAACCGAAATACTTGAAATATAAGTATAAGGAAAATATAATCCTAGATTTCATTCTATATGGAAATCGGTATTGTAGGTGAAAACAGAGAACGAGAAATGGTTTCTTAAGGAATTCTGGTATGATATAAGCATGAAACAAAATTTGGAACCTTAAGATCTTTTTAGGTATGGAAAATAGATTTCTAAAACCATAATAAAAATATATTTAAATAAAAATTCTAAGAATATTTTGGTTATATGGAAATTTATTCTAGTGTATGGAAATATATTTAAATGTAAGGAAAATATATTTATTAAGAAGGTGTTGGTGATTTTCAAAATAAAAGCATAAATAATGGAGAGGTCTTATAGACGTAACATTATAAACTAACAAAATAATTCATATGTTTTCCTGAGTATAAGAAAGGATGAATGCTTATTTAAAATAAATATCCTCCACATATGATTATCCCGTATAGACAACCCCATATTTATTTCATGTAACGAATAATTTTATATTCTTCTTATTAAAGAACTCCATCTTAGTCCCTATAAATTTGTACCATATAGTAATTGAATAACTTAATAGGTAAATTTATTATCAATATGACTTGATTCCTCATTTATTGAATTCAACTATTAACTATAGAAACATTCATCCTATACTGAGTTAGGTCCAATCTATAAAACGTGAATATTTTAATTTTTAGTACTCATAATATTTATAATATGGATTAGAGGTTTATGAAATCCAATAATATTTTCGAATTCCTCCTTTTTTTTAAATTTTAATATTTTTTCTTATTTTAAATTTTAAAATGATCTTATGAAGTCGATGATAAAAATGTCTATCTTTATGCTTTAGATCACATCCTTATTCACCATTACTAACTCTTCTTAAAGTAGTGATTACTTCTTCTATTATTCTTTTGAAATCATCATCATCTAATTTTTTAAGTAGATCTCATTTTTAGTAATGTATAATTCAAATGAATCAAATATTAAATTTCATTTTTATCATTTTAAATTAATTTATTTGATGAATAAACCAATATAATTACTTCATATCATTATCATAAAATTTCACTATGTATTGATTTTTTTATCTTAATTATACTTGAAATTTGAAAGTCTTTAATGTAATATGTGGTATATATCACATTATACCACATTTCATTGGTGTTTTTATCTTATTATTAACTCTATAGACATTAATTTTAAATATTCACCAATATAGATAGTTTTCTATATAGAAAAAATTCATAATATTATAATAAATAATAATAGTCCTACCTTTCTAAAAAAATTATTTTCACCTCTTATACCGCATTTTATTTTAGATTATAGGGTCTTAGATTTAGATTTATTAACCCATTTTATGAAAATTATTATTCAATAGAGGTAATGGTAAAATAATTTACATTTTCTATTCTCATATTTTGAATATATTGTCCATGTTCCAAAAAAACCACATTTTTGAATGTTTTAGACATTTACACTACATTAATAGTGTTTTTTAAACATCACCCATGATATCTAGTTGTATTCATTGATCATGTTTTTTAATTATTGGTCACCATTTGTGGATTGATATCTCATTGATCCACATAATTTAGGGTGAATATGTTCAACAGGAATAGTATATTGTCTCACGAATGTTTCTAAGACATTCGAGAACAATTTTAAATTTTAACATGCTTGATAGAATGACACTATTTATCTATTCATCCATGGAAAATCTATTACCACATATTCCATTTATATTTTAATTCAGATTTTATTCCCTAGATGGATGAGTATTCTAATAAAATGATGGTTTTAATATTATTTTATCATATAATTCCAGTAACCTATATTCCTAATCTAAAAAATGGTTCTTTTTTGTTCTCATATATTTAAAAACAAAATTTTTATGCATAATGAATCAAATTATATACTAATATTTCCTAAATACATGTTTATTACCATCATAAAATAGTAATTGTAAATGCTGTATGTTATGATTATGTCCATTAACCAATATAACATCATTGGAAATTAAAATTCGGTAAAATATTTCAGTTGTATTGAATCCTTTTATTTATTTTGTAACTATAATTCCAAAATTTACCAGCTCCTCCATTCTGTTACTCAAAACAATTCAAAATTTTCATGTTTCCTTACATGTGTGAATAACAACTATATTAAGTATTTATGAATTTGATTTTGGACTGTTATTCAAGGAAATATTCTGTAGAATTTATTTTTATTCAATATTACTATTCGTTATGTCATTTTTATTGTCAAAACAATAAAAAATTATTGGCGGAGTAATTAGTCAATCATTGACATGGTGACCCAATTAATCATATATTCTCGATACTTATTCTAGAAATAAAAAACTATCATATTTATAAGGATTATTATTTTGTGATTTTTCCTTTTATGTGGTTTTCATCATTTTGTAAGAGTTACTCATTTTTCTACATCTTAAGGAAATGAGCCCTCTTGACTCATGCATGGTTATTGAAAATGATAATTATACCAAAAGATATATTATTTATTAATTGAAATCACATAAATTCAATAATATTTGTTAAATATTGTTACTCAATAGATATATCAGTTTTTGTTAAAATATAACCATAATTATCTGGGGAATTTATGACTTCTTTTTCCATATTGTAAAATATATGGATTCTGGAAGGTTCTATTATATTCATTTATGTTTATGGAAACAATATCAATTCTCCTTAAATTTCTTTAGGTCATCCATTCTATTGATATGGATTGTACAAAAAAATCATTATCCATACAATATAATTTTTTAAACTAGTATAATATGGTAAAATTGCATTGGTTACCTTGTAACATCATATTCAGAATGTATGTTTAATATTACTTCTTATAATGTTCGAGATGATTCAACTTTATTGTCAATTTCCATATGAATGTATTCAATCATCCATTTAATGTAATATATTGACTCTAGAGATCATGATCATGGGATCAAAAAATCACCATTATCCATATGAAAATTCTCATATAGATATTTGAGCATATTTATTTACTCTAAACCCTTGAACATTGGATTTTTAATTTCTACAAGAAACAATTTGTATTTCATAATGAATTATTACTCTTTGAACTCCCTTTGTAATTAATATTTGTTATATCTTGAGTTTGGTGTTTTTTTCATGAAAAATTTCATGTTTTGATCTCGACACGTACTCTTTGCATGTATCTTCACCTTATATTTCCTCACTTATCAAAGTTTCCTTACTTTTTTAATATGATCTAGGAATTTTAATTTTAATTTTTGAACATATTCTTCTGATATACTAATTTATGTGGATTAGTCCCCCAATTTCACAACATTCTTCTACTATTTATTCTAGAATTTGTTTCATGATTTAATTGCATCATTTGACCATTATTGAATATTTATACAATTTCTTCCTCCGAGGAATACTTACTCATTCAATATCCCAATACTAACCTTTTTTATTTCTTAGGAAATTAGATGAAAATAATGTTTTTATTGACACATATTGGATTTTAATGTAATAATACCATTGTAATTACAATTTCATTTTTTGATCCTTTTTTGAGAAAAATTCCATAAATATCATTAATTATTCATTAATAAAAACTTATTCATCCATTTAATTAAATAATAAAACATCCAATTGTCTAATATTATAATTCCTCAATGATTTTAATTCCATTTATTCTTTTATCTTCATTTTAGAAGTAGGGGATTTCCAATTATTTTTAACATAAGAATATATTACCTAGTTAATCTAAATATATATTATCTCTATCTATAAATGTAGAAGTATTTGGAAATAATCCATCTAAAAATTTTCTAGTAATTTTGTTTAACCATGATTGATCGTAAAACATTATCTATAAACAAATAATATTTATAAGAAATTTTGGTCACTCTTATAAAATAATAATCAATATTTTCATCATCATCAATATTCAAATCCACAAATTGACATATCCATGCCATGTCATTTTTTTCATTTACTCACATAGATCTTTCAAAAAATAGTATGGTTTCTCTCATGACTCCTTGAATGTTTTATCCCCTTGATATTCATAAAAATATTATTTTACAAGTATATAAGAATGAAAAATTATTATTTTCTAGCTACCTCTATTATAAATTTAAATCATATAATATTTTTACCTTGGATGAAATCCCACTATAGTTCAAATTATCACAGAAAAAAATTCATGAGATAGGTTATCATACAATTATTCCTTCCATGATAATTTATTTTATCTAAGGTAAGAATAAAGTTATTTTTTTCTATGAAGATACTCTTCGTGAAATAAAAATAAAGATATTGCAGTTGGAACATAGGTTTATCTAATAGTAATTGACATTCCATGGAATGATTTACCATTTAGAAGGGGGTGGGGATGTTGAATTAGTGGTGATGTTGGAAAACACTATGAATTATGTAGTTTACCGTTTTTTAGAATAATGAACCTCTCAATCCTGAAACCCTCCCTTAATCATATGAAACATATATATGAAAAAACACTGAGCACACAGATTTTTTCAATGATTATCCCCAATGTGGATACTTAATCTTTATTGTGATCGAGGTTGGTATATGAAATATATTTTATCACTAGTATGTGGGAGTGATTATTTATTAGGTAGAAAAGTGAATATGATTTACTCAAAATATAAACAAAATATTCAACACTAGTGGAAATATTAAGGATGGTTCAATGTATATTTACATCGGATAATCAAATTTATTCTGATTTGGTTGGATTAAAAGATACTGGAATCCTCTAGTATAAAATGGTTCTTTAAAAAATTATTCATTTCACCCCTTATCTGTAGGTTTCTTCATAAATGATGTTGATATTTTTATGATTCTTCATTATTTAGAAATTATTATTTTTCTCCGAACTATAATATCTTAATATTTTTTTGTATAACTTCACTAACAACAAAACATTATTCTAATTTATGTAGCAGATGGTCTCTATAATTTTGTCACTTATACCTAAACCATTAATTTCATCATATTTTAAATTGCTCTTTGACTCAATGGATTATTAGAAACACATATTCTGGGGCATAATTAGTATATTCTATTATGATTAAAATTACCAAGTGAAAAAAGACCCAGGATTTTTATAGTCACCCATTCCAACACATTCACAAAATGTGAAACGTGATAATTGATTCTTCTGATGGTTTTAAGTAACCATTAAATTACACTAATACTTTCAATGATATCATTTCCAATAGACATTATCATTGATTCCTATAATTTCAATGTCAACAATATCTAAGGTATCACATAAATTCATTATAGAATCATGAACCATAATTTTTGAATTTTGAATATTTGATAATTTATATAAATTATTTAAAAGATTTTTTTTGAATTTATATAAAAAGTGATGTCCCTACCACAAATTTTATAGAGGCTGGTCTACTATAATATTCATTTTTATCATCTGATAATCCATTATATCATTAACTCTATAAACTTATTCTGAAATCAATTCATAAAAATATGACATGATTCATGATATTTTGGTGATTATCTTTAAACATTCCACAATCATGTTTTTGAAAATATTAGAAACACACATAGTTATTTATACCATGGTTACATTGCATTATCATCTTCCAAATAATCAATACAATTTTCTATCTCATCTTTTTATTCTCCTATATTGGTTTTCACTTATGGTTGTTCATCCAACCAATAATTTTTCTAACTAATGTCTTATTATGAACCAAAAGTTATAGTGCTATAAATTAAACATGTTTATCTACAAATCCATCATCAGATAAAATAAAAATTTGATTCTTGACTTTTTCATGTGTTTTTATGCATTAAATGTTATTATTCTAGTTGTCGTAAATTCTTAACAACTTTTCTTGAATCACTATAGGTAATATACTAAAATAAAATTAATTCAATCAATCAAACAACACATCTATAACTGGAATAAACTACCTAACCATCCTCTAGTTCATCTCCACACATTCATTTTTTTATCAAACTATCATACATTGAAATTTAATTTCATTCACTCTCTTACTCCCAAAAATCTTAAATGCTTCATAATAGTATCCTCTTATTTCCATGTTATGTGATTTAGTCAGTTTAGATCTTCTGGAAACTCGAAAAATCCATTGGAGTTAGTTCTTTACAATAGATAACTTCATCTTTAAGAAAAAAAAAGATACATTATTTCATCACATATAAGACAAAAATGTTATAAAATATTTATGAAAATAAAAAAATATCAAAAATCAATGGGTTCTTCATTATCCACTGCGATATTCAGACTCTATAGTCTCAACCTCTTCCTGTATGACAATAGCATATGAACTCAGTTTTGTACGCATATTCATTTTTAGGGAAGGTATTCATCAATTAAATCATTTAATAAAACCCTAAACTAGGATTATTAAAATGATTAGTTTTCCATTTGATTGATATGTACTAATTGTCTCTTTTCGTATTATAGTATCTATCCTCCCAATGATAGGGGTATGAATTCTAAGAGTCTGGTCCAGATTGGTTATTGTAGATGCTTCCTCCTCCAATTTCTTGTTTTTCTACTGATGATTTTACTCATTTATGAAGGATTGAGGTGATGAGTATGTCACAATAGATATTTTATGGATAGATAGAGTGACAAATTTCTTGAATATTGTCCCCTTGAAAATGGATTAAACCTTTTTTAATGACTTCTTATTCATATAAATGTAATTTGTTTCACACAAACATGGGACTTCCGTACAATAACATTCTTCTTTAAGAGGGGTTGTAGAAATATTGGTCACATATATAAGAGGTCTTATAAAAACTCTAAAAAAAGAAAAATATATTTTTATGATGAATAATTCATGTATATTATAACAAACTATCATATGGATTAGTTAGTAATCAGGACAGTCATTTTGACTGACTTCATCTGGTTTTAGGGTTCTAGATGCTTAATGATGTTATTATCTATTGCCAATACATATTACCCTAAAAAGTATTCCTTCTAAAAGGATGAAAATTAATTACTTAGGTCCTTACAAATTTATTTCCTCTAAAAATAATTCTTATAATTATGGGGCATTAGTGTTATGTTTCTTTAGGGGAGGAACACTATTGTATCTAACGATCATAGGTGTCTCAACTGGAATTTCAAATAGATTAAGAATAGTTATTGTGGCCTATGTCTTATAGGATTATAACATTTTTCTAATTATGGTATGTTATATTTATCCTATGTTCATCAAATATACTTTTCATTCACTATTCTACAACTACAAACTCCTTATGTCAAGTAAGATCTTTCAATAAGATCATTGTTGTCTATAACTCACTATAGAGATTTATGATGAAAATTTCTAATATTTTCTCATATGGAACATGTATAATCATATAATAGGCAAGTCCCTTTCATTTCATGATTAATTCCATAATCCAAAAAAAATTACCATCAATATATTGAGTGGTGAATGAGAGTTTAGTTCTTTAGTGTTTAGATGAATTGATAGTGGAATTATCATCCCAAATATAACCTGCTAGAGATAGATCTTTTTGATATATTTTTATAACATAAAAGTGTAAGTCCCTTTATTGTCTGAAAAAAAACAGATCAACGTTAAGATGAAAAGTGTGGAATTTTATTCTTTCCCTCTCCAATACAATTGAAAATGGGGAATGTTTGCTCCAAAAAATTAACAGGTGGATAAGGATAATGCAACTAATCAGAGTATATATTCTTATATAGTTTATCAAGTTCAAATCAACCCTTTATATCTTATATTTTGGATGTAAGGGAATCAATGGAATTAATAATATATTTTTGAAACGTCGTCATATATTATACTATATTGGGATCCATGAATCGATCTAGATATAGTCTTCTAAACTTCACCAGATATCTATATCCTATTTGTGTCATTATTGGGTAACATTATTGAAATAGAATGTGTTCTACTAGTATAGGAATGACTTGTTTTTATTCAGTATATCAGTTTGGATACACTAATTTTAAATAATGGAATAAATTTGGGTTATTGGGAAATGATCTTACTGACTAAGTCATTCTTTCCAATTACACATCTAATAGAGGAGATGTTTTAATAGATACATGGGAATTATACATAGTTGTAATATTTATTTTGAGTAGATCAACATTGATCAATATAATTTCATTTAGTTTAGATTCATATATAGTAAAAAATTCCTCAATGTAATGGGATTATACTTACATGAATAGTTTTTGGGTTGTGGAAGTAGCCTCACCTTTTTTACATTGGTCAATAAACAAATAGTAGGAAATAACCGAAATTTCAAAAAAATTCTCAAATTTTGATATTTCCTCGGGTTCTGTGTATCAAATCACTTATTTATGTAGATAATGTCTTGATTGGATATCTCATAATTATACCACTCGTTATCAGGGATATTATAAATATTACTCACAATACCGACACTAATGATATTATCTGATTTTTAATGAACAATAATAAACACTTACTCATACTCCTTAAAATGTAAGGGTGTTTTTCACACCCAAAAATTTATTATAAGGGATGTGTCAGTATATTCCTTAAAATTTTTATAATAAGTGAGTATTTTTATCTTAATTCCACTATGCAGATTCAACATCCCTCTTGGATGGATGAGGACCCTGAGTGAATATGCAGTGAATTTTACCTATCACTCTCTCAATGAGATGAGTGTACCATGAAAGGGTAGTGACCATAAAGGTTTTTATTCCCCGTGAGCATCCCATATCCTATATCAGACCATTTTCTCATGTGAAGGAGTATATTTATATATAAATTTTTCCATCCTATAGGGAGGGGGTGAATTTTTTTTACCCCCCAACACAACCGAGATCCATTCTTGATTTAATGATATAATGGGTGGTGGTGGTTAAAATTCCACCAACCCTATGTGCTCCGTCTTATCCTACAAAACTACAGTGGTAGAAACTATTACAACCTTTATTTTTTGGGCCTTAAAATAAGAATGATTGGTTGTAGTGGATTTCCTTGTAATGGGTTTGTCTCCAGATATGGTTACTCTATGGTTACCAGATTTTTAATGCCCCAAAATAGATGCAATATTATCTTTCTTGGAAACATGATACAAGAGCCATTAAATGGACTTCCCTATCATGTATGACATTTTTTTACCTTAGGAAAGGCATTGATTCACATGATAGTATAACTTCAAAATAGATACCTTGAAATTGATATTTTTATTGAAGTAACAACATCTCATCTTGTATATCCTAATGAATTGGATTATAAAACTAGTGTTGTTATATTTAAGTATCCATATTGACCAAAAACCATGGTATATAAATTAGGTAGAAAATCATTAATTATCAAATATTTTTCTGTAATGATGATGAGACATTCCCATAAGAGTTCACCTCATTATTTTACAAGATTCAAATATCATTCTACTGGGAGGGAAACCCATTCATTTTTAGACAATGATATCATAAAACCTCAATGTAGTTATATTACTACATATAAGGCTAATAACTTAGAATTTATGATGGATTGTTTCCAACAAATTTATGTCTATATAAAGACATAATTCCTCATTCAATTTGTTTGAAATGTCATACTTGGTAGTGACTATGAGACAAAACATTACTATTATATAACATCTTCTCACCTCTTTCCACATAACCATGCTATTATTATTATCCATAAAATGATATTTCGAGATGATATTTGACAAAAATGGTTATTTCCATCACTCATTATCAATGGAATTGTAGTCATCAAAAGATTCATATAATGAATCCAAATTGAATTGGTTTGACGGTAGTAAATATGATGACCACTACACTAGATTGCAACTCTGTGGTGTGACAAATATCACCAAAAAATGAAGAGGGACTGGGGGAAGATGGCATTAATCTCCAAAATGCCTTTGATAAAAGGTGACTCTTAGAGTTTTCATGACAAGCTATGGACATTATTTTTAGGATGAGATTCCATTGTGGGGAGGACCTCTTAGTGAAATCCATTGGAAGGAAATTAATAAAATTTTTATATTCTCCATCTTGTTGAAGATTTCAACTATGTCATGATGTCCATCTATATGGAGGACATCTAGACTCTATTGTTAAATCCCTTGCATTTCTAATGCGATATATCCTTTATAATTATTTAGTATTTATGATTATAAATTTATTTCTTTACTTAACACCCATTTAAATATTTATTCCATGAACTAAAATGTTATATATGTTCTACTATATAAACATTATATATTTGTAATTTTATGTTCACTTCATGACATGTAATATATTCTATTTAATGGTTCAATATATTTTCTTATCATGATTGGTAATTTTATATTTATTAAGAGTTATTTAATTATTTGTTTTTTTATAACATTATTTTTATGTTAATAATATATATTTATATTATTTTTTATTATGAAAAATAATTTTATTATAGTATGAAAAAAACACTGTTTTTAAATTGAAACTAACTTTTTTTATATTCAAAAAAACTATTTAACATATATTATATGGTTTTATTTAAAAGTCAATTTTTAATTTTTTTAATTTGACTTTGATAAAAATTTATCCGTTTTTCTCATTATGTTAATTATATATTTGGATAATTTTTTTATCTTTTTTGAATACGAATCACTTTTTAGTAAATTTGGGAGAATAACATTTGTATGAAAAATCATAACTCTATGAATTCATAATGATATAAGTTTCAATGAAAAACATATGAAACCATTTTTTATCAAAAAAAAATTAATGATTAAAATAATTCATTTATAATAAATAATTTTAATTTTTAAACTTATACATGGCATTTTTTTACCAAAGAAGAATATGTTTTTAATAGAAACTATTTTTTTATCTTTTAATTTCATTAAGTATTCACCTAAATACATTTGATGTTGATATAGTATTGATGTAAAATAACTCTCATTGTTTTAGTAGTAGAGTAATAAGTTCTCTAATTATCAATGTAATACTAGATTTTTTTTGTTGAAATATATTTTTCAGTATCGAAAATAAATTTTATAGAAATATATTTTTCTTCACATTTAGAGTACATATATTAAGATTAATTTTAACCATATCGAGAAATTATATATCGTAATACTTTTTAAATAATTTTAATCATTATTTTAAATTATGGAAATTATTTCATTTCAAATTTTTTCATAAAAATGAGTTACCTTGGAAAAACATTTTCTCTATAATGAAGATAAGAAGGGTAAAAGAGGGGCTTACAATAATGGTCAAGGATATAAAAAAAATCAAAATATATTGGTTAAATGGTGTAACATCCATCCCATCACCCATTTTCTTTTCAAGTAATGATTTGGTTACTAGACTTAGGTGAGAACTATAAAAGATCAAAGGTTGGGAATAAATGCCATGGGCCACCTAATTAATTCGGGGACAATTTTCCAATTAATTATTAAACAACCCAGACAATATAACCTCAATAAAAAGCTTACATATGATGCATAATTAGCAATGTATAAGATAATAAAAAAACAAAAGGACAATATAAGTGTATATGAAGAAACAAAGTAACATAATCAATGTATCCAAAATATAACAAAAAATGAAAATAAAAAGAATATACCAAACTACTCTATGCCCTGAATCTATATACCCAAACTAGGGTATTAATAAGAATCAATAAATAATTATAATGACATTCATTAAACTATGTTTTGATGGATAACATCTACAAATAAACAATAATGACTATGAAGGTTTTTATTCTAACCCAGTATGATTTCACTAATTGAATTCTAAAATCATTCCAAAAGGAAAATAATTGGTTATAAAATTTATATAATTAAGTTTAAATCAATTTTAAAAAGGTTATACTAAATCAAATTTTTTTTACATAAAATCAAATTTAGTTTCATGGAAAATAATTTCAGATCCATTAATCCTTTTTTTTAAACCAATTTTCATTGATATTCCATAATTACACACATCCACACATGCATGCCTATGTGACAGTTCTCTACTCATTATTTGTCTCTCATCTATCTACTATGTCATCACAAGGTAAACAATAACATGTGAAATTAAACCATTGAAATCGATCATTAATTTATGTTTCAAAATTTCTTTATAAAGTAAAATATGGACACAATCCACCATGTACTCTGAAAAAAGTATTGAAAATAATTTTCACATAAACCATTCTCTATTAAAAACATTTCAATAAAAATTATCCTTATATGAAATCCAAAACATAATTTTAAAATCATTATTTTGAAATCATGAACAAAAATCACTTTCCACAAATCCATCAGATATACCTCAATTTTATATAATTATTTAACTAAATATGTTTACAAAAAATATCACAAGGGATTAAAAAAATTAAAAAATTACATCAATCAGAAACCAATAATTGAGGTTATAATGAAGTGATAATGAGATATAAGCCACAAACATCTCACCCTTTGGAGAAAATGAAATATGAGACAATAAAATCAATAACCAATTTTAGGTTTTCTAAATGAAAACAAAGATCTTGTTTCCTTAAACCAATTCACCAAGATATCATAAAAAACAAACAATTAACCTTAATCTATCCACAATGTAATAGATCTATAGTTTGAAGTTAGTGGAGGAAAATATATATAATGAAAGCGATGAATAAATAGAACTTAGCAAGAAATACGAACCTATAATACAGATTGGATTTTCTAAGAGCTTCCTCCCAGATAAAAGAAAAATCACTCTCAATCATTATGAGGAAAATGTATTCATGATATGTGACCATTAAGGGAAAATGATTTATTAAGGAAATATGTAAACTATATCTAGTATTTTAGGATCTAAAAATTAATAGCTCATGGATAGAGAGATCAGTAAGAATTTTTTTTCCAACCATGGATAATCTACTACCTCAATACATAAATCTCATTTATGGACTGTAAAATTACTCAAATAGTGCACCGATCATGCATTTTACAACTTTATAAAAGTGCAAATTTTATCCTAGAAATATGCAGGATTAAGTTAAACCATGTTTGAACCATCTCCCTTCCCAATGCTCACTATTTTAACATTCCATGTTTCATGAAGGTGTTGCATAATTTCTACTAACGATGATCAAACTATGGTTCTATTTAAAACCTTCAAATGAATTCCAATAATCTACTAAATCTCCTATAACTTACCTAAAATATTATATATACATATAATACATAAATAAAGGTACATAAAAAAGAAATGATGGGGTGCTACTTGTTGGAGTTGGTGGCCTAGAACTAACTATTTTGTATATTAATCATTAATAAATTCCTTATCACATATTGATTTTTCTTATATGTGAAAATGCATGTGATAATTTTCTTAAGGATAGCTGTTGCACTAAAAGGTCTTAGCGGAACCCTATAATGATGAGAGGCTGGATATTCCATAACACTTTTCGTGAATATGTGTTCTATGTCCGCATTATGTTATTTGAGGGACAAAAAATATACATTACAATAACGGAGAGTAATCATAAAACATTAAGGAACCTTCTCATGGTGTGCTCCCTTGGTAATATCCCGAAGGATATTACGAGAAAGGGACCCGCCAGTAAGAAATCCACATTTTATAGTGTCATTGGATGTTCCTATCTACAGACGTGTGTATTGGTCCTTATACTTTAAAATTATTTTTAATGGGCATTACAACATGATAACTTATTTGTATTGATTAAATTGGGACTTCACACTGCTCTCATTGAGTTATGATATGTTGGTTGCTTCACAAGTAATACTAAATTTATAGATAATGCGAGAATGGATTTGCCCCATCTCTTCCATAATAGATGTAGATATCTCATTACCTTTGATGGAATTGATATAGCCTAATTAAATCCATGTCTGTGTTAAGGAATGGAAAATTTCAATTCCAGGAAGTCAAGGAAATCATAATCGAGCACATGGGTTGATGGAAATAGCATGCAACACACATGATTGAAGAAATCGAGATAAAGGGATTACATTACAAGGTAAGCATTCATAGGAGGTGACACATAAATGCGGTGTTAGCTTCATTCACTATGGTTGATATGGTGTGTTTCTAGATGATAAACCAATACATTATGTAGGTTCCACCTAATGACACTGAGAAAGAGGCCTAGAGGGTAACACACTATGTGTGTCCAAGTATCTCCATTAAATATTAATTTAACAAGTTGAATAAAGATTAATTATGATTGTTGTTTAATAATTTTTCAAGGATACCTAATCACATTTATTTCGACACTAGTTATTCATAAGAATATATTGTGGGAAAATTAATATATTTATTAGGGATTAATGTAGTAATATTTATTTAACAAATAAATAGTCCTTATTCAAGGTTTAATAAATATTGTGGAGGAAATAAAAAGAATAGGAAAAAAACAACACGACATGTATATTAATATACATGCTGTGTAGTTTTTGGGGATTTGGGTGAAATAATATTATTTATTTAATTAAATAATATTATGTGTAATTTTCTGGGCGCATGTCAAGTAATAATAATATTCAACTATTATTATTAGGCATGGGGTCTTACTAAGAATTTAATGGATTGAATAAATGATATTCTCAAATTAATTCATTTTATTATTCTATATAATAAAATCCAAATTATATTATTATCATTATCCAAGAAATTCATTGTTATTGTGCACAAAAAAATATAGTGAAATATCTCATTCCAAGAGAGATTTTTTTTCATCCATGAATGCTCTCAAGCTATGAGAGAGATCCTCCTCCACCTAATCAAGGAGTGCACATTTCAAGCGGCTCTCAAGATGATCTAAGGTAGAAATCACATGAAAAGGCTCTTCCGTGTTATCACCTAGAGATCCCTCCAATTACATCCAGATATATGTGGAGCACATGTGTATCACTACAAGATGAATCTTACATTTGGATTATATTACCCATTGATGAATAACATTAGATCGTGATCGGAAACAAAAACGGAGAGAAAATTTCATCCTTGTAATTCTTGTATTTTAATTAAATTAATTATAACCATCAACTGGAGATCCTCTCTCTAGTTCTAGGACTCTTCACTATTATTTCATTCTTCATTCTATTTTGATGAACCATCATTTTATTATTGTGATAGATCTTTGATTGATTGTAGTTAACGGCAAAAATTAATGTTCTGTACACCCACCAACATGCTTCTATTGCACTTGGAACCTACAATTTGTATCAAAGGGGTCATATAAGTGTTTTTAATTATTTAGTTTTTTGTTTGTGATTTTTGAATTAATTAATTTAGTTGTTTCAACTATTTATAATCGATCAATAAATCTGAATCTCGAGATCGATTCCTCCTATTTTGATTCTCATTCACCTTACAGATTTTTTTCTTTTTATTTTGATAAAAATAAAACATAAGATCTCATATGGAGGTGAAAAAGCATTATGTACGTACAAAAAAGAACATATGTAGTGTATTTGGCATTACACATTGTGTAGTATAGCTTCTATGAACTGGGACGATCCACCAAACCAGTCGGGTGATTGGATTCTATCTAAGTATTTCTGACTTTGTTTTTTGACCACAATATGATGGAACACGATTTCTAGATTACACTCCATGTGTCCCATTGAAAAAGGAATGTAGTCCCTTTGGGTTAGGGTTGAACCATGTACCCCGTACATGGCTTTCCCAGCTGGAAACTGTGTAACGTAGATACTATACAGCGTGTGTCCCACTAAACACGCCATGTGCTCTAAATATTTCTTAAGTACATCTATACAACATGCCCCTGGGTGTTAGTTCAGATGGAAGGTGAACAAAAGTACATGCCCTGAAGTCAGAACTACATGCTTTTTAGTAATCATAATTTTGAAGATTTATTAATATTTATTATTATATTAAACAAACCCTTGATACGCGTACTATAGTGTGCGAATAATGCAGAGGCACAACATGTTATTGGTGTTAAATATATGTGTTTAATTAAATATATGTATAATGTCCATTTCTACTCATTTGGTATTTGTGAATGAGAATTCACCGGGATGCCTCTGTGGTAAAGGTTACATACAATGATACCTTTAAATGATTTTATTTGTTTAAAATTATTTTTGATGAGAATCTCAAGGAAATTCGGAAGAAGGGTTTAATATAAAAGGATTGATTTATTAAAGATAATTATTTTATTCAAACATGATTTATCTTAAACAAGAACCATTAATGAATTGAATGCTAGTTTCATTTATTCATAAATACCGATGCATGTATGGACGATCATGGGTTAGAACAAGACCATTGTGTATGAATGGTTTATTTTAATTAATTTATTTAAATTAAATATGTTTGTATATGTGCCTTGTCCTCAATAATATGAAGGCCATGTGTGGATAATGATTCATTTATGTAAAACCCCATTTGACCCCTCACCTATGAGTGAGATGAAATCATATGTAATGGATGGTGCTGCCATGCTAGTGTAGGAGACTGAAGTTAATATCCAAGGTGAAATGAATCCAAGGAGATACAAAGGTGGACAAGTGGAAAGTTGTAAACACAAACCCAAAAGGGTCATGGTGTTTCTACCCTATTTCTTGGGTTAGTTTATCCACCTCTAGATAAAATAACTAATAGAACAAGAATATTATCATACCATTTATTGTATTTCTTTCAGTTTCATTGTTTATTTATTGTGGGTGTGTCATCGTGATCACACAATTAGTGAATTAAAAAACCTACAAGATGGAACTAAAATAAGACCATATTATGCTTAAATATTATCTTACAAAATGTTTATCACTTATGTATATCCCACTTAATATTAATAATCATGTAATCATCAATAATAAAATATAAATTTACATGTAATTATAAAATATCACAAATAAATATTTAGTCAGTACAGACTTCCATAATCATGGTTAGAATCGAACCATAGTACGAAGTGGTGGGCCATCTATAGTTAGGGTCCTTTAAATTATTATGTAATTAAAATTTAAGGTTTTGGGATGTCTTGACTTGGTTCACATCATTGGTTGACTGCCACAGTAGTACTTGGTGTGACAAATAGGAAAATGATGTGGAAATCCAAAATAAATGGATTTCAGGATTGGGGACTCTACTCAGTGGATCAAGGAGTTTCTAGTAAATGCAGTTTGCATTTGGAATTCCTACATAAGACCCTTTAACTTTCTTGACAAAACTCTAGTTTGGGTAATGAGAAGGAAAATAAGGATCCTTTCCACTAGAATATTAAGGTAACGTAAAATTATGAAGTCAAGAGTGAGGACTATTGGATTTTGATAAAATATTGGGAGACAAGTAAGTATTAATTTATTTATTTGTCTTAGTTTTATCATGATAAATTTCTAAAACATTTTTCATATTAATTCATTGAAATTATAATAAAGGGTATATATCATGAGAATGAAAAGAATGAGAGATATGAGATCTGTAATGCATTGTTAAAAAATAATCATGGAGAGTCTGTGCTAACTAGACTTCAAGTAGTCAAGATTATTACCTACATTAAAGGCATAGAAATCATAGGTATTATGTTCCTAGCTATGTTGTGTACAGATATCATCCTATCATCACTACCCAAGACCTTTTATAGCTTTATTTTCAAATACCAATTGATAAAAATGGAGAAGAGTCTATTAGAAATTTTGACCATAATTTGCATGGTAGATAAGGGCATGATGTGTGACAAACCCACAGTCCCTATGGTGAATAAAATAGGAAGGACAAGGAAAAAGGTCCAATGATTCATATACAATCTAAATACCCTGAGCACCATCCCACCAAAAAGGGGAAGATAGAAAGGCAGGTCAAGGAATGAGATGTGGTTTGTTTTTCATGTGGCAAGCAAGGCCACTAGAAGTGGAACTGTACCCCGAAGATTGGGAATTATAAAGGGAAATTAGTTGTCATGTGTAATCATTCCATTTATAAACATTGGGTATTAGATGTAGCTTTTGGGGATCACATTTGTATTAAAATTTGGGAACCATGTCGATTTAGAATGATTTCTAGAGGATAGGTGGATCTTCGAGCTGCCAATGGCGTGAGGCTGGATGTGTTGGCCATTGGCGATTACCATCTATAATTGCCAACTGGAATGATTCTAGATTTACATAACTATTATTATGTACATAGTGTTACCGAAAAAATATTTTATTTATATTTATTGGTTATGGAAGTATTTATTATCAAATTTTGAAATTAGGGTTTTTACTTTTATAAGAACAAGATATGTTATGTTATGACGCATTTTGGTAACAGTTTGTTTGTATTAAATTAAAAAAATTTGGAAATCGATAACCAAACTAATTCAGATGACACACACAACAACCAGCTGTGGCATCAACATCTCGGTCATGTAAATGAGAAGTGCTTTAGAATGCTTTGCAAGGATGGTTATTTAGTCTCTAATGAGATAAAACCACTTGAAAAAATTCTCAATTGTTTACAAGGTAAAATTAATTGGCCTCCTTTCAGTGGACAGGGTGATAGGGCCAAACAAATTCTAGGATTGCTACACAAAGATGTGTGTGGACATTTTATAGTAAAATATAGATGTGGATATTCTTACTTCATTAAAATTACAATTGATTTGAGTAGATATGGATATATATACTTAATGAGCTGTAAGTCAGAAGACTTAGAAATATTTAAGGAATTCAAGCCTGAATTTTAGAATTATCTTGGTATGAAGATAAAGAAGCTTAGATTGGATTGAGGTGTTTAATATATGAACTAATAGTTCATCGATCTTCCATGGGAGTCTAGGATTCTATCTTATCTCACTATTCCTTATACACAAATGTGGAATGGTGTTAGTGAAAGGATAAACCACAACTTGTTGGACATGGTGCGGTGGTTGAAGAGTCATGAAGATCATCTCTTATCCTTTTGGGGAAATGAATTACAAAATTAAACATGCACATTAAAACGATTACCAAATATGGCAGAAAATGGAATTCTCTTCGAGTTATGTAATGGAAAGAATCCCATTTCGTCGCACACACATGTATGGGGATGTGAGGCATTGGTCAATACCTTATCAAGAAAAAAACTAGCTAATCAGGGCAGAAGGTGTATATTTATGGCATATCCTAAGGAAACGAAAGGATATTACCTATATAACACTTCAAATAGAAAATTGATTGTCTCCAAACAAGAAGTCTTTCTTGAGAGGGATAACATCATTTAAAATGATAGTGGGAGAAATATTGACTTTTATGAATTTGATGATAAAGATACATCAAATTTGGCATAGGAACAAGTTCCATGAGTCCCCATGGAAGATGATGAAAAAACAAAAGACATGTGTAGGATTTCAAGAGCTATAAGGGATACAGAGAGATTTTATTTCCTAGTCACTGAAGATAGTGATTCATTGTTATTTGACAATGATGAAATTCTCTCCTTTATGGAAGCAGTAGAAATCACAGAAGATGCAGGATGGCTAGAATCTATGAATTTTGAGATAGATTCAATGTATCGGAACCAGGTCTAGGTTCTGGTCGATGAGCTAGTTGATGTAAAGAGTGTTGGATACAAATTGGTATTTAAGAGAAAACTAAACATGTATGGTTATGTTATCACCTATAAAGCAAGGATAGGGGATAAAGTATTGATAGAACATCCAAGAATTTACTATGATGAATCATTATCTCCATTTGACTTATTTAAATCAATAAGAATCATAGATTCCATAAAATCTTACCCTAACTACAAGATTTGGAAAATGGATGTCAAAACATCATTACTAAATGGTAACCATTAGAAAGATGTTTATATGACACAACCAGAAGGGTTTGTGACCCCTGGTGAATCCAAATGTGTTCATAAGTTGATGAAATATATTTTTGGATTAAAGAAATAATCATGTCCATGGAATATTAGATTTTATGAAGCCATTTTTGAATTTGTTTTCATTAAGAACGAATGTGAGACATGAGTTTATAAGTAGTTTAATGGGAATGAGGTTATTATCCTTGTAGTATATGATGACGAATTATTTCTTATTGGAAATAATGTACCACTCATTGAGTCAGTTAAGGAGTTGTTGAACAAGTGTTTCTCTATAAAGGATGTGAGGCAACCTATATTCTAGGGATCATGATCATTCGTGACAGATCTAAGAGGCTTCTTTGACTAAGTCAGGTTATATATATTAATAAGATACTACATTTATTTACTATAGTACAACCCAAGAGGGGATTGGTTCTAATGTAATATGGATTACTTCATTCTAAGAAACTATTCCCTAAGACACAATAGGAGAATGATATAATGAGTAAGAACCCATACGCTTTGGCAGTACGATCTATCATTTATTCCATGTTATGTACCAGGATTGAGGATTCCTATGCACTGAGCATGGTAAGAATATATCAAGAAGATCCATGAGAACTACATTGGACTTTTGTTAAGACTATTATTATGCATCTGAGAAGAACTATGGATATGTTACATGTGAATGGAGGAGACGAGGTTCTTGTCATTAGAGGGTATGCTGATTCTTGTTTTCTGCGAGATCATAATGATCTGACGTCACAATATTGATATGTTTTTGTCTTAATGGAAGAGCTGTGAGTTGGATGATTTCAAAGAAACTAGTTGACACAGATTCTAGAATAGTGTTCAAATATATATCGGCTTTTGATGTAGCCAAGTAATCCATCTGAATTCAGAACATTCTCCTGGAGCTTCATGTCAGGAATAAATGTAATGATCTAATCATGTTGTATTGTGATAATACTATAGAAGTGAATCTTGAAAAAGAACCATGGTCACATCAACAGACAAAGAAAATACATTGTATGTATCACCTTCTGAGGGATTTCTATCAAAGGGGTGAAGATGCAGTGAGCTGAGTGTCCAGAGATGGCAACATGGAAGGCCCCATAACTGAAGGTCTATCCAAGAAAAGGAAATAATATCATGTAGAGATAGTAGGTTTAAGGTTGTCAGTAGTTAGCTCTTGTTCTAGTAGGATTATGTTGGAGTTGGTGGCCTTGAACTAACTAAACTATACTTTATTCATAAATAAATACATTATCTCATCTTGATTGTTCTGTTGTGTGACAATACATGTGATATTGTCCTAAGGATAGCAGTTTCA
The DNA here is from genome assembly GCA_963277665.1 of Viscum album. Classification (NCBI taxonomy): domain Eukaryota; kingdom Viridiplantae; phylum Streptophyta; class Magnoliopsida; order Santalales; family Viscaceae; genus Viscum; species Viscum album. The sequence goes on along the minus strand of OY728153.1, from coordinate 1,133,969,594 downwards.
CTAAAAGTTCATATAGGATCCTTGCTATGATGAGAACCAGAAAGTTCCATAACAATGTTGTTGAACATATATTCTATGGATGAATAATTTTATTTGAGGGTAACAAATAATAGATGTTATTATGGGTGAGGACTCATAAAACATTGAGGCACCTTCTCATGGTGTGCTCCCTTGGTAATATATAGGAGGATATTATTAAAACGAGACCTGCCAGTAGGAAATCTACATTTCATAGTGTCCTTGGATGTTCCTATCTACAGACGTGTGTATCAGTCTATAGACTTTAATATTATTATAAATGGTTATTACAACCCGCACACTTTGATATACTGATGAAAACTATGACAACACATTGTTCGCGGTGAGTTAGGATATATTGGGTGCATCAAGAGTAGTACTTCATTAATAGATAACCAGAACTCACCCATGCATTCTCATGGTGATATAACAAAATTATTATGTTATTCATTCACATGGTGATATAGTTCAATGCTTTTTTAAGAAGAAAATACTACATTTCAATTATACTAATGAACATGAATAGTCATTAGTTTGAAATCAAAAAATAAAGATACTTATTATTAGAATAAAATTATGAAAAACATGGAGAAATAATTCTGAAATTAGAATAAATTTTAGATAAATACATTTCAAAATGTAAAGAAAAATCTATAAGAAATAAGAAATTATTTTCCGGATCGATATTTTAAATAAAAGAAATGAAAAGAAAATTGAAATTGTCATTTGTAATTCTGATAATTATGATAAATAATGTTGTAATTTAGGCCATATTAATGTAAAAAAAGAATAATTAATTATATTTCAAAACATATTCTGTTATAGTAAAAATAATACATATAACTGGAAGAAAATATTGAAAAAAGTAATCAAAATAATGAAATAAATAATATTTATTGCAAGCCAACTCACATGGATGTAAACTTGAGTGTGTAGATCTGCAATAAATGATACATATTAGAATCAGGGACAAAGGTGCACATAATAAGTTCCTGCAAGGGAAAATATAGGCTTGGCATATGACTAAAAAAATCCAGAATGTTCAATTTCATGAGGGATTACACCACCGTCATCATATTGATGTTGATCAGGTTATCAATATGGAAAATGATCCCCTTCACATGGATTAGTCATTATAGATAAGACTGATGTTGTAATCTAAACCAATGGATTGTTCTAATTTAGTTTGAGTTGGTTTGTAATCCCCTGCACATAGAATAGTCATTGGAGTCAGGACTCCAGCATCCACTGTAAAAAAAATAGTATAGAGGTGATCTCGAACATCTTGAAACAGTTTTTTTAGGTTACTCAAAATTCAGTGTTGTAATAAGAATAAAAAAGTATCTATGAAGAGAAATGGTATTATATTGTCAAAATAACTAAATAAAATACATGAAGTATCATTCAGATAAAATAATAAAAGGTAATACAAATCGAAACATTCAATTTGAAATAATAGTTGTATCAGAGTTGATTTTGAGTTGAACACATGGAAATAAAAATGGATTGTTTAGAAATATGTTTTATATAGAAACAAATTTGGTGCAAAATATAACAGAAACTGAATACATGAATAGCAGATATTGTACACCTTGGAGTCAAACTAAATTCAGAAAATTGTGCTAGTAAAAACATTCAATAAGTGGGTTCCTACGGTGCTGTAGTGGAAATGTATAGGTGGTTACTGGTTGATAGTAATCTAGTACCTATACAGGTTACTAATGTGGAGAAAATAGTTGTAAATATGTAACATGTACGTGATTTAATCATCAAAGAGGGTCCAGTTGCGTCTTATATGTTTTCTCACACATTTTGTGTATATTTAATACATTAATGTTAATAGTGGAAGTAAAAAATGTAAATATTTATTAAAAAATAACAAAATTAGTATTTTGTTTCATATACTAGGCAATTATATCAACAAATTTCAAATGTTTTTCTATTTTCTTAATGTAGTTTTTCTTTAAACGGGGATGAAGTTCATGATTTTTGTTGCCTCAGATTCTGGAGCCCTAAGAGTTCATTGAACCACATCTAAAACAACAAACTCGGTCAGTATATTTTCCTATATGAATAACTAACTTCAATAAATAAGTTGAAAAATTTACTATGATCTGTAAGAAGTGTAGAATTAATATGATGTTCTTAAATTTTAAAATTATAATATAAAGTTCAGTCATTATTAATCATGAAAGGTAAATCAAAATGAAAAAAATATGTAATGGCACCTTTAATGATGTAATGAAAATAAAAGATAATGAAGAAAAATAAAACATATACATGAGTTATTTAAGCTTCTAGCTAGGCTTGGGTAAGAGCTCCATGGGGAACTCTAGAATTTTCATCTCCATTTTCTTTTCTCCTCCTCCCTAATTGTATATCTTCTATATTTTTCAATAGAAGAATAAGTCAACCCCATCACAAATATCTAGCTCATGCAAAGGGTAATTTACAGAAGACCCAAAAAATTAATGGAAAGAGAAAAATAATATATATATAATGGGTATAGATAATGAATGTGGTGGATATGATATATTCATATGCAGCATATGTGGTGTGAATCTAAATAGTATAAAGAATAGTCATAACCCAAATATTCTATATGGATTAGGACCATGAATTCAATAATGGGTTGTTGAAATAAAAAATGGAATGTTGGTTTCACATTACATAGGGTATATAATTGTGAATTGTGCATAACATGAATATGAAAAATGGACATTAAAAATAATCCCTTTCACACAAATAATTTAACCTGTCCATCAAGAGAATAAAAACTATTAGCATAAATAATTGAACAAAAAATATGATTATTATTAACGAATAATAGAAAATTTAATTTTTCAAATGGAAGTAAAACATTTTTATTAATTAATATGTGTATGAAAATCACATAGTTATGAGTGATGGTAATGAATTCTATAATAACCACTTTTAATCGATGAACCTATAGACTCTGCTAATGAACTCAGTAAGCTCGGTGGACTTGGTGCTATTATTCATGCTCTCAGTAACCCTAACATGGATATGAGATGAATTATTGCATCTGTTCTTGGAAAACGTTGTCAAAACAACCCAATATTATTGAAGCAGATCCTAGAACGGGGGTCCCTAACAAGTATAACAGAAATGGGGATTTACAGTTCTATTGAAGAAGCAATGAAAGAATTAAATTTTGTTTCAGCCATAATTAAAAACAATTTAGATGGTCAAGAGTTATTATATTCATCAGCTGGGCACTTACTCCATCAGTTCCTGATGTTCAACTCATTCTTTGATGAACAATATAAACTGAAGTGTTCCCCTGAAGCAAGTTTGGAAATTAAAAAAATGAATATTAGAATTACAAAAATAAAATTTGAGAATTAATTGTTTAATAAATTTTAAAAAATACTACAATTTCATTAAATGTATAAAGATACAAACCTTGTCCCTCCACCAACTCGAATACCCTTTTGGTAACATCCTATGGGTGTGTGAAGAATGTAATATTTTTAAAGATATCTAGGTGAATGAGATGTCATCTCCTACAAAAGAGTATTCATTATTATGAAAATATAGTTAAAGAATGAATATAAAGCGGGTTAGAAATACAAACAACATTTTTAGATATAAAAAACACACAATAGCACCAATTTCATCATCTATTATTCTTGAAAAATCCCACCACCATGGAAATAGAGTCAACGAAAATTTTCCTGAAAAATAAATTCAGCCATTTTAATGTTACCTTAATTTCATTCAGGCTCGTTTCAAACATAACCTACCAAATAATAATTCAAACCAATTAATTTATAATTATAGGAGCACTAAAACACCAATAAAAATATTGAATGCATGGTAAGTAGAAAATATAACCATATAGTAACTCTAGAAACCTTGATTATCTATTGAATATTCAACCATTTCATGATCATTATTTCCAGGAATAAACAGGAGGCGCTTAACAATATTAAAAAGGGAAACTACTTGAAATATTCTTGAACTAATAATATATTATAAATCTTCTATATTGGTGTATAGTAGGAGAGGAAACTATTCCTATTTGAAGTAAGATTCAATGGTTTTTTGTGATCATTGCAGGTGAATCCATGGATGTGGAGGCGCCATCTACATTAATGGTTGTAGGTGTATCCAACATCATGTTTAGTGAAGGTCTATCCAGTCAATGTAGGTTAGAAATACAAACCACATTTTTAGATATAAAAAATAAACAATAGCATGAATTTCACCCTCTGTTATTCTTGAAAATCTCACCACCAAACAAATAGAGACAACCAAAATCTTCCTCAAAATTAAAGAAACTAAACCATTCAGCCATTTTAATGATACCTAAATTTTAATGTGGCTTGTTTCAAACATAAACTACCAAATATTAAAGATAACCAAAGTATTTCTAATTACAGGAGCAGTAAAACACCAAGACAAATATTGAATGCATGATTAGAAGAAAATATCATCATATAGTAACTCTAGAAACCTTAATTTTCTATTGAATATTAAACCATTGCATGCTCAATTTTTTCATGAATAAACATAAGGAACATAACAATATTAAAAGGGGGAACTAATTGAAATATTTTAGAACTACTAATATATTTGAAATCTCCTATATTGGTGTACATTATGACTGAAAACTAGTCCTATTTGATGTATGATTAAAAGGTTTTTCATGATCAAAGCGGGTGAAGCCATGGATGTGGCGGCGCCATGCTATATTAATGGTTGTAGGTGTTGCAAACAGAATGTTTAGTGTAGGGATCGAGTCACTGCATGTAGATAGATATTCAATAACAACTTCATAACACTCAAATATTAAACAAGGATAAATCACTGGGGAATAAATATATTAGTAACTCTTGAAACCTTTAATATCTATTGAATCTTCAACCATTGCATGATCATTGTTTTCATGAATAAAGAGGATACACATTACAATATTAAAAAGGGGAACTAATTGAAATATTTTGTAACAAATAATATATTTGAAATATCCTATATTAGAGTACATTATGAGAGGAAACTTATCCTATTCGATGTAAGATCCAAATCCTTTTCACGATAAAAGCAGGTGAAGCCATGGATATGGAGGCGCCATGCTACATTAATGGTTGTCGGTGTAGACAACATCATATTCAGTGAAGGGATCCAGTCATTGCATGTAGATAGATATTCAACAACCAGTTCATAATACTTAAAAAATGAAATAAGAATAAATCACTAGGGAATAAAGACACTATTATGAAAACAATACCTCTGGGTTATGGAAGATTTAAATTTATGAAATATAAAAATGAAAGAAGAAAAAATCAGTGAGGAATAAATCCACTATTATGAAAGAAATACTTCTAAGTCTACTTCAATATTCTGCAGCCCCCCATGAGTGTTAAAAATTGATGTTTCTACACAGGGAAGGGAAGAATCGAGTTTTGTGATTGCCAACACAAATTTTTTCATTTCTTTAGAACCCATTTCGAAGGTAATTAAAGAATCATAATTTAGTAAACAAAATCACATAATGGTCAATACATATCTGAAAACCTATTTCTAGATGTTTCCTTAGTATTATTTACTCCTATGAATTTATAGTGAGATTTTCATCAAAAAATATTGTAAAAGAATAAAAAAATCATTAATATTAATGTGAAATGTTATATTTAGAAAATAATGACATGTACTTTATGAAAATAATATTACAATTAAATTAACAAAAAAATCAAGCATTGATTAATAAGTATCTAAAATCCTAGTTGTAGTTGTTTCCTTGGTAGTCTCCACTGAAAATATTGTTAATTCTAGGGGATAATTTCTGCGATAATGTCCTGTAAAATCATAAAGAAATCAATAATGTTATGGTGAAATTATATATTTAGAATCTAATTAAAAATACATTAACAGTACAATGAAATTAACAATTTACAAAGATGCAGTGAAATTTAGAATGGTAATCGTATGATGGAATTTAAGTTTAAACGGTTTACATATGACTCCCAACGAACTTCTGATTCATTTAGTCATGAAAAAAAATTTCTTCAAGTTCTAGTTTATATAAATTTGTAATGGAATATACTGGAATGTAGGTAATAAACCCTATATCCAATTAGTGTTTATGTATTCACATACATAGAGAAAACAAATAAAACTGAATCAAATAAAACTAAAAATATTAACTTATGAAGATAAGGTATTTTTTCCATTAAATGAGGATGGAACACCTTTTGCGCAAATAGTGTTGTCAAATAATGGTAGTGTTATAGTTACGGTGGCAGACTGATCTTAGTGGAGCCCCAATAACTGGAAGGTGAAATTATTAATATTTCATTCCATATCAGAAGCTTTGTATGAATAAGTTTTAATGAATAATTTCTGAAACAAAATATAAAAGTCACACAAATAGACTTTTATATTAGAAAATAGTGCAGTGAAAATTACATAAATTCAGGTAGAAATAGAGAACAATATAGGATAAGAATGATAAAATAAGTCAATGAGAAAAAAAATTGAAACATACCAGTGGGAATACTAATATCATCACCTGAAATCGAACACAGTATGTAGGCAAGTTAATGATTTGAAACCTGGTTGATAAATCAAATCAAATAAACTGTTTCCAAAGTAAAATTGGATGAAAATGAGATTTATAATTGATACCAACAAATCATAGACTATAGATCGGCCACCAATGAGAAACAAATTATTAAAACATACTAGAAGGTGGAACGGATGAGAAGATGGAGGAGGAAGACTAATATCATCACCTGAAATCAAACACAGTAAATAGGCAAGTTCATGTATTGAAAACTAGTTGAGAAATAAATTAAAATAAAATATTGAGAAAGGAAAATTGGATAAACAATGAGAATTACCATTGATACCAACAAATCGTAGACTATAGAGTAGCCGCCAATGAGAAAAAAACATTAAAACATACCAGTATGTGGAATGGATGAGATAATGAGGGGAAATCTGGAATCACGATGCTTTTGAAGTAATAATGCAACTTAGGGGAAGATTGGGTTCAGCAGTAGTAGTAGAAGATGAATAACTATAGCATTAGGCGAGTGTGGATTTGTGGGGAACCTAGGAGGTGTTGAAGGAAATATAGAGCCAAAAATTAGGGTGGGGGATAGTTGGAAGTGGATAGACGGGCAGAATTTAGGAAGGTATATGAGATTGTGCCGATTTCACTGTAGTAGAGTTAGAAAGATACCGATAATCATATTTGGGATGAACTGTGCGGGAGACGAAGGTGGAATGGATGAGAAGATGGAGGCAAAACCCAAGGACACTAGACAAATCGTGGGTGCAATAAAACTGAGAGCTATATGCATCCGAGGTACGAGGTCGACTGAGGTGAGAGAACAAACCAAGAGAAGGCGGATGACGGAGATGGAGATCCACTGAGTGTGGGTTGACCAGGAAATCCAGGATGGCAGATGCGAGGGTTATATGTAATGACACGCAATAAACTCTGCGGGAAAGGGATATGCAGGCAGACACAGTAAGAGATACCACACGGAGATAGATGACGACCTATTGGAGAGTCTGCGGGAACCATAGGTCGGAAATATATTTGACACGACCGCAACCAAGAAAGGTAGAAAACATCGACAGTGTAGTCAATTTCTGTTGAAGGTGGTCAGTGGCGAGATTTTTGGAAATTTAAGTCCAAATTTGGAGGTGATGTAAGGAGATAGATGATCGGTAGACCTTGACCGTGATGATGGCTTCGGAGGTAGTACGCGGGATCGGTAGGTCAAGACCTGCACGTTTCTCAGCGGGAGCGAATGCAGTAGGTGGAGAGGAGAAATAAAATCCCTAGGGAGGAGTGATGTGGAGATATGGAGGATTGGAACGTAAGAAAAAAATAGACTTGGAAGCGTAGTGTATCGACATGTTTCAACTGGAAATGCAAGGATTAGTATATTTAGTAGATTTGAGATAGGATTTGTCCCTTCTGCTCCATTACAGAAGTAGATATCTCATGCCCTTTGATGGAATTGATATAGCCTAAAAAATTCCATGTCCATGGTAATGAATTTGAAAGGTCAATTCAAGGATTTCAAAGAAATAATAATCGAGCACATGGGTTTAGGGCACCATACTGCATCCTCCTAGATTAGAGATATCAAGATAAGGAGATTACATTATAGGGTAAGCGTTCATATAAGGTGACACGTCATTGCAGAGTTAACTAATTTCTCTATGGGTGCCTTGGCATGTTGTTAGATGCTATCCTTTGACTATAGATAGGCTTCACCTAATGCCACTGAGAAAGAGACATAGATGGTCACACAGTATGTGTGTCCAATTATCTCAGCTAAATATCATATTATCAAGTTAAATAAAGGTTATTCCCGATTGTGGTTTAATAATTATTCAAGGATGCATGATCACATATATTTTAAAACTATTTATTCGAGAGAATATATTGTGGGAGAGTGAATATATTTATTAGTGAGTAATGATGTAATATTTATTTAATAAATAAATAGTCATTATTCAAGGTCCAATAAATATGGTGGAGGAAATAAATAGAATGGAAAAAACAAAAGTACACGTCATGTGTATTTATATACATGCCATTTAGTTTTTCTGTGGATTTGTGAGAAATAAAAATAATGATTTAATTAAATAATATTCAGTGTAATTTTCTGGGTGCATATCAATTAATAATAATATTCTACATTTATTATTAAACATTGGGTATTACTAAGAATTAAATGAAATAAATAAATTCATTTGGGTAAATAATTAATTTTATTAATCTATATAATTAAATTCCCAATTATATTATTCTCATTAAACTATATATTCATTGTGGTTATTCACAACAGATCTAGAGAAATCTCTCAAGACAATAAGTAATTTGTTTTCATCCACGAACTCTCTCAAGCTTCAAGAGAGATCCTCCTCTACAGGATCAAGGAGGGCACTTTGCAGGCGACTCTCAAGGTGATCTAAGGTTAACATCGCAAGTGAAGTCTCTACCGTGTTAGCACCTGGAGATCCCTTCAGTGATGTCAAGAGATATGTGGATCACATGTGGATCATTTATAGAGAAATCCTACAATAGGATTGTATGATGCAATGGTAGATTACATCAGATCATGACTGGAAACATCAATTGAGAGAAAATTAAATCAAATCCATTCATTTATTTAAATTAAATTAATTATAACCAACATTTGATGATCCTATTAATGGTTCAATAACTCACATATTTTATTTTTGTCTTCATTCTATTCAAATGATCTGATATTTAATTATCGTGATGAATTTCATATTGATCATCATTAACAGAAAAAATAAGTTGGGTACAACCACCAATGTGCTTTTTCTGCATTAGAAACCTTTACTAAATTCTCCCAACTATTTGTATTCACATACTCAGAGAGTAAAAACCACTAACTCACATAGAAGGCTTAGAGAATTTCTCAAAAATTTACTTTTTATAGTCCCACATTTCATTATGAATTATATCATGTTTCTATAATACCCATAATAGATTGATAATTTTCATAGGAAATACATTCTCTAAACTATCCTCAGTCTATTGTGGCACATGAAACCATATAGAATCTAGATCTATGTTAAAAAGATCCCAATTAATAATATGGTCAAGACTAGGTTGATACTATTTTAATTGAGATACATAAAAACATTATGCTCCAAACTAAACCATAGTGTCAAATCCAACTGATATACCGCCTCACAAACCAATTATAGTATCTCAAAAGGGACAATATATTGAGGAGATAGCTTTCATTATTACAAAAAAGTGATGAATAAGACTTTGAGAGATTTTCATGAACACATGATACATTACATAAAATAACAAATGTCATCGATGATGATCCAGATATGATTTCTGATGAATATGTTCCATATCTATTTCATTCTGATCAACAGAATACTTCAATTGTCTCTTGCACAAGGTTTCATTCAACTAATAAAGTCTCACCTATTTATACCCAAAAAGATGATATTGATAAGGATTACAATACAATGATTCAAAAAGATCCATATGTATTGGGTCTTGATAATTGTTGTTATTTGAGAATTCAACCAATGGAAGGTTCTCCTCCCATGAGACAAAAAAATACATTTCAAAATCCAAATTATTTTCATCCAATTTATGTATAATCCATTTATATTTCCCATATATATTAGAATAATATAACTTAATCAGAGTCAATTAATTCCCTTGGAGATTCTATAAGGTCTCCAAAAAATGAGGTGTAAACTGTGGGTCTATATCTAATAAAATCCTTCTTAGAGCTATATATTTTAGACATGTACTACACGTTATGGGATTTAATAATAGGTGTAAAATGAGATAAGTTCGTGATTCTATCCAAAATTACATATATGGAATAACATTTACATACAATTTCATGGTAAAATTATCACAAAATACCTAACTATATAATTTAATTTCCAAACAAAAATTGTAATAGATTTCAATATGCTTGTTAGACATTGGTTCTATGCCTACCTAATAATAGGTGAGGCATCCAGAAATAAACTCCTCCACATCCATTTTTTTTGTAACCCGCCAAAACTATGATTTAAATAATTTATACATATTTTAAATTACTTGATTAACATACCATTTTAAATAATGGTATGCACCAATAAGTTCATCATGAATAACCAATGTTACAATGATATAAACACTATACCATAAAACCAAACCCTGTTATAGAATACATCCCTTAATGTTATCCTCACAATTGTGTTATTACTCATATAAACATATGTTTTATCATACATATAGTCATATTTTACATGATGAACGAAATCCAGAATAATCAAATTTGGAAAGAAAAATACAACATCACCCTAGTTGCTACAGTCCTGGAGCATGTCTGTTATAACTAGTATCAATTTTCACTAATCTAATGCATATTTTTCCAATATATTTTATGAAATACTTTTTATAGAAACAAACATAAAATTTCTTTTACCCAGTGTATACAACAACATACAGTTGAATATTTGATGGTATTCTATCCAACATTGTTTCCTTATTTTAAAATCTATTTGAGGGAAAATTTGTTTTAAACAATTATAAACCCTGAAGGCCATGAATTTATCCGCCAAAAGATATTAATTAAAGATATTAAAATAATATAATACATTAAAAATTCCAAATCATGTGTTTAGTAGTTCTACTCATGAAGATTTAATATCTATGAACCATACACAACAACATGATATTCTTGCATGACAACGCATCACAAACCCAATATCTTTTCATCAATATAGACTACATAGCCCAATCCAGATTTTAGAAACTAAAATATAAGTGATGATTTAAATCTATCCATATGTTACTAAAAGGATTTATGACTTTTCATGTTCACAAGAGATGAAAAAATTATTTATCAATGTTGACATCATTGTTTCCAAAGGTAAAGAAATTGTACCAGAAATCAGTAGTAACACTCCAATACATGGAAACTACGTATCTCAATGACATTCTTCAGAGAATTCCAAGATATCACAAATTCAATATTTTTCTAAAAAATAAAAAAACCTTATTTAGAGATTAAAAGTACAAGGAAACTTACATCATATATCCAGAAATCCACCATTGATAACTTAGAATACCGATGATTTTCCCAAAAAATAACAAAAAATATATCTAAGTTTTTCTAATGAACAAAATTTTTCCTTGAATACACTAGTATATAATCCAAAACATCACCCCAATGGAATCAAGATACCTTTGAAATATTTGATTCATCAATTCGATAAAAACAGATGATAAATTTTAATCCCAAAAGTAATCATAATAAACTCATAATGTATATATCAACTTCTAAAAACATTCATTGAAATATACTTCTTTCATATTAACAATAGCGATATCCTGGTCATAAGTCAATGTTGGAGATCCACTAGTATCCCATAAATTAATTAATAAAGTCTACAATATTTGGAATAGGATACAGATTCTTTATTTGTTCTTTTTATACTAAGATAATATACACATCTTCTAATAGTTCCATCCAACTTCTTCACAATGAGAACCATTGATGCCCCCACATATGTTCTCGGTGATGTGAACCCTTTACTTTCGAACACTTCCAAGTGTTCCGTAAATCACCTATATTATATTAGTGCCATATGATGATATTTAAGTAAGATATTATTAGACCCCAGTGGGAGATCAAATATATACTCCTCTTCTTTTTCAAGTGGAAACTCCAATAAATTGGTAGGAGAAACATCATGAAACTGGTCCACAAGGTTTGGAAAATTGATATTTCAAATTTCATCTATGGGTGACAAGGAAACTACTATAAACTGGTAAGAGATAGTTCCAAAAACTAGTATGAAGGTTTCTAATCTACTTTTAACCACTACCAAATATACTTTAAAGAGATTCCAACACCATAAAAATATTTGAAACTCACCAATCAAGAAAAACAATACATATAAGAGTTATTATTTTTCACCCAATCCATTACATGAATAAAGTCATAGACACAGATCTTTATCACAATGAAATATCATACAATATCAGTCTTATTGATTATTATCGAACATGTTACACATTTCAAGGATCAACACTCTCTCTATCCCAAAGGTGTTGATAGTTTCAAAAGAGAAGGCATCATCTCAAAATGTAAACCCATCAAATAAACGATTTGGGAACCAATAAATGAATAATACACACTCATCTAAAATGAATATTATATCAGGATAGAATTAAAAATAATCGTACCTCCCATCATTTATGGACCTGAATGGACATCTATGTTCACTTACTCAGATCCATACAATTACTTATTCACTATACTTTTCCCTTTATTACCCCATTGAGATTGTACAGGTTGAGGGGTCATGGTATTATTAGAACACTATAGTTTTCATATTTATTCCTATGAAAGTAATTCTAATCCACTCATACCAACAAATAATATGATGCTTGAGAAGAATAAGATGGCTCCCTATCACCCTACCATGGAGTAATGTGACATTATATATGATGGTAACCCATCTTGATGCAATTATGACGTGCTGTAGGTGGTGCCACACAATATCACTTCGAATGGTTGAATTAAACACAATGAAAACATCTCGACATAATTTTTGTCTGAGGAGAAAGGTTAACTAACCAAATTGTCTTATTCTAAGTTATACCACCCCTTGATAATAGGGCTACCTCCATCTCATGTTCCCATCATTGGAGTTCCCACCCATTCCCATAGGAATAATTTTTTTTGAAAACCTTTCTTATTGAGATGTCCCATTCATCCACTCTCACTGTATTAACTACATATGTATAATCCATTATAAAGAAATATTAATATTTAATTAATTTTTTTATTTTAACCATGACTCAAAAAATGAGTTCCTTCATTAATACACATAAATCAACATCTGATTAGATGAAAAAAATTTAGTTATTTATCAAAATAATATAATATAATGATATTCCACTACATGAAAAAGAATAAATCTATTATTATATGAATTCTGAACATGTGAGGATAGAATTGGTAGTTGAAAAATTATTTAAAATACTCACACACAATGGATTTGTAAATTTTTTTCTAAAATTGTAAATCCCTTATCAGAATGTTATATCCTTTAGTATAAATATTTCAAGGATCAACTTATACTCAGGTGTTGTTCCATGGATATTGAAGATTCACTTTATCCTATTTATCCACATGTATTCTATTTAGGGTTCTAAATCACCTTGAAAGATTCATGGATTCTATTTTTATAAATGAACCAAATGAAGCACTTAGATTGGTTCATCATTTATGTTCCCTCTATCTACAACTTGAAAGGACTGGAAAATACTCTAGACTAATCATTGATTCACCTATGGCACATGTGAAACCAAATTTTCAATAGGTTCCTCTTGTTGGCTGCTACATAGCCTACCCAATGAAATTCCCCATAACCAAATAAAACAACACTTAATATCACTTACTAGAAATTTAAATCTTAGTAATTTCAGTTTATCAAATCACACATATCATAAAAATGATTTCTCAAATTAAACTATTTCATTTTTCAAACCATCTATAAAAATTACAGAATTATTTTTCAAATAAATTCATTTTAATATAGTTTCAAGGATAAAATCATTATCTACAAATCAAAATTGTTTACTCAAGATGAATTATACACTCCTAGGGTAGTCCATTACGTTCTATTCATGTTATTGTATTATTATTGGATAAACCTTTAATGATTGGGTGGTAACTCTTAATTGTGTCTCTAAATAACTATGTACCCAAACTCCCTAGAAGAGGGATGTTCCACATAAATAGAATAGATACAACTTGTAATAATATATATTTTCTATTCTAAAATTTTTATCTCCTTACTACCAAGAAAAATCATGTACTTAAAAACAGGTTCCCTACAATCGGTCAAAATGATACCATTTGTAACATGTCTCATCTCCCCCGTTGTCTAAAAAAGTGATGGATGTGTTACTTGCCTTAGGAAACACCCTAGGACACCAATGGCTAAAAAAAATTCATAATGGCCTGATAAAAAATCGGGGGATGATTGACACTTTATAGATTAAACAAATAAACTATGATAACCATTACAACAAAACCTCTATATTATGCATGTGTGCCAACGTAAATCCCAATACAAAAAAATTGATGGATAATATCTGAGTATAAATGTAAACTAAGTATTAAAACAAAAGGAAGAAAAAAGTGACCGAAAAAAAAAGACACAAAACATCAACTCCGAAACTACTCTATGCTTAGAATCCAAATGCTTAGATCAGTGTATCATGAATCATCACTAAATAAGTGGGATACCATGCCTTTAACCAAGTCTCAATAGACCCAATTTTCATATACGGAACAATGACCAAGAGGGGTTGAGTCTAAAATCAATAGGATTTCCCCCAATAAATTCCAAACTTATTCTGCTAGTACAAGAATCGATGATCATAATATACATTAAATACAATAAAACAATTTAAAATTGTTTATACCAAATCCAAAATTGTTTACATACAAAATAATGCAATTCTATGGAAAATAATTTCATAATCATAAAACATTTTCTTAAATCCATTTAGAATACACATTTCATAATTCAAGACATCTACACATCCACATATTCCGACTTTGATGAATTTTACATACTCATGAGCAGTCGCTTTTCAATATACCAAGCAATCACTTCATAACCAATCAGATGTTCAATTACACCCTTAGCACTACACACTATGTTATATTTCAACTGGGCCTCATAAAATAAAACATTAATTATCACCACCTGGTACATCGAATAACCATTACAAAACCATTTTATATAATATATTACTTTGTTAAAAAAATAAAATAATATTTTCAATGTTTAATAACCAATCTATAATTTTAATGTCGTCTATTTAAAATCATGTACATAAAACACATTACAAAAAACCATATTATTTCTATAATAATACAAAAAACAAAAATAAAGATGTTTCCATAAAATAACACATTAGATTTCAAACAATTAAAAGAAACTAAATCAATTTGAATCCAATATTTCAGTTTCCAATCATGTCAATATGAGAATGAGTCCACCTTACTCTATTGAATGGATAAAACAAAGAACAACAAAAAAAATTATACAACTGATCTTAGATATTATAAATAAGTATATATACTTTATTACATTAAACAAATTCAACTAGATATAGTATAAAAACTAACAAAATTCCTGAACCTATCTTTAACTGATTATATTTTTTATTCCAAATGATAGGAGGAGAGGGATCTATGGTAAATGAAGAAGAATGAGCACATACCAGTAGATATATGTCCCCGATGGAATTTTAACCCCCTTTAAATTTATCCTAGATTAAAATAAATCACATATAAATAAATTGGATTAAAAGTATTTTTTTCCATGGGAGATTATGAGGTTAAATGAGTGACTATGGAGAAAACCCGATTTAAATCCATAAATTTCTAATCTATAATTTTCTATCCCATGGTTAGGGTGAACATTTAGTCAATATATGTTTTAACTATTCATATGTTACTACCACAAGCCACACTATTAATTGTTGTCTCCCATGGTTAGTCAAACAATGGGCCAACCGTGTATTTTCCAACATTCTAACAGATCATGGTTTCTTGTAGGCATCATCATGGTATGTTTGAACTGGGATCATGTCCAATGATCATTATTTTCACTTACATTTATTTCTTAGTGGTGTTTCATAGTTTCTAATAACCATTCTCAAATCTCGAACCTCCAAAAAAGACTTCATATCACCATAAAACTCTTCTAAACCAACTTAAACGTAACCCAAACATTATATATTCTAAAAATATATAAAATATAGAAATTTTCCTAAAACTAGGGGTCCTACAAGTTAATTCTAGACCCTACTGATCTTATCTTCAAATTTTGACTAAATTAGTTCCACATTACTTGATTAATACATTTATTATATATTATAAATATAAATATTTACAATAGTACCTCTCCTGTAGATCATTAAAGGATCCCCACCTCAATTATCTACACACATTGAGAATATTATCTAAAATAAGAACTGAAAAACACCCCCAAACACTCTTTTAGAATCCCTATAGGCTTTGTTCTTCCCAAATATTAATCTAGGAAGACTAAAGTAGATTCTTATAAGAGAAAATCCGAAGATGATGTAATAATATCAACATAGTTAATTAATATTTCTTTTTTTCCTTCACCCCATTTAAATCAATTATATCTGTGCTAATATAATAAAATTATTATCACTATTACAAATAATTATATTATGTTAATTTGAAAACCATTATCTAATTTCTTCCCATCCATTAGTAAATTTAAACATCACCCATGTTATATACATACTACGACATATGTGACTGATATATTCCCATATTCCTCACCGACTTACAATAGAGGTACTAAAAATAAGAAATTAAATGATGAAGAAGAAAATTTAAACATTATCAATGTTTTTAAATATAAAATTTATATTTTATAACAAATATTAATAATAAGTGGTCATTTTAAAAATTAACGTCCTAAAATGGGCATATAGAGACCCATTGTGAGTAATAACTTATTAAAATTATATTTAATTAGTCTTCTTTATATACATATCATTGAATTTATTTTATCACAGTAATAAAACATTTTTTTAAATTGGTACGGTTATTTAAATATGATATTATTACTATATAATAATATATTCTTACTCATTTGGTCATTATATTATGTTCTTATCTCAGATAGTTTAAAATCCTCTAAGAATAATGCTATAATCATTATTTAATGAATTATTAATAATACATAAATAATGGAAATATTTTTTAATAATAATAAATTTAAGATTTTTTTCATTTATATAAAATAGAAATACAAAGATATTCATTTTTTAATATAATCCATTCTTTTCATGAAATCATAACTTATAGATTTTGATTTTATTAACTATTTACCTTGAATCATCAACATAAGTTATATAACATTTCAATGAAATTAAATAAATATCTAAAAAACATTTAATAAATATACATTAACCATATTTAATGGATATGTATAGATCATTAAAATGTAATTAAAAATTATGATTCTTAAATATTTTTAAACAGTAAAAAAGCTTACAAAAACATTCATAGAAAAGTAACTATTTCAAAACCCATTGAACTTGTTTTTATTATTAATTATGGTAACCCTTTACCTTTAAACATATAGAACTAATCAAACCATTATAAAATTTTTGTATAATATTACTAGAAATCTTTTCCTTTTCGATATTATGATGTGATAGTCACCAAAACAACCAACGTCGACTAAAAAAAATTTAGTTATAAAATAAATATAAGATAATATATATAAAAAGTAATAATAATAGGGGAATTAATATGAAAATGGTTAGGAATAAATAAAAAAAAATATTGTTTTACATTGGAGGCTAGAGGATGCAGTAAGAGAATAAGGTATTTAGGAAGATGATTTTTTATTTTAAACCATATTTTAAATGTTTTGGATGTTTTCATTAAACTATTTATCTTACATGTCCATATTATATCTATGTTTTATTTATATATACATCAAAGTTATATATAATTAATTTTATATTATATTTTACATTATGTGAAAATTTTTGAGTGGAATATTTTGAATGTTATTTACGATGGATTTTTGACTATTTTTATAATTTTGTGAAAAGAATATTTTTTTAACATGAAATTCATGATGAAATATTAACAATGTTATGCATGTTAATTATTATGAAGATACCAATTTATATTTTCATGGCTTTAAAATGTATATTTAAATCTAATTGTTTTTAAAATATTTTTGTAATTTTTTTTGAAAAAAATAAATATATCTTTTTATTATTAAATAAAACTCATGGTACTTTTCCATATTGGTTTAAAATGACGTTTCAATGAGATTTATGAAGAATTTTTAAGAATTATTGTGGTTTATTAATGTTTTTATCTCTGAAATTATATATAATAATGGGTGGTTCTGATATATCCCATCAATTCTTTGGGTAATTATAATGGAGTTAACTTGGAATAGGTTACTCCTTTTACGGTATTGAAATTTTTTGTTTAGGTGATTCTAATTTTGGAAATATGTTTCCATTAACCATGTTGGTTATTATATTTTAAGAGTGTATGTAAGGTTTATTTTTAATGAGTGGTATAAATATGAATCCCCAATTAACTATATTTTTTACTTTTCAGACATTATAATTTATTTTGTGATGATTTATAAAATTATTTAGGTGATGAACCTGATTTAATGAGTCAGTAAATATTTAATCTAAAATTTCATATTGTCTAAAGTAACATTTTCTTATCTATTTTAACATAATAAATATAATATCATTTTCTCATTATATTTTATTCCTTACTAATATTTATATTCCAATCACACATTTTCAAAACAAATTATAGGATTTAAGGATGTATAAATATCTATAAATTTCAAAAAATGTGTTATAAAGAAATAATTGAAAAAATAAAGTGTTTCATGAATAAAAAAATACTTTCAATTTATGATCCTAGTTTAGTAGAAAAAATTTACACTACATAGATGTGTATACTTTTTTTATGTAATGGTTTTCATAAATTTCAACACAATAAAACAAAAAGTTCAGTTTAATTTAGGGAATTGAAATCCATGATCAAAATCATTTAATTATCAGTTTATTATATATGGGATGTTATACATATTAATGAAGGAGGAACATTAGGCTTTATGATTTATTCTTCATCAAGAATATATTGACAAAAATTAACCAATATATGACCCATAGATATTATAATATCTATATTGTGTAGGGGACCTCCAAATCCATATCCACCGACCAATATTGATGATAATTTTAAGATTTCTTGAGATACCACTGATAAGTGTTCCATAAACTCATGTATATTAGTGTTCACTATGATAATAATATGATCATATTCTTAATGTATATATTACCCTTAACAATAGTATCTTAGTCATTTTCTATTAGTTAAAAGATATTTTACATTAGTTGTGGGGGTTATATAGTTTTTTTAAAATTATTATTTCATAGCTACCCAAATATGTGAAAAATATTCCATCAAAAAAATATACCATCAATTTTATTGAGAAGCTACCAAAATAAGCTGATATTTTTCGGAGGTTTGAGAAGTCACTGTGATATGATCCAATTGGTGAACTCTATACTGCATCAAAATATAATGATGATCCTTTTATGTGGGTAAGAAAATATGAACCTATCCCTTATTGAGTTCCACCAGAATATTCTAGTGAGCATCTTGTTTTATAATAGGAATATAGAACTAAATTGACATCATGGACAACTTTTTAATGTCATATAATGGGAAAATTAATATAATCCTAAATCTATGTGATTACTAGAAAATGAATATGATGACTTGGGGTTTTTGGAAAAAATATTACCCTACCCTTAAGAGATTACATGGATATGGAAATGAACTCCATTTATAATGATAGTATTGGTCCGACCCTGATATTTATTTTTTGTAAAAACATGGGGACAATCCTCCAAAATTAGAATAAATATATTGACCCAACATATTCCATCCTATGGGATATGTGGGTATATTTACTTAATTCAAATCAGTGCAGGTATATTGGTATACCCCTAGTGGTGATTTAAATATTTGGATGTCCATGTCCCATTATTGATAAATAATTATACAAACTTTTATTTATATTGATAGATATATAAGAATTCCATTCAATTTCAACTAGGATGTGAAAATAATATTCAACCATAAGAATGGTGAGATGATCCTAATTTTTTAAACCACATTATATGAAAATATACTAGTCAGGTAATTCTATGGGGGAAAGGATATAATATTTATCTTATTTTTTGTTACCAGGATATTCTGATATTTTCATTCTAATACTACCTATATATGTTTGCAGAATTGTTCAGTATGACAAGGGATACCAGATATTTCTAAAATGGAAATCATAATATGTTGACTATCCTCTAAGAAAGTAACATGGATATTTAACATCACTCCACTATTAACGTCCTATTTCCACTGGTTGTACCTCCCCAAGGATAAGTTGGTTTTCGTGGCCAAGGAAGGGATGCCAAGTGCAGTCTCCTTAGAATATTTAGGAGAATCATAAGATGTACAACATTGATCATAATTAACATCAATATGATCCCTCCAGGGTGACTCTTTGTCCACTTTGGGGATGCAATTATGGTCATTCTTTATATCAATCATATAATGGGGTAGGAGGGTTCTCACTTTGAATATTGTTTTCTAATGTTCATAGTGGTTATTTTAGGAGAAACACACTTATATACAACCTCTTGTTGATAGAATAGTCAGTGGGGATTCACCTTTTAGATGTTTTCACTAGTTTGTTGAATAATTGGTGTATATATATTGAAATGGTACTCTCAGATCATTTTATTATCAAATGATGATATGGGCTCTTCAATTGTGACCAAATCCTGCTAGTTGGTGATAAAATAACCTTTATTCTATCTGAGGTGTATGTATTCTAATTTTGTGAAAATAATTATTTATAAAAAAGGGAGTTACATTGTGGGTTTGGAAATCCATAGGGAATCAAAAAGTAAACACTTCAAAATTCATTAAGACAACATCAGAAATAATATCATCTTCCTATAATCATTTTCATGGGTTAAAGATTCAAATTGAGTTCACCAGTCAACTTTATAAAGAAACCCCAAAGAATTCCCAACCATGGAAATTTAATGTCATAATAGGGAAACATCCCAATGGAATGTGGTCATTGAGACATTACCAATAACACCGTGGTATGGGAATTTATAAGTGGTTTTGAATTTGGGATTATCAAAAAAATTTGAGGGGAATTATTTCCTACTTTGAGACTCTCTTAAATATATAATATATGTCCTAAAATAGTACCATGATCCATGTTTGTGACTAGTTATCCCATTGATAGTTATTTGATTGAAACCATGAATTGATGATAACATAGTCACACATCATAGGTTCTCCATATTTTTATTTTTATTTGTTTATTATTTTATTTAAATATATATTTCTAGAAAATATGTAATATATAACTATCCTAGGAGAATTTTGGTGTTATGATGACTATATTGGGTTCATAAGAAAGGAATACTAATTATACCACTAAGGGTATTATTTAGAAACACCTAATGGAAAAAATGTTTCATTTTAAGATCAAATTAATTTGGAAAATGGGGTCTCATATTTTTATGAATCCCTGAACACATAAAAGTAGGTCAATGTCATATAGAATGTTATTTTAGAAAAAACATAGGTAAAAATGGTTGTTATGTGAATTATGTTTATGTGACACATTTTGGTTGGCCTCAATTGGAATATATCTCAATGAGTACAGGTTTTTTTCAAAATGAATTTGTTTTATTAACATATCTAGTTCTCATGGCTCATAGAAATTTATCCCACCAAGTTATACATGGACATATAAAGTATATCACCCAATGATAAGATAGTTTATAAGGAATATGTACCTAGAAAAAATATCTATAATCACTATGAATATATCCTCAAGAGGAAGGATGTGAATGATTTATTGAGGAATATTTCCCCACAATGATGGTTTCATAGAGAATATGGACCACGCGATGTTGTGGTTTTAGATACTGTGTTCTAAAAGGAGTATGGCTCGAGTGGAAGTGAATTGGGGATCCTAGATGGAATATGACATAATGAATATGGGATATAAATCATGAAATGGAAAATTTATTGTAGATGACAAACATAAATAGTTTTTATATGATATTTTAACCTCTTGTGTGAATCCTTTGTATCACTGTAAAATATGAATATAATCCCATATATTTTGATCTGCACAATGTATGGGTATTTGGTGGGACTATAACAAAACATTTAATGTCTGGAGGTATGGAAAATTCATTTTTTTTGACATAATAGTAATTGTATTAACATTCCATTCAATGAGATACAATGAAATATTGATAGGTTATTATGCTTTTTCATTCCCATACTTGGTTCATCTAATATAAAATATGGATTTTGATGAATGATATATGGATTACACCAATCCAACAAAGGTACTTATGTGTAGTTAATAAGTGATATAAACCATTTAAAGATGACTAATGTGTATTATGGTCCTTTAATAAAGATATGGGGATTACACATTTCTGGAAGATGTCTAATGGTATGTCTACATCCCTCCATTTGATATTTGGATATAATAATGAAAAGTCCTATATGGAATATGGACCCATGTGAAATAGATGGGGATTATTCAAATGATGACATGGTTTAGATTTCAAAAGATCATTGATGTTTTTTGGTGATGAAATAATCAATGGGAACATGAATAGTTCTGACACATAGATAGGAAACCCATTGCTTAATTGCTAGATGAGTGGAAATGGCTGAAAACTAAATCGTTTTCAACTAATGTGGGAATATTGATCAAGGAAAAATCACTTTTTGTGTCATCAGGATTCATACAATCATCATAAAGGGAACATGGTATTGATCACAATGGGGGATTATACATCTTTGATGAAAATTAAAATGTATATTTTATTAAGGTAATTCATTCTCATAGGGATGAAATCTTTCTTTCATGCATTGACTATATGAATATCGTAGGTTTGGAGGATTCGTTGATAATTTAGAACCTAGGATGGAGACATAGGTTATTGTTTTTCATAATATTGAATTTTGGGTGTTAATAATAACCTATAATTGGATAAGAATATTTTAGATCTCTAAGGGGGGTAAATGAGAATATGTTCACCCAAGTGTAGGGTTTGGAGGATCACACACCATAGTTACGGATGCGAAAGGTGGGTCTCCCTTGTGTAAGTCTGGTTGATGCTAGGTTTAATCTTATTTCTATTTGATGTGGTAGGGTGTGACATCTCATTGGTCAACAGTTAAGAAAATGAGGTACCCTAGTAGATTAAATGAACAATGGCTCACCATAGTGATGAAATATGGTGAACTGGTCATATTTAAAGGTGGATAGAGAAAACGATAGACCATAGTGGTGGAATTTGGAGAAGTTTCCTCAATAGTAAACGGGTATGTCTAAGTGTTTCAATAATGGGTAAACTGGTTCTGGTTTCTCCTCAATTAGAGAGTATGTAGTGGTGTTTCAGAAATTTATATACATGGTTTGAGTGATTCCCTAGTTTAGAGGTCTCCAAGTATGATCTGGATAACTGGAACCCTACTCTGTCAAGTTCACAGTGTGGTCCTTCACAATAGTTCTCATGTGTTTTAGTACATTGGGTAACTCAATAAATCAGTTATATTAAATATTCTTCTTTTTTAGGCAGAATAATTCACTTAAAGGGGTACCGAAAGACCAAGGTGAAGAGTATTTTGGGGCATCCATTCCTCATCCAATGTTATCCAAGTAGTGTAAAACGACAACCCTTGGGGTATATTTATAAATAATGAAATATTATATGGAACATTAGGATTGGGATCATTACATGGTCTATGAAAAATAATATAGAACAAAATATTGTTGCATATGTTCACATTATGCAAACAATCATTTCGATGTGGGTAGGTTCAAGGTACCTTCATACTTGAGAAGTTGTATAAACTGAAAGACTTTCCCTGGATGAATACATGGTGACCTAGTAGAAGAATATTTGGCATATAGATAGGGATTTAATAAAGTTAAAATCCTTAATAGTGTAGTGTTTTTATTTTATAATGATAAGGAATCAATTATTTTTAGAAAAAAAGTCAACAAAATGATATGAATCAAATTAAAAGGGTATAAAGTCACTACGTATAATGTTACTGAATCAGAATTTCTAGCATATAGTAGACATAAATATCAATTATTTAGATGATATATATTATTTATTTCAAAATAAAATAGTGTTTTTATAGTAGAGAAAAATATAAAAACTCCTTTATGAACAGACCTTCTATTCTAAAAAATATTTTTTATATAATTTTTTTTCCAAATTTCATTATTTTATAAGAGAAATATCAATAAAATATTTTAATTAAATTCATTTAATTATTGTTTAAATAAATTAATAATATTTATGAATTAATTAAGAAACTATAAGTATTGTTAATTTAATTATTCATTGAAAAAACAAACTATTTTTAGAAACATTGTTTTTGTATATATAATATATGATTTTATTTAAAACATAAATTCCTAAATTTATGAAGTTGAAATTGAATAAATATTCTTCATTTATGGATTAAATATTATTTTAGTTCTAATTTCTTATCTTTTTATACAAAAAAATTTAATCAATATAAAAAATGGTTTTTATAAATATCGCAATGACTATGAAATCATATTTTACAATCCTAAATTTAAATTTTTGGAAAACATTTTAATGAAAATATATTTATTTAATGAGTAATATATTCATTTAAAAATAAAAATTGGAGTTACAAAATCCATTTTTGATCTTTTTCAACCAATGTTATATTTTAATATAATAAAAGTAATTTTTTTGGTCGTTTTCCTTTAATTATCTATAAAATTACATTCGATTTTAGAATGTTTTTAAAGACATATAACTTGTAACATCCAATGATTATATGATATATTTCTCTTAAAATAAATTTAATTTCTATTATAGGTTGTGATATATAAAACCCCAAGTCTCAACGAACCATAATATAGTATAAAATTATAACCATATAGTTAAATTGGATAAGTGAATAGAAATAACAACATTTTGAAAAATACATGCATACAAGTTTAACATAATGAAATTATATTGATAAATTTGTACTAAATTTTATATAAGGGGATTATATGATTTAAAAATAATTTCTCTCCACAAAAAAATTATAATATTTTAAGAAAATAGTCAAATAAATTTCCAAAAATAGTTGAATTTTATATTGAAAAAATGAATTTTTTTTTGAAATCAGTATATCAAAGTAATCTTAGAGTTAATTTTTTAATATTTTCTAAAAAGATTTATTATTCATTGAATAGTGAAAAATTCAGATTTTTTATTCAAATATATATTTTCATTTCAAGAATTTATAAAGATTGATTTTATTTTAAAATGGTTTGAAAAGAAAAATTTGATCATTTATAATATTAATAATCAAATCAAGGTAATATATATTTATATTATAATATATTTTTCAATAAAAACTTTTATACTTAAGAAAGATTTTTTTTGAAAAAAGTACTTTACACCATGTATTATGAGTTTTATTTTAAATTAAACTATCCCACTTCTATGAATATAATTTTATAGACTGGATTCATTATTTTGAATCATCATGATCAATATTATATAATAATTATAATTTATTTCAATCTAAAATGGATTGTAAAAATCGTAAATAAAAAATACAACGACTAAGGTAAAAACATACTAATAGAGTATTTTAAATTGAGAAGAAAGTGTGAGTTTTCCAAAAAAAATTAAAAATACTATTTTATTGTAATATTATGACCATATACAACCTGAAATTCTAATATTTAGTTATTTTGAATAATATTTATTGACTGTTCATTTATTATAATTTAATGTCTTAAGAGATTGAAATTATATCCCCTCTAAAACATTTAAATGGATACCCATAATTTCTCTTATTTACACCACAATAATCCATCCTTCCTGAAAAACAACTACTAATTATCTTCTCAAATTACCTATATATTAATTAATGGTTTTTTTCATCATAAAATTTCTTTTCAAGGGCCCTTAACATGGATATAAAGGAGACCAACATAAGGTGAGGTAAATATTATATCAAAACTAATTGAAACTCTTTTTTATACCTTGTATAAATATATGATATTAATTATAAAATAACAAATTAAGAATCCTAAATATGAAAATTTTGTTTTATGCTTACGAAAATTCATTTTCAACATATTTTCCATCAAATGGTTTGAAAAATTATTTCTCTTGTGTTCGTGTGGACTACCAACTTTATATATTGATAAAAATATTTTTACAAGATTACCTATAATATTAGATTATAAGGATGTTTTTAACTTTTAGATATAAATTTTATGACGTGGTTATTATTATTTAATTATAATACAATATCTACCTTATTATCTTCTCATCCTTTGTTAGATGATAACATCTCTCATGCAAACTTATGAAGTACGACCTCTATAGAGCGATGTGATACATTTTTCATTTTTAATTTATGTAAATGGTAATGAGGATATATATATAAGTTATTTATATGTTCTTAATGATATAGTTATTGTCCATGAGTTATAAAATAATATTTATCTTTCTTTTTTTCTTATAATAGGAATATTAAAATTGATTTTATGTATACGTAAGGCATACCGTCCTCATGAACAAAGTAACCCATTCTTCTATTGATATATATAATGGATGGTTAAAAAATGTATATAATTAATATATATTATATTAGATATCATTATTAAAATGATGGGGATATGATCAACATACAATGAATGATACTGAATAACCATTGTTTCCATGAAAAATGAAATAGATGAAACCTAAAAATGATGATTTTAATAAAAAATTATTTATAAAATGGTGTGAAATTATTATTATTGGGTCATATAAGAAATTATAAGTATATAAATGATTACTATAAATTATTATAATAAATATAAATATCTTATACAAGATATTATATCTCTTTTAAGGAATGTTGAACTTGAGTCAAGAGATTTCAGTATAATTTCCACTTCCTTGACATGTATTTAGTATTATGGACCTATATATTTTTATATGGTGAATATAATGCCCCATAGCTATATTTATAGCGAAAATATATATATATACATATATACTGGTTAATGTTTCAATTCATGTTAATCTTTATGATTATTAAATTTCCCTCCCATTTTTTTAATCAATTATATAATGGTTTAAAGGATAAGAAGATATTATTTATATCTAGATAATGTATATTTTTATTAAAGACACATATTTTTCTCAATTTTTTTAGAAGAGTATTTTTTATTTTATAAAATAATTAATTAGAAAAAAATTATGTTATCATTTAATTTTTTAATTGTTTTAACAAAAAATCTTATTTTTTTTGAAAGGTTCATATATACATTCTTTAGAAAAAGTCCTAAAGAATGTTAATTTAGGAAATATATGATGTTAATTAATGTTCCCACTTCCATAAAAATTTTACACAATTTATATTAATTTATATTATTTCCATGGTTTAATAAAAAACTCTCTTATAAATCATTATTTTAAGGATTTTCATACATTTTATATATTTATCCATAGGAAATGGATTTTAACAATACCAAGTGCATCTTTATAAGTTTTAACTATTATTTATGTTAAGAATAAGAATGGTTCAATGAAAATATGCATTGATTATCCTGAAATTATAAGATCATGATCAAGACTAATTTTCTTCTTCCATGTATTTATTAGTATTTTTTCAATTATTTATGAGCAGATTAATATTTTCCTAATAATGGTATTTGTTCTTGATATCATAGATTAAGGGCCAAGATAGATCATATATCCCAGACTACCTTCCATAAAATGTATGTTCAATATCAACTTATGTGGATTCCATTTTCCCATACTAATTCCACCTATTTTCAATTTATTAATGAATAAAATATTTAGTGACTAACTTAATCATTCTATTGTAGAATTTATAATTAATATTCTTATGTATTCATGAATTAATGAAGTTCATTATTCTTGCATGAATATTGTAATGAAAACACTATAAAATGAAAATCTATATAAAATATTCAATAGATGTGATATTTTACATTATAAATTTTCATTTTTTGGGTCATATACATTCAAGTAAGGTTTTAGAAGGGAATATACCAAGGATGAAAGCTTTTGGACATTGATGCAGAGCAACCATAGTGACAAAAATCCATATTTCTCTAGTTTTGGATTGATATTATCGACATTTATGAGATATGTTTCACGACTATCCAATCTGATCATCATGTTTACTTGAAATGGATCCATATTACTATGTAAAAATTAATATGAGGATAATTTCAAATAATTAATGAGAAGTTTTTTCATCATGATTAGAATTACAATACCCAATAGTAGAGAATGTATTGTGATATAAATAGATACATAAAAAATGGTGAAGATGTGAATTAACCTCTAGAATGATATTATGATAGATTATTTCATAAAATGATGGTTCTTGAAAAAAATTACATAAATATTTATTGTAAACCCCTAATAGTTTATGATATATTTCTTTTCAAATAAATATAATGTTTTCAATATTGTGTGATATTAAAAACGCCAATTCCAATTGAACTGTAATATAGTACAACCATACAACCTAGACATTAATTTTCAATATTTAATTAAAATGAAGACATTCTAAAAATGTATGATTATTATTTCTATATAAATAAGTGATCGTTTTTCTTGTAATTTCATTATATTCTTAAAAAAATTAATTTCCTAAAAAATTATTATTTTTGGTTTTTTTCAACGAATTATATAATTAATTATTATTCACTATTATCCCCAATTACATACCCAAGTGAAAAAGGGACATGTGGGGTGTTGAAAAAGTCTCTGTAACATCCTAGGTAAATAAAGAATAATACACTCTCATATTTATTAATATTTACGAATTAAATATTAATTTTACTTTAAAGGGGTTGTTATGTTCGATAGCATACCCGATAGGTGACAAAGAGTTTCTTTGAAATCTTACGTTGCACACTAGCAATAAAATAATATTATTTTAAATGGTAGTTAACACATAGCCATTTTGTTGGCAAGAATGAATAGAAATAACTAAAATATGATTATATATGTTTGTTAAATCTTGAAAAGTTTTGGTTTTCATAAGACTTTTATCAAGAGAATCAAGACTTTATTTCAATCTGCTAACATTTCCATATTAATAAATGACACACCTCGTGGTTTTTTTAAATGCTCTAAAGGTGTTAGACAGGGCGATCCTCATTCGGACGTTCTGTTTGTTATTGTAGAAGAATATTTTAGCAAAGTCATTCATAATCTGGTTGATCAAAATAAACTTAAACCCATTCAGGTTGCTAGAAACCTTTCTGTCCCCACTCACCTCCTCTATGCTGATGATATTATTTTGTTCCTAAAGGGTGATCAAAGAAATATTCAATGTCTTAAATGAGCTATCTCTCATTACGAAAACCTTTCTGGGCAATCTATTTCCTAGAACAAATCTCATATTTTCTTTGGAAAAAATTTCTCTGTTTGAAGAAAATCTATTATCACCAATAATCTTGGAATTAAAGAAGGTTCTTTTCCCTTCACGTACTTGGGCGTGTAACACCCCGATCTTCCATGATACGCTTCTCATTCAATAATGTAATAGCTTGCATTGTACACAACATCAAGTTCTAACACACTGCAACTAATCAAAGTAGCTGTTATGAATAGTAATAACCACCTTTTAAATTTATAGAAATTTTATATTTAAAAATGGACTTCATTTTTTTATTACTAATATTGAAATTATCCAATGTTGAATTTTTTGTAATTTTCTGAGAACTTGAAAATTTTTATGAATAGTGAAAAATACATAAAACAACATTTTTAATCAAAATAATTTTTAGTGATAAGTTTTACTATTGAGTGGTTTTAAAGTATAATTAGAATATATTTTTACCATTTTATCCAATGGTGGTCATTAGAATTAATTTCACTTTGAAATTGGACATAAACAATTGTCAATCTTTTGATATAAATTGCTTCTTAAAAACACGCTATTTGTTGTGACAGCGGGAATTAATTATAAAATTAATTAATGAAAATTATATATTTTTAATTTCATAAAATAGACATCATTTTTGAATTCGGAATATCAATTAAAGATTAGGGTGAAATTTTGGCATTGTTCTGAAAAACTTCAATTTTTGATGAATAGTGAAACCACTAAGTGGTAGTTAAATAACTGATTTTTTGTTTAAATGAAATATTACCACTTCTGTTATTTGATTTTCAAAAATCCTACATACATGGTTTTCATTAAGAAGTAAAATGTGGTTCAATGAGATTAAAATAATTTTTTGGTGAATAGTATCTTTTAAGTTCTTAATCGCGATTAGAGGTAATTAGTGTAGTTTAAGGTAAAAATAATGTTTTAATAATATGGGATGAGCTTGAAACATTTCCTACCCTCATTGGATGTGCCATGGCCGACCAAGAAAATCAATGGGTCAACTTGGGGACCCCATGGAGACACTTTAGTTGGAAAATGACATAAATACCTTTTATTTAATGTTAAAGAAAAAAATGACACAAACATGAAATGTTTTACTAAAACAATTTTTACATGGGGTTATACAAGTCATATTTTTGATTATAAATAGTCATTGGAAATATTAAAAGATTTCATACATCATAGTATTTTTTTAATAATTTTTATACATTAAATAAATTAAATTATTTATGACATCTTGATGATGCAGCGATGACCTCATTATTTAACGATTTAAATAAAATGAGAAGATAATGTAAACTCCAAGGCTTACACTTCTCCAAATCCTATTGTATGAGTAAATTTAGAACCCTTATCACCTTATCCTCTTATTATACAAGTTTGGGACCTTTAGAATCTGAAAAGCATTGTATAATAGAATAACATTTCATTACTTTCCAAAAGTGCCCCTCCTCTCCACTTATAAAAGGCCCCCACCACTCCCACCTTATTCACACCATCAAGCCATTTGGCTCGCCCAACCTCTGCCCAAATACTCTCCCAAAATCCCTCAACTACTCCTAGAAGCCTCACTTTGGGCATAATTCTTCCCAAGGAATCCTTTGTCTCAAATCAAAAAGAGTTACCCGATTTTTAAGGTAATGTATTCTCTAATGTTGTTTTGTTTTATTTTGCTTCTCCAACCCCTTAAACTGTTTTCATTACTTTCTTTTGTAACAAAACCAGTATCTACAATATACTAGGATGTTTTTATGATATTTATTTGGTTTACACTTACACACACCTACGTCTAATGGTTAAATAACATACTGTTTCTGTGGGTGGCGAAATACTGCCTCACGAAACGATGATTGTTCAAATTCTTTTAACACCTATAATAGTGGCAATTTTGATGAAACTATTTTCATATATGATATATATATTATGTTTATGTTTTCCTTATGATTCTTTATTTCTCATTTATGGCATACTTTATGATTTCCATCATGGGTAAACGCGATATTTACATTTTAGGAAGTGCGGACTACCGCCCCCTCAAAGTGATGTGAATCGTTAATGCCATGTGTGGTATGTATAAAGGATGGAGTAAATTATATTATATAGGATATTATACTGGAACTATATTATACCTTTATATAATTATGATTTCATTCCATTAAATACGAAATAGAAATGAAAATAGCGTTCATGCGTACGTACGGCTTACCGTCTCCATGAACGGTGCATTTCATTTATTACCTCTAAATGTTACGTAATATTATGAATGAATGTATATAATGGAATATATGATATATATGAAATCTAAATCATGAATATAATTCTTGAGATAATGGATATTCTACCACATAAACAACTTGTAATTATAAGAAGTTTATTGTTGACTCAAGTACCAAAGATCGAAAAAACGACCGTTATTAACTTAAATAATTACATAATGTTCATAACATGGTAATAAGTGATATAAAAGGAATAATGAACATAAAAAAGGTTCTTAAGTAAATAGAAATTAACTCTAGTTTATTATTCAGGAGTTTAAATAACGGTCGAGTCAGGACAAGACGCAAGGTAAGGGAATTTCTTAACCCAACTTCCATTATTTGGGTAAATCTCCTACTTTAAAATTATGTCATGATATTATTATTTCTTATTTTGTATTCTTTATGTGTACCTATAGTGAATACACATAATAGATCTATTTTATTTTAAAAATGATCTTTTTAAGGACTTCGTCTCAATCTCCTTTCATTGAGGCATATTTGGTTTTACACACAACTTTCTTTTATACGGTGTATAAACCCCTTTGACTTTTATGTTTATTCAAAAGGAATCTTTTTTATATGAAGCGTTTTACTTAACGACAAAAAGGGAATGTTTTTCTTTCCGTACTTATGCAGCGACAATGACTTCTCCGCCGCCATGACCATTATTTGAGTTTCAACATCCTCTACAAGCCATCATTTTTTTTAATGAAAAATAAATACAAAGATCTAAATTTCTTTTATTTTGGTATTGAAAATTGTTTTGAAAGCATTTGTATTATATCAATGTGCTGTATTGATATCTTGTGATTGAAAAGTGGAAATGTTATGTTTCCTTTATGCATGTTTTATGTGATACGATTATGTTATGGTTTATGATATGTTTAAACCTATTCATATGAGGAATGCATTGGACTTAATAAGTGACGGGTGGAGCCCGCTATAGCTCCTCGATGCATCGGTAGGTCTCATGAGACAACTAGACGTGGAATTGGCCGAGGCCCTTTCCCTATTTGATTTGTGATTTTGGCCGAGGACTTAATCATTTTAGACGTCTTGGCCGAGGCCTTGACAAAATGTTTCAGAATGTATGGCATTATGCATTCCATCATTATGAAAGTGGTTATTGATATTGCATGTGATTATTCGACCAGTAGAATATCCATGTGAAGAAGTAAATGGCATTATCTCATTTTACTTTTGCCATATTATGTTGAAGTTCATGTTTAAAAGGCTTTTGTTTTAGTTATACATTGCCTTAAATGTTAATTTTGATTTATGAAAGCTTCCGCAATATTGTTATCCTTATTGAGCATCTGAGATCACCCCTTTCAATGTTTTAATATTTTCCAGGATGTGAAGAAGTAATTTATGAATGACCTGTAGGGATAGTCAGAAGCGGATATGAGTGTGGACTATGAAGACTTTGTTATTAGTTGTTCACTTTAAGATGTAATGTAACATTTATAAATGTATATAGTGTTTCCAAAGCTACTAAACTAATCGGTCTTTCGAGATTTGATCTTTTGTGATCATGCCAATGTTATGAAGTAATGCACCAACTCTGGGTAGCTGGGGTCGGGGCGTTACAGTTGATATCAGAGGCAGTTTAGTACTAAACTTGGAAGATAGATTTAGATAAACTCCGATTAGAGCACATAGCCCAAAGATAGACTTTAAGGATTAGTATAGAAGAACTTCCTATAATTTTGTTATTATATAGATTTTGTGAGTTTTCCGAGCAATATGTCCCTGTCTGGATACGAGCAAGTAGAGGCGGCCCTGGCACAGATGTACCTAGGGGTAAAACCCGAAAACACCGCTTTGAGCTAGACTCGAACGGGAACTGGTGCACGAAAACGGGCCTTGTTGCACTCTTGGTTACGACACTCCCGGGGGATATGCTTTGGATAATTCTCATTTTTTTATAAACCACTATGAATGGTTATGAGTATATAATTCCTCAAAAAAAAATTTTTATGGATTATATCCATAAATAGTTCAATTTATGTTAAGTATCTTACAAGTATGGAATTATGTATTTTGATTTATAAACTAATATAGTTTATGCCATTGTTTAGAAATGGCGCCTAGTGGAAGGAATGGAAACCGTATCAATGCACGCACTCCGTGTAAGGATTTCCCTCCTGCTCAAGATAATTATTGTGGAGCTGAAGATACAACTGGTGCTGATCAACTAACTACCATATTGGGACAACTCACTCAGGTTATGAATAATAACCTTACTCGTATGGAGCACCCTGATCCGCAACGTGGAGGATCAATGTTAGACCGCTTCATGAGGCAAAAACCACCAACATTTAATGGGGGTACAAATCCTTTAGTAGCTGAGCAATGGATAAACTCCTTAGAGAAAATATTCCACGCCTTGGGGAGTAGTGAAAGGGAAAAGGTTATCATGGCAGTTTACCGCCTCACTGGAGATGCTGATCAATGGTGGTCATTGATTCAAAACACAAAGGAATATGATGACATATCGAATATGGAATGGAGGGAGTTCAAAGATCTTTTCTTAGAAAAATACTTTCCTCATGACCATAGAGCAGATATGGAAAGGCAATTTCTGAGTCTGAAACAAAAGGAGGATGAGAATGTCACAAAGTATGAGGCCAACTTTACAAGGTTAGCGAGGTATGCTACAGATTATATACGTAACCCAAGAGGTAAGATTGATCATTTCTTTGTTGGGTTAAAACCATTTCTCCTTCGATCTTTAGTATCACAATCGTTCTCAACATACGAAGATATTGTCTCATGTGCTATCAATACAGAAAAGGAATTCTCTAAGTCTTATGACAACAAAGTAAAGCAAGAGAAGAAGAGAACGGTGGAACAAGAGACAGATAAAGGGAAAAAGGGAAAGAATGATTTTCCATTATGTGATAATTGTGGGAGGAATCACCCTGGTACTTGTCTAAAAGGAATGGCAGTTTGTTATAAATGTGGGGAAAAAGGTCACCAGGCGCGTGATTGCAAGGGAAAGAAAGAGGCTATCAATGTTGAATGCTACAATTGTAGGGAAATGGGGCATTATGAAAATGAATGCCCTAAGCGTCCGGGAAACATACCTCAGAAAAGGCCAAGGGATCAAGGACAATCTTATGTTGTTACTACAGTTGAAGCAAAATAATTAATGTATTGGTGCCTTTGGACTCATGGATTATATTCTGGTTATTAGAATAATGTGATATATATATATATATAAGGATTGTACTGCAGTACTTGTTGATTTCAGTATGGTTTTAATATGATGAAGGTAATTATATATTTAGTATGTGACAATAAGAGAAACTTTACTTTGTTTGGGGAATCTGATAAATTGATTTTGGAATTAAGAGACCTTTTAGAGAAAGTCTGTACAGAGGTATTTTGGATAACTATAAAGGTTGGAGTGGATTAAGTTGATCTTTGGATAGTATTGTTTAAGGTTAAAAATTTATGAAGATTATTTTTGAATATTATAATATTATAGTTTTAGGAAAAGGACAACCTGTAGGGTGGGGCATAACCTGTCACGTCGGACAAAGCTGCAGGAATCGAACCCACAATCGTAGTGCGACAGGCCTTTATTTCCTACCACTAGCCTACAGGAAGTCCCTGGTTATTACAAAATAATTTTACTAATCTAAATGGTATGTGTTAACATTTGGAACCTTATACAATTAGGATAAGTATAATATTTTTGAGTCTATTATCTTTTTGAGTGAAAGATGAGTTGAAGGTTGAAACTCTAATTGTCAAGAATAAATATATATATACCTATCTCTTATTCAATGAATAAATTAATTCTTAAACTTTAGTAAAGGGATATTAAAACCAAAAAATGTGTTATCCTAATACCTTATGTCTTGTTGAACTGGTGATATTTTAAATCAACATAGATTGAAGTCTTTGAGGCCCTCAATTTGACAGTTGATTGTGATTGATGACCTCAATCACTCCCTACAAATATTTATGTTTTTCATCCAATTATATGTCTTTAATTTCCACCAATGTTCTCCTAATCGATATCATAATTGGGTGGTGACTTTTTCATTTCCATTTCCCTTCTTATTAAGGCTAAATTTTATTAATCTTATTTCTGATGTGGGTTTTCCACAAAGGTATTTTCTCTTTTCAACCTTTTATTTACAAAGAAAAATTTCAAATTGTGGGAACGCAATTTATTGAAGGAGGGGAGAATGTAACACCCTGAGCTTCCATGATACGCTTCTCATTCAATAATGTAATATCTTGCAATGTACGCAACATCGAGTTCTAACACAATGAAACTAATCAAAGTAGCTGTTATAAATAGTAATAACCACTTTTTAAATTTATAGAAATTTTATATTTCAAAATGGACTTCATTTTTGTATTACTAATATTGAAATTATCCTATATTGAATTTTTTGTAATTTTCTGAGAACTTCAAAATTTTTATGAATAGTGAAAAATACTTAAAACAACTTTTTTAATCAAAATAATTTATAGTGATAAGTTTTACTATTGAGTGGTTTTAAAGTATAATTAGAATATATTTTTACCATTTTATCCAATGGTGGTCATTAAAATTATTTTCACTTTGAAATTGGACATAAACAATTGTCAATCTTTTGATATAAATTGTTTCTTAAAAACACGCTATTTGTTGTGGCAGCGAGAATTAATTATAAAATTAATTAATGCAAATTATATGTTTGGAATTTCATAAAATAGACATCATTTTTGAATTTGGAATATCAATTAAAGCTTAGGGTGAAATTTTGGCATTGTTCTGAAAAACATCAATTTTTGATGAATAGTGAAACCACTAAGTGGTAGTTAAATAACTGATTTTTCGTTTAAATAAAATATTACCACTTCTGTGATTTTATTTTTAAAAATCCAACATACATTGTTGTCATTAAGAATTAAAATGTGATTCAATGAGATTAAAATAATTTTTTTGGTGAATAGTAACTTTTAAGTTCTTAATCGCGATTAGAGGTAATTAGTGTAGTTTAAGGTAAAAATAATGTTTTAATAATATGAGATGAGCTTGACACATGTCCTACCCTCATTGGATGTGCCATGGCCGACCAAGACAATCCATGGGTCAACTTGGGGACCCCATGGAGACACTTTAGTTGGAAAATGACATAAATACCTTTTATTTAATGTTAAAGTAAAAAATGACACAAACATGAAATGTATTACTAAAACACTTTTTACATGGGGTTATACAAGTCATATTTTTTATTATAAATAGTAATTGGAAATATAAAAAGATTTCCTACATCAGATTATTTTTTAATAATTTTTAGACATTAAATAAATTAAATTATTTATGACATCATGATGATGCAGCGATGACCTCATTATTTAACGATTTAAATAAATTGAGAAGATAATGTAAAATACAAGGAATAAACTTGTCCAAAGCCTATTGTATGAGAATATTTGGAACCCTTATCACCTTATCCTCGAATTATACAAGTTTGGGACCTTTAGAATCTGAAAAGCATTGTATAATAGAATAACATTTCATTACTTTCCAAAAGTGCCCCTCCTCTCCACTTATAAAAGGCCCCCACCACTCCCACCTTATTCACACCTTCAAGCCATTTGGCTCGGCCAAACTCTGCCCAAATACTCTCCCAACAACCCTCAATTACTCCTAGAAGCCTCACTTTGGGCATAATTCTTCCCAAGGAAGCCTTTGGCTCAAATCAAAAAGAGTTACCCGATTTTTAAGGTAATGTCTTCTCTAATGTTGTTTTGTTTTATTTTGCTTCTCCAACCCCTTAATCTCTTTTAATTACTTTATTTTGTAACAACACCAGTATCTAAAATATACTAGGATGTTGTTATGATAAGGATTTGGTTTAAACTTACACACACTTTCGTCTAATGGTTAAAGAACATACTGTTTCTGTGGGTGGCGAAATACTGCCTCACGAAACGATGATTGTTCAAATTCTTTTAACACCTATAATGGTGGCCATTTTGATGAAACTATTTTCATATATGATATATATATTATGTTTATGTTTTCCTTATGATTCTGTATTTCTCATTTATGGCATACTTTGTGATTTCCATTATGGTTAAACGTGATAATTTCATTTTAGGAAGTGCGGACTACCACCCCCTCAAAGTGATGTGAATCGTTAATGCCATATGTGGGATGTATAAAGGATGGAGTAAATGATATTATATATGATATTATACTGGAAATATATTATACCTTTATATAATTATTATTTCATTCCATTAAATACGAAATAGAAATGAAAGTAGCGTTCATGCGTACGTACGGCTTACCGTCTCCATGAACGGTGCATTTCATTTCTTACCTCTAAATGTTACGTAATATTATGAATGAATGTATATACTGGATATATATGATATATATGACATATAAATCATGAATATAATTTTGGAGATAATGGATATTCTACCACATAAACAACTTATAATTATAAGAAATTTATTGTTGGCTTAAGTACCAAAGATCGACAAAACGACCGTTATTAACTTAAATAATTACATAATTTTCATAACATGGTAATAAGTGATATAAAAGGAATGATGAACATAAAAAAGGTTCTTAATTAAATAGAAATTAACTCTAGTTTATTATTCAGGAGGTTAAAGAATGGTCGAGTCATGACAAGACGCAAGGTAAGGGAATTTCTTAACCCAACTTCCATTATTTGGGTTAATCTCCTACTTTCAAATTATGTCATGATATTATTATTTCTTATTTTGTATTCTTTATGTGTACCTATAGTGAATACACATAATAGATCAATTTTATTTTAAAAATGATCTTTTTAAGGACTTCGTCTCATTCTCCTTTCATTGAGGCATATTTGGTTTTATACACAACTTTCGTTTATACGGTGTATAAACCCCTCTGACTTTTATGTTTATTCAAAAGGAATCTTTTTTATACGAAGCGTTATACTAAACGACAAAAAGGGAATGTTTTTCTTTCTGTACTTATGAGGCGACAACGACTTCTCTTCCGTCGTGACCATTATTTGAGTTTCGGCTTCCTCTACAAGCCATTATTTTTTTTAATGAAAAATAAATACAAAGTTCTAACTTTCTTTTATTTTGGTATTGAAAATGGTTTTGTAAGCGTTTTTATTATATCAATGTACTGTATTGATATCTTGTGATTGAAATGTGGAAATGTTATGTTTCCTTTATTCATGTTTTATGTGATACGATTATGTTATGGTTTATGATATGTTTAAACCTATTCATATGAGGAATGCATTGGAATTAACAAGTGACGGGTGGAGCCCTCTATAGCTCCTCGATGCATCGGTAGGTCTCATGAGGCAACTAGACGTGGAATTGGCCGAGGCCCTTTCCCCATATGATTTGTGATTTTGGCCGAGGCCTTAATCATTTTAGACGTCTTGGCCGAGGCCTTGAAAAAATGTTTCAGAATGTCTGGCATTATGCATTCCATCATTATGAAAGTGGTTATTGATATTGCATGTGATTATTCGACCAGTAGAATATCCATGTGAAGAAGTAAATGGAATTATCCTAACACCCTTTTTATTAAGAAAAAAAAGAATGTATCTTTTTAATTGGGTTGAGAGGGAACTAATTACATGGTCTGTATGCCCAGAGGCACATAAGCCCGTGTAATACATGGCCTGAAGGCCCTTACATGGTCCAAAGGACCCATGATCCATAAGCCTAGAATTGAATGGATTGAACGCCCACTTTTGAAGGCTAACAATAGCCTGTGTCACCCCTACCACCCCAAGCACAACACCACCAGCATCACCCATAGGCATGTAATATCTTATTTTACAATTTTTAAAATGTGTTCTTCATTAAATAATAAAATAAACATGTTAATTCATCAAATAAGTCTACCCTTTGATACTATTGTTGGGTTTTTGGTGTCTATCATATGGACATGCACTACTGGGAATAGGTCTCTTGGTCATGGCTATAGCCTATAGTCATGTTTAGGCCACCCATGGAGTCTATTGTCATCACAATATCCCCCACAACTACTCTCGCAGTCTATGATTGGGGTAATAGGCCTTTGCTAGCTTCTTCCACATGGACTGGCCACATGGTAGCTATACCCACAACAATAGCCATGATCATCGATTGTGGCTACAAGTTGGTGTTGCTGGGACTCGAACTCGCCCCACGTGGTTGGAACAAAGCATACTTACCACTTCACTAAACTTTTATTAAGTAAATATGTATACAAATATGTATTTATATATATATAATACTTTATAAATATATTTAATTATTATTATTAAAAACTATTGCCATGGAAAACCATGTCTATCGACCCCTGTAGCCACAATTCTCTTTGCCTATGGTTATAGGGTCAAGATTCAAAGACCCATAGCCATGGTTAGCCCTAGACTGTGGCTATAAAGCTCTCCCGGACACCCTATAGTCATGATCAGAAGTGGATCATGGCTATATACCCATATAGCCATGCTCCTACCCCTGATAGTGGCCAGAGGGATTTTCTATGCCCTTCCCATAAGAAATATTTTTCTCATGCGGGCTTGGGAAACCCCTATAGCCTCAGTTATGCCTGACTATGGCTATAGGCCCATGGCCATAGGTTACAATTTTTCACTAGTGATGGAAATAGAAGAAAAACCGAAATAGATGATCTATCCTTGATAGACTCAATGTGTAATCTAAATGAAGAACATTAAATGTGTACCTGGAGTACAATAAGATATATCTTGAACCATCGATGGAGTATACTTGATGAAGATCACATGAGAAAAAGAAAAAATACTCCTACATCTGAAGGCAGTACACCGACCTACAGATCTCGATCTTAATCAGAAGACTCTCATACACTTGAAGAGGTGTTAATGTCTCCATAGAGGGTGATGAACAAACTATGAGAAGGAAGAGAGCATAGAAAGGCTTGCATACAATTTTTTGTTCACAATATGAGGGATATCATCCCTTTATATATCCATCCTTGATGTGTTTCATTTAATGAAATGCATCATCCATATTCAACGTATTGACATACGATAATTCCCATTGTTATTAATTCATTGAACCCATTCAATGAATATTCAAGCTATTTAATCTATTTATAATAGATTATTATCAATGAAACAGTGTGGAAGATAAATGAACTTAAATTTAAATATTACATTAAA
The DNA here is from genome assembly GCA_963277665.1 of Viscum album. Classification (NCBI taxonomy): domain Eukaryota; kingdom Viridiplantae; phylum Streptophyta; class Magnoliopsida; order Santalales; family Viscaceae; genus Viscum; species Viscum album. Next base: position 1,133,928,494 of record OY728153.1, on the reverse strand, counting down.
TATTTTAGTGCATATTCAAAAATTGGTTGTTCATGTCTATAAACGTGTGTATTGGTCTCCTAACTTGAGATTATTATTAATGTATATAATTGTGTACGTAATTTGATGCACGATGAAAACCATGACAGTTTATCTGGTCTAAACAGCCTAAAGGCCATATATATTTATTTATTATTGGATAAATCTCTTTTAAATTGGGTTTAGAGGGAACCCTTACATGACCTGTAGGCCTAGAGGCATGAGGCCTAGCATATGACCTAAAGGCCTAAAGACTCGACTACACTTGCACTACAAAAAACCTGACATTTGCGACGGGTTATTTGTGACGAGAAAGTGTTTCGTCGCAAATAGTCCATCTGAAGGGACTATTTGCGATGAGACCTCTTCCCGTCGCAAATAGTTAGTTATTTGCGATGGGAAGAGGGTATCCTGTCGCAAATAGTTTGGTGTGCACTGCGCGCCAAACCGCATGAAGGGTATTTGCGACAAGTGGTTTTCACCCGTCACAAATACCCTTCAGAGGGTTTTCGTATTTGTGATGGATCCCATCACAAATACCCCTTCGGTGGTTTTGACATTTGCGATGGGTCCCGTCGCAAATACACCTTTTAACCGCCGCCCCCTAATTAATAGGTGTTTAACATTTGTGACAGGCCCCGTCACAAATACCCTTTTAACTACCGCCACCTAATTAATAGGGGTTAGTATTTGTGACGAGATTCTCGTCGTAAATAATCTAACCTATATATACCCCCATCCTTTTTTTTCATTCCAATCTCTCTCAACTCCTCTCTCTCTGAACTCTCATATTTCTCTCTATTTTTTTTCCAAAGTTTAAAATTTCACATCGGAGCGATTTTCAAGCATTGCAGCGTACGCAAGATCATGTTTTAAGGTATTTATCTATTGATTTTATTTTTTAGTTAATTCATTTAATTTTATGTTAGTTATAATTATTGCTAATTAACGATAACTAAATTAAATTAGAATTAGATAGTTTTATTTTGCATTATTTATTTGTACAAATATGTTGTTTCATTAGTAATAAATACTAATAAATAGTAATAAACTGTAATAAATAGTAATAAATAATAATAATTAGTAATAATTAGTAATAAATAGTAATAACTAGTAATAATTAATAATAATTAGTAATAATTAGTAATAAATAGTAATAAATAGTAATAAATAGTAATAAATAGTAATAAATAGTAATAAATAGTAATAAATATTAATAAATAGTAATAATTAGTAATAATTAATAATTTTTTTGAATAGATTTGAATAATTAGGAACAATTAGTAATAATTAAGAATAATTAGGAATAATTAAAAATAAATCTGGATAATTAGGAATAATTATTAATAATTAATAATAATTTGTAATTAATAGGTATAATTAGTAATAATTATTAATAATTAGGTACTAAGTAAAAAATAGTAAAAAATAGTAATAATTAGTAATAATTAGTAATAAATTCAAATAATTATGAATAATTAGGAATAATTAGAAATAATTAGGAACAATTAATAATATTTTGTAATAAATAGGTATAATTATTAATAATTAATAATAATTTGGTATTTATTAGTTATAATTAGTAATAAATAGGTATAATTAGTAATAATTAGTAATAAATAGTAATAAATAGGTATAATTAGTAATAATTAGTAATAAATAGGTATAATTACTAATAAATAGGTATACTTAGTAATAATTAGTAATAATTATTAATAAATAGCATTGAATAGTAAAAAAATAGTAAAAAATAGTAATAATTAGTTATAAATAAAAATAATTAATAATAAATAGGTATAATTAGTAATAATTAGTAATAAATAGGTATAATTAGTAATACATAAGTATAATTAGTAATAAATAGGTATAATTAGTAATAATTTGTAATAAATAGGTATAATTAGTAATAAATAGACATAATTAGTAATAATTAGTAATAAATAGGTATAAATAGAAATAATTAGTAATAATTAGTAATAAATAGGTATAATTAGTAATAATTAGTAATAATTTGTAAAAATTGGTATAATTAGTAATAAATAAGTATAATTAGTAATAAATAGGTATAATTGGTAATAATTAGTAATAAATGGGTATAATTAGTAATAATTAGTAATAGATGAGTATAATTAGTAATAAATAGGTATAATTAGTAATAATTAGTAATAAATAGGTATAATTAATAATAATTAGTAATAATTATAAATAATTAGTAATAATTAGTAATAAATAGGTATAATTAGTAATAATTAGTAATAAGTAGGTATAATTAGTAATAAATAAGTATAATTTGAAATAATTAGTAATAATTAGTAATAAATAGTAATAAATAGTAATAAATAGTAATAAATAGTAATAATTAGTAATAATTTTCAACCCATGAGTAATAAAAAATGTGTACATACATGGTTGGCACAAATTATCAATGACCAATTTATCTATTATTTATAAGTTAATTTCCTTATCATTTTTATCTAATACTTATTTAGTTTTTTTCACAGATCTTTTGGAAAGTCTTATTTTACTTTCAACTATCTCCAACAATCCACACAAAAAAAAGATTATTTCTTCCAGTGTTAGCATATTTTCCATATTCATTACCTTTTTTGTCGAACTGCCAACATTGCATATTGATTCAATGTTGTTTACCCAAAAACCATTCTCATTGTTGAAAACTAGGAGAGTAGAGGAAACTCATGTTCCCATTGTGGTAACTTCTTATGATATAATGGGAACACGAGCTTCTTCTGCTCTTCTGGCCTTTAACAATGAGAAAGATCTTTCATCTAAAAACATCGATTTAGTATGCAGTGTTAGAAGTTTGACATAGAAAGATAATGGAAACACTGTTACATTGGAAGTTAGGATTGTTTTGAGACTTTGGGATGTGTAAGAACCAACCACACCTAAATCTGATGCACGATGTGACCAGTATATACTAGGGTGGGCAGAATATGGAGTGTCAATGACAACAACAATAGTAGTAAGAGGAGAAGATGCATTGATGACTGGACATGGTTGACATAAATTGGTGTAATGAAAAATTTGGACATGGTTGGCATAAATTGGTTACATCATCTGATGATTATAAAATTTATGATTTATACCTTTTTAGTAAATCACAAAATCTTCAATCTTAAGGTGATTAGAAATAACCAATTTGTGTCAACCATGTTTGATTTTATCATTAGGTCACCGGAACTAGGATAGAAATAATTTGATGTGTCGATGACAACAACAATAGTAGCAGGGGGAGAATATGTGTTGATGACTGGACATGGTTGGCATAAATTAGTGCAGTGAAAAATTTAGACATGGTTAAATTGGTTTCATCATCTGATGACTGTAAAATCTATGATTTATATCTTTTTAGTAAATCATAAAATTTTCAATCTTAAGGTGATTAGAAATAACCAATTTATGTCATTCAAGTCCAATTTTTTCATTAGGTCGCCAAAATCAGGACAAGAAGACTGTGATGTGTCGATAGGAGTAGCATCAGTAGTAGGAGGAGAAGATGCGTCGATTATTGTAGTAACACCACCAACATACGATGAAGTAAATGCGACGTTTGTCTCATGGTTTAGGGATGAAGTTCCCTCCAACACCTCATCCAGATGACCCCCACCCCTCGGTGATTTATGTATTTTTTTATAAACATTTAAATGTACATATTTTTTTAATATTATATATTTACATTTCTTTATAGCACATTTTTTATATTGTTGCGAATATTGTGTTTTTTATTATTTTATTATTTATTTATTTATTTTACATATTTTTGCGAATATTGAGGTTTTTATTATTTTATAATTTTTTTATTATTTTATAATAATTACCATTAATTTCATTAATATTATTTTTTAAATATTAACATTAATAATAATAATAACAACAATAATATCTTATTATTATTATTTTATTAATATTATTAATATTATTTTATTAAATTTTATTAATAATATTTTTATTTATTTTTTTAGTTATTTATGATGGGCCCGTCGCAATAGAGTTTTTAAAAAACTCAGAGAAACTATTTGCAACAAACCATCGCAAAAAATACTTTTTGTGATGTCATTTTCTGCAATGGAGTATTTACGACGGGGTCCCGTCACAAATATCCCATCACAAATAGTCTAATTTTTTGTAGTGTTGAAACTACCCCTCCCACCATCTACTTTATTGATGGTGCCTAACTCCCCACCTCACATAGCTAATTGACTAGCATTGCCTTGTGCTAAGTTGCACGGTGCCTGGTACCAATGACAATCATCATACCCTCTCTTTCATTCCCAATCCAATTAGCCCTGCATGGTGGCTGATGCTTGCTATGATTCTTCTTCTAGGGTCTTTTACTTTGTGGTCTGATCTGACTGCTTCTTGGCATAGAGGCCCTATGGTCTGAAAGCCCATGTCTCAAAGGCCTAAGGTGGCCTAGAGGTCTTATGGTCTGAAAGCCCATGTCTCGAAGGCCTGAGGTGGCCTAAAGGCCTTGTATCCCAAAGACCAATGGTGGTCTGAAGGCCATATGGCCTGTAGATCAAATCTGGTGGCCCAAAGGCCCAAATCAGATGAATAGTCCTGGCTATTACAATATTGATATAATACTACTACATTATTACTACAGTAACCTAGACATATCCTTCCACCGTGATTTGATCTTTTGTTTCATGTCGGATTATGAGTCATGTTAACCACTTGGATACCACCCCAACTACTATGATAGTTTATCACTATAAGAAAATTGACCTTTTTTGATGGGTAAGAAGTTCATCCCAAATAAATTCTAAAAAATTGGTTTTTTTGATGAAAATTGTAGTCTATTGAAAATAATTTTTTTTTCAATGAAAATGATTCCTATCATGAATATTTTGGCAGGATTACACACACAATGGAGGGTGAGGTTATCTGTGATGAAACTAAGGATTTTTTTTCAAATTACGACTTTAGGTACAAATTTTTTGTGAGAGAAATATCATTTCCATTGTAAAAATGTGTTGTGTGAAGACACTTTTTCAAGGGATTGCGGGTGTTTGATGAAAAAGTGTCTTCACGTAGCACTATTAACATCAAAATTGTCAATATGTCATGAATAATACCTCACATGTTGCATTATTTATGACAGACTATGCATTCTGTCACAAATAATATGTTAGTAGATTAGTTGTGATGAAATCATTCTGTTGTAGTCACTTTTTTAGATAAGTGGGAAAATATTTACGACGACTGCTTTTTTGTGATAGATTCTTTATCTGTCGCAAATAAGATGTCCATAGAAAATACCCTTCACAACCTGAAATTTTTATGATGGAATTTATTATCATTAAAAGCTCATTGAAAAAAAGTAAACTATAAATACAACACCCCCTCATTCTGCACGCACCCCCTCCCCAATTCCGTGCGAATCTCCTTGAGTTAAGGTTTGGGATTTAGTCTTTTTTGAATTTTGATTTTTAAATCCTACGTGAAGTTCTTTTTTGGTTTTTGTGTGGAAGTTTGAATTTTGTTTTCGGACGGGTTTGCTTTGTTTGAATTCTGTTTGTGCGATTTCCACTAATCCAAAAAGTGGTTTATTTTGAAAATGAAAAAAAGGATTTAGAAGGTTTCTCAGTTCTAGATCTACAATTCAGATTCAAAACAATGTAAATGTATGTCTTTAAACCTTTTTTAATAGATATATTTTTTCAATTATTTTTTTAATTATATAATTTATTAGTTTATTTGATTTATTTGGGGTTTTGTTGACCCATGGGGGTGTGTGTTGTTTCGTTTGTTTGTAACCACAAATACCTTAATAAATTATTTAATTTATTTGGGTTTAATTATATATGAATGTCACCTTATTAATACTATTTATAAGTTTTTAGTTAGTTAATAATAATATTATTATAAATTAAAATGTAATTTTTATTGAGATTATAATAAATAATAATTTATAATAAATTACTAAAATTTTGTTTGGTGAAAACAAAATTAATCTAAAGTAATGTAAGAATAATATAAAATAACGAATATATTAATTATTACACGATAATGGATAAATTATTATAGAAAAATATAAAACAATGAATAATGAATAGATTATATAATACTATAAATTATTATAAATTATTATAAATTATTATAAATTGGTCTAAGTCAGTATAAATTGATATAATTTATTATAAATTGATAAAAAACAAAATTATTATAATTAATAAAATAAATACTAATATTTTAATAAAAGTTATATAATATACTATAATAAAAGTTATTATAAATTAGTTTAAATTAATATAAATCAGAATAAATTTGCATTATTTAATAAAAATTATCATAAATTAGTATAAAAAATGAATATATTAGCATAAATTAGTATAAATTATTATAAATTAGTCTAAACCAGTGTAAATTATTTTCAATTAGTATGTATTATTATGAATTAGTCTAAATAAGTCAAAAATATTCTAAATTTGAATAAATTATTATAAATTATTATAAAATTGGTAATTTTTTTATTACAATTAATAAAATATTTACTAAGATTTTAATAAAAGTTAAAAACTAAACTGGTATAAAACTTATTAAATAGTAATATAAATTTATATAAATTAGTATAAATAAACACTAGTACAAATTTTTTCTTTAGCAGTGCTACTAAAAAGGATTTATTAGTGCTATAGAAGTGTTGATAATGCGAGTGATGTTAAAGGGATGACTTTAACAATGTTCGAAAAAAGCGCGGATGAAGGAAACTGTTAACAGAGCTTGCTTTTAAGCACTGATAAATGTGGAAAAAATTATTTTTTTGGACCTCTCCACACCCCACCATTTATTAGCGCTTCTCACCCACTCGCTCGGGCGCTCCCCCTTTTATCAGCGCTTTACGTATTTTTAGCCTCCTGTACGCACCTAGATTTGATCCATGTACCCCGTCTTTGTAAGTCGAATGCCTTTACCGCTGTACCATGTTATTTTATTACATATTTTATGATATTTTTGTTTATTTACACACACACATATATTTTATTCATATATTTATGTAATTATTTTTAAATACATCTATAAAATATATGTTTGTGTGTGTGTAATATATATATATACTTATATTTATTTAAATATATTATATATTAATATTAATTTTTATGTACTAGAATATAATATAAATATATATTCATCTATTAATACACACATATGTGTATATATAAACACACACACACACATATATATATATATACATTTGTATAAGTATATATATATTCATATATTTTTATAATGTAAAAAATATTTAGATATTGTTTTAAATAAATTTTTAGAATTTTTCTATATATATTTTGTATAGTTTGATATAAATTTTATACATTAATACATATATATTTACATATTGACATATAATCATATTTTTACTTATAAATTTTTTATAATGTATTTAAAAATATTTACTGTAAAATATGTCTATACTGTATTTAATGATAATGATAATGTTTTATTTATAAAAATAAATTTATATATGATATATATTCATAACACACACATACACACATATTAACACATGCAAGTATACATTTATATTTGTCACATACACATAAAAATATTTACATAATATGTATTTATTTACATATATTAGAATATATATATATATATAAATATATATTTATTTACCGACACACACATATTTATATATAAACATTACTTGTATAGGTATATATATACAAATTAATGCATTTTTATAATGTAAATAAAATGGAATTTTTTTTATTTTAAATAAAATGAATGATAAATATTTATTTTATATATTTATAAATACCTTTTTATATAGATATGCTTAAATATGTATTTATACAATTGATTTATTATAAGTAAATATAAGAAAATATGCATATATTTAATTATAAATAAAACTATATTGTGAAAAATGAAAAAATTTTAAAACCATAATATCTACATGAATGTAATCCCTGAAAATAAATTTAGTCCCCATAGAAATAAGACAATAAGATTCACTTAAAGTGATGAAAATTCCATCGAATGTTAAAAATTGGGATACCTCGACTAAAAACTCAGTTTTAGAGTCCTTCTAGGACTTTTTGGACTTGAAAAATTCTACCAAGGGTTTTACCCAATTTATAGTGTGTAGAGATCATTGTAAGATTCGATTTGATATATGGTAGATCCCAAATGGAAACCTGTATCAAAATTTACGAGCGTTTGAAATTCAAGTCATGTTTTCGACTAATCTTAGACTATTCATTAATTCATTTAGTTTTTTATATCATATAACTTTTATTAAATGACTATTACTTGATAATAATTATCAAATATTAATTAATAATATTTTTTAAATTATTTTATAAACCATTTTCACTAAATATATTATATATTAAGTGTAAATGACTATTTAGTCTTATGTAAAACATATTTAAAAAATATATATTATATTTATATCAATATCAATATATTTATATATTAATATACTATTTTTAATGATTTTTTTTGAAATATCACCTTTATGAACACTAGTAATATAGCACTGATAAACCCCCCTTTATCAGTGTTTTTTAGTAGTGATGATAAAAGCCCCATTTATCAGTGTTTTTTTAATAGCACTGATAAATGGGGGCCTTTATGAGCATTTTTAGAACTGATAAAGACCTCCTTTATTAGCACTTTTAGCTAGCACTGGATAAACAAATTTTTGTAGTAGGGGAATAAAAATTAGTTTAAATTAATATAAATTAGTATGAAATACATAATATATTAGTATAAATTTTTATAAATTGCTATAAATCGGTATAAAAATTTATTGAAATCAATAAAAGAAATACTAAGATTTTAATTAAAGTTAAAAGATAAATTGGTATAAAACTTATTATTAATTTGTATAAAATACTGAATATATTAGTGTAAATTATTATAAATCAGTGTAAATTATTATAAATCAATATAAATTATCATAAATTGGAACAAATTATAATAAATTTTCATAGATTATTATAAATTATTATAAATTGGTGATTTTTTATCATAATTAATAAAAGAAATACTAATATTTTAATAAAATTTAAAATACTAAATATAAAAATTAGTATATATATTAATATAAATTAGTATAAATGAATAGAAATCATTATAAATTGCTATAAATTAGTATTAAATATTGAATATATTAGTATAAATTATTATAAATTACTCTAATTTATTAAAAATTATTATTAGTTATTATTATTTATTATGAATTAGTAAACAAATAAATTTATTACAATTAATAAAAGAAATACTAAGATTTTAATAAAAGTTAAAATACTGAATATAAAAATTATCATAAAAATTATTATAAATTATTATAAATAAATAAAAATTATTATAAATTACTCTAATTTATTAAAAATGATTATTATTTATTATGAATTAGTAAATAAATAAATTTATTAATGTTAATAAAATAAGTACTAAGATTTTAATAAAAGTTAAAATACTGAATATAAAAATTAGCATAAAAATAAATACAAATTATTATAAATTACTATAAATTTGTTTAAATTGTTATAAATTAGTATAAATTATTATAAATTGATATAAATTACTATCAATTATTATAAATTATTATAAATTAGTATAAATTATTATAAATTAGTATAAATTATTATAAATTAGTATAAATTATTATAAATTAGTATAAATTATTATAAATTAGTATAAATTATTATAAATTAATCTAAATTAGTATAAATTAGCCTAAATTAGTACAAATATACTCCCACTCAGATACATAAGTATGTAAAGCCTTATCTCTAATTTTTTTATGGCCCAAAAGGCCTAAAAGGGATTCTAAACTACCCATTAAATGTTGCAAAACCAGTGGCTAGTCATATTTTATAGCTATCCATCATCTTTTTGTGCTTTTTGCACACCTCCTCTATGTGCTGTGTCCACGCTCCCTCACGTGTGAATCCAACCTCCTGTGCTCACATGAGTTAAAAATCCCACTCCCAAAAAACTAATATTTTTAAATATGTAAATGTATAATAATATTTAAGAAACAATATTTTATAAAATGCATTAAAAAAATAATTAACTATCCATTCGATGAATAATTTATGTAGTACTTTTTAACATTTTGTATAATAAACTAATTATTATTATTTTTTTAGAAAACTATGAACCCAGGAAATAGACATTGACTTTTATTATGAGACTGTGATTGGAAAAATCATCACAAAAATCCAAATAGTTTTGGTATAAATCCTATCTACATTGAGGGTGTCAAAGTATTTATATCACTCGAATCGTTAGATTTAAAATTTGTTTTATATGATATAATTAAGTGTCCATGTAAGAAATGAAATTCCAAGGGATTTTAAATGTTTGTTAATGTTGGGGTCTATCTATTGTGTTTTGGTTTTCAGAAATATTATGTTTTTAGGTATCAACACAGTGAACACAATTCAGAAGAAGATATTAATTTTTTGGTTCTAGATCCATCACAGTTTCAAAATTTAGTACCTATGGTTATTGTCCCATATTTCTAAGAAATAGAAACCTAGAATGATAATTTGAACCCCGAATTGGAACCATATCATTTTTATAAGTTGTTGAAATTTGATGAGGAGTACTTATTTCCTAAATGCAAGATAATATAATTTGTAGCAGCAACAAAATTTATGGCTATTAAATCTGATTTTGGAAGGTCAAATAACTGGTTTGCTCAAATATTTTCTTTGGTTAAATCATTATTACATGAGTTAAATATTTTTCCTATAAATTTCTTTGAAATTAAGAAGTTGGTATGTAATTTGGGTCTTAGTTATCAAAAGATCCACACATGTTCATATAATTACATCTTATATTATGGTGAATATGAGTCGTTAGTTAATTGTCCAATATGTGGATGATTGAGGTATAAAGTGACACAAGGAAAGTCTAGATATTTTCCTGTTAAACAGTTGATGTATTTTCCAATTACACCTAGATTCACTAATATATATTTTTGGTATTTACGATGACTCATTAGCGATGGATTCCCATCACAAAAGGCCATTTGTGACGAGAGTCTATCGCTAATGTGCCATTGAAATAAACGACGTCACAAATGAATGTATTTACGATGGTTCATCGTAAATAATAATTAATTGCGATAGGTTAGGCGTTCATTGCAAATGGTGTTCATCTTTATTTTAAAAAAAGTCAATTGTGACAGTCCTTCGCAATTATTAGTATTTGCAACGGATAGTTCATCCATTAAAAATACTAATATTTTTTTTATAAAATAAAGTACATAAAATTAAAATAATTAAAAATAATTATTTTTTTAAAAATTATATATAATTAGAAAAAAATAATATAAATAAAAAAATTTAGATATGATAAAAAATATTTAAATATGATAAAAAATATTTAAATATAATAAAAAATATTTAAAAATAAAAAATTAAATAAAATTAAAAATATTTTAAAAATTACAAAAAAATTAAAAAATTAAAAATAATTAAGAAATTAAAATAATTAAAAATAATTAAAAATATCAAAAAAATTACAAATAATTTAAAAATTTAAAATAAATTAAAAGATTAAAAATAATTAAAAATAATTAAAACAATTGAATCAAACATAAAAGTAATACACACTTTTAAACATAATATGTTTTTTATCCCAAATTACAAAATAGTCATAAAACTTAACAAATCATCAACTGGCATCATGTGGAAGAGGATCACTTGAAGGATCAAAGGGAGGACACTCCATACCAATGTCACATACAAACTGTCGCTTATACTCCTACATCTGCTCATCTCTCTGATGCTATTGGTCATGCCCCTCCTCTTTTTTCTACATATGTTGTATCATCTCATCCTAAGATCTCAACCTCTCATACTGTGTAACGAATGATGACATCGACAATGACTCTCCATGAGCTCCCTTCTAGATCAATGATGACATCGTAGAAATACTATAATAAATCATAGGTATAAGTATATAACCAATACCAATCACCCAACCTTTCTCGACACCATGCAAAATTTCCTGTATTGAGGCCCCCTCATCGAAACCCGAATCACCAGTGGAATCTTATTTACTCTTAGATTTACTCTCTTGTGAATGAGAAGTTGTAACCTCATACATTTCCTTCAAATATAATTACAAATTAGAATAACCCTAAAATTAATATTCATCAAATTTTTAAATAAATTATTAACCACAATATGGATATATAGGTCACCTATAACTTCTCCTATATGGGGATCAGTATACATCTTCTTATAAATTTCAAACTCCATAATAGATGGGTTAGTAGCGGCCTAATATAACAGACATGTTACAGTTAAATTATATATACATTAATAAATAATACCACTTACCATATGTCATTGATGTATGCCAAATGTATGACTCTCGACCCTATGTATGACATATTTCCTCCCCCTTATCTGACATACAGATGATGACATCCTCCTAAAAGTATCTCCTAGCTATTAGAAACATAATCCATCCCATACTTGAGTTGAGATATAGTCAGGTTGATGAGAGACGCAAGACTGATAAAAAACAATACAAAAATATTTATTCATAGCACTCTTTCTGAGGCTATGTATGTTGGGACCACTTTGTGTATAAGGTTTTATTTTTTGTCTAAAGTTGTCAATGAAGATCGAAATGAATAAGTAGATGAAGGGATTCATGTTATAAAGTGATCATGCAACATCTCACTGTTCAAAGAGACTATGCAAGAGCCTACGTTAAGAGACGTTCCTTATTGCACGAGGGATCATGTGGAGACTTGAAGATATAAGAATGATCATACAAATATGAGAAGATGATGCCAATTATATTTAGTGTTGACTGGAAAGACTGATGCTGATGGATGACATGGGAGTTTGCAGAGAATGGGGTCATACGTTCGAGACTAAAAGCATTATTAAAGGTCAATGATCCTCAAGCTTTTAGTCACATAAAAACTTTCATGAAAGTCACTACAAAGCACAAATAAATATACACCTTCTCAATAGGGTCCCAATGCCACAAACATTTCATCAATCGGGTGTGCAGTTTGCAAGATACATGCGTTTTTGTAAACTGGAGGCCAGTTACGCAGAACAGTACGCGCTGACGGCAGGCAGTACGTGGTGAAAGGCATGCGGTACGCAGAAGGTTTTTAAAAATAGTTCAAAGTGTGGTATGTGGTGAAGGTTTGTGGTACATGGAACTATGCGCATAACTTAAAATAGTTCGCAGTGATTGTATGCAGTGAAGGCGTGCGGTACGCGAAATACTTCCAAAAACGGTTTGCAACAATGGTATGCGGTGAAGAGATGAAATACGCAGACTGAAAAACATATGGTACACAAAAGGTTAATAGTACACAATAAAGGTTCACAATTCAGAGGATTTTAGTACGTGTTGGAGGCGAGCAGTACGCGGTGGAGGCTAACAGTATGCAGATGGAGTTCAGTTTACAGATTGTCCCACATTGAAAATTTGGGTAAATCAGATTTCCGAAATTTGCAGATATATGTGACTATTTAAGGAATAGTAATTATGACAACCCTGCTTTTTATTACAACTTAAACATGCTTTATTACATAAAACTTCACTTGATACAACAAAGAAGATCGAAAGGTTTAGTGTCTTTGGGGCTTAGGATCATTACATAAAAACTTTAAACTTGAAATACAACATCCTTATTGAAAACATTCTTTACATGACCACTACATTCCTTCGTACTTAGCATTGCATGGGATAACCTGAGGACATGCATAAGAAAAGGGTGAGCTATAAAGCCCAGTAAGGGAGTACATAATGAATAACATGAGGAGTACAATACATGTTAGGCAATAGGCATATCAATAGAGCATAATAGAGACATGAACATAAAGGCATGATAAAGCATGATAATCATAACATGGAAATGTGGCAACAACACTTAACATTGAATTAGCATGAGCCAAGGCTCATTGCACATGGAGCATGAGTAAACCCTCATTTCACTTGAAGCACGAGTAAACCCTCGTTGCACTTGAATTAGCATGAGTCAACACTCATTGCACATGACGTATCATGATACTATACTTTACCCAATGCATTGGAGCGCTATCAGGGCGCACCCTTCTTAAACATTTTATTTCATGCATAAGTGTGCCACATGGATCATAAAACATGGATTCATAAAACATAATCATTTCTTCCACGATAAAGGAATGTGGAATTCATACATGAAACTTTACAATCAATATGTATATGTTCATAAAGGTGAATACCCTTGATGGAGAAATGGGCATGGTATTCACTACACAAAGACATTGGCTTAGAAAATCGGTGCGATTTCGGCAGCGTAACGGCGTGACATAAGAATTCATAAAAAAGGTTGATGAGAGAGAAAGGGGTTCCTCATCATATTTACATGTAATGGACAGTAAGGAGATCATATATATACATTTCCCAACAATAGAAATGGAATTTAGATTCATGATACAAAAGTATTGCTTGAATGTAAAAGAAGAGAGAGAAGTTCCTTTCGGAATTTCGGCATAGTAACGGGTGTACATGGGAGGCATTTAATGAGAGAGAAAGGGTTCTCCCATCATTCAAACAATAATAGGGCAGTATTGGGGAGGTGCGAAACCATACCCCAACATTCATAATTGAAATAAAAAGGGAAATACAACTTAAAGAAAATTGACAAAAAAATGAGAAAGGAATAAAACCCCTTACTTGGAAGTGTGCTTCCAAAGGCTAGAGAGAGGCTTGTGAGAGGCTTCTTGGGAGCTTGGGGCACCTTGAGAGGATTCTAGAGAGATTAGGGCAGAGGTTGGACGAACTTCAAGGGCTTTGAGTGAGGAGGAAGTGGGAGCTTGGGTGGGTTTATATAGGAAAGGTGAGAGAATTCTTTATTATTTAGGTTTGGGACCCCTTATATTAAAATAACCCAAACCACAAACCATCCCATGGTATTAGCCCATGGTTTATGGAAAAGGAAAGAGGAAAACAATATTTTACAAGTCCAAGGTCCGAACTTATTAAAAAATTAGGGTTGCTTATGTGGAGGTGAGTCACACTCCCATGGAAATTAATTTAAAAAGGTAAAGTGTTGAATAAGTTTTGAGGGCTCCATTAATGGTTTGAAAAGTGAGTCAAACAAACCCAAAACCTCATTATTTTAATGATAAAACATATATTGGCCGAACATAAGGATTATGGTATTTTATTACATCACCATTGGGTCATTATGATGTCATAAAACACATTATATATTTAAATGGTATTTAATTTTTACCCAAAAATTTGACTGTCTCAGAAAATTATGAAAAATTCACCGTTGGATAATTTCGACGTCCTGATTCCAAAAATAATATTTATTTTATCTAACTAATTTTATAAATATTTGAATTTTCACTTTTAAAATAAAAACCGACATTTATAAAAAAATTCATGGGTTTTGACAGAAATGGCTTTCAAACCTTAATAAAAATTTTAATTGCATTCATAAAATTATAAGATCATTTATATTTAATAAAATTTAATTTAATATTAATAATAATATTTTATTAAAATATTATTTAATTCAAAAATCCTTTAATTTAATAAAATATAATTCTTAATTAAATAATAACTAAAAACACCGTTTGTACTTTAAAAACTAATTACAAATTATCAAAAATGACTAGAAATTATATTCATTATTATATACAAAAATAATGTACATGAACATGGTGCTACTTATTTGTTACATAACCCCTTAAAATAGCCTCATAAGACCTAAGGGTAAGGTGTGCGATGGTGACAGACTCTTGGGGTTGCTCGGATAACATTGCTCGAGTGGTAATCTCTATCAACTTCCATTTTTCCCGTAGACGATCACGTTCGAGCTTGACTTGATGAATCTCAGCTTGGGCTTGGTCAAGGGAAAAGCCCAAAGATGCCACCTCCTTTCCGAGCTCCGACAAACGGGCTTCGTAAGGGGCAATTCTACTGGATGAGGCCATCGCTTCCTTTGTCTGAGTAGAAAATTGGTTCGTTAAAGCCTTATATTTAAACTACCCAGATGATCACTGTTCAACGGCTATAAAAGTAACGGTCACAAATCTTAACGTAAAACTTAAAGAAGTTGACATCTTATAAAAACATTTTTCATAAAGAAACATTTAACTGGATCAAGAGGGATTTTCCATTAATGAAACTTTGGGTCATTACAACATTCCCCCCTTAAGAAATTTCGCCCTCGAAATTTTCCTTTTCCCACACTAAAACAAATGTGGGTAACTTAGCTTCATCATATCCTCCGACTCCCAAGTTGCTTCTTCAAACTTGTGGTTTCTCCACAACACCTTGACGAGGGGCATTGTCTTATTTCGTAGACCTTTTTCTCTACGATCCAAGATCTTCACTGGTTGCTCCTCATAAGAAAGATCGTCTTCTAATTGTACCACCTCTGAAGAGAGTACATGTGAAGGGTCTGGTATGTACTTCCTTAAGAGGGATACATGGAAGACATCATGCACCTTGGCCATAGTAGGTGGAAGTGCTAGTCGATAGGCCACAGCCCCAACACGATCCAGAATCTCGAAGGGGATGATGTACCTTGGACTTAACTTCCCTTTCTTTCCAAACCTCATGACCTTCTTCCACGGAGATATGCGTAAAAACACCATGTCTCCGACTTTAAACTCAAGGTCTCGTCGACGATTATCTGCATAACTCTTCTGTCGTCTTTGGGCTGCCTTGATATGCTGCTGAATGGTTTTCACCTTCTCCACCATTTCTTCGACCATTTCTGGTCCAAGCAGCTTACGTTCACCGACCTCATCCCAACATGCCGTTGTTCTACACCTTTTCCCATACAGGGCTTCATATGGTGCCATTTGGATGCTCGAGTGGAAACTATTATTATAAGAGAACTCAACTAGAGGAAGATGTTGATCCCATCCTCCTTTAAAGTCCATTGAGCACGCTCTCAACATATCCTCAAGTGTTTGGATAGTCCGCTCGGATTGGCCATCAGTTTGAGGATGATAGGCCGTACTGAAGTTCAGTTCAGTATTCAGAGCATGTTGAAGACTCTTCCAAAACATAGAGGTAAATCTTGGATCTCGTTCAGACACAATAGATAGTGGTACTCCATGCAACCGTACCACTTCCCTGATATATATCCGTGCCAGTTGATCCAAAGAGAAATCTTCTCGAATAGAAATGAAGTGTGAAGTCTTTGTAAGACGATCCACAATAACCCAGATTGCATTGTTGCTTTTGGATGTCCTTGGAAGTCCAGTGACGAAGTCCATGGTGATGTTCTCCCATTTCCATTCTGGTATGGGAAATGGTTGCATCATCCCCTTAGACTTCTGCCTCTCTGCCTTCACTTGCTAACACACCAGGCACTTTGATGTATATTCGGCGATCTCCTTCTTCATATTATCCCACCAAAAGTTTTCCCGGAGATCTCGATACATCTTTGTGCTCCCTGGGTGAATAGAGAAATTTTAACTATGTGCATCATCCAAAAGTTCCTTCTTCAGCTCCGAACTTGATGGGACACATAGTCTTTTCCCAAACCGCACAATTCCTTCTTCATTAACATTAAACTCTGAGGATTTTCCCTTTTTGATAGCTTCCACTTTTTCTTGGATTCTCGCATCATCCTTTTGAGCATCCTTTAACCTTTCCAAAAGAGATGGTTGAGCAATCATTTGTGAAAGGATTGATGATGTTCCCTTCTTTATGATTCCCACGTCCATCTTCATCAAGTCTAAGAAGATTGGATCCTTCTCAATTCTCATCACTGATAGAATTGCTGGATCCTTTCTACTTAGGGCATCTGCCACCTTGTTCGCCTTCCCATGGTGGTAATGTATTGAACAGTCATAATCCTTTATGAGCTCTATCCATCTTCTCTGGCGCATATTAAGCTCTTTCTGTGTGAATATATATTTAAGACTCTTGTGGTCAGTATATATCTCACATTTCTCTCCATAGAGATATTGCCGCCAGATTTTCAAGGCAAAGATCACCGCCGCCAACTCCAGATCATGCGTTGGATAGTTTCGCTCATGGATTTTCAACTGCCTTGAGGCATAGGATATCACTTTATCATTCTGCATCAGCACACATCCTAAGCCCTTCTTCGAAGCATCACTGAATACCACAAAAAGCTCCCCACTTGTGGGTAAAGTGAGCACAGGTGCAGTGATAAGCCTCCTTTTCAACTTCTTGAAGCTTTATTCGCATTCATCACTCCAAGCAAACTTTACTCCCTTTCGAGTTAGCTTGGTAAGAGGGTTGGACAATCGTGAGAAGTTTCTCACAAATCGTCGATAATATCCAGCTAACCCCAAGAAGCTACGGATATTAGTTACCGATGTTGGCCTCGGCCATCCCTCAATTGCATCTATTTTGGAGGGGTCCACAGATATCCCATTGCTTGTGATGATATGGCCCAAGAATGAGACCTCCTTCAACCAGAACTCACACTTGTTGTACTTGGCATAGAGCTTCTCCTTGCGCAAAGTCTCCAGTACAGTTCTTAAATGCTCCTCATGGTCCTCCTTGGTTTTGGAGTATATTAGAATATCATCTATAAAGACTACCACAAATTTGTCTAGGTAATCTCTAAAGACTCTATTCATCAAGTCCATGAATATTGCTGGAGCATTGGTGAGTCCGAAAGGCATTACTATGAATTCATAGTGCCTGTACCTTGTACGAAAAGCAGTCTTGGGGATATCTTCCTTCTTCACCCTTACTTGATAATATCCCGACCGCAAGTCGACCTTGGAGAAATATTGTGCTCCACGCAGCTGATCAAACAAGTCATCGATTCTTGGGAGAGGATACTTGTTCTTTATCGTGATTTTGTTAAGTTCACGATAATCGATGCAAAGCCGCATTGACCCATCCTTCTTCTTGACGAAGAGGACTGGTGCACCCCATGGTGATGCACTTGGGCGTATAAACCCTTTATCCAGATTCTCCTGTAGTTGTTTCTTCAGCTCTTCAAGCTCAACAACAGCCATTCTATATGGAGTCTTGGATATTGGTAGTGCCCCATGTATAAGTTCAATTGAGAACTCAACATCTCTTCTTGGAGGAAGACCAGGAAGTTCCTCGGGAAATACTTCAGTGAATTCCCTCATAATAGGCATTTCTTCAAGGGTGGTTTCTTCCTTGGACTCAATCATCTGAGCCAGATATGCGTGCTCATAAGGAAGTAATATCCATGCTTGAGATGATGGAGCTAAAGGAGATTCATCTTCCTCCTGGCACTTGTAAAGAATCGGGGGTCGATTCTCCATATGGAGTGTGATTTCCCTCTCCCGACAATTTATGTTGGCTCTATATAAGGAAAACCAATCCATGCCAAGAATTGCATCAAATTCCACCAAAGGGAGTATGACGAGGTTCGCCGGGAAATTCAATCCACAGATTATAACAGGGGAGGACTTATACTCATGGGATGCAATGATTTCCCCATTTGCCGTACTCACCGACATCTTTACTTCCAGGATTTGTGGTGGTGCAGGGATTGTTCTACTAAACTTTTGAGATATAAAAGAATGCGTAGAACCTGAATCAAAAAGTACGTTCGCTATTCTTGAATGAATAACTAGCGTACCTGTCACCACTTCGTTGTCGGGGTTCACTTCGGCAGAAGTGATGGCAAAAGCTCTTCCTTGCTATCTTGGAGGTTGTTGATTGCCTCCAATAACCCTTGGATTAGGGCACTGATTCGCAAAATGACCCGGTTCTTTGCATTTGAAGCATTGAACAACGCGTTGAGGTTCGAACGGAGCGTTCCTCCCCTCAGTCGCAGCCGCGGGTCCTTCTTGCTGACAGTTAACAGCTAGGTGCCCTTCTCTTCCACACTTGAAGCATTTTCTTGTCCCCCTAAGGCAATTTCTAGGGTGCTTCTTTCCACACTTTTGGCAAGTGGGGTGCTGGAATTTCTTAGCGCCGTTGGATTTATCAATCGGACCACCAGCATTGAAGTCCACCTTCCGCTTCTTGTCCCCATGATACCCCTGTGATTCTCCAATCTCCACTTCAACCTTGAAGGCACATCGGACAATTTCCTCATAGCTGTCGAAGTCACGGATCGCTAATGCTTTCCGCAGGCTAGGCTTCAGCCCACCAAAGAAGCGGTCAACCTTGCATTCGGGGGTAACGACAAAGCCGGAAGCGTATCGTGCAATCCTTGTGAAGTTTGCCTCGTACTCTCCCACAGATTCCTCATCTTTCTGCTTGAGGGAAAGGAATTCCCTTTCCATCTTAAGACGGAGGGTGCGTGGAAAATATTTATCGAAAAACATCTTCCGGAATACCTTCCATTCCAAAGCCTCGATCTCCTCCTCAGGCTTCGTATTTTTGATCAACGTCCACCATTGATCAGCTTCACCCTCCATACGATAAGCCTCCAGGAGAACCTTCTCTTTTTCAGAGCATTGGAGGATGGAGAATATCTTTTCAATGGAGTTGATCCATTGTTCAGCAATCGTGGGATCGGATGATCCACTAAAAGTAGGAGGCCTTTGTCCCATGAAGCTTTCAATAGCGACTTGTTCTTTCTTAGGGGGGGTTGAACGTTCCTCATGACCAGTGTTTCTATTCAAAACTTGATTTAGCTGAGAGAGAAGCGTGACAAAGTTCGCGATTCCCGCTCCCATTGGATTGGGCATCTCATAAGTACAATCATCACACTGATCTTCACAACGGTTGTTAGCCCGAGTTCTCCTATTACCGGCCATTGGCTGGAATAAAAGAAAGTTAGGGGTAACACATAAAGGTTAATCCAAAGACAAAAGTTGATGACTTATAAATAAAATTTAATCTCTTTAACTCATGAGTCTATAGGATTCAATCCAGGCTTTTCATGATCATCCTTCTAAAATATATTCTTAAGGGCATTTTTCCCTTAATAAGGGTTCATACTAATATTGTGAATTTATCAAAACATATCCCCCGGGAGTGTCGTAACCAAGAGTGCAGCAAAGCCCGTTGTCGTGCACCAGTTCCCGTTCGAGTCTAGCTCAAAGCGGTGTTTTCGGGTTTTACCCCTAGGATACATCTGTGCCAGAGCCGCCTCTACCTGCTCGTATCCAGACAGGGATGTATTTGTTTGATAAAACACTTACTTAGTATTTACCAAAACTTAGGGATGTTTTTATTATTCTTAGTCTTGTATCTAAGGCTTTACTAGGGTTTCCTAATCCCAAAAATAACTAAACCTATCCGCTGATACCAACTATGACAACCCTGCTTTTTATTACAACTTAAACATGCTTTATTACATAAAACTTCACTTGATACAACAAAGAAGATCGAAAGGTTTAGTGTCTTTGGGGATTAGGATCATTACATAAAAACTTTAAACTTGAAATACAACATCCTTATTGAAAACTTCCTTTACATGACCACTACATTCCTTCGTACTTAGCATTGCATGGGATAACCTGAGGACATGCATAAGAAAAGGGTGAGCTATAAAGCCCAGTAAGGGAGTACATAATGAATAACATGAGGAGTACAATACATGTTAGGCAATAGGCATATCAATAGAGCATAAGAGAGACATGAACATAAAGGCATGATAAAGCATGATAATCATAACATGGAAATGTGGCAACAACACTTAACATTGAATTAGCATGAGCCAAGGCTCATTGCACATGGAGCATGAGTAAACCCTCATTGCACTTGAAGCACGAGTAAACCCTCGTTGCACTTGAATTAGCATGAGTCAACACTCATTGCACATGACGTATCATGATACTATACTTTACCCAATGCATTGGAGCGCTATCAGGGCGCACCCTTCTTAAACATTTTATTTCATGCATAAGTGTGCCACATGGATCATAAAACATGGATTCATAAAACATAATCATTTCTTCCACGATAAACGAATGTGGAATTCATACATGAAACTTTACAATCAATATGTATATGTTCATAAAGGTGAATACCCTTGATGGATAAATGGGCATGATATTCACTACACAAAGACATTGGCTTAGAAAATCGGTGCGATTTCGGCAGCGTAACGGCGTGACATAAGAATTCATAAAAAAGGTTGATGAGAGAGAAAGGGGTTCCTCATCATATTTACATGTAATGGACAGTAAGGAGATCATATATATACATGTCCCAACAATAGAAATGGAATTTAGATTCATGATACAAAAGTATTGCTTGAATGTAAAAGAAGAGAGAGAAGTTCCTTTCGGAATTTCAGCATAGTAACGGGTGTACATGGGAGGCATTTAATGAGAGAGAAAGGGTTCTCCCATCATTCAAACAATAATAGGGCAGTATTGGGGAGGTGCGAAACCATAACCCAACATTCATAATTGAAATAAAAAGGGAAATACAACTTAAAGAAAATTGACAAAAAAAATGAGAAAGGAATAAAACCCCTTACTTGGAAGTGTGCTTCCAAAGGCTAGAGAGAGGCTTGTGAGAGGCTTCTTGGGAGCTTGGGGCACCTTGAGAGGATTCTAGAGAGAGTAGGGAAGAGGTTGGATGAACTTCAAGGGCTTTGAGTGAGGAGGAAGTGGGAGCTTGGGTGGGTTTATATAGGAAAGGTGAGAGAATTCTTTATTATTTAGGTTTGGGACCCCTTATATTAAAATAATCCAAACCACAAACCATCCCATGGTATTAGCCCATGGTTTCTGGAAAAGGAAAGAGGAAAACAATATTTTACAAGTCCAAGGTCCGAACTTATTAAAAAATTAGGGTTTCTTATGTGGAGGTGAGTCACACTCCCATGGAAATTAATTTAAAAAGGTAAAGTGTTGAATAAGTCTTGAGGGCTCCATTAATGCTTTGAAAAGTGAGTCAAACAAACCCAAAACCTCATTATTTTAATGATAAAACATATATTGGCCGAACATAAGGATTATGGTATTTTATTACATCACCATTGGGTCATTATGATGTCATAAAACACATTATATATTTAAATGGTATTTAATTTTTACCCAAAAATTTGACTGTCTCAGAAAATTATGAAAAATTCACCATTGGATAATTTCGACGTCCTGATTCCAAAAATAATATTTATTTTATCTAACTAATTTTCTAAATATGTGAATTTTCACTTTTAAAATAAAAACCGACATTTATAAAAAAATTCACGGGTTTTGACAGAAATGGCTTTCAAACCTTAATAAAAATTTTAATTGCATTCATAAAATTATAAGATCATTTATATTTAATAAAATCTAATTTAATATTAATAATAATATTTTATTAAAATATTATTTAATTCAAAAATCCTTTAATTTAATAAAATATAATTCTTAATTAAATAATAACTAAAAACACCGTTTGTACTTTAAAAACTAATTACAAAGTATCAAAAATGACTAGAAATTATATTCATTATTATATACAAAAATAATGTACATGAACATGGTGCTACTTATTTGTTACATAACCCCTTAAAATAGCCGCATAAGACCTAAGGGTAAGGTGTGCGATGGTGACAGACTCTTGGGGTTGCTCGGATAACATTGCTCGAGTGATAATCTCTATCAACTTCCATTTTTCCCGTAGACGATCACGTCCGAGCTTGACTTGATGAAGCTTAGCTTGGGCTTGGTCAAGGGCAAAGCCCAAAGACGCCACCTCCTTTCCGAGCTCCGACAAATGGGCTTCGTAAGGGGCAATTCTACTGGATGAGGCCATCGCTTCCTTTGTCTGAGTAGAAAATTGGTTCGTTAAAGCCTTATATTTAAACTACCCAGATGATCACTGTTCAACGGCTATAAAAGTAACGGTCACAAATCTTAACGTAAAACTTAAAGAAGTTGACATCTTATAAAAACATTTTTCATAAAGAAACATTTAACTGGATCAAGAGGGATTTTCCATTAATGAAACTTTGGGTCGTTACAGTAATCCCCTTTGTTGGGTGAGTATATTGAAGATTAAAGCTTTGGGAAGAAATTCGGTGAAGTCCAAAGTGGTATGCAGAGGAGAAGACGGTACACAGAGAGAATCATCTGCGTAAGGAAAACAGTTCGTGGAAGAGAGTGTGGTTCGCGCAGGAAGCTTGTGCAGTATGCGGCCGAGCAAGGCAGTACGTGGAGCATGACTATACATGGAGGAGTGGATCAGTACGCAGTGGAGTAAGGTAGTACGTGGATTAGGGTAGTTCGCGGATTAGGGCAGTACATGGAGGAGCTGCACGGTACGCGGAAAGAGCAGCGGTACGTGAAAATAGTAGCGGTACGTAGAAACAACAACAATATGCGGAAACAACTGTAAAGTATGTGGAAACAGCTGCACAGTACGCATAAACAATAGCAGTACACATAAACAGTTGCATGGTATGCGGAAACAGCTACACAGTACGCAGAAACAACAGCAGTACGTGGAAAAAACTACATAGTATGCAGAAACAACAAGTAGTACACAAAGCACCCAAGGAAGCCTGAAAACTGACCAAATCAGTTTGCAAGATTAGTTTCCATAATATATCAACGTACAAGAAAATAAATTAAATATGGGGGTGATTACGAGACTTTAATAGATCATCCATTTACAGTTGAGGATGTATGATTTAATGCTAAACAATTGAAGCGACCTTCAAGTCGTTAAAATGAGTGAAGATTCTTCCAATACAGTGAGAAAGGGGGATTCATCAGAAGTGATCTGAGGGACGTAGTGTGCTATCCCTAAAACCTTGTAAAGGCAGTGCACCTAACACAGAGTGACTGTTCTAAACTCCTGTAATCCACAACCAATGAAGATTAATGGAATTTGGTATGACTGGAACCCTCTCGGCGTATGCTCCTTGGACATAACCCTTAGTGGTGAACCAAGTAAAAAGTGTTGTGTTTTCCTTATGTATGTGAATGTTTTAATTACTTCACATATCCATCATACATGTATTAAAAAGGGTTCCTACCAATGTGGGAACAAGATCTGGTAAATAATAGAAAAATTTGACACCATGATTCACCCCCCTCTCAAGGTGGTCAAGGGTTCTTTGGTGTACAAACTGATAAAAGTGATCATGTATAAAAATCTCCCATGACTCTCAGATATGATATCTTAGAATATCAGGAATATAAGAAAATAAATTCTGCAAGATAATTAAAAATAATATGTTAGTAATTAATTAAATTTTAAAAAGTATATATTATTTAATAACATACAATCTAGTGGTCGAACATCTGGTGACACACGACGATGGGAACTGGGTCCCATAACACCCATGGTTTAAAAAATAATTTCTTAGAATCGCACTAGATTTCTCAATAACTAAACTTGAGAAACTGTGAAAAAAAATAAATAATTAGAAAATTATTACCAAAATTAATACAAAAAGTTAATATAAAATAAATATCTTAAAAAATTAAACATATCTTCGTAAATGAGGATCAAAATCAATAGATGATTGTCTCTCTGGAATAGGATCTGGAATCATCAATCAAGCAAGACTACACCCCCTCCTAATAGGCTCACCATCCTAAGGATCAGATGAACCAGGCTCATCCGTAGGAAGTCCTATATCAGTGAGAGAGCGAAATAGATCATCAGGAGCATCTCTATCCATCCGAAACAAATATTCTTACTTGTAAGAAATTGTTAATACAAATATCAAATATAAAAAACTAATAAATATTATAATATAATAATTTTATCTATAAGAAATCATGATCCATTCTAGACTCACTGACCTGAACCACAAGTGGGTTATGCAGTTGGTGTTCCCAGCACTTCTCAAGTTTGTGGTTGATACCTTGGGATGTATGGGATCTGCAATGAAGATCATAAAATGAGGCTGGAGGTATCAGCGTATGAGCAGTGTTATGAGAGGGGAGGCTTCCAGAATGGGTTTTAATGACAAGGAATTAGTGGTTCTGTTGGGTGAACTCACGCTGGGAGGGCGTGAAGTTTTCAAAGCTTTCATGAGAGTCTCTACCTTCTTACAACTTCTAAGACTACTCTTGAAGGAACTCACTGATGGTGCTATTCTTTTGTGTGTTTCATTTATATAAATCTTGGCTTGTATTCCCCTAAATCCCTGCTGGTGTAATCTCTTTACACCTCGTGTCTGTACTGTTGCTTTTGAATTTAATAAATTCTTTTTGGGGCATGAATTGGGAGACCAATTCATGTCATCGCTTTTATAAAAAAATATACAAGAAATCATTAATAAAAATATCAAATATAAAAAACTAATAAATATTAGAATATAATAACTACCTATAAATAAATACCTGAATATAATACATTAATCGTCATCTTCTTCATCATTTTCATCGAGAAAAATGTCTTCATCCTCATCTTCAGTATCATCAACTTCCATATGACTTTCAATTTCATCATCCATTATTACTTTATCAACATTATCTATATCATCGAACCTTAATTGGGGGGGGGGGTTCATCATCGATATTTATATCTCATCGGGTAAGAGATATATTTTGGGATGTTTCTTGAAAAATTTCAATATGTTTCACTTTCACAAAACCATTTTCATTTTCAATAAACTGATTTCCATGTAATTTAATTTTTATCACACTCCACCAGTCATTAAAATCTATCAAAAAATCATAATAATTTTTATAATAAACTTTATGTGCTTGATGTGCCAATATAAATGGTTCATTTGATGTAAGAATACTGTTATATTTAATGTCAATGACTCTATGTCATGGATGAACTCGCAGCCCTGGATCGTTATCAAACCAATGACATTTAAACATTGTTACATAATTTGGTCCCAAATAACATAACTTAATTATTTCATCCAGCATACCATAAAAGTCAACTTCACTTTATTTATGATTACATCCTTTCAAACAAACACCACCATTCATTGATTTCTTTGAGTCACCATATATGCACGTATGGAATCTAAATCCATTAACCTCATACCCATTATAAGATTTTACCAATTTCTATGGAGGGTTTTTAAGTACACATAATCAACTATCAATTTTATTTTCATGTTGTGATACCTACAAATAATAAAAATTATTAATAATAAATATTATTTCAAAATTGATTTATTGTTCTATAAAAAACAACTTAACTTATTAGTGTTTGAAACTAATATGCTTTTTTTTGTTGATGACGTTCTTCAAGAGAAGAAGATGTAATTTATATAAATTATTTTTTGGTATGGTCATCATATAATCTATAAAAAAATTAATTTAAATAAAGGTATATTTTATAAATATTTAACAAAATAATAAAAAAGTAGTACTTACTACACAAATCATGTCATTTATTCAAAATTTAGAATAACATATGTATAATCTCTATAAAGTTCTTCATCTGAAAACCATCATTCATGATGACCACCAAAACCAATCTTGTCTTTATTAAAAACTTACAATTGATGGTTAGTGACACCATCAACATTTTCCTCGTTCAAACCCATCCAGTTTTGCTTTGAAGGATATCACGATTGAAAATAATAGGATCCAAAATTTGAAATTCCTTCCTGAAAGTATACTTATACAATTGACCCTTCAACTGATGCTTTGTTATGTACTTTATTCTTTAAATTTTTCATACAGCTATTAAATGGGTACATCCATATGAATTGTACCTATCCTCCACATTTAGAATCGTATGGAAAATGAAATATTAAATGTTCCATTGAGTAAAAGATTCATGGTAGGAATATTTTATACAATTTATATAAAATTAAAACAATATCCTTTTTCATCATACTCAATGAATCATAATATGATGTTTCCACACAAATATCTCCAAAGAAATATGATATTTAGGTTAATATAACTTATATTGAAGAATTTAACAACCCTGTAAGACGAACATGTAGTAATATTTCCATTATGACATGTCAATCATGACTTTTTAAAACATGTAATTTTCCCATTTCTGATACAATAAGACAAATTAAAATAATAACCATCTGGTAACCTCAAATATTAAACCCATTTACAAAATAATAAATGAATTTCTATAGAAATTTCTTAAGATGGTTTTGGGTTCATTAAATTGTGTGATATTTCATCTTCAAATAATTCAAGTTTAGGATGTTTGTAAATATGGGAAATATCTAACAATGCATTTATATTATCTTTCATCTTATCATGTGTGTCCAATATGGCATAAAATATGTTATAAAAAATCCTTCTCAATATGCATTACATCTAACATGTGATGAACCAAAAAATCAGACCAACATGGAAGGTTCCAAAAAATACTTCACTTTATCTAATTATGAAATTTCCCAAAACCATTTATTTTTTGTTCATTTATGGTTAGTCCAAAATTTACAGGAGGTAATGAAGAGATGACAGATTTTACCTGAATATCTGAGAGAACTACTGTAGGTTCATTTATTTCAATTTGACCTTTTATAAAATTATTTATGTTCCTTCAAAAAGGGTGATCCATAGGAAGAAATCTTCAATGAAAGTCAAAATAACTAGTCTTTCTCCCACTAACAAGAATAAACACTTTTTTATCAGCTATGAAGTACAAACATAATTTTAGACTAAGTGTTCTCTATCCAAATAATATACCATATGTAGTAAAGTCACTGATTTTCCATATTAATGAAACCATTAGTGTAAAATTATGATATGCAACTATATCAAATATAGTCATGTCATTATTCCATAATGAAATTAACTCATCAATTAGCGGCTTAAAATAAACATAAATATTATTCTTTGTGTGTCCTAGAATTAAGAGTTCCATATATATATATGGTTCCTTCATCAACATCCAAGGAGGTAAGTTGTATAGAGTAATGAAAACAAGATAACAAGAATATTGATTTTTGTAAGCGCCAAATGGAAAAACACCATTAGTAGAAAGACCCAACCATATGTTACAAGGTTCTGAATAAAAATAAGGTTAGATCTTATCAAATCATTTCCATAAATCACCATCACATGAATTATTTAATCTATTACTAATAGAAATATTTTATTTATGCCATGTCATCAATGCAGCTATGTTACGAGACATAAATAAACACTGTAAACAAGGTGAAATTGGAAAATACCTCAACTGTTTCATAGGAAATATAGACCATCCTTATTGTGCCTCTTTATACCTTGATTTTACATAGGTTGGACAATTAACCAAGGATTCATAATCAACATAATATAATAATAAATCATTTGAACACGTATGAATCTTCTGATAACTATGGCCCAAATTATGGACCAACCTCTTACTTTCATAGAAACATATAGGTAATGTATTTCTGTTAGGAAACAATGATTTAGATAATAATAATATCCAATTGAAACAACTATTTTAAATTCAAAAATCTGATTTAATAGCCACAAATTTTTTTATAGCTTTAAGTTTTCACATCTGGCATCCCAGATATAATGCCTCCTCAACAAATTTCAAAAAATTGTAAAACTAAGAAGGTTTTAATTCAGGATTTGGAATATCATTATGAGTTCTTGTTTCCTAAATAGACAAACCAATAACCTCATGTACTAAATTATGAAATGATGGATTAAAAACCAAAAAATTTGTATTTTCTATTGAATTTTGTTCGCCATGTTGATACAAAAAATATAATCTTTCCTAAAACCAAAATGTAATAGATAAAGTCCAACATTATCAAATGTTTTGAATCTCATAAGATCATGTTTATGACATAGACATTTAATTATTACTTCAAAAACAAAATTTGAATTTGAAAATGTAAATGATATAAATGTTTCAACACCTTCAATATAGATAGGATTTATACCAGATCTGTTGGGATTTTTTTGACGATTTATCCAATCATGATCGTGTAATAGAAACTGGTGTCTACTTCCTAAGTCCATATTTATATAAAAAAACAACATAAATGAGAATAATTATTACTGATAATTTTGAATAATTGAAAATTATTATTGTATTTTAACACCTTGAAATATTCTATAAAATATGATTAGAGTGAGGCGCTGGGTTAGCACTGGATTACAAGGTCCGTAGAGGTTCGGTGCAGATAGAATAAAAATATTAAATATATTATACCACACACACACTATTTTTTAAAAAATTAATAGAATATATCCCAAACTATTTCTCATATGATAAATATGCGACCACCTTTAGGTCTGGGATGTGGGGATTACCTTATACACAACATAACATTTTTGCACGTCGAGAGTTTAGTAATATCACACATGATGGTAGTTTTCACAACCCCTACCCATAAAGTGGACCCCTCCTGGTCCAACAATGGGATAAGAGAGATAGTGACCCCCCGAAACCCACCTCCAGTAGGCCCCGATTTGGAGACTAGCACCGAGGGTATAGTAAACACACAGATGTGATACATTATACTATAAGAGAAATACATGCATAAGAGAGAGATAAGATAGACACTAACCAACCCCTGCTCAGACTACAATATAAAATAAAACCCAAGTACATAAATGAAATGTCATGCAAGAAATACTAAAACTAAAAAGAAAAACTAAAAGTACCAAAAGAAAGTAAGAAAGACAACAACCACGAAGCCCAAACCAATCCTTCAACCCACAATCTAATTGTAACCAGCCTGATTTTCAAGCTACTCCAACTAACCTGAAAAACAATTTATATATATGTAGGGTGAGTATAATAGTATACTTATTAGGATCCTCCCTGGAGCCTCTCTTGAAAAAGTAAAGAAATCATGATAAAGCATAGTGAACAACAAGTGAAACTAACTCATCACCCAAACATGTATACTAAGTGCCCAGACTCACCATGGATACTCTCACCATGTATTTCATACAAGAGAATATAATATAATAAAGAATATTAAGGGTAACCTTCTACTAATTCCCTACTAGTTTTCCACTCTACCCCAATGTCACACTTTCTGGGCATCTCTCTCCAAAAAGGCTACCCCGTAGACACCTGGGAGAAGCACCAAAACATGCACCTCATGAAACACACACCAGCACATCCACATAACCAAAATTAATTAGGTAGTTTCCTGGATCCACCACATCTCACATAACATGTATCATACGTTGGGTATTATACCTCAAGCCATTACAACCCATACACTTAGTAATGATCCTCAAGCCATCACAACCAATACATGTTATACCTATAGTAGTCCTTAGGAAAATATATCTAGAATACATGTGTGTGAAATAACCACAAGCCATTACAACCCTCTACACACATATATTTGGAAAACTAACCACCGCACATACTGTAATAAGTAACTACCAAGAGAAGAAAGTGAGACCAAAGGGGATAGTCTTCCATCTTTCCTCCCACCAGGATGTTGGGGAAAACACCCCCAAGGATCAGAATCCCTAGGGTGTTAGTTTTTCTGACTAACAGGGTGGAGTAGCATATAAAAACACAAAAATTATAGGATAATATAGCTCAACACTACACTATGGGCATAAATTACTCTCAGACTCAACTGCAGTTAACGTCTCTCAGACTTCTGGCTACCACTGCTAAGACTAGATATCCTATAAGCACAAAACATTTAAAGAGATACATTAAATTAATTTATCCCTTTTTATTAGTTTCACTTTATGTTAATTAATTCTTTAACCATTAATTAACCATTATCATTTCCATGTTACATTTTATTACCATTTCAATAAAGACCCATGCCCTCCATGCATAAGCAAACCAAGTCCATAACTTCTTAGAATTTCAACCTCAACATTGCATCCCGGTAAGCTCCAAACCCATGGGTTAAACATTTATTCATTTATTTAACAACATTAATTTTTGTATCACCAGATGCTTTAGGATAACATTCTAAGGTCCCCAAACACAAGGGGATCAATACAGTGAGTAAATAAACAACCCATCAAGTCTTTTCCACCTATAGCAGGAGAGTAAACTTGTCAAACTATGAGGAGATAAATATGGAAAGCATGTAGAATACCCCATGTGTATTTGCCTCCCATGAAAATAGAGTAACTAAACACATCTTTCTACCTCAACCAGTGGGTAAACGAAAGTAGATAAACAACAAATTGGTTTCCATACAAACAAAAAATTAAACAATCATCTAGCTTTCATAACTATGGGTAAGCCCAACTTTAACCCATTCCATCACTTCTGGTGTCCTCCCTGACACCCACATGCATAAACTGATGCATCTCGCCACTCCAAGCATCAACTGATTCCATAATAACTGGGCCTCCCTACCCCATATACCACAACAACCCTCCATGCTTAGCCATCCCCGGATCACATCACATTTGGGCCCTCCTTCCCCCACAAACCACAATATCCCTATAGGCTCAACCATATTATAAGTAGTAGGAAACAAACATAGGGACCAAAAACTTGGACCTAAATCAAGGAATTTATCCTTCAAATACAATGAGTTCTCATGGTTCCAAAGCACAAGGTACTCGGGCTTTACAAGAAAATGGGAAACTCAATCCCTACACACACATTATCTTTATCACACAACTAGTTCTTATTCCATATTGAATCAACCAATTCATTATTCATAGGTTCCAACTATGGGAAACCTAAGAAACAAGCTATCAAAATCCATCACAAATTAATTAAATAATTAATTTAACATGACTTTGATTACTTTATCAACAAGTATTAACATGCTTTGGGTTTATTAACCAATTCAATTAAACATGAATACTTGCTTCAATTTAATTAACATCAAATTAAAACAACAACTAGATTCATTAAACACACCTCTTTATATTTTATACAATTAATTACATTCTTTACCAATTTCCATAAAGAACAACATGATAAACCAAAAAAGTAATATATATCACACTATTTAGCAAATCAAGAGGCAAACTGTTATCACAGTAGAAAGCAACAACATCACTATGAGATCAATACTAATTCTTTAATCTGGTTCAAGTATTTAATCAGGTCAATTTCATTGAAATACAAGGGGATAAAACATGTTTTCTCTATGATTACATGTAATTAAATAGATGAGCAATGAATCACCTACCTCAAAAGGTCACAATGTTCTTTGCATGAGAACAAACCACGCAACAGATCTCCAATCACCTCTTTTGCAAGAAATTCATCCAACTGAGGATGCCACAACACCATCACACCAATAAAAACTAAGAGAAACACCATTAGAACCATGTGTAAGAAACCTCCATAGAATGATGAGAAGATACGAGAGGAAATGAGATCAAAACTGGGAAAAACTGCTAGAAAATGGAGGAAAAACACACCTTGGATCAAGCCACGTCACCACAGATCAAATATGGAAGCCCGAGATCAATTCCCATCAAAGGGATCTACAAAATTCCGAAGAGGGGATTTTCAGGTTGCCTAGGATGAGAGGTAGGGAAGCTGAAACCATAGGGTTTGACAACCCGAGCAGTTGTAATGTCTTAAAACATTATAACAATGAGGGATTACATGATGTGTAATCCCCTTTCACGTCGTTTAATGCCTCAAGGTCGATTTCCTCCAAAAAGACTATCACCTTTCACATTTATTTAATTTTACAAACCCTAAAATATTATATGATGTAAATCCCACTTTAATGTCATGAAATTATTCTACACAACGTGAAACCAACTTTCACATCGTGAAAGTTCCCTGCTCCTAGTTCTCAACACCCGAGTCCCTCTAGGCTTCCTCTGAGCCTCCTCCGAGCTTCACAAGCCTCAGGAACACACAAAGGGTCAATCCACACAGATCCATGATCTTACATCAGATACCACTCAAAAAATTATCTTCCTCAAGAATCTAAAACCAACCCAGAGAGGAAATATAAAGGGTTCATCTGAAAAACCACCCCATGAGATACCTCTCAAGGTTTTCATCACCATAGGATCTTATCACCTCACTAGAGGAACAAGCACAAACCATAAAACAACCAAAACCAGATCCTAAACACTCTCCCAATGGAGATACCTCTCAAAATACAGAAAGCCACAACAAGAAAAAGAGGAAGAAATATCACAACCAAGAAAGGTATACAACCATAAAACAAACAACATTACAAAATAAGAGTTAAACATAAAACAACTCTAAGTGGTGAGCATGTATTTGCAACTCACGTTCTCAGGTACTCCCCTCCATGCCACTGAACTTCTAAAAGATAAGAACCAAGGACATAAAATTCCCATGTAACACCTTCTCCTAGAATTCATGGATCTCTAAAGGCCACTCCTCAAAGGTCACATCATTGTAAACATTGATCTCGCCCCAATCGATAATGTGAGAGTAATCATGAAGATAACAACGGAGCTACAACATGTGAAAAACATCATGTATCTAGCTCATCTGAAGAGGAAGAGCTATCTGATATCCCACAACTCCAATATGAGCCAACAACTCAAAAGGCCCAACAAACTAGAGAGAAATCTTACTCCTACAACCAAACCTTCACTTCCCAGAATGGGGATTCACCTTCAGGAACACATGCTCACTGACATAGAACTCCAAAGGTCTCCTCCTATGATCAACATAGGATTTATGAAGATCATGCGCTACTTTAATCCTCTCATGAATCATTTGAACTATCTCTGTCATATTTTGTATCTATTTTGGCATGAGAACCACTGACTCTCTGACCCCAATCCAGCACAATGGAGAATGACAAGGTCATCCATACAAGGATTCAAACGGCACCATACCGATGGTGGAGTGAAAACTATTATTGTAAGAGAACTCTACCAAGGGAAAATTCCTCATCCACAAACCTCCAAAATCTAGGATGCAAAAGTGCAACATGTCTTCAAGAGTCTGGATGGTATGCTCTATTTGACTATCCTTATTCGGATTAAAAGTAGTGTTAAGGAATAAATGAGAACCAAAAGCATGCTTGATACCTCTCCACACTCTAGAGTTAAAATGATAATCTTGATCAGAAATGATCATCCTCGGGACCCCATGGAGTCTCACCACCTCCTCTAGATACTGCCTCAATAGAACCTCCACTGGGCTCGACTCCTTAATCACTATAAAGTGGGATTATTCCATCAAATTATCCACTACCACCCATATAGAATCATATCCTCACTAAGATTGAGGTAAATCGACAACAAATTCCATCGAGATGTCCTCCCACTTCCATTGAGGAACATATAATGTCTAGAACAAACTATTGGGTACACGGTACTCGACCTTCACCTTCCGATAGACTAAAAATCAAGACACAAACTCTAAAACTACATGCTTTAAACCATGCCACCAAAAATGACCTCTCAAGGCTTAGTACATCTTTGTCATGCTAAGATGTACTACCAAATAAGAACTATGTAACTCTCTAAGAACCTTCTCACGTATCACCAAGGGAATGAAATGCCTTCCCTGGAACAACACCCAGTGTTGTTCATCCTCAGACCAACCATCTTAGGCCTCACCAATCACCATAAACAAATCGTTCTCTCCAGAACTCCACCTCAAGATCCCCTAACTGGGATTCCTCCACATACTTCAGCAGAGAAGATTACATCATAATCTGAAAAAGATAACCCCTACCCCTAAATTCTTCTATATCTAGATGCAATGCTGAAAGTTATTCCATCACTCTCCATAAATTGACTGATTCCCACATTGCATCACTATGAAACTTACCGCTCAATGCATCAACCAAAAAATTTCCCTTTCTTGGTGTATATTAAATCTTGAAGTCATAATCTTATAAGAACTCCATCCATCGATGCTGATGTGGGTTAAAGTCACGTTGGGAGAAAACATACCTCAGGCTCTTTTGATTGGTGAAGACCACACAATGACCACTAATGAGGTAATGTATCCAAAAATTTAGGGGAAACACCACTAAAGCCAACTCAAGATTGTGGGCAGTATAGTTATCCTCATGGGGACATAACTGCTAAGACCCATAAGAAATGACCGATCTCTGCTGTATCAGAACACAACTCAACCCAAGATGCAAAACATCACAAAAAACTCAAACTAAATTCCTTCTGTTGGAAGATAAAGAATTAAATCACAAACCAATTCCTCCTTAAGATACTAAAAAGCTTCCTAAAACTGATCAATCCACAATAATGCCTGATCCTTTCTGGTCAACACTGTTAGAGGAGTCATAACCCAAGAAAAATTGGCTATGAACCTCATGTAAAATCCTGCAAGACCAAGGAAAATCTGCACCTATACTAATGTCTTAGGAGATGACCAAGACACAACTACTTATATCTTTGATAGATCCACAACTAATCCTTGCTGGGATACAACATTCCCCAAGAAATGGACTTATAGAGCCCAAAAGTCACACTTAGAAAACTTCCCAAACAACTACTGATGACAAAGAACTCTCAAAATGGAACGAAGATGCTCTACATACTTCTCGTCAGACGTGGAGTACACAAGGGTGTCGTCGATGAAAACCACCATGAACTTATCCAGGAACTTATAGAACATAGCTTTCATTAACCCTATGAACACATCTGGAGAATTCATTACACCAAACAATATCACAATAAACTCGTAATTACCATAACGACAATGGAAAGCAGTCTTCAAGATATATCCATCCTTTACACACATTTGATGATATACCGACTGGAAATAGATCTTCAAGAACCAACTTGAACCCTTTAATTTATCAAATAAATCATCAATATGTGGAAGATGATTGAAGTTCTTCACTTTCACTTAGTTCAAACGACGATAATTGATACACAACTGCAAAATTCCATCATCCTTATTTATGAACAAAACTAGTGCACCCCATGGTGACACACTTAGCTGAATAAAACCACACTGCAACAGACCATCGAGCTATATATGAAGATCTAACAAATCATAATGTTCCATCCTATATGGATACATTGAGATAGGAGACACACCTGACTGTAGCTCGATCCCTAACTAGATCTCTCATCGAGGGGGTAATGCTATAAACTTATATGGAAAGACATTAGGGTACTCTTCTATGACCCTGATAAATGCCAACTACTGAACCTCTAACGAACTCAACATCGGCTCATCCATCAAGGAAGATAAGGACAGAATATGCCTCTAACCCATCCGAGGGTCTTGCTCACCAACAAACACTACTGGCTCTCCATCAGCATTGAAGAACACCACCTACCTCCTGAAGAAATCCATGATATCCTGCACCGGATAGAACCAGTCCATACCAAGGATGATGTTATATGGTTATATCTGTAAACATAGGAAATATACCTAAGAGTGGTGCTGCCCCAACACTAGCTCACAATTTTTATATAATTCAAACAAGTCAGCTCAACCTCCAACTATCGTAGTCAACGCTAAGGGAACTAGAATCCTCTCTACCTCAAGTCCCAAAGAATGGACAAGGGTAGGTGATATAAAGGAGTGCATTTCTACAAGATCAAACAAAGAATTCAACCAAGTAGAAAACAAGAAAAGGGTACCTCGAACGATGTATGACTCACCTGGCTTTGGAAATGATAAAGCATGAAACTGACTATGACCTGCTTTATGGCCTCTAAGACTATGCTGAAGACCACCTATATGGACATGCTCTTCTCTCTAAGGATGGAGAGAATTCTGGGATAGTCCTCTACCTACATCATCTGCTCTCTACTGATCCCAAACTGAAGTAAATTTCTCCTATTACATTGGTTGGAACTGCCACACTGAAGGAACCTGAAGAGGAATAATTGGTGCATGCTGACTGCTCAGAAAGTTCGGGCACTCTCTCCACTGATGAACTCGACCTACAGAATAAAAACATGCATCTTATACCTTAACATAGGTTTAAGAGCTGTTTCCCCTAGAGAAACAAGACATTGAGGGATAGGAACTACCCCTAGCTGATTAGAAGTTCTTTTTTCCTGACAATTAGGAACCTCAGACTATTGTTCTGCTTCGTGAGGAATCCTGACGACTCCCTTCTCGCGATGATCTAATTTTGGATAACGTCTTCTCAATGAAATTTTCTCTTTCCAAAAAATCTAGATACATCTTCAACATAAACGGGGTGACCTAGCACTGGATCTCTGGATGCAAAGCCTCCTCAAAATGCCTTTCCATAGCCTCCTCATCTGAAAAAAGGTCTAAAGCATATCATAGAAGGTTCCTAAAACAGATTCCAAACTCTTTTAAACTGTAGATCCCCTACTGAAGGGTAAGAAGCTCCTGGATACTAGCCTCATTTTTGGTTGAAGAAATAAACTCAGCTCTGAACTGGTCTCATAACTCCTCCCAAGAGACTACCTACTCCTCATGATCTTTGAGGAACAAGAAAGACCACTACCTCGCTGCCCCACACAACATAATCACAACCAATGATACCCAGTGCTCCTTCTAAGCATAGATAAAACTAAAATCTATGTCAATCTCCTCCAACCAGTCTTCTGTGACTGTATTTGAAACATAAATTTCATACCTATGCAGACTCTAGAACTGAAACTAATGGAGTTTCCTCCTACAAGTTTCATCATCATCAACCCCTACTCTATGGAGATCTGCTGGTGCAACCTACTGAACATCTTCTGTGTGAACGTGATACGGATGTTGACCTGGAGCCATAACTATAAAAGAATAAACAGTTAGAGCTCATAAACCTAGAATATGAAAGACTTTAACATTAATTAATTGTTTTCTTTTATTCATTTTAGGTTAACCTACCCCATGGTCTACCCATTCAAATATAGGCACAAAGAAGAATAATGTATGATCCTTTCCTAGGTATCTACCCTACAACTAGCATCACTTTGTTTGGTATCTACTATAAGCTTAAATCTCTATGCATTAGATCACAAGG
The DNA here is from genome assembly GCA_963277665.1 of Viscum album. Classification (NCBI taxonomy): domain Eukaryota; kingdom Viridiplantae; phylum Streptophyta; class Magnoliopsida; order Santalales; family Viscaceae; genus Viscum; species Viscum album. The sequence goes on along the minus strand of OY728153.1, from coordinate 1,133,889,856 downwards.
GGACCTAAATACCCGTGTCTCATCCAGTATCCCGTGTTTACAACACTTTATAAACTTAGCTTACACCGTTTCCCTACCAACCCAAGCAACCTCGTATGTGCCTAACTCCAAACTCCATCCTATCCCTCAACCTCACTCTGATACCACTCTGTCATGGCCCCTCCCCACAAAGTGTACCCCTCCTAAGACAAAAATGGGAGAAGAGAGACAGTGACCCCAAAGTCTTAACTCCAGTAGGCCTTGGGTTGGAGACTAACACCAATGGTATAATAAACACACAGATGGGAGACATTACCCTCTATAAGAAACACATGCAGAAGATAGAGACAAGATAGAAACCAAAAAACTCATACTCAGACTATAATATAGAATAAAACCCAAGTACAAAAATATAATGTCATGCAAGAACTACTATAACTAAAATGGAAAACTATACGTACCAAAATAAAGTAAAAAAAATAGCAACCATGAATCCCAAACAGCTCTTGCAACCCACAAGATAATAGTAACCCACCTGATCTCCAACCTGCTCTAAGTAACCTTAAAAATAGTTTAAATATACGTAGGGTGACTATAATAGTATACTTAGTAGGATCCTTCTTGGAGACTCTCACACAAAAGTAAAGAAAGAATGCTAAAGCATAGTGAACAATAAGTGAAACTAATTCATCACCTAAGCAGGTATACTAAGTTCCTAGCCTCACCATGGATACTCTCATCAAGTATTTCATACAAGTCTATATAATATAATAAATAATATCAAGGGAACCCCACTACTACTTCCCCACTAGTTTTATGCTCTTCCCCAACATCACACGTTCTGAGCATCTCTCTCCAAAAAGGCTAGTCTGCAGACACCTGGGTGAATCACCAAAACATGTAGCTCATGCAACACACACCAACACATCCACATAACCAAAAGTAACCAAGTATTTTTCAGGATCCACCATAGCCCGCATAACGTGTATCATACATCAGGTATTATACCTCAAGCTATCACAACCCATACACCGAGTAAGGATCATCAAGCCATCACAACCTATACACGTTATACCTATAGTAGTCCTTAGGAAACTATATAAAAAATACATGTGTGTGAAATAAAAATAATCCATTACATCCCTCTACACACATATATTTGGAAAACTAACCATTGTACATACCAACATAAGTAACTACCAAGAGAAGAGAGCAGGGCCAAAGGGGGTAGTCGACCATCCATCCTCCCACCAAGATGTTGGGGAAAACACCCCCTATGGCTCAAAATCCCCAGAGTGTCAGTTTCCCTAATCGATAAGGTGAAGTAGCATATAGAAACATAAAAATTATGGGATGATATAGCTCACAACCACACTATGGGAATAACCTAGTCTCAGAATCAACTGCAGCTAATGTCTCTCAGACTCCCGACCAACACTACTAAGACTAGATATCCTATAAGCACACAACCATTTAAAGAGATACATTAAATTAATTTATCCCTTTTTATCAGTTTCACTTAATGTTAATTAATTATTTAACTATTAATTAACCATGATCATTTCCATGTTACATTTCATTACCATTTCAAAAAATATCCATGCCCTCTAGGCATAAGAAAATTGAGTCCATGATTTCTCAGAATTTAAAACTCAACATTGCATCCTAGTAAACTCCTACTCCATGGGTTAAGCATTTATTAATTTATTTAACAACATTACTTTATACATATCACCATGTGCTTTAGGAAAACATTATAAGCTCCACAAACACAAGGGGATCAACATGGTGAGTAGATGAACTACCCATCAAGACTTTTCCACCTATAATAGAAGAATAAACTCATCCAACCATGAGGAGATAAACACAGAAAGCACGTGGCATAACCCATGAATATTCACCTCCCATGGAAAGGGATTAACCAAACACATCCATCTACCTCAAGTAGTGGGAAAGAAAAGCAGATAAACAAAAACCTATCCACCATCCAAAAAACATATTCAAAAAGAATCCAACCTTTATAGCAATGGGTAAGCCCATCTTTAACCCATTCCATCACCTCTGGTGTCCTCCCCAAAACCCACATGCATAAACCGATGTATCTCACCACTCTAGGAGTCAAATGATTCCACAATAACCGGGCCTCCCTACCCCATGTACCACAGTAGCCCTCCAGGCTCATCCATCCTAGGGTCACATCACATATGGGCCCTACTTCCCCCATAAACCACAATAACTCTCTAGGATCAGACATATCACAAACTATAGGAAACAGACATAGCAACCGGGCTCTTGGCCCTAAAGCAATACATTAAGCCTTCACACACAATGAGCTCTCACAACTCCAAAGCACAAGACACTCAACCTTTACAAGAAAGCGAACAACTCATACTCTACAAAGAAATTATCTTTATCACACAACCAGTTCTTATTCCATATTGAATTAACCGATTCATTATTAATAGGTTCCAACTATGGGTAACCTAAGAAACAAGCTATCAAAAATTAATTAAATAATTAATTTAACATGCCTTTGATTCCTTTATAAAAAAGAATCAATATGCTTCAGGTTCATTAACCAATTCAATTAAACATGAATACTTGCATAAATATGATTTAAATCAAATTATAACAACAACCAGATTCATTAAACATGCCTATTTATATTTTATCCAATTAATTATCAATTAATTACAAATTTACGTTCTTTACCAATTTCCATCAAGAACAACATGCTAAACCAAGAAAGGCATAGATATCACACTATCTATCAAATCAAGTGGAAAACCATTATCATGGAACAAAGCAACAACATCGCTATGTAATCTTTAATAATTCTTTAATTCAGTTCAAGTATTTAATTAGGTCAATTTCATTTCAATCCAAGGGGATAAACCCTGATAGACCTATCATTGCATGTAATTAAATAGAGAAACAATGAATCACCTACCTCAAAAGGTTTTTGATGTTCTTCACATGATAATAGTCCATGCAAAGGATCTCCGACCACCTCTCCCAAAATAACTTCATCCAAATGAGGATGTTGCGACACCACCATACAAAAAAACAACTAAGAGAAACCCCATTAAAACCATGGGTAAGCAATCACCATAGAACAACGAGAATATATGAGAGTAAATGAGATCAAAATTGGGATAAACTGCTAGAAAACGGAGGGAAAACACACCTTGGATCAAGCCGGGTCACCATGAATTGAAGATGGAAGCTCAAGATCGATTCCCGTCGAAGGGATCTCTAAAGCGCTGAAGAGGGGACCGTCGGGTCGCCTGAGATGAGAGGCAGGGAAGCTACAACCATAGGGTTTGACAACCTAAGTGACTAGAATGTTTTAAAACATTACAACATCGGGGGATTACATGACGTGTAATCCCCTTTCACATAGTGTAATGCATCAAGGTAGATTTTTGTTGAAAAAACTGTCTCCTTTCACATTTATTTTATTTTTCAAACCCCGAAATATTACACGACGTAAATCCCACTTTAACGTCATGAAATTATTCTACACGGCACCATGAAAATTCCCTGCTCCCAGTTCTCAACACCTGAGTCCCTCAATACTTCCTCTGATCCTCCTCTGAGCTCCACAAGCCTTGGGAACACGCAAAGGGTCGATACATGTAGATCCGGGCCCTTACAGTAATTCCATTTAATATTTTTATTATAATTTTTTATAAAAAATTGATGTATTTTCACAATGGTGTATCGTATTAGAAATCTGAGACCACTGTTAGATTGGGGATGCTGAGTTTACCTTAGACACAATATATCATTTGTGAGTGTTGGGTGTTTGGTAACATCACACACGAGAGTATCACTTTTAATATTTTATTAATATTATTATTTTTATATATAAATATATATATATTAAAACATTTATACAAATTATTAATACAAATTATTTTAATTAACACAACATTTATATGAATTATTGTGAATTTATAATAGTTATTTCTTTTAATATTTTTTTGCAAGTTTTGATAAATTTTTTAGTATTTATTACATTTTTTTTAATTTTTACTAGTTGATAAAATTATTAATTAATTAATAATAATAATTTATTATTTATAACTGAATTTATAATAAATATCACTATTTTTTCACAATTACTAGTATTTCATATTTTTTCTTTTATAAATTTTTACAAATTTTCACAATTTCCTCAAATTTTCAAATTATTAATAATATTTTGTAACTAACACTAATATTTAAAATTTATTAATAATATTGAATAATTAATAATTAATTATTATAAAATATGAAATGATTATTATTAATTATTTAAATCATTATTACATTTTTAATAATTACAATATATATATATCTTGATTTTTTAATTAATTTAAATACATCAAATATATTTAAACTCTTTTTTAAACAAATATACATATGTAAAATCTATATAAACACACAAACACATATATAAATATAATAAACCTTACAAGTTTTTTTGAAATGTTTATATATACATATTCAAATGTTAATATATATATTTATATATAATTTATAAATAATTTTACTTATAATTAATTTTGATTATAAATATTTTTGTTTATCTTGAATTAATAATTTATATAAATAATTTATAAATAATTTTTAGTTAATATTTTTGAATATATATTTATTTTGAATTTATATTTATTTTAAATTAATAAATTTGAATTGATAAATATTTTGAATTAATAATTATTTTGAATTAATAATTTTTACCTAATTTTGGTGACATGAAATATAACGATTGATTAAAATAAAAATTATTGTTTATATAATTAACATGATATAAAAATAAAAAAAGTATAATTGTTAATATATTTTTCAAAATTAAATGTCTATATAATTGACATGATATAAAAATCAAAGATACAATTTCAAATTATAATATTTTTTTATTTGGAATAATTGAGTATTGAAAAATTATTTTTAAAAAAAATATTACCCAAAACAGCCCGGATTAATAATTAGGTAATAATTTCAAATTTAATTATATATATATATATATAATTAAATAAATAAATATAAATATATTTAATTATATAAAGTTATATATATATATATATAATTATATAAATATTTTTTTAAAATTATATATATGTATTTATAATTAAATATAAATATATATAATTATATTTATAAATATGTATATGCAAACAAGATACACACATATTTCCAAATCATTTGAAATAACTCTTGTGGACCTCATGAATATGCAAATAGGGAATAATAAATTTGCAGCAATCTTAAATACCAAATACAACATCAAAATCAGATAGAGACATACATATAACCAAATAAAACAATGATCAAAATATTTAAAAAACAATTGAAATAACTCGTGCGAATCCGATTAATATGCGAACAAAGACTAATAAATTTTCACTAATCCTAAATACCAAATACAACATCAAAATCAGATAAATTTATAAACCTAGGGTTTAAAAAAACTAAATCATGTAATAAAATGAATAAAACACAAAAATAATAAAAAAGTAGATAAGTGGAATCCATACCAAGGTGATTCGAAGGCAGATCTATAAAAAATCAGCTTCATCAGAGTACATATGAGCAGGGTCGAAGAGGGTGGTGCGTGTGGCCATTCAGAAGAATGAGAGGAAGAAGAAGAGGGGGGGGGGTGTAGGTGGTTATAATTTAATTTTTATTATGACAGACTATTTGCGATGAAATTAATTCTATTATAAATAGTTATTCCATAAAAAGTATTTGTGATGGGAAATAATACCCATCGCAAATAATTCATACCTAAGAACTATTTTCAATGTACATTGCAGTCCATCGTAAATTCTCACCACTATAGATTTTCGTACTGGGTGGTGAGAAGCCCCACCAAAAGTATTTACGACGGATGGTTTGTTTTATCACAAATGATGGCTATTTGTGATGGAAGAAACCATCCATCACAAATAGGTGCATGTCGAAAATTATTTTTGATGGAATAAAAAATTCTTCAAAAATAGGTTCCCATCGAAAAGTATTTTCGATAGGAAAATTTCCCATCACAATTTCCCCATCACAAATACCATATATTCTAGTAGTGATTAAAGCATCTATTTATGTCTCCAGACGCAACCACATTGATGATATGGAATAAACCTAATAATTCTATTAGTAAATGATTAAATCATCCTTGTGATGGTTATTCATGGATACAATTTTATCTAGCTCATCCATCTTTTTTATTTGGAACCTTATAACGTGCAGTTAGGTCTTTCTATTAATGATTTCTATCCATTTGGTTCTTATGGAAGTTAATATTCTTATGGACCTGTTTTTATAACTCCATACTACTTAACTCCTTAGATGTTGATGAAAGAACTATATATTTATTTGACATCACTAATTCTAGGACATCCAAAGAATAATATTGATGTTTTTTTAAATCTAATAATTGATGAGTTAAATTTATTATGGAGTGATGGTGTAACTACAAATTATATAATTACAAAACAAAATTTTTACAATGAAACCTACATTATCGTGGATAATCAGTTCCTTTCTAGAACATGGTATGTCATTCAAAAAGAGTACACATGGTCTAAAATAATCTTCATACTGCATGAGTGATATAAAATCATTTATTCTTGTCAATGGAAGAAAACCTTGTTTTGTGACTATCATTGAAGATTTATTCCAGTAGATAATTATTTCTGAATGAATAGAAATAATTTTAAAAAAGTTACAATTGAAAGAGATGGACCACCAACAATGATATTAGGTGTTCAATAAAAATCTATTATATCTTTATTACCTCCTATTACCTTTGGACCAACTATAAACCAACAAAAAATGGGTGTCTTTAGTATAGTTCAAAATTGGATGAAGTATAGTATTTTTTAGTATCTTCCACATTGTTCTAATTTATTAGTCTATCACATATAAAATGTCATGTATATTGAGAAGAAATATTTTGATAATATATTTTATACTATGTTGGATACACCTGGTACGACTAAAGATACTATAAAGGCACACAAGATCTTGCTAAAATTTACAATAATCCTGAGCTTGAGTTATATGACAATGATAGATCACAAAATATAATGAATCCAAAAGTAGATTATGTACTTTCTAAAGAATTTCATTTATTATTATATCAGTGGATTTCATATTTGAGGTTACCAGATGACCATGCCTCTAATTTGTCTTTCTGTGTAAAAAATAGTCATATTACCGGATTAAAATGTCATGATGGAAATATTTCTATCGATTAACCTTAGGGGGTTGTTGAATTATTTGATTTGGGATGTTTTGACATAAATATCATTTTTTCTAAGACATTTGTGTGATGAAAAAACACTATGATACATCAAGTACAATGAAAAAAGATGTTCTAATTTTATGTAAATTATAAAAAATTTACACCAACCTTATTTGATTCAATGAAACAATAAATATTAAATTTTTTATATGAAGAAAAATATGGAGGGACAATACAATTTTGATGGATGTACCCATATGAGTTATTCATGTAAAAATTGAAGAATAATGTACGTAATAAATCATTAGTTGAAGGGTCAATTGTAGAAGCATATTTATAGAAGGAAATTTGAAATTTCCACTATTATTATTTTCAATCTGAATATCCTTCCAAACATAATCAAATAGGACACAATGAGATAAATATTGATGATGTAATATAACATTTATTATCAGTATTTAATCAACATGAGATTAATTTTGATGTTGTTCATGAATGATGGATTTTAGATGATGAAAAACATAAAGCTTGTACATATTTTTTTCTCAATTGTGAATAAATTACACCATTTATTTAGTAAGTGATAATTTCACACATTTTTTTAAACATTTTTTAAAAGTCAATTTATATTAATTCTTTTCTAGATTATATGGTGATAATTTAAAAAAATTCAAACAAATTACACAGACTTATCTTGAAGAACGTCGATGGTGTAATTTTTCATATTGATTTTAGATACTATTAAGTTAAATTATTTATGGTCAAATATATAGAATCAAATTGTTATTTTATATATTATATATTATATATTATTTTCTTAGTATTGTAACATGAAAATAAAATTTACATTCGATTATCTGCACTGAATGGCCCACCATTCAAATTGGTTAAATCGTATAATGCGTATGTGGTTAATGGATTTCAATTTCATCCATGCACATATGAAAATTCAAAAAAAAATCAATGAACAATGGTGTTTGTTTTAAAATACCCCATGAAAATGAAAGTGAAGTTGACTTTTATAGAAGACTAGATGCAATAATTGAGTTATATTATCTGGTAAAAAATTGCATAATAATGTTTAAATGTCATTGGTTTGATACTAATCAAGGGTTTCATGTTCATCCATAACATGTAATTATTGACATTAAATATAAAATTATTCTTGTAGAAAATAAACCATTTATGCTGGCACATCGAGTACATCAAGTTTATTATGTAAATTATCATTAGTCTCACTATGTTAAATACCATGAGGGTGGGTGGGTGGGTGAATCAGGTTATGACAGATTAAAATATCTCTTGTTTGGATCTTGTTTTATCTCTAAACAAAATGATCTTTTCTCTCTTTCCCATAGCAATGTATGAGTATAAAAGAAAATATGCACGAGACCTAATAATTTTAATTGGTTCTCCCTTAACTGAGCTAGTCTAAGGAGCCTAGAAAGGAAACTGTCTGATGCACTAAATCTACTAAAGTGAAATGCTATTTAAATGTTTAGAGTAGACTCACCATCCCTACTAATTCATTACCAGTCATTTTTAAATCTCACCTCTCTCTCAATTGAAGCATGTTTGCTCCTCCTCTAGAAGATTCTTCTATTGATTTCTTGAATCAATGTTGTTTAAACCAAATTTAATGTGTCATGAAGCTCAACATTCATCTATAGGATAAATATCAATTTACCACATAATTTCTAGACATTTACTTTTGGTTCACAAAACTTTCACTTTCATGCAACATTTTCACAACTTTCATGAAACTTCCACAACTTTCATGAAACTTTTGAGTTTGTCATGTAACTCCAAACTTTCAAAAAAAAAATCATTTTTTCATGGAATTCCCAAATTTCATGTAACTTTTGGTTTTTCATATAACTAACTTGGTCATATAGACACAAGTAACTTTTATACACACAACTGATGTTTGAGTCGCTACTTTGTGAAAGAAACTCCTTCATGAAACTATTACATGATTTTAGGGGCCTAATATTCTCTCTAAGGGTTGGATACTCAAAATAAGGGGGAAAAATATTTATATACATGATCAAACCTTCACATAACTACCTTGCATGCCACATACCTTGCACACAACTTTCATGGTTCAGTAAACTTCAATGATTTGACATCGCCTTTAGTATGAAAGTAACTGTTTTCACAAAACACCCATCTGTATTTCTTGGGTTCGCACAACTATATCTGTGTTGTGAAACTTTTAATTTCATAAAACTGAAGAACATTTGTAAAAAACCTTCCTTTGATTTATTTCAATGAGGTGGACCTGAATCTTTAATTTCAAGAAACATCAAGAAACACTTTCACCCTTTCACGTAGATTTTGTATTTGTGTGAAAATATTTCCATTACTTTAAAAATAACTTTCCCCTCCCTCTAAATCTTAGACTATAATTTTTTTTCAAACATTAAAAAACACCACCACCTTATAAATATAACTTATTTTACACATTTCGGAGCTTCCATACCTATTTCCTCGAGATTTTTCAACATAATTTGTCAAAAGTCATACTGGAACTTCACAACCGACCTTGTCAACCAACTTTGTCAAAAAACACAACCAACCCAAAAACTTTGCAATGTCACCTTGAATGATTTTTTTTCTAATAATTATCGAACTACTTCAATAGATTTAAGTTACTGTTGGAGTGTAATAAAAATGAATTATCATGAAAATTAGATTATATAAAATGAAAGTAGTTATGTTCAAGTTCAAGATATTGAAAATTTTCAAGATACGTCACCAAATAAAAATTTTACTCAAAGAGATAGAGATATCAATGATGAATCCCCACAATTAAGGAATGATGGTGTTGATAATGTTGATAATATAACTAATGAACTTTAAATAAAAAGGTATAATGTAATTTAAGATCATATAGAAATTGATGATACCGAGGAGGAAGATGAAGACATTGACATCATTGAATATAAATATGAATATGATGAATGACATATTACATTCTACTTATAGTCACAATTAATATATATTATTATTTTTCAATAAATATTCATGTATTTCTTATATTTGATATCTATATTAACAATTATTTATAGGTAATATTTTTTGTGTGTTTCAGATGACTAGAGAAGATATCGATGACCTGTTTCATTCCCTCACTGATGTTGTGGTTCCCAATGATTATCCAGATGACTTGTAATCTAACTCTTAGGATGCTTCCACTACATTGTCAACTAGGAGGGTTCACACCCTATCCAGATTGATGATTCTAGACCCTATTCTCGAGTAATGCCCTATCACTTAATTTTGATCCATGCTTGTGATGGTATGTTTAATAATGTGTTTTTATTAATTTACATTAATTATTTCATGTTCTAATTATTTGATTATATGTTATTTTTTCATATTTTTCTTCATATAACTATTGGGTAGATGGGTGCTATTTTATGGAATTATTTTTTTGATCCATAGGTTTTATGGGATTAGGTTTTCATTGATGTTAGACATTTCATGTTCCATTATTGGATGATATTAATACTAGAAAAATTACTTATAGCTGCAGTCTATGACCACAACTATAGGATAGAGCCACGGTCATGCCAACAATGGAGGTTACTACCATTGCAATAGCCTCTGTGACTATAGTCACTTCATCGTGGGGCTGGCCACATCTCACCTATAGCCATAGGCTATAGTCACAGTAACTAAACATGTCTATAATATTATTTTTAAAAATATTATGGTGTTGGGTTTTGATCTAGGATCCCATAAATATAACTCTATATACTCTACCACTCCTCTAATTTTATTTTAAGTACACACAAACATATATTTATATGTATCATACTTTATAAACATATTTAATTATTATTATTAATTAATATATCCATGATCCAAGGTGACCATGTACATATCCCTTTCACAACACACCTATGAACATGATCCATCACTGACCATGGTTGTATCCCTTTCATGAGACACGTATGGCCACAATCAGTTGTGAACCATGGTCATATAACTTTCATGGGAAACCTACAACCACGGTCAGCCATGGTCTGTATCCATCTCCCTTTCCCCTCTCCCTTCACATGAAAATAATTTTTTCATTAGAGTATATAGGAATGGATATATCCATGGAAACATTTATCCATGGTTATAGATTCTCTATAGCCACAATTATTTTTGTGACCATGGATATAGGCATCTTATAGAAACAGTCCAACCTGACTGTGGATATAAGCTGTGGCCATAGTCCAAATTTACATTGGTGTATGTAAATAAATAATATATATATATTTTAAATTAATTTAATTATTAATTTGGTATTATTAATTATTTATTGGGTTTATAATGTCTAGTCAATGATACCATGATATCCTCTATATGGGAGGCATGAGAGATTTGTATCTATGATAATTTTCACCAGTTTAAAAAAAATATTAAATAGAGATCATTGAAGATAGTTTTTGCTATAATTTTTTATCATTATTACTTCTATCATCGACCTGACTACATCCCAGCTCAAGATTGAGATGGATTATGCTCTTACTAGATATAAGAGACTTATCATAGGATTCTATTATTTAATCAAAAAAATTGGGGGAGGTAGGAGGTCACACATAGAGAAAGGATTTGTATGTTTAGTATTCATTGATGATATATAATAAGTAATTTTATTATTAATTTATATTTATTTTTAATGTAAAATATTTATATTATATTTATGAATCCTATTACTAATCCCAATGTTATGGAGGTTTATGTTTATAAGAAGGTGTACACTAATCCTACCATAGTAGAGATTACTGGTGATAGACAATTTCAAATTATGGTTTGTATTTTTTTCTTTTTAACGTTAGATTAAATTATTTTTTTACTATTTTAATTTCTAATTACATTTTAAGGAGACATATGAGGTTATGAATTATCACACATAAGAGAGTTAGGTTGATACTGAAGGTGAGACCTCCTATAAGTCATGTTTCGATGAGGTATCTTGGATGCAGGAAACCATGAATAATATCAAGAAAGGTAGAGTGATTAGTATTAGTTCAAAATTGATGCCTACCAGTTATTATGGTACTACTGTGAAGTCATCAACTAGATAAAAAGGAGATGTTATAGAGTCTTCATTAGCTGCAAAGTATGAAGAGTGGTTGCATGCTCAGAATGAGTTGATATAGAGCATGAAAAGAGAGTAGGAATATCACCACTATCAGTAGGAGAAACAACATCAGCAGTATGAGCATATGATGGAGTGCATTCAATGACTTGTGCATGGTGTAGGGATTGATTTCCCTTCACTTGACCCATCATCCGATCTACCATTGACTATTATATTTTTTAAACATATTACGTGTTAAATGGTTATTATATTTTTCATGAAAGGTTTTATATATTTGTTTTTAATTAATTAATTTATTATTATTTTTTCTATGTTTTTTATGAAAAAAATATCTAGCCATCGCAAAAGAGTATTTATGACAGATGGATATTCCCATCACAAATGGTTTTTGAAAATTTTACAACGGATCAATAATTTCATTGTAAAAGTATATTTGTGATGGGTGAATTATTTATTTTTATTTATGAAAAATTAAAATTCCATCGCAAAAGAGTATTAATGACAGATATATCTATCCATTTTAAAAAGTAATTTTAGTGATGACCCATCACAAATACAACTCATTGTGACACCATTTTTCACAAAATGGGTTATTTGCAATGAAATACCATCACAAATGACTATTTGAGATGAAATTCCATCATAGATAACCCATCACAAATGGTATAAAATTTTATTGTTTTTGTCTATGGTGAGGTATCTTGTGTTTAGTTTATTATTGATGATATAACATTGATTGGATAATCACTAAAAAATTATCACTTCTGTAATACCCCACCCTGTAAACCACTAAGCGGTGCCCCAAGCCGGTTAGCCACATGGCCTCAAGCGAGCCTCCACATACTCCATAGGTTGACAACTAGAAGCAAGGGAATATGGTGTGTCCATGGGGAGACTATTACCTCATGAATCAGAGTGTGGAACAATGGTAAATAATAATGATAAGTAGTGAAAACAGTAATAAAAAGGAAGTAGTAAAATAATAATAATAAATCATCCAATATAAATAAATATGAGGAATATGAATCATAAATAGATAAAAAACTAATGATTTTGTCATCTAGATATACAAAAATGAGGTACAAGGGATACAGGTGAGCAAGTATATACCACATGCTATACAAAATACAAAAAAAAAACCAAAAGTTTCCACTACTAGCATCATGATAATAGGCTCGGTTCTCTACTTCCGTACTCCATTCTAGTACTAAAAATAAAACATTACAAGTTGGAATCTTCCCTTTATATACACCTTCAATTACAAAGTATGCTCAGGTACTAAAGGTGTCATGATCAGGGTGTGAGATATACTCAGTAGGCCACCACCAATGGTGTCTAGAATAATCTAGTCTATGTACATAAAATGAGTGGTGTGTAGGTACATAATAAGTGCAAGGAAATAAATAATAACTACATCATATAGGGTTCCTCATGGATACCCAAATGACACTACCTGGTTTGTCTTAATACAGATGTCACTAAACCAAGGTGAACCTATAAAAGTGTGATATGGTTTATAATTGGGTTATCATAAACCAGACATCACAAAAGGATTGAGACCAAGAATGTTATTTGTCTTGGAGGACGAATCCTTTAATTTAATAGGTTGAAATTATGGGAATTATATAAGAGGCATATCTAAAATTTAAATAAGCAGCATCATGGGATCATCCAAGGTGAACCATATAGGGGAACCCAAATATCGCACTAGGAGCACTATAAATGCCCAACACCATAAGAGTTCGTCCAAGGAAATCCATAAAGGCATCCCAAGTATCACTTTCAATATGGTCTAAAGCATGACCATATAATCTTGTCCTAGGTGTACCGTATAAGGGACCAAGTATCCCCCATGGAAGATGCAACCATATCGCCCACTGAGCCCATCCAAGATATCTCCCCTAGGGAATCGATATTTCTCATGGGTAAGTAAGCAATCCACCTGGTGATCCCCTCCAAGGAAATCTATAAAATGATACAAGTATCACTCCCATCATATTTATAATCATTTATACCTTATCATTATAAATCATGGCGATCCCATCAAAGGCATCCTTAAGTTGAGACCCTTGTATCACCCTTGGATTAAAGTGAAGGGAAGGTTATGGTTAGAACTAATTCATACCATACCCCCAAGAATTATTCACAAATTTTCCAATTCATTTAATCCAATCAATTCAACTATGGTATAAAGATTAGGGGCCCAACTCATGGAAAAATATCCTTAGATAATTACAAATTTTAAAAAGTATTTACTTTAAGGGAAAACATACACCTAAATTGGTGGTTTAATTCGATTCTAAACATAATGATTATAAGACTTTAGGGAAGGTCACACCCATAAGGATAGATCATGTCAAGTTAATCAACCAAAGGTATTTATTTTCTATTATCTAGGACCGTACTAATAACATAAAGGAATTTAATTCGATTAATTATACTTTATGAAGGAAACACCGAAGGAGTACAGAATGTGACACAACAATGCATGATATAAATGCAATGAGACTTTAGAAAAAATATCTAGGAAACCTAGATTATTTTTTTAGTACTCTCCACATCTAGCATCAACCCTTAAATCAAGATAAAATGGGAGAAATTAGAGGAATAAATGAAAACCCTAAAAATAAGGCATATAATCTTACACCAAAATAGTGAATAATATGGGAAGATAAATGACAGAAGAAAGGAAGAGAAGTGGAGATATTAATAAGAGGAATCCAACACACCTGATGATGAAGAAAATATAGATCAAACATAAGGGCAACAATAAATCCTAGTTTAGGTATGGGAGAGAGTTATATCTGATGGATGAGAAAAATAAAGGGAGAGGAGTTAAATAGAATGATGGGTGAAATTATCATTTCACGCAAATTTTAATGTTCACAAATTTTGGCAACATGGTTGGCCAAACCTTTCACTAACCGTGCACCCAACATTGCCCCAAGACACCCCTCACATATTCTAGGAACACAGTTTATATAACCATGCATACCCCATGAAAAATCCCTCTATCTCATGTCCAAGATAAGAATCATAACCATGAATACTAGTTTTCATAGTTTAGTCTAGCCGTGTTTCCCTCTATATCCATCTAAAACACTCCGCATGGTTTGTCCAGACCATGTGGGATCTGGGGCATGATTTAGTCAAACCTTTCACTTGGCCTGATTCATCCAAAACTCAGAGCTTTGGGCTATGAAAAATCCTCAGATGCTCTCAATACCTTCCTTAGTCCTTATGGAACATTTATAATGGTGAAAGTAAGGATTAAACTAAAAATAATAAGGTTTTGTACCTCATTGAAAAGAGGGTACATTAGAACTTCCCCTCCTTAAAATAACCCATCCCTAAGTTTCCCTTATGAGGGTGGTAAAGCATCATCTGAGAAATATTCCAGCCAATGAGAAAGTACATAGACCCCCTCTCACAGGACTCATCCTATACATGTCTATGCTACCATATAACTTGGACTAGAGGAACTAAACTACCTTGGAGATCCTTTATGCTACGACCAATGATACGTATCAGATTCCCCTCAAAGGATGAATCTACTTCTAACTTTATATCCTCAGGATCAAACGAATGATATATGTATGAATAATAATGACAAAGCTATGATATGTGGAAGACATCATGCATGGATTAGTACCTCTTATGTAACTATAACTGATAGGATATTGACCATACTCTCTCCACAATCTCAAAAGGACCAACATAACGAAGTGATAACTTGCCCTGTCTCCAAACCTATCTATTACCCAATCTTGGTGAAACTCGTAGAAAGACCCAATGTCCCACCTCAAAATCTAGTGGTTGAAAAGGAAGATTGGTATAAATATTCTACCTAGACTGAGCTGTATCCATATGTTTATGAATCACTATACTTACTCTGAAGTCTCATGAATGAGACAAGGACCTAGTAGTACCGCCTCATCTACCTCTAACCAGCACAGAGGTGAAGACATGACCTACTATAAAGGGACTCATATGGAGCTATCTGAATCATTTCTTGAAAGCTATTTTTGTAGAAAAAATCAATGATAGGTATATGTTTTTCCCATGAACCTCTAAACTCAAGGACACATGCCTGAACTATGTCCTCTAACACCCACATCATCCACTTGGACTACTCGTCTATCTGAGGGTGATATGCTGAAATCAAGATAACCTATGAACCTAGTGCCTTCTGTAATCCATTCCATAATTATGATGTAAACTAGGTTCCTTGGTCCGATAAAATAGAATGGGGAACACCATGAAGGAATACAATATCCTAAATATAAATCCTTTCAATCTCACCAACTGAGAAGGTTTCTCAGATAAATAGGAAGTGCATGAACTTGGTCAACCTATTGATGATCACCCATACTACATCAATTCCTCAAGGGGATCTCGATAAACCCACCACAAAATACATAGCAATGTCATTTCATATCTACTCAGGAATGGATAGATGTTGTAGAAGTCTAAAAGGTCACTGGTTCTCTGGCTTCACCTACTGACCAGTGGAACACCTCATGAAAAAATTCACAATACGCCTATTCATACCTAGATACCAGTACTGACGATGTATATCTCAGTACATCTTGCTAAAACCAAGGAGTACGACCTAAACAGAGTCATAATATTCTCATATAAAATCATACTATATGTCAGCAGGCACCCATACATGCTTATGGAAGTATAGGATCTCATTCTCATCAATAACCCAACCGAGTGATATGTTCTCACCTGAGACACTCTCCCTCTAGATAAGGCCCTTGGGATATGAAAGCTGTATCATCCTCACTCACTCCAAAAGGGAGTATGTTAATGATAAATCTTCTAAAACAAGTCATCCATGACATTTCTAAACAACTAGTGCATCTTAGAAAACAAATCCATCAACTACCACCCACTATTGTCATGTTTCTGAGTCTTATAGATCAGATAATTAGCTACTACATTTCCATTTTTGGGTGTGAAAGAAAGATCAAAATAAAATGGATATAGGTATTCTACCCACTTGAATTTCATAAGATTCAAGTCATATTGTATGGAACCATATTTGAGACTTTTGTGATCTATGTAAAAATGAATCTCTCACCCAATAGATAATGCCTCCAAAAGCATAAAGCATGAACCATGAATGCTAGATCAAGGTCATGCGTAGGGTAATTCTACTCATGAGGTCTTAGTTGGAAGGAACCATATGCTAAAACATGATCTCCATACATCAGAATTGCTCCTAGACTAATTCCTAAAGTCTCACAATAAACTGTATAGCTTTTTCCCGACTCTGAAAGAATCGAGATTGAAACTAAATTTAGTCTTCCTTTCAACTCTTGAAAGGCTATATCATAGGCATATGAACAAAAGAACTTAACACCATTCTTAGTCAATCCCATAAGAGGTGCTTAAAGTTATGATAATTCTTAAATAAAATTTCCATAATAACCAGATAATCCTAAGAAAATTTGTATGTCAAATACATTCTTGAGATGCTCCCAAGAAACTGTGATGCTCACCATCTCTAGGTCAACAAATACTCTTACCTCTAAAATTATATGACCTAAGAAGTTAACCTTATTGATCTAAAATTGTCATTTTTTTGAGCTTAGTATATAGTTGGTTTGATCTCATTATATTCAGCATGATCTCAAGATGTTTGACATGGTCATGTTGGGTATGATAATACACAAATATATTTTCCATAAAACTACCACAAATGAATCCAGATACAGGTGGAAAAACTGATTCATTAGATCCATGAAGACCATCGATGTGTTCATTAGGTTGAACAACATAACCATATACTCGTACAAGTCATATCAACTCTGGAACACTATATGTGTATGTATTATGCTCTCAGATACACCTAATGTTATCCCGACCTCAAATAAATATTAAAGAAAATTGCCACCCCTTAAAGCTGGTCAAAGAGGTCATCTATATGAGGTAGTGGATACCAGTTCTTAATTGTAATTTAATTCAACCAATGTTAATCCACAAACAACCTAAGGGTACCATCTTCCTTCTTGGTGAAAAGGACTGGTGAACCCCCTGAAGATGTATTGGGTCATATAAAACCCTTTTATTCTAAGTCTTCTAACTACTTCTTGATTTTCTAGAGATCTATAGTTTCCATTCTATAGGGAGGAATGGAAACTAGTGCCACACTTGGAACTAGCTAAATAGTTAACTCTACCTCTCTCACATGAGGTAATCTAGAGAAATCATTAGGGAGGATATCCCTGAAATGATCTACCATAGGAGGGAATTACATATGCTATATTCCCTGATCACTCATAAAGAGAATAGATATCTGGGATGCCACTTTTCCCAACCCATGATGTTTGAGTCCAGATCAACTCACCTGGATATCCCATTCACCCTTATGAACATAATAACTACCCTCAGATGATGTAAACGAAACCCTCAGGTGATAGAAATCAACATGGAAATTGTATGGGACTTGATAGTACATCCCGAGAATGACGTCAAAGCCAATCATCTCTAGGAAAAAGAAATCACACAAGAAATAGTACCCACCTATCTTAAGGGGAACCCCTTTCACTAGAGTATACTCTATGATTGAACCCTCAATGGTGTGTCGAGAGTCATCACACCATATACGTACTCCATATCTAGGATCAAAATCTCCATAATTATATTAGATATAAATGAGTGAAAATCACCTGTATCAAATAAAAAAGAAACTAAAGTAGATGCTACTAGAATAATACCTCATACTGTGAAAGGAATTGGATTCTACTTCTCATGGGTAGGCTGCATTTCATAGATATGTCTTGATCCATGGCCTTGAGATGCAACCTGAATACCTTGGGAAGGTCCACTATGCTAGCATTAAGCTCTGAAGTATAACTACCTCCGCCACATCCACCTCCTCAGATAGATCAGCCATTAGTAGAATAGCACCCAACCTGACATGGAGCTACTGATCCTATACCAAAAATACAGAATTGGTATAGATCCATTATCATTATTTACTGGAGGGAAATTTCACCAAAACCACTAAAGGTGACCCATATTACCACAATCTTGGAACTCAATTGGGTTCCTCATACACTGGATCTCCTTATGGTCATTCCTATTACACTGGCAGCACACCACATAGAAGTTAAAATGTGTCATCTGGTTGGTAATACCCCCACATGAACCGTTGAAACAACGTTTCTTACTTTTAGACAAACCATATACCTACATAAAAGATGAACAACATTAGCTCACATTACCAGCTTCCCTTAGGTTCCACTCTGTGATGAGGGACTGATTCATTATATCTAAAATAATGGTCAAACAAAAGACATTCACCTATGATCAGATAGTGTATACAAGACCCTCATCAAATCATCTCACAGTTGTCGACTCATCACCAATTAAATTTGATGCAAAGTGATGAAGATAAGTGAAGCGAGCTAAATACTCCATCATAGGCATAACCCCCTTATGAAGGTGCATAAATTATCTGACATGATCAGTTATCAAGGTATGCAGAAAGAAGTAGTTGTAAAAGGTTGTCTGGAAGTCTGCCTAGAACATACCCTATTGACGATCAATATAAAAAATGGCTTCCCACCATTTCATTGTAGAGTCAAAAAATATATAGGTGGTGAGATTGACCCTCTTCTCTATAGGAATCTCCATATTCTTGAAGATCAAAATCATAGACTTTATCTATGACTCAATAACCTAAGGTCCTTATCCCCTAAAATGGTGGGAGGATGCTGTTGCTGGAATTCCCACGTCAACTCTGCCATAGTAGGGGTAGGTCACAAAGTTTCCTCTATAGACTTAATGAAGCATAAAAATCTATCTTGTAACCGAGCATCGATGCCCAGTGGGGGATCAACAGGAAATACCTCAGGTGGCACTATAAGAGGTAATAATAGTGGCTTAGGGTCCACCACCTCTAAAGCATGGTCGTTACCACCCTCCTAGCATATGACTTGAGGACATCATAGTGTCATGCTCTACAATTTACAAATGAACACCTCTGTTAAGATTTAAAATCAGAAAGGATTAATGAAAGTAGAAAAGGATAGGTACACAACCTTCCTATAACCGATTCAAACCTCTCTACCTATTCTTAAATCTAGGTCTTGGTCATAAGAAGGATAAAAATGAACCAAAGGATACACTACCCACTACTAAGGTCGGGTCATGGTCAAGGTATCATATAACATATCATAGGTTCTAGTATATAGAGTTTCAATTTCAAGGTATATAGAAAACCACACTTTACATTGAAATTGGCACCCCATTTAGTGGTAACCTTTTTATTAAAATTTTAAATTTATTTAAGATAATTCTTATTTATAAGTATATAGATATCATAGTTCAGTTATATGCATCACCATTCCCAATTTATAAAGTCCAATACTCTTTACAAATTTAAATTTGTATGTTAGGTAACTACAACCTAACCATTAAATCCGGTATTAGGATGCAATAGTTCATATATAATGATTCGATTGAATGAACTACCATTACCCATTTATATAAGTACATTATTCATAAATTATATTTGTCATTCAAACAATCAAATAACACTAATGTTTCAGTCCATAGAACCAATGGTTCATGGATAAAACAAGGAATAATTAGTTAATTAAGGTTTCATCATCAATATATATGGGTAAACACCATTTATATTGATGTATAAAATTTAATTAATCCAATTTTTTATACCTGTAAGAAACATCAGTACATTTCCATATATAATAATCCAGAAACTAAATATATGTAGCAGGAAATACAAGCAGAAAGTAAATGAAACATAGAAAAATACATGGCATATAAGTCCTAAAGTGCCTAAAATGATGCATGAGATGTTACATACTTTATATACTAGGCCAAAGAAAATGAAAATCCATAATAATAATATCAGTAATACTAACTTCAAAAAAATGCACGTCACCCAACGACGAAATCAGTACAACTATAACGGGAACAAAATAATAACAATAATAACCCATCCTAGGTAATTTTTGTTTTCCCTGTATGTGAGTTAGCTACTTCCAGAAATAGGATCATTACCAAATTATGACACTTTCCTAGTCTTCTATCTAATACCCAAATAGTAAGACAAAAGGAAAAAAGAAGTTTTGATACAAATTTGTATCATCTTGTCCTGAAAGCCACTAAGCAGTTCCCCAAGACAGTTGGACACATGAAATCAAGTGCACCTCCCCATACGCCAGAGGCTGCCGACTAGAAACAAGGGCCTAGGGTTTTTCCATGGGGATACTATTCCCACATGAATCAGAGTGTGTCATAAAGGTAAATAATAATGATAAGTAGTGGAAATAGTAATAAATAGGCAGCAATGAAATAATAATAATAAATCATCCAATATAAATAAACAGGTGGAAGATGAATCATAAATAAATAAAAAATGATGATGATGTTATGTATCTATATAAAAATGAGGTACACAAGATACAAGTGAGAAAAAATATACCACGTACTATAAAAAATACAAAAAAAAAAAACCAAAAGCTGCCACTACTAGCATCACAAGCATAAGCTCAGTCCTCTTTTCCCATACTCTATCCTTGTACTCAAAATCAAACTTCATAATTTGGAAACTTCCCTTTATCTACACCTATAATCATGAAGCCTATTCAAGTACTAAAGGAGACTTGATAAGGGTGTGAGATATACTTAGTAGACCACCACCAACTATTTCTATAATAATCCAGTTTTTGGAATAAAATAAGTGGTGTGCAGGTACATAATAAGTGAAAGGTAATAAATAATAAATACATCAGACCGATTTACTCATGGATACTAAATTGAAACTACATTATTAGGCCTAATATTAATATCTTTGAACCAAGGCAAACTAGTAAAAGTTTGATATGGTGTATAAATGGGTCATCATAAAGTGGTAAGAGCTTTATGTTACAATCTCATTTTTATTGGGATCATTTATGCATAAATTTTCCGATGATGAAATTATTTGATATATATCTCCCAAATAATATTTATTTTATTAAACTATGGTTATTTATAGAGATTAAATGTTTTAATTTTATTTTCTTATCTTTATGTATTAAATAATATGAATGATTTTTTTAAGGAAAATCAACTTTGTTTTTCTATTCAGTCGGGATTTTTTTTATTTTATGTCTATATTTTCTTTAAAATATTTTTAAGAATGTTTTTAATATTCTAAAAATATTATTAAAATTCACTTTTAACTATATTTTAATTTATTTACTAAGGTTTAAAAGTAATATTATTATTGTTTTCCAAATGTGGTACCTTATACTTTTTACTGAAAATGTGAAAGGGTTTTTTGTTTTAACATACACCACATGAACAAATTTTCTCACTATCACAAATTTTATTTGTTTGTAAGATTAATTTACAAGTTTTAATGGTAATTTTATAAGAAAATGTTTTCCTTAATATTTTGGAAATTTTTAGATTTTAAATAAGTGATTTCAAAATATAAATGGTATTTTCCTCAAAAAATATTCTGATGATATTTTAAAGGTATATTCATCTATAACAACATCCTTTAATATTTCTTATGATTTACAAGGGATGTGATCTAATGTTACCATCCTTATTATTTATTTGGATGTATTATGATTATGATTATGAAATATTGACAAAACCCATTTTATTTTCCATGGGTTATGCTTTGATGTAATGATAAATTTTTTCTTGATCATGTAGAATGCATATGAATGGATTATGATTATGTGATGGGTGGTTCCATTATATCCTTATAATTAATTGGATAAATATTAATGCTTTATGAGCTCAAAGGGTACATGGTAGGTTATCACAAGCCCAAAATAGGGTACACAAGAGGTTATCCTAAGCCCAATAGATGATACACATGGGGTTATCCCAATACCAAAAGAGGGTGCATGGGAGGTTATTCCAAGCCTAAAGAAGGTACATGGGTGGTTATCCCAAGACAAACACACAATGAATGTCTTGGTGCATAACCTTGGAATAATATTTATATGATTATGATTATTCCACACTTTATTCCACTCTTTTATGACATGATCTCATGTCAATGTTATTCTCTCATGGATCATGTTCTTTGATTCATTTATGATTCATGTCATATAAACTAACATGATTTATGCCATGACTCATGATTATATTAATTTTTGAGTATGATTTTAAAATTTTAAGATCATGTTCTCATACCCTTATTATCATGATATGCTTACATATGATCATTTATTGATATCTCCCTTATTTACCCTCTGAGAATTTGAGATCACCCTTTATTACATTTCCTTTTCACTAGAATATGAAGAAAGGTTTTAAGTATGATATGTATAATAAGGGTACTAGTTGAAAAGAACTAAGTGGGAGATAGTGTAGATATTTTATGTACTAGTTGTTTATGTATCGAAGTTTCTAAAGACACTAAACCTTTATGGTTTTGGCATGGATCATAGTGATATGTGATGAATATTCATCTAAAATAATTTAATATTTATATATGTAATGTTTAGGTTGCTATTGGTTGAATGAAAAAGTATTAATTGGTATAATTTATTGGTATTATTTGAGGAAATCCAAATTAGGGGTTTAGGATTAGGGAGTCCACTCAATAGATCAAGGAGCCGCAAGCTATTAATTGGTAAGTCCTCTTACTTAAATACCTTATAATAGCTTGTTAGGTCAATTACTAGTTATGAGAAAAGAAATATGGATCATTTCCACAAAAATTTTCTCACAGCATGAAATTACAAGTCCAATGGTGAGGGCTGTTGGGACATGATAAAATAGCGGGAGACTAATAAAATTAAAACTATTTCATCTCATATTTTTCGATGATCAAGATAAAGTAATTATTTTTAATTTTATTATATTGTAGTAAAAATGTAAAATTAATTGACCACATTATACCTACTATAATACCCCAAAATTTTATGGTATGTATCATCTTAAATAAATTCAATTTATTCGATAGATTATGTTGCATGAAACACTGAGCTTAAATGAACTATGATATACTATAAAATATTAACATGACCATTAGAATAGTAATGTGACCATTAGAAATAGTAATGTGGAAATTATAATAATAACCTCACCTATTAAAGTATAAATAAAACTTAGATATCTCATAAATTAAAATATGATATATTTATATCATAAAATAAGTAAATAAATGTTTTAAAAATGATAAATTAAGTGTTGGTATTTTTGTGAATCATAAATTATTATTTACAATTTTATAATTAATATAACAATTTAAAAGATTTTTTTTCCATAAAATAGATTCATGAATTAAAATTTTGTTGTATCATAATTATAAGATAATTTTATGAGACCATAATTAATTTTTCAAAGTGTCAAAAAATTGGTTATAATATTAAAATCAGTATTTTCGAATAAATGATGATTTTAATTAAAAATTATATTTCCAATATTTATAAAATTATTTTCATTAAATTGATTCCATTTTTGAAATCTACACTTTGAAAAATGGTTAGGATGAATTTTTTGGATTTTTTCTAAAATAGTTTTAGTGAATAGTGAAATACAACAATTGATAGTATTTAACATTATAAGTTAAAGAAATGAATTTTTGAGTCATTTATGATGTAAGACCCCATTATTTTGAAATCACATGCACTATTTACTGTACTTAGTCACAAGAATCAACACTATTGATAGTCTTGATCCAAAATAATAAACAAATGAATAAAATAATCAAAAACACCTCTCTCCTCTATAAATACCACCCTCATCACCCCTTATAATCACACCTTATAAGCATTTGATCTTGTCTAAATTATATCCAATTAACTTCCCAAGACTCTTACCCACATCCAAGACCTTCCAGTATTATCAAAAGACCAAATCCATGTGTCCTAAGGAGGTTCCCAAGAAGATGATATTTAAGAGGTAAAATCCTCCTTTCTCTTTTAATTTCTTTTCTTTTCTTATCATCTCATCACATACCCTATAAAATGTGGAATGGTAATGATAGTATCATATATATACTATAATTTTATTGTTCTAATGTAATATCCATCATCAAATCTCTTTTATATCCTTTTATTTTAAAAATGAAAATATCATCTGTGATGTGTCGATTCACCGTCTTCATATGAAAAGAATGTTCTATAAAAATTGATGGTGCTGAGTTGATATGAGATCTCTATGTTCTTTAGATAGATATCTATGAAATAATCCTAGGTATGTATTGTTTGATAATGTTCAAAGCTCACATCTATTGTTATACCTAAATGGTTAGTTTTACGACTAAGGATGGTGTTGATCACCTCTTTAGAGGAGAAAGGAATGAAAAAGTAGATGAAATAGGATTGTTAGAACTATTAGTTAGATCAATCTCATACCATTTGGAAGCATTGACCTTCACATCGGTGGATGAGATAAATAATATAAGTTTTCCAGTAGTTTTTTGATTAGTTTCTAGAAGTTTTTATGAGAATTTATCAGGGTTTCCACCCAGAAGATAAGTGGAGTTTATGATTGATCTCCTTCTAGAGACCATTCCAATTTACATTATGTATTACCTAATAGAACAAAAAAAATTAAGTTAATTGAAAGTATAGTTGGAATAGCTAGAAAGTAAAGGGTTCATTCATCCTATCACGTATCCATGGGTAGCACCGGTCTTGTTTTTAAAAAAGGAGGACGG
The DNA here is from genome assembly GCA_963277665.1 of Viscum album. Taxonomy (NCBI): domain Eukaryota; kingdom Viridiplantae; phylum Streptophyta; class Magnoliopsida; order Santalales; family Viscaceae; genus Viscum; species Viscum album. Next base: position 1,133,863,888 of record OY728153.1, on the reverse strand, counting down.
AACAATTCAGTTGTGTGTGGATTATCATAAACTTAACCAAGTTATGATAAAGAATAGGTACCCACTTCCATGAATTTATGATATTTTTGATCAATTTATGGTATCCTAGAAGTTCTCTAAAATTGACTTGTGATCAGGATATCATCAACTGTGGGTTCAGAAGGAGGATATTCTGAAAACTGCTTTTAGAAGTAGATATGGACATTATGAGTATGTGGTTATTACTTTTGGTCTTATGAATGTATCATATATCTTTATAGAATTTATGAATCATATATTTCAAAGGTATCTAGATTCTTTTTTAGTGGTGTTTTTGGATGACATATTAGTGTATTCAAGGACATGGGTGAGCATGAAAAACACTTGGTGACTATGTTGGGAATCTTGAGGGATCATCGTCTATATTCCAAATTATCAAAGTGTAATTTTTGTATACAATAGGTATGTTTCCTTGACCATTTAATATCCATAAAAGGTGTTTCTATGGATCCAAAAAATATAGAGGCTATTATCTATTGGAAACCGCCAAATAATGTCTTTGAGATATATAGTTTTCTTGGTATACCTGGTTATTACCGATGTTTTGTTCATGAATTTTCATGACTATATTCACCAATTATATCTTTCACAAGAAAAAATGTTCCATTCCAATGGAATGAGAAATGTCATAAGTTTTTTCAAGAGCTCAAAGTTTTCCTTACATTAGCACCAAAATTAAATTTTCTAGAATCAGGACAAGGTTATGTGGTGTATTGTGATGCTTCAAGATCAGGGTTGGGATGTATTCTCATGTAGGAAGATCATGTTATAGATTATGGATTATAGTAGTTACAGTTTCATGAGAATAAATACCCAATACATGATTTGGATTTATCTTTTGTAGTTCTTGATTTGAAGACATGGCGCCATTACCTCTCTGGTGAGAATTTTACAATGTTTATGGATCATAAGAGTTTGAAACATATTTTATCACAAAATGACTTGAAACTAAGATAAATAATATGGATGGAGTATCTACAAATGTTTGAATTTGACTTGATTTATACACCGAATAAAGGTAATTCAGTGGTTGATGCATTAAAAAGAAAGTCACATGCTCAGTTAGAAAAAGAGGCTTCAGAACAGTGGAATTTGATATTGGTCATAGCCGACATGCACCTGGATTGTGAAGTCTGATATAGTGTTGTAATTTTCTTTACATTATTTTTATTCCTGATTTGGTTTAGATAATGAAATACAAACAAACATATGATTTAGAATGCATGACTATAAGGTCAAAAATCAATGGTGGGGAGACCATTGAGTGATAGAAGCTGGATGGTAGTTCAGTGTTATGGTTTCAAAATAGGATGGTTATACCTTTGACTTATTAGGAATAAATTATTTATACTTAATATCATTTGAGATTGGCTGTTCATACTAGAATATAGAATATGTATAAGGTATTGAAAGCACAATTTTGGTGCGTCAACATGAAAATAAAGGTGGATGAGTTTGTTTCGAGATACTTAACTTGTCAGCAGGTTAAGGAATAATATTAATGGTTATAAGTTATGTTACAGTCTTTACTTATCCATATTTGGGAATGGGAGCAGATAGCCATGGATTTTGTGATAGGTATCCCGAGGATGGTTTGAAAACACTATGCCACATGAGTGATAGTGTATCAACTCACAAAGTTGGCCCATTTCATACTTATTCATGAATCTCATATGGTAGAGGACTTATCTAAGATATATATCCAAGAAGTGGTAAGGAGGAATGGTGTACCAATTTCAATAGTATTAGACTGAGATATGAGGTTTACGTCTCATTTCTAGAAATCCTTACAAAAATACCTTGGGTCTCAATTTAACACGAGTATGGTGTATCATTTTCATATGAATGGACAATATGTAAGGACGATACAAACATTGGAAGAAATTTTTCAAGCTTGTGTAATGGATTTTTCTGGCTCATGGGAGGAGAACATACCATTAATGGAGTTCTTATATAACAATACTTATTAGGCCTCAATACATATGGCTCTGTTTAAAGTAATATACGAGTGTACTTATTGTTCTATACTTTTCTATGTGGAAATGGGTGAGAATTTACTAGCTGGAAAAAGCCTTGTCTAAGAGACAAAAAATAATATTCAGTTGATCAGAAAGATGATGGATATGTCTCATAGTCATCAGAAATCATATGAGTATCATCATTGATGACCGTTGTTATTTGAGGTGAGTGATCATGTGTTATTGAGAATCTCTCCAAGGATAGGAAATCATTGTTTTGGAAATAAGGAAAATTTATCTCCTTTATACAGACACCCTTTTGAGATACTTGAATGGGTTGATAAGGTGGAATATTGGTTGGATTTTCCACCACGGTTAAGTGCAGTGCACAATCTCTTTCATTTATCTCAATTGAAGAAGTATCATCTTGATCCTGACCATGTGATTCAATGGGATCATTTTGACCTAGTGCTGGATGCTTCATTGGTTCATATACTGGTATAGATTGTGGATAGGAAAGATAAATTATTTCATAGGAAAATCACTGGTCTAATGTGGGATTTGTGGCAACATAGTCATATTTAGGAATAAATGTGGGAACGAGAGAAAGAAATGGTCGAGCAGTGGCCCGAAAATTTCTAAACAATGGTGGTTTTTGACTATATAGGGATATAAAGGACAATGGTGGGGAGAATTTATCACCCCTGATTTAAATTAAGTAACCCTTTATTTATATATTTTAAGTATGTAAAGTGTTTGTATGATGTTTGGAGGACTTATGGAATGTTTTTGGGGATTTTATAGAGGTGCATGGTTTGATCATGGTTAGTATAAACCATGAAAATTCTATAGAAAACTATAAAAATTGAGTCAATAGTCTCTAGTTAGGCGCATGGTTAGGAACACTATTTTTCCAAATTGTGCGTCCACCTAGGAGAAACCGTGCTTTTGGAGACAAATGCATATGCACGGTTTGCATACGGTTTGCCTAACCATGCGACCTAACCATGTACAGTTAAAAATTAGATCCTAAAATTGTGGATCTCATTCTATAATGCCACTTATCCTCTCATTTTTCCTTTATTTTTACCTTAAATTATTTTTCTATCCTCCAAAATGTTGTGAATACTCTTCCCTTCGATCTGGGATCGATCTGTTGGAAAATCTTGGTGCGTCGAAGCCCAAATTTCTTGGTAAGTCTCTATTATTGGTGTTTTTTCTTTGTTATATTCTTATCCCCTTTATTTTATTCATATATATAGTCCATTGGGGATATATATATGGAATTTGATTCTAATCATGATGATATTTGGCTATGTTATTGTTAGGGAACAAGATCTAAGGTGGGTTTTTGGAGATTCAACCCAATTTTGTTGAAGAATTCGTATCATTATTTGTTTTATCTATAGTTTCCAAGGTAGGTGGATTCACTCTTGAATCCTCTTATTAGAAATTTAAGGCATGGATTCATTTTTTTAATTTATTGAAATTGATTGTGAAATTTTTGTGTAAATCTTGGTAGAAACCTTCTTTAGTGATGGTTTGTAAAATTATGGAATTTTTGTGTAAAGTGATTTGATGAATGAATTTAAAATGTTTATTTTAAAATAGTTTTTTGGTTTAATTCACAGAAAAAGGTTTTATGGAAATTTTTTCAATATTTTTATATTAAAATGGTTTTGGTATAATTGATTTGTCATGGATTTGGCATAATTGGTTGGTGTGTGTTCATTTTCATTGACATAACCCTATGGAAGGGGCGTGTTTCATCGAGACACTAGTATATGCTTAACTTGTGATGACTTTTTAGATCTAATAGAGACGAAAAATGAGTATGGAAATGTCACCGAGGTTTGCATGTGTAGATGTGTCTATTGGAATGGGTAATGCCAAATGGATTTTTGAAATGGTTTAAAATACTTGTTTGGTTGTTTTCTATGAAAACTATTTTTTTGAGAAACATGATTGTATTGGGTATAAATTGTTAAAAATGTTTTAAAGTGTTATATATATATATATATATATAAATGTTCCAATGTGTTCTATCCTAGTGCTGTGAGTAGTAAAGTCATTTGGGGAAAGCCTACCAAGTTTCATTACTCACCCCCTACTTCGGTACTTTGGTGCTTTTGTAGACATTTTTTATTGAGACACATGTAATGGAAAAGTATCCAATTTATTTAGTGATGCATTATGATACTTTAGGATATAATTTGGAGGTGTATGTTAGAGAATATTAGGAGTTGTGGAGTTCGTTTCTTTTGATTCATTGAGATTTATGGTTTGTCTTCCACTTTGTACTTTGATGTTGGTAGTCTTCCGCTTTGGTACTCTAGTATAGTTTGGTTTTAATATCAGTTGTAATTACTTTAAGTTTTATTACATTTTTATCAAGCATCATATAGTGTTTTTGGTTATGTTTTTCTTGGTTGTGGTTGTTTTTATTTTCAAAAGGGAAAATCATCCCCCAATTGTATTGAAGCCCTTTGTATTTATTGACAACCTTTGGTATCTTGGGGATGTTGTCTAAGGCTAAGAAGAAATTTTTTACTTGACTTAAGAAAATGAGGAGGGGAAAGATGTTATAGGAAAATTTAAAATCCTAGAAGTATATTAACACCATTTCATTCTACTTCTGGAGTTTTTATTCCATTTAATAAGAACACCCATAATTATACACAAGGGAACTGACCATAAAACCATGAAATGAATGCTACCAAAACAAAAAAATTATACATTATAACTCATCAGAATAGCCATAAATGAACTTAATAAAATTACAACAGATCAAATATATGTCTAAGAGGTTATAAATTAAGTAATTAATGAATCCAATTTTATTATCTAGGATATTAAGCATAATTTTAGAACGCTTTTAGACCTAAGGTAATGGTTTTCTCATCTCACTCTTACTTATGTGAGATATATTACTTATTCAACCCTTATTTATTATGTGTGGTGTAAATAAAACCCTTTAATATATCATATAATGAATCTATTTATCTTCATAGTATTTAGTGTTTCATTTTATGATCCTTAATTTTATGGGGTATACGGTTCGACTGATTATAAAGTGGTATGAGATTTCTTAGTTCAATTTTCATTCATTGGGTTAAACTTTTATTTAATTGATTATTCCATGATAAGGTAATGTGTAAAATTAATTTTTATTATATTATGTTGTATTCCCACCTTTTTTATGTGGGTTTATAGTGAATACACATAATCTAGTCATTCAATAAATGATACAATCCTTGTATGGGACTTCGTCTCAATTTTCTTTTGTTGAGGCATATTTTTGATGTTATGCACCTATTTTATTTTCCATGGTGTATATAACAACCCTTTTATTTATAATCATCAATAATTGAAAAATTAATTAAATATCTATATTTATTGTATCATATATATGATTATTGTTTAAGATGTATACCATTTTTACATACGGTGTTTACTTTGAATGTTATTTTAAATGAGCAAATATTGATAAATCCGTATATTATACTCAATACATATATTTTGATAAGTCATATTGTTAATTAATTAAATATATTTATGAATAATTCTTTGTACTGAAGTGATAGGTGGGTCTAGACATTATATAGCCCCTCGATGAATCGAAAGGTCTCATGAGACAAAATAGTTGGCGATAAACCCTTCACATTTGTTTTCAAGAAGAATCTGATGGGTTTCTACCCACAGACTTAAACCATCCTATGAATGGTCTTGACAATAGTGGTTCATGTTCCATATACATGAGGTCCAATTATTAATAATTTACTTCATTTAGTATTCATTTATTACTATCTGTGATATTTTCACTATGACAAAATCTATGGATGCATAACATTCTCTAGTTATCGATTAAATGACATGTGTCATTCAGTTATTTACCTTTCCATATTAATTATGCCTTATTGATTATGCTTCACTTATTATTGATTCATGTTTCTACTATATGTAACCCTTACTGATAATTTGATCTCACCCTTTTATTTGTTTTCATTCTCCAGGTTATGAAGATGAAATCTTTGAATAAGTGCCAAGGAATCAGTTTATTTTCCTTTGTTATGTTATATGTTTAATTACCAATGTAATAATAGAACCATTTATGTATATAGTTCTTCAATACTAATAAACTTATTGATCCTTGGTGATGTGATCTCTTATATCTATGCCATTGTAATAAAATAACCACTGACTTTGGGCTACTAGGGTTAGGGTTTTTATGCCTATGACCAATTATCAAGAAATAAAATATTATTTCTAAAAATAAATTCTAGGAATGGTACTTGCACTTACAAATTTTTAATCCCATGAAATAAATACTTATTTTCTAGATTCACCAATTCCTAAAATTATTACTAAGGAGAAGAGTTATGAAGAGATAATTGTCTATAAAAAACACTTGGATGATGTGTTAGATTTCTAGTTATTGATGATTTCATCCATGATCAATTAACCCATAAAAACTCATTATATCATGGATACTTATATTATAATATATAATCTTCATGATCTTTATTATAATTTTTGGGAAAAAATCCCTCAAGGTATCAATGAATCGTTTTTGAGGTGATTGTGTTTGTTGACAAAGTGGGCCTCTGTGTTGTGTTTGTTGACAAAATAGATCATGATGTACAAATTTGTTGACAAAGGGGGTTTTCATGGTGGCATGTCGAATTAAAGGGATGTTGTTAACAATACATGATTGATTAAAGAACCTTGAAAAAGTAATATATGATCTGGAGGTGGTACAAAAGAGTAGATACAAGGTGGTGCCGTTTTCCATTGTTTGCCAAATTTTTAGGCAACAAAATCGACAAATAGAGAAAAGTGTTTTTGGAAAAAAGAATTGCGCATTGATGTCTTGGAGGCTTGTAAAGTTGAACACCATATGTTTTTCAAGATCATAACATCAAAATATTTCAAAGGAAAAAGGGGTGCCTAAGTTTTGGTTTGGTCGTGCAAGTGACTAGGGCGATAGAGACTGGGGCGGATGAACTTGCGCACTGAGAGGAGACTTGCACACCAGCGCTCAGGGTGTCCAAAATGACTATAAATAGAAGACCACCACTCCTCATTTTTGATGGAGTTCAAAACTTAGAGAAAATTAGAGTTCTATTCGCACAGGTGGTTCGGTCGCACGAGTGGTGGTTTGGTCGCGCAAGTATAAAGATACTCAGAAGTTGCTCACCAGTTGATAGTTTCATGCCAATAATTGTTTGGGCATAAAAGGGTGTGAGTCAACCAAGTTCAGAGTTAAATAAGGGGTTCCACACAAGTGGTTTGGTGACACTTGTTCTCTAGGTTTAGATAAGCGCACCAAATCATCGAGAAGCGCGCCAAGCATAGAGTGTACGCTAGTTATTCTAGGACTACGTGAAAGTTGGAAAGATTTCCTGGTACATCCATGGTAAAGTTGTATTCATCAGCGGATGAAAGTGAAACTTCAACATATCATCTACATATAGAGGAAGATGCATTCATATATGATAATTAAGGGACCTATAAGTCTTTAAACTATGAGTGGATCTTCTGAAGAAGCAGTGAGCACACTTCAGTTGAGAGAGTAGTGAGATTTCATATTGTGAGTGGTTGTAAAACAGAAGGAACAGTGAGTCCACTTTGAATTTGTAAATAATAGTGCGCTTATAGTGGATTTGGTACATCGGCACCTTGTTGGTGTATGCTCCTTGGACGTAGCCCAGTGAGGGTGAGCCAAGTAAAAATTGTTGTGTCTTGTGCATGATTTAAGGTTTATTCATACTCTACAACGAGAAAGAGAGAGAAGAGGGTTTTGTCTAACTGCAAAACAAGATCATAAAGGGAATTTGTTTTAATCTGTCATACCCTAATTCACCCCCACACTCAGGGTATCTAGCATAGTGGACCTAACAATTGGTATCAGAGGGAAAGGTTGATATCATTGTTTCTCACTCAAATGGAGGTCGCCAATCACAAAGGGATTCCGATCTTCGATGGGAACAATTTTCAACTACGGAAGAATCAGATGGAACACTACTTCTGATCACTGGGAATGGTTGTGTTCATAGCAGAAATGCATGGCATAACAACTGATATTAATAGTGGTTCATTATCTGAAGCTGAGCATAGAGAATTGGATTCTGATTCTAAGAGAATTAATGCTTTAGGGTGAGCCCTATCCAATGATATCTATATGAAGGTGATATCATGAAAAACATCACATGCCATGTGGGAAAAGATATTAAATATATATGAAGGAGATAAAAAGGGCAGAGAGGCAAAGCAGCAAGTATTGTGGAACAAGTATGAAGATATGAGAATGAACCCAAATGAGTCTGTTGATGCATTCTTTGATAGGGTAAATGTTGTAGTAGAAGACATGCGAGGTCTTGGAGAATTTATTGAAGACATAAAGATTGTGAAGCGTATCTTGAGGAAAATTCCACCTCGGTTCAATCCAAAAGTTGCAGTTTTGGAAGATAAAGACCCAAAAGAGATAACATTGGATAACCTGCACAACACCCTTGTTGCATATGAAATGAGCAATGATGATAATGATGCTGTGGAAAAGGGTAAATCCAAAGAGGTGGCATTTAAGGCCATGAAGAAGCTCACCATTGAAGATTATCAGGAAGAAGAAGAGACAAATGAGGTGATGTCATTCCTCTCCTCAAACCTTTAAAGAGGAAAAGGAAAGTTTAAAGGTAAACTTCCACTTTCTTATTTCTGATGTTAAAATATTGGACACCTTGTGGCAAGGTGCCCCAAGAAGTTCCAAGAAGACAATGAGGATGAAGTTGATATTCACAAGAAGAAGTCTTCAGCCTATGTGAAAGGCAAGAAACAATTCAAAAGAAATTTATTTAATAAGAAAAATCTCCTTTCACAAGAATGTGGCAGTTCAGATGAGTCTGAGGTTGAGGAGGTTGAAGATATAGAGAACTGTAAAGATCGTGGAGAAAATTCTATGGTGGCAGTTGTCGGGAGTACTCAAAAAAAGGAAGAAACTGACATTGATAAAGAAGAAGAAGTTGAAGGAAGATTTGATATGAAAGCTGAGTTAGAGGATCCTATTGAGGAGATAGATGTTTGGAGAGACAAAACAAAGAAAGCCAACAAAGTAGTTTGTGATGTCAAACTCTATATGCAACAGTAGGAAGAAGAGAAGTCTGAGTTGATGGAAGAAATTGAGAAGCTCAAGTCATCAACACCAGAGGACTCAGAATCGGTTAGTGAGTATAAAATAAAGATTGAAGAAAAGAAAAGGGAGATCGATGGCTTGAATAACACAAGGAAAGATCAAATCAAGCGTATTGAAGAATTTGAAGGAGAAGTTTTCAGTTTGTGGAAAAAGGTTAAGGATCAAGAAAAACTCTCAACTCCTGCTGGGACATCAGGAAATCAAATCACTCAGAAAAACGAGAAACTGAAAGGGGAGAATAGTGGTTCAGTAGAAAGGAAGAATAAATTATGTTTAGATGTTATAGAAGATGGGGGGCTTGATCGAAAACAAAAAGCTATGAAAATTGAAGTCAGACTGCATGCACCCATTCCGAGATTGAAGGTTGATTTGGGAACAAAGAAGAATCAGAATATTCAGAGATCCCAAGAGGAAACTAGTAGTGTAGAAGTGACAAGAAGGAATGACCCTTATATTAGGTGTTATTGTTGTGGAAATATGGGACATTCATAGTATGCGTGTTCCATAGCCAAGAGATATCGAAGGGCACAAGAACAGAGGTGGTATCCAAACAAAGAACAGTTCTCCAGAATACATTTCAAAGGACATTGTTTTTGGTGAGGATGATTTGGGCACATGGATAGGTACTGTACTTTGACCATACAGAGAAATGTTCCAAAGCAGACTCACAATGTTTGTAAGAAGCAGATCAATGAACCAATAGGTGAGTTAAAAATGCAAAATAGATTTACAGCTTTTCAAGATGAAGCTAGTCCATCGTACTATGATAAAGATCATAAGTCTCAATCCATGTCGAATGTGAAAGAGAAAATATGGACCAAGAAGAAAAAGGATGAGAAGGCAGTGGTGGCAGAAATTTCCCTCAAAGCATCAGATCTCTCTGGTGTGTGGATCATTAATAGTGGTTGTACATCTCACATGACAGGTAATAAGGATCTTGTTACAGGCATAAAATATGACAAATAATGAGTTGTCAAGTTCGGAAATGATGAAGGCCTGATGATCATTAGCTCAGGAAAGGCCAAGTTTGGGGTAAAAGAGATGATACATGCTGATGTCTTAGTAGTAAAAGGCCTCATTCACAATTTTCTCAGTGTCAGTCAACTATGCGACTCGGGACATTCTATAAGGTTTACTAAGAACATGTGTATTGTCAAAGGAAGAGATGGGACAATGGTTCTACAGGGAAAAAGAACAAAGGTAAATCTCTACCTGGTAAGTGTAGAAGAAGATATGTACTTTGTGTCCAGAGAGAAAGAAAACAAGCTGTGGCATAAATGACTTGGTTATCCATGCCAACCATCCCTGGAAGATCTGGTAAAGTGTGATGTAGCAAGAGACCTCCCTAAGCTATCACGTGATCATACTCACACATGCGATTCATGCCAATAGGGTAATATCATTAGAAATACGTATAAGGAAAAGGAAAAGAAGTCAACAAGAGTGCTCGAATTGGTGCATACTGATGTTTGTGGGCCTATCACACCAAGATAAATTGACAGAAAGAGATACTGAGTTCTTTTAATTTATGACTACAGTATAATGGCATGGGTATTTGTTATTTACCATAAGTCCGATGTGTTCAGCTTCTTAAAGCAGTACTGGAGGGAGTGTAAAAGGATGCTTGGACAGAAAATTCTTAAGTTATGTATTGATAATGGTACGGAATTTACAAATAGTCAGGTGGAAGAATATATCAAGAAACATGGGATAAGGCATCAAGTTTCTTCAGTAAGAACCCCCAACAGAATGGAGTAGTTGAAATGAAAAATTGGATCATCAACAACATGGCCAGAAAAATTCTTATAGAAAAAGACCTACAAGAGAAATTTTGGAAGGAAGTAGTTTTAACATCTATCTACATTTCTAACAGGGCTCTGTTGTGTCTGAAGGAAGGAAAAAATCCATATGAGATGTGGTATGGTAAGAAGCCAATGGTGAAGTACTTTTTAATCTTCGGGAGTAAGTTCTTTATACTCAACAAAGAAAAACACAGGAAATTTGAGTCATGCAAAGATGAGGTAATATTCCTTGGCTACTCAGGAAAAATCAAAGCATTTAAATTCTTTAATAAAAGGCTGGGAAAAGTAGTTGAGAGCAATGATGTCACTGTTGTGGAAAATGATGAGAAAATTCAACAACATAGTGAAAAATTTCTTGATGAAAGCGACGAGGAGGAAAGAAATGAAAGAGGAGCAGAAGTGGATGATACTGATTTAGAAGAAGATACTAATGATGATCATGAAGAATAAAAATCTATATATGCACAGAAGCCAAGGAGTTGAGTTGAAATTGACAAGAAAAATATCATTGGTGATCAATCAGCTCCAGTTCAGATAAGAAGAATGAAATCACTGCATCAAACATCTTTCTTATCTCAGGTAGAGCCTAAATGATTTGATAATGTAGTTGAAGATGAAAACTAGGTTCAGGCTATGAATGAAGAGCTAGATCAAATTGAGAAGAATCAGACATTGAAGATTGTTTCAAGGCCAACTGATAAGAATGTCATCGGTATTAAATGGGACTTTCGCAAAAAATTGAATGAAGATGGAATAGTTATTAGAAACAAAGTATGACTAGTGTAAAAAGGATAATCCCAGATAGAGGTAATTGATGTAGATGAGACATTTGCAATAGTTTCAAGGCTGAAGAAAATCAGATTATTCCTATCCATTACAACACAAAGGAAGTTCAAGGTGTTTCAGATGGATTTCAAATTTGCATTCTTGAATGGGATTCTGGAGGAAGAAGTGTATATCGAGCATCCAGATGGTTTTCTCATCTACGAGGATGAGAACAAGGTTTGTCAGCTGAAGAAGGCATTATATGGGCTGAAACAAGCACCGAGAGCATGGTACTCAAGGCTTGATCAATATTTGAAGAAGATTGGTTTTCGGTGTGGTGGAGTTGATTACAATCTCTATTTCAACAACAATAGTAATAAAATGATAAGGGTGCTAGTTTATGTCAATGACATAATATTTAGAGGATCAGATGAAGCACAATGTATACAGTTTTCCAAATTCATGAAACATGAGTTTGAAATGTCTATGATTGGTGAGATGACATTTTCCTTGGTTTACAAGTGACACAAGGATGGAATGACACATTCAGTTCTCAATCCAAATATGACAAGGAAGTTTTTAGAATATTTGGAATGGAAAATTACAAGGATATGAAGACTCTGGTTGTAATCTAGATGAAATTATCAAAAGATGATGATGGAAAGGCAGTTAATATCACAAAATACAGGCATATTATTGAGAGTTTACTATACCTGACAGCGATGAGACCTGATATTGTTTTTTCCACATTCCAAGTAGTGCGATATCAAAGTAATCCCAAGGAAATCCCCATGCTTGCAGTGAAAAAAAATATACTTTGGTATATCAAGGGCACGGTGGATTTTGGCTTGATATATAGTGAAAAATCTCAATAATAGTTATTGGGATATACTGATGTAGATTGGGCCAGTTCAACAGATGACAAGAAATCAAAGTCAGTAGGTGCTTTCAATCTTGGTGCTTTTTGTATTTCTTGTCTAAGAAAGAAGCAATATTTCATTTCATTAAGCACCGTATAAGATGAGTATATTGTGGCCACTCAAGCATGAACTCAGTTATTGTGGATGAAGAAGCATCTTGATGATATGGGAGTTGAAGTGAAGTCTCCGATCGGAATCCAGTGTGATAACTAAAGTGCTATAAATATCAGAAAAAATACCGTCCATCATTCTAGGACAAAACACATTGAGATAAAGTATCATTTTATCAAGGAAAAGGTTGAGCAAGGAATCATGAAGTTTGAGTATGTGCCTACAGAACTATAGGTTATAGATATTCTGACGAAGGCCTTACCCAAGGAAGCTTTTGATAGGCATCAACTAGATCTGGGAGTTCATTCGACTCCCCGCACTTGAAACAGTGTGGATGTGGACCCCCCACACCCCTCTACCCTAGGTATGGTGTGTTTTCCTTACTGTACTAAAATGTGTTCTCTACTCGTTTCAGACCACAAAGGGGTGACCTTTGGGTTCGTTGACAAAGGGGGAGAAAGAGTGACTCCTATAGGGGGAGAAACTATGGATAGAGAAGGAAGACAATGTCTTTTTCAAAAAAGACATGGGGAGAAGCTGATAGGTGGATTATCAATATAGGGGTATATCATCAAGACATGTGAAGAAGCTTATAGGGGGATCACCATGATGAGAGTATACATTGTTTGAAGTGATCATCCATAGCTTATCTTGGACAATAGAAGAACCTAAGAAGTGTAAGATAGTTTAAAATTTGAATATTCTAGAAGTGATCGATCAAATATTAGATATCACGATAGCTAAGGATCATGATAAAAGAAGAAGAGTGATGTTGGAATGGTGTGAGAAGGTTTCCAGCTATCACCAATTAGTATCAGTGTGGTATCAACAATTGGTATCAGTTTAAAAATTGGTATCAGTTGGGTGTCAATAGTTGGTGCCTAAAATGAAGTAATTCATTGATGATATTTTCATTTACTCTTATTTCTCATGATGATAATTTCTCATGTGGGCTTAGATTATGTGTTGAGTGAATCCTTGATCGCTGTCTGAATCACGAGAGGCAAATGATGGTAGTGGTTGGAAGAAGATTTAATGAGGTATCAAAGTGCATAAAATTTTTATGAGAAGAGTTGTCAACAAACCCAAAGGGGGAGATTTTTGGGAAAAAATCCCTTAAGGTATCAGTGAATCATTTTTAGGTGATTGTGTTTGTTGAAAAAGTGGACCTCCGTGTTGTGTTTGTTGACAAAGTAGATCATGATGTACAAATTTGTTGACAAATAGGGTTTTCATGGTGGCATGTCGAGTTCAAGGGATGTTTTTAGCAATCTATGGTTGATTAAAGAACCTTAAAAAAGGAATGGATGATCTGGAGGTGGTAAAAAAAGAGCAGATACAAGGTGGCATCATTTTATAGTGTTATCCAAATTTTTGGGCCTCAAAATCGACAAATGGAGAAAAGTGTTTTTGGAAAAGGTACTCATGCGCTGGTATATTGGAGGCTTGGAAAGTTGCGTGCCATATTTTTTTCAAGATCATAACATCAAAATATGTCAAAGGAAAAAGGGGTGCCCAAGTTTTGGTTTGGTCACACAAGTGATAGGGCGACAAAGACTTAGGCGGCTAAACTTGCGCGCCGAGAGGTGACTTGCATGCCGACACTCAGGGTGTCCAAAATTCCTATAAATAGAGAACCACCCCCTCCTTATTTTTGATTGATTTCAACACTTAGATAAAATTAGAGCTCTAATCGTGATGGTGGTTCGGTTTCACAAGTGGTGGTTTGGTTACGCAAGTATAAAGATACTCAGAAGTTGCACGCCAGTTGATAGTTGCATGCCAATAATTGTTTGGGAATAAAAGGGTGTGAGTTGCCCAAGTTTAGAGTTAAAGAAGGGGGTTCCACACAAGTGGTTTAGTGACACCTGCGTTATAGGTTTGAAGAAGCATGAAAAAGCATAGAGAAGCACGCCAAGCATAGAGAAGCAAGCCAGTTATTCTAAGACTGCGTGAAAGTTGGAAGATTTCTCGGTACATCTGTGGTAAAGTTGTATTCATCAGTGGATGAAAGTGGAACTTCAACAAAGCATCTACATACAGAGGAAGATGCATTCATTTGTGATAATGAAGTGACCTACAAGTCTTTAAACTATGAGTGGATCTTCTGAAGAAGCAGTGAGCACACTTCAGTTGAGAGAGCAATGGGATTTTATATTGTGAGTGGTTGTAAACCAGAAGGGACAGTGAGTCCTCTTAGAATTTTTAAACAGTAGTGCACTTATAGTGGATTTGGTACATCGGCACAATGTCGGTGTATGCTCCTTAGACGTAGCACAATGAGGGTGAACCAAGTAAAAATTTCTGTATCCCGTGCATGCTTTAAGGTTTATTCATACTCTGCAATGGGAAAGAGAGAGAAGAGGGTTTTGTCTAACCGCAAAACAAGATCATAAGGGGAATTTGTTTTAATCTGTCATACCCTGATTCAACCCCCCTCTCAGGATATCTAGCCTAGTGGACCTAACAATAATAGATATTAATTGGAGGTATTTGAGATATCCAAGTCACTCTTCATGAGAAAAATAAGATAGGGAGTTCCAGTTGGACCTTACATAGTCAAGATGATTACATACATTGAGCATCTATACATTTAAGGGTTTAAAATACTTGGTGAATTTCAAACTGATTTCATTTTACTTAACTTTCTTAGATATTATCCCACTTTTTTTTAGAGTTTGTGATTAAAAACATTTATAAGTCTCTGCCATATCTCCTCACACTAATTCAACAAGTTGACAAGGGAATGGAGCATACAAATCCTTCTATACTTATGGTGAAGAATAGAAAGGTAAAAAAGAAAGAATCTAATAATAACTCTATATATAAGTTATATACACAACTCTCAACTAATAGAATAAGGATAAATGGTAAAACAAAGTAACTAGATGCTATTTTATTCTCATGTGAATAGAAAGGACATTGGAAGAAAAAACTATAATGAATTGAAGTAGAAGTAATCAACTGCATTTTCTTCAAGTATATTCATCATTATAAATAATATTTTTGTATTCCTTCTTATTTATTAAATAAAATATGTTTTCTACATATATATTTGAATACAAAGACCAATAAAGTATAGAAAGGTTACAAGAAATAATATCCATTCTCCAAGGTGTTGAAGAGGGTTATTACTTGATCAGTATAAAGAATTTTAACATCCCGGTTCCGGAATCCACCCAGAGGCGCCCCATACCCGATTAGTCACATGGCATCAAGCACATTTCCCTGAACTCCAGAGGCTGACGAATAGCAGTGAGGGACTTGGGTGTGATAGTGGGGAAACTATACCCTCATTGGCAGAGTAACACAACAGAAACAAAAAAGATATAAAATAGCGGAAGCAGTAAACATGCCATAAAAAAATAAATAGCGGAAGACTGAACGAAATAAATAACAATTGGAGCACACATATATAATGATGCATGATACATATGTCTAGGAAAACAACCAAACACATCACAATGATGAAATACTGTACTAAACCAAGTACAAAAGAAAGTCAGGTAAAAAACTCCTCAACATCGCAAGCCTCAGCTTGGTCCCATGTTCTCCAGCTCTACAGCAATCAAGTACCATAAGTAGAAGGGTGCTTGGTCTTATCTATACCTGCAGAAATATAATCTGTTTGGTCCCAAAGAATGAACCAAACATGGTGTGAGACTAATCCCAGTAAGCAACCACCAAAAGATCTATGCCTAACAGTAAGTGAGTATATATGGCAGGCAATAAGAAAAAGGAGGCAATAGAACAAGGAAGTACTCAAAAGTAAACAATTCCACAGTTTATAAGCATTCAGTTCCACATATCAGGTAAGCAGCTAATCAAAGAAGGTAACCCTCTGGGAAGTACTCATAGCCTAACCCCTCTGGTTTAACCAAGGAAAACAAGTACAAGCAACCCTCTGGGAAGTACACACAGTCTAACCCGTCTGGTTCAGCTTAAGCATAGACTCTCTAAGGAAGCAATCACTGTCAATTCCCCCTATAGTCTCATATCGGTAACTAAAAGTCACTCTGGGGAAGCACTTACGTCTCATTACCTCTATGTCCCGCATTTAGGAACTACAAACACTCTGAGTAAGTACTTTTGTCAATTCTCCATATGTTGTCACACCGTAATAGTAAAAACAGACACTCTGGGAAAGCCCTCCGCGTCCATTACCCCTATAGTCTACTACAGCTGGTTCCCACAACCCTGTGTAAGTGAAACGTGCACAGAAAAAAATATCGACCAAAGTGAACCTCAAGAAATACTTGGTTAAATAGTCTACAACATAACAACATGTCAGATAAACAATCACACCATCCTACAATACTAGGCATGGTAAAAACAAGACAGCCTAACAGGCTAGGTAGAACCAAATGGTCATAAACAAAACATGCATGGGAAATACATCCAAAGCAAATCAATTGACCCTACTCACATTAATTTTACCTCTAATAAAGCACACAAGCATAGCCGGAAAACAACAGGGCTAAAACAGTAAACACGCAATACCCCGTTCATGGGCATTGGGTGGTTTTGCACATATAACTCAAAGAATTTATACAGAAAGGCACAAACCACCTACCTCGGTGTTGTAGGATCTTTATATGTGAACATCAAGACTTGAATCTCCCAAGAACACCGTACATCAACAAAAATTCTAAAAACCATCAACTGAGGATATCTATTTAAAAAGGAGGAATCAGGAAATGAATATCTAGAATAAGGAAGAGCTTACCGAGGTGATCCCAATGCAATAAATGATGGTCGATTTAGAGAACGGATGCTCGATCAGGGGGTCAGGGAAGAAACATGGCCATACGGGCACTCTCGGTCGAAGAAGGCGAAGAAGATGGTGTTTCTGTTGATAAGACGTGACCTCAGTCCTTTTAATGAAAAAAATAAAGTACACGAAATGTACTTTTAAAGTATACGGAGTTTACTTTCCCTTACCGAGCCCTGATTTAGGTGGCCTCCAGGTCACCACACACAACTGTGTGCACTTTCTCTATATGTCCAGAACACGACTACCCGTGGTAACTGAGTACACGACTTGTACTTCAAAAATTTTCAGAAACTCCTCTTTTCCTCAAAAACACCAGAAAAAGGAAAACATAACTGAAATGAAGATCCAGGTTCTTACAAACTTCCCCCCTTAAATAAATTCATCTCCGAATTTCCCTATCAAGGCGGTGTAGAATATGAATCCTCAAAAATCTCTGGCCACCGCGATTGCACATCGGCCTCCCTTTCCCAAGTCTCATCCTGTACTCGCTCGTGCTACCATAGCACTCGTACTAGAGGAACATACCAGCCACAAAGAACCTTTGCACTCCGATAAAAAATCCAAATAGGATGCTCCTCAAACGATGCATCCACCTCTAACTCAACCTCCTTAGGTTGAAAAACATGAGACGAGTCTGAGAAGTATCGTCGAAGCTGAGAAATGTGGAAGACATCGTGCATAGCCCGGTACCTCTGAGGTAACTAAAACCAATAGGAAACCAGCCCAACTATCTCCAATACCTCAAACGACCCGGTGTATCTTGGATAAAGCTTAACCTGTCTCCTAATCCTTCTATGTCCCAACCTTGGTGTGACATGCAGAAAAACCCAATCTCTGACCTCGAACTCCAGAGGTTGTCTCCATCGATCAACATAAGACTTATTTCATGACTGTGCCGTAACCATCCTCTTCCGAATCAATTCTATCTGCTCCGTGGTCTCCTGGACAAGATGAGGTCCTAACGAAGCTGCCTCTCTTTCCTCCAGCCAACATAAGGGTGATCGGCATGGCCTACCATACAAAGCCTCATAAGGTGCCCTCTGAATAGTCTCTTGGAAACTATTTTTGTAGGAAAACTCCACAAGAGGTATGTGATTCTCCAACAAACCTTCAAAATTTAGGATTCATGCTCAGAGCATGTCCTCAAGCACCTAAATCGTATGCTCGAACTGGCCGTCTGTCTGAGGGTGGTAAGCTATACTCAAAAGTACCTGTGTACCCAAAGCCTTCTAAAGCCCCTGCCAGGCCCGATAAGTAAAACATGCATCCCTATCTGAAATAATGGAGTGCGGAACCCCATGTATATGTTCAATCTCTTGGATTTAAAAAATTTCCATCTCATCAACACTGAAGGTCTCCTTGATCAGAAAGAAGTGAGAAACCTTTGTGAGTCTATCAATGAAGACCCACACAACATCATTCCCTTGATGAGACATCGGAAAACCTGTCATGAAGTTCATCACGACATCATTCCACTTCCACTCAGAAATGGGTAACTGTTACAAAAGCTCTGCTGGTCGCGGATGCTCCGCCTTCACCTGTTGACAGGTGGAACACCTCATGAAAAAACCAGCAACATCCATCTTCATACCTTTCCACCAATACTGACGGTGTAGATCACAATACATATTGGTGACACCAGGATGAACTGCCCAAACGGAGGAATGAACGTCCCACATCAACTCCTCGCGTATGCATGCTGTCACCCATATGCTCCCCTAGAAACACAAGATCTCATCCTCGCCTATGGTCCATCTAGAAATAGGGTCCTCTCCTGAAACACTCTCCATTAGGACTAGGCTTTCATAATCTGATAGCTACCTCATTCGCACTCGATCAAGAAGAGTAGAGGTAACAACTACAGAAGAAGAAAAGTCTGCCCATATCTATCGTGAACCTCTAAATGTATCTCAGAGAACAGAGCCATAACCTGCCACTCACTATTGGCCTCATGAACTACCTGTATATTAGTCCTCTTACTCAACGCATCAGCCACTGCATTGACCTTCCCAGGCGTGTAGGCAAGCTCAAAGTTAAAGTACTGAAGGTACTCAACCCACCTTCACTGTCTCAATTTCAGATCACGCTGAGTGAAGATGTACTTTATACTCTTGTGGTCGGTGAAAACCGCAAAATTCTCTCCTAGAAGATAACGTCTCCAATAGTATAAGGCATGAACAACTACAACCAACTCGAGATCGTGCATCTGTTAATTCCTCTCATGTGGCCACAACTGCCGAGACCTGTACGCGGTGACTCATTCCCCCTGCATAAGCACAACTTCTAGCCTGATACCTGAAGCATCACAGTACATAGTATAGTTCTTGCTTGGCTCTGGAAAGACTAGTATCAGTATTGAAGTCAACCTCCCTTTCAGCTCTTGAAAGTCTGAATCACAAGAATATGACCATAAGAACTTTGCACCCATCTTAGTCAAACCCATCAGTGGTGCTGTTAAACGTGAGAAGTCCTGTATGAAACGTCTGTAGTAACTAGTAATCCCTAGAAAAATCCATAACTCAAAGAAGTTCTTTGGATTCTCCCAAGAAACTGCTGCTCTTACTTTCTCTGGGTTTACTGATATTCCTATCTCTGAGATAACATGACCCAGAAAGTGAATCTAATCCATCCAAAAGTGGAATTTTGAGAGCTTAGCATATAACTGATTCTCTATCAGTGTACTCAAAATTATCTCAAGATGGGTAGCATGGTTCTTTCAAGTGTGAGAGTACACCAAGATATCATCCATGAAGAATAGCACGAAAGAATCCAAGTATGGATGGAAAACTCGGTTCATCAGTGCCAGGAAAACTTTAGGTGTGTTTGTGAGACCGAACGATATAACCACATACTCGTATAGACCATACCTACTCTGGAAGGTTGTAAAAGGTATATCAGATGGTCTAACACACAACTGATGGTAACCGGATCTCAAGTCAATCTTCAAGAACATTGGGCTCCTCAAAGCTGATCAAAGAGATCATCAATCCTCGGAAAGGGATATTGGTTCTTGACCGTCAACTAGTTTAACTTCTGATAATCCACACAAATCCTGAGGGTACTATCTACCTTCTTTTCAAACAGGATAGGTGAACCCCAAGGAGAAGTACTGGTTCAGATGAAACCCTTTGCATGCAACTCCTCCAACTGCTTCTTGAGCTCCTGTAACTCTGGTGTAGCCATCCTGTAAGGAGGAATAGACACTGGTGCCTCTCCTGGCACAAGATCAATAGAAAAGTCTACCTCACGCTCTATATGAAAACCTGAAAAGTCATCTAGAAATACATCTCTGAAACAATCCACCATTGGAGGAAAGTCCAACTATGAAGTCCCCTGGTCATCCAGATATTGACTAGTAATCTGGGCTATTACTTCTCCTAACCCATGATGATCTGGACCCGCTCTGCTCTCCTGGACATCCCATTCACCCTTATGAATAAACGATCCACCCTATAGTGATATGAAACTCACCATACGGTGATAGAAATCGATGAATTATTGGAAGGGAACCAACCAATCCATTTTGAGAATGAAATCATAACCTGTCATCTCTAGGACATAGAGGTCCCATAGAAAGTGACACCCACCAAACTCTAGAGGGAAATCCTTGCACTGATATACACTAGCTGTTCTAGTCCCCAACGGAGTGTCTAGCATCAAGATATCGGTAGAAGAAAAGATACAGAGCCTAAGGCTCTCCACAAAATCAACATATATAAAGCTATGGAAAGCCCCGGTATCAAAAAGAACTGAAGATAAAACTGAGGCAACTAGAATCATACCTCGAACTGTAGAGGGTCCGAGATCCTGCTCCTGCTGGGTCTGCTCTACTGCAAAATTCTGGCCTGTACCGTGGCCCTGTGTCCTTGCCTGACAACTCTGAGCTGATCCACCCTGCTGTCACTGAAGGCTTGGAGACTGACTACCATGACCGCGACCTCCACCTTGGATTGAATGGCCAGAAGAACTCTAGTTCCCATACTTATGAGAAAATGGTGGTGCTGCTCCTAAATGAGGAGTCATAGAAGACCCCTTGTCACCATCTACTGGTGAGAAGATCTTAAAGAAGCACTGAATATGCCCCAAATTTCTGTAATATCGCCACTCCACTAGGTCTCTCGGGTAATGTGGCCTCGTATGCCCGAACATTCCACACTGGTAGCATACCACTTGGATACCTGAAGGTGCATCCCGCCTACTCGAATATCCACATGTAGACTCCCTTTAGTGCTTCCTGCTATTATCCATAGAAGAACTAACTCTAGATGCAGAATCGACCTGGCTCACAGCTCTAGAATCCCTCAGGTTGAGCTCCGTGATCAGCACCTGATTAACGATAGAAGATATCGAAGTCAACCTGAAGATGTTCACCTGATATCAGATGTTGTTCCTGAGACCATCCTCAAACTTCCTTGCCAGAAATAAATCACCACCTACTGGGATGGGTGTGAAGCGCTGCAACTCTGTGAAGTGAGAAGAATACTCTATAACTAAAAGAGTACCCTACTCCAGACTCATGAAATCTCAGGCTCAGTCGGCCCTCAAAGTCTCCGGATAGAAGTAGTCATATAAGGAACACTATAACTCATCCTAGGACACAACCTACTGGAATCCCACCTGTGAGATCACATCCCACCATCTCTTGACGGAATCCTGAAGCATGTACATACCAGGCTTCACCCTCCTCTCTGGAGGCGTCTCCAGATGCTCGAAGACAGAAATCATGGATTCTAACCATGACTCTGCAGCCTGAGGTCCTCCTTCCCCTGTGAATGTGGGAGGATGCTGCTACTAATAAACCTACATCAACTCTTCCATAGATGGGGTAGGATGTGGTACTCCTCGGAAGGTCTGCATGAACCTGATAAAGCCCCATCGGAACTTTGTGTCAGCACCTATGTCCAGAATGACGGCTGGTGCCAATACTGGCATAATTGGAGGATCTACTGGTAGTCCCTGATCATCCATATCCGGTGTCTAATCATTACCCTGTAAATGCCGTACAACCAGAGGACGTCTCGATGACATGACTCTATAAGGTCAAGTTCACAACTTAGATTAAGATTAACAGGGATTGAAACATACAATTGTAAGAAGGGAACAAGAGATAGAAAGAATTCAAGTTTTTAAAAACATGGATACACGACATGTATAATGACTACATGATGTGTTCCCTTAAGCTTTCACATGGGCGTTTACTTCTGCCATAACTAGCCATGTAACACCCCATATACATGGCGTGTTGTCCTAACACATGGCGTGTACTTGAATCCTCTTTCCCTGCCCGAGTTCTTCTACATGGATAAGCCACATGGTTCTCCTAGAATAAGACTACATGGCTTGTTAGTGCTAGACATGGTGTGTACTAGATGAACTTCACCGACCCGTGTTTTTAGTCACACGGCCGGTTATATGGCTCACCCTACATGGAATGTTTCAGATGGACATGACGTGTACTACTTAGGTTTCAATGTCCCACATTGTTAGTTACACGGATGAACACACGACTGACTATACACAATGTGTTCTAGATGGACACAACGTGTATTAGAAAAGACTCAACCAACCCGTGTTATTAGTGACATGGCTAGTTACACGGTTCTACAACACGACGTATACATCAGGTACACACCAAATATTTCCAAACCCCGTTTCCCTACCCACACAGTCTGAGACACTGTTAGAGACTACACGACATGTACATATAGTACATGGCGTGTACTTAAGAAAACAGTTTCTTCCGAACAGAAGAACACATGGTGTGTATTCAACATTACACACTGTGTATTCTGGGTTTTTCTGGACAGTAAGCCTCAGAAACTTCTCCTAAACCCATAGAAACACCAAAACGAATACTAAGGTGCCAAATTCTGATCCATGAGGGCCCATACTCCCCGCGAATAAAATATTGGCATCTTATACATGTTATATACAAGAGAAAAAAGGAAATAATCCACCAAATTTTGATTCATGAGGGCCCATAACACCTTAAGAACCAAAGTTTGGAGTTCATTCAAACAAAACCTTACACCAATAATACCCTATCAAAAACAAGTATTTTATCAAGGCATCTATCACAACAACATGAATATTCTACACAATATCTATCACAACAACATGTAATTGCTAATGCAATCTAAATGACATGACAAGAATGCATGACATGTGATTTCTAGAAAGTGCCTATATGATGCATGAGATGGAATACCCTCATCTCATCGGGTTGAAATAGAAATAGAACCTCAATAACATCAATTATAACAGTGCAAAACATGTGAATCACCCAACAGTGAAATCAAATCAACTATAAAATTTTCAAAACTAGAAAAATTGCAATAAACGAGGTAGATTAAATTTTACCTATACATGGGTTAGATACTCCTGAGAACAACTTATTACCAAGTACCTATTTCGTCCTATCCCGGGATATAGACTCCAAACATTAAGTCAAGAAGAAAAGAATCCCTCTGATACCACTTTGTAACATCCCGATTCCGGAAGCCACCCAGAGGCGCCCCATACCCAGTTGGTCACATGGCCTCAAGCGCATTTCCTTAAACGCCAGAGGCTGCTAACTAGAAGAGAGGGCCTTGGGTGTGATAGTGGGAAAACTATGCCCTCATTGGCAGAGTAACACAACAGAAACAAAACAGATATACAATAGCGGAAGCAGTAAACATACGATACAAAATTAAATAGTGAAAGACTTAAAGAAATAAATAACAATTGGAGCACACATATATAATGATGCATGATAAATATGTCTAGGAAAACAGCCAAACACATCACAATGCTGAAATACAGTACTAAACCAAGTACAAAAGAAAGGCAGGTAAACAACTCTTTAGTATCTTAAGCCTAAGCTTGGTCCCATGCTCTCCAGCTCCACAGCAATTAAGTACCAAAAGTAGAAGGGTGCTTGAACTTATCTATACCCACTGTAATATAATCTGTTTGGGCCCAAAGCATGACCCAAACATGGTGTGAGGCTAATCCTAGTAGGAAACCACCAAAAGATTTGTGCCTAACAGTAAGTGATTATATATGGCAGGCAATAAGAAAAAAGAGGAAATAAAACAAGTAAGTACTCAAAAGTAAAAAATTCCACAATTTTTAAGTATTCAGTTCCACATATCAAGTAAGCATCTAATCAAAGAAGGTAACCCTCTAGGAAGTACTCACAGCCTAACCCCTCTGGTTCAACCAAGGAAAACAAGTACAAGCAACCCTCTGGGAAGTACACGTAGTCTAACACCTATGGTTCAACTTAAGCATAGACTCTATGAGGAAACACTCACCATCAATTCCCCCTATAGTCTCATATCAGTAACTAAAATGTGATATGGGGAAGCACTTACATCTCATTCCCCCTGTGGCCTACATTGAGGAACTACAGACACTCTGAGGAAGCAATTTTTTCAATTCCCCCTATGGTCTCGCATAGTAACAGTAAAAAGAGATACTATGGGAAAGCCCTCAACGTCCATTCCCCCTATGGTCTACTATACCAGGTTCCCACAGACCTGTGTAAGTAAAATGTGCATAAAAAAGAATATCGGCCAAAGTAAACCTCAAGAAATACTTTGCTAAACAGTATACAATATAACAATATGCCAGATAAACAATCACACCATCTTATAATACTAGGCATGAGAAAAACAAGGCAACCTAATAGGATAAACCGAACCAAACAGTCATAAAAAAAACATGCATGGGAAACACTTATAAAGCATATCAATTGATTGTACTCACATTCAATTTATCTATACTCAAGAATAAAATCATAGCAGGAAAACAACATGGCTAAAATCGAAAACACGCAATACCCCTTTCATGGGTATTCGAAGATTTTGCACATATAACTCAAAGAATTTCTACAGAAAGGAACAAACCACCTACCTCAGTGTTTTAGGATTGTTATACATGAACCTAAAGCCTCTAATCTCTCAAGAACACCATAGATCTACAAAAACGCTAAAAATGATCAACTGGGGATATCTCTTAAAAAAGGAGGAATCAGGAAATGGAAGAAGCAAGAGCTTACCGAGGTTATCCCAACACAATCTATGGCGATCAATTAGGAGAACGAATGCTCAATTGGGGGATCAAAAAAGAAATGTGGACGTACAGTCACTCTCGATCGAAGAAGGCGAAGAAGAAGGTGTTTCTGTCGATAAGACGCGACCCCGGTCCATTTAATGAAAAAAGAAATTACACGGCGTGTACTTTTAAAGTACATGTTGTGTACTTGCCCTTATCGAGCCTTAATTTAGGCAGCCTCCAGGTCACCACACATAGTCGTGTGCATGGCTGCTACATGGCCAAAACACGACTACTTGCAGTAACCGAGTACACGGCGTGTACTTCAAAAATTTTCAGAAACTCCTCTTTTCCTCAAAAACACCAGAAAAAGGAAAACATACCTGAAAAGAAGATCTGAGTTCTTAAAAAAGTGCATGAATTTAATATTACCTCATATATTCAAGTTATGATATTATTTTTTAATGATAATTACCAAAAACATTTTTCTCAGTGTCAAATTAGAAAAAAAGGAAATTGTTTCAAATTTTGGAATAGATGTTGTTATGGTATTTCATACTTGACTTATTGTTTAGTAATTATTGAATAAAAAATATTATAAATCAAAAATCAGTTATGAATATAAATAAAAGACTTAGGGTACCTCATTATGAAAATATAATTCATTATAATGTAAAACTCATAATTGTTAGAAGGGTGTTATGGTATATTTTGAGAAAATACACTTGGTATACTGACTAACTCACAATCTAGTTTTTGATAAAAAACCTTTAAAAATAAAGGTGTGACATAAAGCTACTAGATTTAGTTCACCAAAATCATGTGAACTATTCTAAAGGCAGAGCTAAGAGGTAAGTTCATATACTTCATGAGATTCATTTAATAGATTTTAGGAATACTTAGTGAAGAAATGAATACACTTGGTAAAAGACACAAAATCCTTTGGGTTGGATTATTATAGTATATATTCAGTGATCATTAATATGCGAAGTGAAGGTAATCCTAAACTCATTTTACTTTATACATAAAATTTTTGATGGTAGTAAAAAGTTATCAATGAAATATCTTATATATATATATTGAATATCTTCCATAATTTCAGCCAAGACATGTTTTGAAAATAGAATCACAATCACTAACTATGTGTTAACTACATTAACTAATTGATATCATATTAATTGAAATATGATATATAATCTATCAGTTATAGTTACTAGTATTTAATGGGAATTGTTTGTTAAAAGAAGGATTTAGCTACAAACAAACATCAATGAAACACTAAGTTCACCTCTATTAATTATCCTATATCCACTAAGCATATTTAAACCCCTAGTTATTCTAGATCGAATATATTTATGTAATAGGTAAGAACATAACTTTTTAGATAATGGGATTGGGCTAGAATTTAATAAAATATAGGCTCCAAATGCACATGAGTTGGCATAGGAACATAAACTGTAAAAATCTAAGTAGGTGGTTTTATTCCAAAGTCACCTACTATGTAGGAAGTTAAAACAAAAATTTGTTTTATATTCACCAAGATCGGTGACATATTATTCAATATGAATAAAAAATACTACAATGAAATAGTAAATGACAACCTGTTAAGTTTGAAAAGTTTGTATGAATTCACTAATGGGATCTATGTACCAAAATTTAGTGGCACTATATTTTAGATCTTTCTAGATATGATACTACTAGTGAGTATTAAAGAGAAACTATACATCGATGGTATAAGTTGGAACCAATAAAGAATGATTATTTAATAAATGTTTTAAATGATTTATAAGATATAGTATATAAAAACACCTTTACTTCAATCATAATTCTAAAATCTATTTGTATTCAACTTTTGATTATATAATTTTATGATTATTTTATTTGGATGTTGGATGTCAAGGATAGTTTCCTTAATGGAAACCCTATGAAACATGTCTATATGACATAAACAAAAGGGTTGGAAACACAAATGAATTCTAATAAGATATAAAAATTCTACATACCCATTTATAGATAAAATAAATCATAGTTATTATAGAATATTCTTATGGAATGAAAAAGATCCATGTTTCTACAAGTGTTTAGTTTGAGTGCTAATTTTTCAAGATAAATATGTTGTTAACATATGAAAATAAAATTTTAGTCATACCAGTTTGATAAGAATAAATTTCTCCAATTATGACTTAAAATAAAAATTTGGTTTTAGGTAACATGATATAAAAATATGTATATATTGGTTTATTAATCTTGTCCTAGTACATATGTTGACCATGTATTTAATATATAGATTGGAATAATTCAAAACTAAATTGTTTCCTAAGTCACATGGTATAAAATCTATCCATGATAATGCATGTGGTAATAGGAAAATATTATGAATATTATTTTAGGATCTTATGTTCTAATAATGTATCTAATATTCCATGATATATACTAATGTTTTATATTACTTATTCATACTGCATTGAGTGGAAATATCAACAAAAAAACCAATTGAACTACATATACTTGTAGTTAGAACTATATGATAGTATTTTTTTAAGTAGAATTGGATGAGTTCCTAGTAAAAGTATGAATAGGAATACTAGTTTTTAAGGGGACATGACACTAGATCATTTTGATCCAAGATCATAGTGAGGCTAAGGTTATACTCTAGAAAAAATTATCACAACCTATGATTTCCATAAATATAATAACATAATAAATTTTGACTTCAAATGCAACATAAAAAGTAGTTTAAAAATGATTTATTTAATTTTGGGTTATATTAAATAATAAGAGCATTATAATTATCATGATGAGATTTAACTATGATATTTTCTAATATGTTAGATTTATAAAAAGGGAATAATAAATAAATACTTGGGGATATTACTACTTGAAGGATTTTCTCAATGTAATGTTACTAAAATAAGAATATGTTCTACACAAACATATGGATATACTAACCCTATCCACAAAAATGTGGTAGGACTAGTAGATATAGCCATACTCAATAGAATCATGTTTAACATGTGAGAACTAACTAGTCATTAGGAGATAGATCTAGTATAAGTGAGAGTCTATTGGATTTGGTTCCCTAAAACCAACTAATTTGTACTTTATATTACCTATATATTCATAAACTTGAATATTAATAAATATATTATCACATATTGATTTTCCTTCTACTTAAATTTAATGTGTTTATGTCCTAGAGTATCTTTCAAATTGAAATGGTCATAATTAGTTCCTCACTATGATGAGAAACTCAACATTCAATGATGATATTCTTAAACTCTGTATTATAGTTGTATGATGTCATTTTATGGAATAAAAATTATGCAAACTTTTTGGTGTTAGTACTTGTAAGTAGATGAAACATTATCTAATGAAGTTCACATTTGGTAATCTCCAAGACTATAGATTATAAGG
Organism: Viscum album; assembly: GCA_963277665.1. NCBI lineage: Eukaryota > Viridiplantae > Streptophyta > Magnoliopsida > Santalales > Viscaceae > Viscum > Viscum album. The sequence goes on along the minus strand of OY728153.1, from coordinate 1,133,834,876 downwards.
ATAGACCCACCTGTAGGAATTCCACATGTTTACATTTCATTAGATATTTCTATAAGAAAACATGTGTAATAATCCTTAGACTTTAATATTATTATTAATACATATTATGAGTCATGTACTTTGATGTATTAATGAAAACTATAATGAAATATGTTTGTGGTGAGGTAGGATATATTGGGTGCATCACGAGTGATATTTTATTAATGAATACGTTGAGGAAGGATTTTTCCCTTACATATTTATGAAAATTGATATCTTGACTCTTTAATTGAAATGAAAACATCACATTAAATTTTATGGACATGGTATATTGACAGATTCATTTCAGGAAGTCAAATAATGATGTATCAAGTATATAGGTTGATAAAACAAGTATGTAACTAACTTGATTATATATCAAGAGAAAGTAATTATATTACATGACAATCATTCATATGTAGTTATTGATGTTGTGACATTAACTTCTTCTTATTGAGCACCATTGATATTGTTAGATGCTAATATTGAACTTTAGGTGAACAAACCTAATGCCACTAAGGAATAATCCAATAGGGTCAATCACTTAGTGTTTCTATTGATCTCAATTAAATTTTAATTGAATTTAATTTTTAAAATAAATATTATTCTCCATTCCAAGGATTAATATTTATTTAGGATTTATTGATCACACATATTTAGTCACTATTTTTATATGAGTTGAATATTAAATAAATTTTTATTCTCAAAACCATAAATATTATAAATATTTATTTATCAAATGAATTATATTTATTATTCAAGTTTCGTTAAATATTAAGGAGGAAACATGGAGTGATTTATTAGGTTCTATGGGAATGATATATTAAATACCATTTAAGTAAATATTAATTAATTTATTTAAAGAAATAATATTTATTTTATCTATGAGTTAAACATATTTAAAATAAATAATAATATTATTATTATTTTGAAATGCATTTCACTAGGTATTAAAATAATAATAAAGATTTTATTTGTAATTAATTATTCTCCAACCTAAATCTATAAATAGCTGATTATATCATTTCTTAGTGTTAAATGTTATCATGTACAACAAATTACCTCTAGTGATTCTCTCAACCATAGATATAAAATTCTATTGAACACTCTTAAGAATCAAAATTAATCTTCTACACCCCTTATCTCAAGAATGAGAGAAAAAATAACAATACTTTAACATTAAAGGATTGCGTGGTGATCAAAGGAAGCAACACAAGATGATTATTACTGCCATACTATCACCGGTAGTACCATTAGTGGTGCTTTGATATCAAAGTATCATGTGTGGATCACTTATATAGGGATTATAATTTGGATCCTCTTGATGAAATGATAGTGAAACTGAATGGAGCTTCAAATGATCAACTCCTACATAGAAAAAAGAACCTAAGACTGATGTAATTTATTGTTATTAAATTAATTATAAATTTAACATGAAAATATCCCCTCTTTGTTTCCAATGATGTTTGTCAATTTTTCATCAGATAAATTCATTATTCATGACATCTTTGTCATGTATATTGTGGATTATTCATTGTATATGAAAAAAATTCAAGTTTTGAATGACCCAAATAGGTGCTTCCTCTATTCTTAAAACCTTTATTCTAAACATAAAAAACATCTAAAAGGAATGCTTGATTCAAGAAATAAAATTGTGATAAGTTGATCTTCAAGCTTGGATAAGAAGATCAAGGTAATTGAGTTTTTAGAGACTTTATTAAAGTATGAAATTTTAGTTTCTAGAATTTATAATTCATTTGAAAATTTCATTTTATTATTCTAGATCCATTTAATCAAGATCAAAATATTTTGAAGATAATTTTATCCATGATTCGAGATTGAGATAAAGATTGAATGATAAGATGATTCAAAAGATCACTACTCCATTTTATTTGGAATTTAAAATGTGAATATTTGAAATTAAACATTGCGATCAAAATTATAGAAAAAATAATATGGTTCTAGAGATATTATTATATGATTAAAATTCACAAAGTGAGTTGTGATTTAATTTAAATGAGGATAGTGGAAGGTGGATCTAAGATGCTACTAGCATGTATAGATTCAAAATTAATATGTACAGGTTTTAATGAGATGTAATCAGACTGAAAAGAAAACCCCATATCCATAGGTTTTTACTAAAATATTTTAGACAACATATGAAGGATTATTTAAATGTGGTTTTGTAGAAGTATTTGAGAAGGAAGAAGAGTGTCGAGGCTACTATAGAAAATTCTTGAAGAAATATTCAGTTGAGAATAAAATGAGAATAAATAAATGATAAGTGTAGTGATGTCATTTTTTTGAGGGTAGCAATTAAAAAAATAAATGATATATGGTATATCTTGTTCTACATGTAAAGAAATGGGTTTATTGGTATATTTTGGTACCATTGGAAGTTTGGGCACAGATCCATTGATTTTAAAAAAAAATGTCAGTATGTGGAAGGAGTGTAAGGAAAAAAGAAAGTGGGAGCAATGATGATTCAATAAATAAACCTAATAAATTAAAACAAACTTCATAGAAAAATATAAATCTATCAATGAATAAAAAATTTAAATCATTTGATAACTGATATGATAATTGTAACATTGATGTAAAATATTATGAAGAGTGTTGGTATGTTATTACCTGATACCACTCTTATACTAATGTAAAATGAAGTTAACAACTTCAGGTTAAGAAATAAAGTAAAATAAAAAAGTCTTCTTTGGGAAAGAATCAAAAGAATAATGTTAAACAAAATGAACCCAAGAGAAACATTCAAAATGATGTTTCACTAACTGTAAATTGATGATTTTAGTATATAAAGAGAGGCCACATCATAAACCATTATAAAATAGCCATGAAAATCAAGTTAAAATTGATAAATCTAGAAATAAAATGGAAAGATTCAATCTAATAAAGTTATATAAGGTTTGGCATGGTGGTTGACACTCTTAGTGATGAGTGTAATGACTTGTGTTCTTCTAGACTAGAAATTGGAGCACAAATTTGATATTTTTTATTTCAGATGCTTGTAAGGGGTAAAATATCCATTTTACCCTAGTCAGTGATCCTTGATATTTTTTATGACCACTCTATTGGTCCCAGAATATGGTGTTTACTCTAGTATATGAGTTTGTTGGAATTACTAACCATTTAAAATTTCATGGAATGATTAATATTTAATATATGTTTAATTAAATATTAATTTATTTTCACATGTTTGTTAAACTATATATTTTTAATGGATAATTATATTGAGATTCCATATCCACCGTTAAGTCTATAATTATGGGTTTTTCCTAGGCAAGACATGAACTCATGTCGGGCGTCGGGGCTGGGGCCGGAACCCCTTTTCTTTTTCTCTTCCTTTCCTTCCTTTTATTTTTCTTCTTTTATTTTCTTCTTCTCACACCATATTATCTCTTACAACCTATGGGATTCCCCTTAATGTTACCTATAGATAAAAATGTATAAGGTGAGAGATAGAAATATAGAGATTAAGGGAAGTTCTTCTTCGAAGCTCGGGAGGAGCCAAACTGTTGTACGACAGCTGTGGATCGTGGAAACGAGTAAAGCTTCAGCAGATTCCACCCAAATGTAGGAAATTTTTAAGTTATTCCATAGGTCCCCATATATTTAATACTTTATAGTTTCAATTCCCTATTATGATTTCTCAGGATCCCTTTAGGGTCGATCTATATCCTTTGGGGAGAAAAATGGGGTTTCAGACCGATTTAAGGGGTTTCCCATTCGGAAATTGCGATTACATTGTGTGTAGTTTAGGAACACATGCTATGTGCTCTTATCATTCAAGAATATAACCTTTTTAGAAGTATAGGTTGGGTATATGGTATACAATCAGTGTACTGGTACTCAGCTGTGCAGTTGAGTACATGTCCAGACAGCTCGTGTGAGGGCACATGCCTGTGTAGAGTACATGACCAGACCCCATGTGGGTCACATGATATATATATATACACAGTCAGGAAAAATACATGGCCATGCCTTGTGAGGCACATAGTAAGGTACACTGTGTAGGGTACACACCATGTACATGAGTTACATACCATTCACATGGGTTTTACATGCCATTTCTGGCTGAAGTACATGCCTAAGTGAGGCTTCGATGGTACACGCTGTATACATGGGTATACACACCATGTAATCCTCCCCAACTACCCTTTTTAGGTTTATTCCTATTTTATGACCCAGAGTCATAATTGGACACATAATTAGTTCAGTTTGATTATCTTTCCACTTATATCACTATGGTGAAACCCTTGAGGTTATTTGAGGAATACTAGAAGGTTTTTGTGAATTTTTACTAAACTAAGAGGTTCTTCCTACAGTAATCAAATATATCTATATCTTGAGAGTGAGACCCTTGATCTGAGGTGGGCCATAAGCCATATCTCTGGACTAATATTCAAATACTTTTCCTTTTATTCTAAGATTATATCTTATATTTTGAACTAGAGGATCCTGTGTAGGATTCATATACCTTATTACTATTATCGAGGGTCCCATGTGGGATGCATTCGCTTACATGCTAACGTAGGGAATCCCTTGTAGGATCCATCCACTCTTTACTCTTCCCGAGGATCCCATGTAGGATTCATCTTCCTATGTATATAATTTTTATGATCTCACTTAGGATGACTCTACTTATGTTCGACCTAGATGATATCATGTAGGATGAATTTGTTTACTTTATTCGAGAATCCAATATAGGATGCCTCTGGTAGGTTACAATTTTCGAGGTTCCCCATAGGGATGCATTTTCTTATGTATAGACTTCAAGGATCCCAAGCAGTATTCCTCTCTAGTGTTTTTATCTGAGGGGCATAGTGGGTTCCCTAGTGTTTGAACGACCTTGAGATAGTGCATTGGGGGTTTGGGTAGAGATGGAAGTGGGTGTCACCTTAAAACCTGTATTGAACATGTAATCCCATGAGCCTAAGGTAGTATTTGTGGGTTTAGTCATTCAGACAACCTCACTCTTTTATTTATGCATTCACATGATTAATGTTCATGAAAATATGATTATAATAAGTGCATTCAGGTTTTTGGATGATAGTATTGATGAGACATGATGTTTTATTGGGGTTCCAGACATGCATCTGCCGACTTGACTTTTGAGCCTTTTTATTTGATTATTATATTATTGAGGTGCCCAAACCTACTTCTTGGGATCCATCTTATTCATTTATTGGGATGCACTGACATACTTCTTAAGGTTAGACTTCTACGACTTTTTATTGTTTATTATATTATTTGGATACCCAGAGGTACTTCCCAGGATCTAGCTTATGAGATATAATCAAGGATGATTATGCTCTCCTGAGCAATGGGTATGATTACACTCTCCCTAATCGATTACTTGACTATGGTATTAAACATGGTTCTCTACATAATTAATGCACTCAAGGATGATTACGCTCTCCTGAGCGATGCCTAGGATTCTCCCTAGGGTTTGGTAGATTCACCATTACATTACCGAACTTTCTAGAATTTACTCAGAGTGGGATTTCAAGCCATTTTCTTTTGAATTTATACCAAGAATATACTAGGATCTAGAGAGAATTACTTATAGATCTCCTAAGGGTTACCCCTCTAGGTGTTATCCGAGTCATGATGTTGTGACCACCTATAGACCGAGACCTACGACTAAGACATTAGATTGGATTTACATGGCTTGAGTTGCATGACATCTAGCTCAGAGACCATTTATAGTATGTCCATTTATTACCTGAAATCATTTATTATAATGATTGGAGGTGAGTATGGGTGAACCCAAAATAGGACATGTATTCCCCCTATGGTGATGTATCTTGCTCAGAGACATTTCTAGCACTAGATGAAGAAGTTATTGTTGACCAGGATTATGGATCCAAGGACCAACTTAATTATACACGGCTTGAGTGGTATGTCATCCAGCTCAAAACCCATTTCTCAGGATTCCCAAATGACAAGGATTATGGACCCAAGGACCAAATACTGTTGATTTATGTTATTTTCACCTTACTCATGTGTATAAATATTTATGTATATACATGTATTTATGATAATATATATATACACACATATATATATATATATACATGATGTCACATTTTCCATTTGATTAGGATCACAGACCCATGAATCGAACATGGTCTCACTTTATTTATTTTATTTATCTATTCCAATTGTGTCTTAGCTAGGCTGGGCATATTTCATGCACATGCACTTATGACTGTTGATTTATAGGTTCATCATTTGGGTTGTCTACTGAGATTATTTATCACCTATTTACACAAACCTCAGTAAACATGCAAATTTTATGTCTACTTTTCAGATTGGGGACTGATTGCATGATTGATAGGTTTGAGGCCCAGGGTTTCATGATCAATTAAATCCGCTCATGTGAATTATTTTGATCAGGATATAGAAGCTTGATAGTGTCTTGGAGACCAGTAATGTGGTATATCTTGGAGTTAGTAGGAGAGCCCTATACTTTTATTTTAGTTTATTTTATGTACTCCTATATATATGGCCATCACAGTGGTTGATCAATTTTGTATGTATGACATGACTATTAAAGCCTTTACTACATTCCATTTATCATTACAACATGCTCCTATTTTAGTTTATTTATTGATTTCACATTCTATCATTTAATACCATGGATTATATCTAGTTATTTTTACTATTTTATTACTCTTATATGAGAGAATAGTCTCCCCATTATCACACCCTATGCCCTCACTACTAGTTAGAATCCTCTGGCATATAGAGAGGCATGCTTGAGGCCTTGTGGCGAACCAGCTTAGGGAACTAGATTAGTGGAATCTGGATCAGGATGTTATACATTGGAATTAGAGGTGTTCCTTTATTATTTTATTACTATTTGTGATATGGTAGATAGGATTATTATGAATGTGTGATTAATATCAGACTGGTATGTTGATAACACTTGTTATAATATGAATTCCAAGTTACCAGGTGTATGGGATTTCTGTTCTTGATATGTGATGTTATAGTTTTATATGACTTTCACTTTGAGAAACACACATGTTGTGTGGATTTTATGTTTTATTGATTTATTTTTGGCTCCTGGTCATTGGTAATAGGCCCATGTTTGATTTTGACTCTTCTCCAATAAAGTGCCCAGATTAGTGTGAGATCACTGAGAGGGGAAGGGGTGAATCAATGAGCCATTTTTATTTTTACAAATAGTTTATTTTAGACTAAACTTTTATGGATGGTTAAAGAATAAATCCATTATTCTTGTGTCTCTCAGCCTTACCTTGAATAATTCTTTAAATACAAAGGCATAAAACACAAGGATTTACAAGGTTTGGTATAAAGACCCACTCATGTTTGTTATTTTTCTCAACATGGATTCTATACTATAATCTTATACTCAATTATAATGGATGATACAGAGTCACAATATATCTCTCCTAAATCCATAAAGGTGTTTCTTTATACTGTATCCCATAGTGTTACCAGAATCTGCACTACCCTGCTCCATAATTTACACAGGAGACTTCTACACCTAAATCACACAGGAGACTTCCTACTCCCAACACCAACTAAGAGGCTTCCTCATTTATTCAAGGCTTGATCCACTATAGGTTGATCTATTGATCTTCCTATAATATCTCTCTGGATCACAATTTTCTATACACGCATTCAAGTACCTTTGCAGTTTGCTGGTCATGCTCAAGAAATTATGATCACCTGTATTTGATCAGTTGCCTCAGTCCAACAAATGATCAGGCTATTCTTCCTTATAATGATGAATTACCAGCCTCACATAATGTGTTCAAGTTTTGTACATAAGTTATTAAATATATTATGAAATATTAATACTTGCACAACTCAATTCACTATTTTCATGAATTATCAATTTAAGTATGATTCATGTATGGATTTGATGGCATCCAAAAACTTAGCACATTCATTTATGATCTTTATTATTATAAACATCTCAATTATGGTTTGGGTATCTTTTCATGTGAATTTTTCACATGCATTTTCTTCCTTTTTTTTATTTTCTTCTCAATTCATTATGCATGCATGTATTTCATGTATACATGCACTTTATTATCATGTTTCTAAAATCATTATTATTTACATATGCATGCATGGGATGCATGGGTTGAATGAAACTTCTCCTTAATTAACATGAATGGATATCATGATCTCACTACCTATTTCACATTACTACATAAGGCTCACTTGATGTATCCTTCTTCAAGAACACTACTCTCATGAAAGCATTGAAAGGATCACAAGTACTAATCCTCCTTCCTTTACGAGAAAAGATGTGTTTATCCACGTGTTCCATCCTATAACAAGATATGACCATGGGTTCACCTTCATGTAAGTAAGAAGTAATTCATGAGATGGCTTTGTGTGATTGAATCATGTGAACCTCTTTTTCCTTCGTGAGACTTAAGAAGTCTTATAGGTTTCTTCTCAAGATTTTCATCATTGATTTTTCAGTGGTATCCTTATTCTTTCCTTCATGTATTATACTATATGTTAGTATGAAAAACAATGTGCATGATTTATCTTTAATGTGAAGAGGTTCACAAAAAATACTTCTCCATCATTTAAGTGGTTTATGCGAGTGATTTGTATTGAGATCTCTCAAAAAATATCAATAGACAACCATAATATTCAATGACCTTACCTAAATTTACACAGGAAGAGTTTCTCCAATTTTTAAGGCGTGTTGAGGACTCATTAAATACCCAAGGATCTGATTGTATCTCATGTATTTTTAATGCTCATAAGTATCATCATCATCATGCATCTCTAGAGTGATCACACATTCACGTGATAACTTTTCCTGATCAATTTGTTGATCATGTGACTCCCCTATGGACATCTGTTTCAACAACCTCATGATAATCCCAAATAATTCATGTGAAAAATATGTGTAAAGATGTAGGTTTTATGTGATTGAGGATTCATTCCTCTTTATGTGATGGCATATGTGTTCACACAATGTTACGATGATCGTCTTTTGTTACCATGATGGATTCTCATAATGCCGAGGTAACTGTCGGTATGTGGTCACGTGATCCATTGATTATTATGCGATGTACTCTTGCACCTCCACTCATTCTTACAACAACTTCATGTGAAGAATTATTATTTTTTTCAAATCATCACATGCATTCAAGACTTTGATTTTATTCATGTCTTTGGTTCAATTAACCAAACTCAATACTTATCCATGTTGAGTGGAGATATCCGGTTCTCTCGATCTCATGTGAATAGAATCCTTGGAGAGAGGTAGGAGATGAAAAAATTGGTTTAAACTAGCGAGGCATGGTACATTGGATGACATAGAACAACATAATTGAAAGATGCTCATTCTATCCAACTTTTAAATGATAGAGGAACAATATGTTCTATGTATTTTACCACATTCATCGAGAGCTTGGTCGAGAAGTGATTTATTAATCAAAGCATTTTCATTGATCATTTGAGATGACTATGAGGTTTTACCCCCATTACACTGAAACATCTTGAAAACGGGCCATGCCAAAACTATTCTATCCCATTTGAACCTTCAATCCCAATAATGGATTATCCGCCCCTCCAGGCACCTGATATGTGGGACTTATACATGGGCCCTCCCACACCTTTTCCTCCATGTAGACTGTTTGGATAGATTCCCCCATGTGGTTGAGGTCCTCCTCCCACATGTTTGGGGTTGACTTCGACCATGTGGCTCACATGGTTTACCATATTTTTTATATAAGTCCAAAAATAAAATATTCATATAAAAACTCCTTATCCAATATCTCATATAAGAAGTTTAAGAAGAATTTTCATGGAATACTTTAAATTATTCTTATTTAAGCATTATAGTAAACAATATGTCCTTATTGACACATATCTTTGAAAATAAGATTAGTGAAATAAATTGTCACATTTGATAAAATGGAGAATTTCTCAGTCATGTCCAAATATTTTCTAAGCATCACCACTTCATCCACCAATACATATTGAATTATTAACAACAAATAAAACCTAGTCTCAACAATCACCCCCTTTGTTTTCTGTTATTAATATCAACACATATAATTCAAGTAAATATGTGGTTATAACTTTATCCCCCTTATTTAAAATCAATATGGAAAGGGTATATGGGGTATTTTAAAATCATATTTCTTATCAAAATCATGATTATATCCTTTATATGAAAATTTTACGATCACTTCTAAGAGTGAAGTGATCTTACATGGTTCTCTTAGAAAAGAACCTTTAGTTAATCAAATCTATGTCTATGTGGGATAAACTAGTGTATAAATTAATAAAGATATAAGAAAGGATGTCTAAGATTTCCATAAAATACCACATATGTGAAATAATTCTAATAAATTATCAATTATCTTATAGGGGTTAGAAATAATAAGATTTATCAATGAAATGAAAAATCTTGTACATACTTCAAAAATCACATTAAAAAGTTAAAGTGAAAAAGATACACCCCAATTTTATTTATCTTGTCATCAACCAAACACCCCCTTAATTGATATGATTAATACAATTAAGAAAAAGGGATGAAAGTGTGATTGACATAACTCATCATCCAATTTTATAAATATGTTTAGAAGTTCCAAATTCACCATGTAGTGAAGATTTAACAGCTTAATATCATCAATGATACCCCTCAAGGGATGCATCTATCTCATTCAATTACCTATATGTTAGTAAAAAACATTCATATATATGGTAATAAATATGGGACTCTTGATTTCTCAAAAATAACATTCAGAATGAGAGATTCCTCTCAATCTAGATTTATTTTTTCCTTTTAGATTCTTTAGAAAGCGTGATTGATCTTTCCTCATTAGTTGACAATTTTTATGTGGATGTAATTTCCTTTTCAGTATCAGATATATCATTTTTTACTTATGAATTTTTTTTTATGATTTCTTCTTGGGATGGTAGTACTTTCATACAATATCTTATGCTATGACCAGTTTGTTCAAACATTTCACACTTAATTATTTTCAAGTCATCATATGCAAATGAATCTTTATCAACTTTAACTTCTTTACCTATCAACACTTTATTTACTTTTACCTTAGAATTTTTCTAATCTTTCTCCATTTTTTTATCCTTGGCCAGCTTATCAAGCCAGATAACTAAACATTCTTTCTTAATGTTCTCAGATTGTTTGAGTTTCTCACATAATACACTGGTGACTATTTATTCCTTCACAAAATATGTTCTCTTAATATTTACATGGTGTGAAATTTCACTTGGTGATCTAAATCTACATTTCTCAAGTTTGTGACGTTCTGGACCAAATCTGCCAGAAAATTCCTTCAAGTATTCAAATTTGTTCTATGTTGATAGTTTGGATGATGTCTTGTCCATAGAACCCTATTTTTGATAATTTGATCTCATTTATTCAACATTTACCCCCCTTGATTCATGCCTCATTTATGGTAGATACATGTTATACCAGCATAGATAATATTTATGACTAAACACCCCAAAACACCAGTAGTATCCTCTAAACCATTATCTTCTAGACTGATAATAATTCTATCATAAATATTTTTTTGCTATCTTTTCATAGATTTTGGGTGTTTTTTCTTATGAGGAAACCTTATAGAAAAATTAGTCTAGTATTCCTTTATGTAATATGTTTTATCATTTTTTCCTTTGGTCTATCTAGATTCAGTTTTGTCTCTCGAGCTTACTTTGTTAGAAATAACATATATACAATGAGTTTCATTAGGTATAGAATCAATCCTTTTCTATAGACCCTTGTTCTCAAAAACTTTAGAAGATTAATCCTTATGATCAATAGATTTGGTGAATTATTATTTTATCTTCTTAAACTCACTTTGAGATAAAAAGCACAAATACTATGTCTCGTATAATTATACCTATTTCTCAATAAGTTTTTCTTCAATAACATTCAAAATATTATCATTTAATCTATCATCAAACTATATTGTTTATTACCTTTAATGAAATCAGTATCATCGTTGATGAATTCTTATCTTCTAGGTAAATTTCCATTAGAATATTTTAGTTTCCTTTCCATCTTATCTATCTTCTTCACATATTCACTTATCTCATTAATATGCATCTCTTCTTTCTTAACACATTCTTTATTTTCATTTATCAGTTTTATTTTATCTTTCTTGAGCTTAATGTTATTCCCAAGAGTATATTCTAGAATATCTTTTATGTACAATTCTATCTCAGTTACCTATTTACCTTTAGCACTATAAAATGTGTCTTTAGCTATTTTGTTTTTTTCCCATAAATCATAACTGATTTATAGAAGGTCTTTCATCTTATTTCTCACTGATTAATGATCAAGATTCATAAATTTCCCTATTTTTCATTGAGTACTTCTTTTTTTCCTCTAATAGTCACCCTTTTTATATTTTTTAGACTTTTTCTTAAAGTAGTGTTATTCTTAATCAGATTTGGTGACATTGGATTTATTCTTTGGATATTAATATACAAAATGTCCAAACACATGACAATTGAAGCACTTTAGTGGTTTCTTTCCTTTTTCTATTATGTATCTGTTATTCATCCTTGTAAACACGGACCTCAGTTTATTTTATTCCTCTTCAAATTCCTTATCCTCAGAATCACTTGATTTTGGTTCCTCTTCAACTCTAGTTTTACCTTTTATCATGGATTTAAATACCATCTAATCTTTTTATTTATTCTTAAAATATGGTATTTTTCTGATTTCATATGCTATTATAATGTTATATAGTTCATCCAGTGATAGATCTTCTTACTCTTCCAGTTAAGAAAATTTTGAATAAAATCTATGTAGAAAGTTTCTCATCAGCCTCTTTAAAATGGTTGAATCAACCAGATTCTCTCCAAAACCTTTGATGCTACTAACAATATAATTCAATCATGTAAATAATTCATCAAAAATTTCATCATAACCTATTTTTACATCTTCATATATGCCTCTAAAGATATACAACTAGGATTCTTTGACTTTAATATTTACTTTATAACTACTTCTTAGTTTATCCAAGATTTCATTAGTGGTTTAGAGACCCATCACTTTAGTGTATACCTTTTTTAATAAATCTATCAGGATTTTGTTTTGAGCCTAACCACCCATATCCAAGTTCCTCCTATCTTTAAAAGTCATAGGAACATTCTCAATGTAGGGTGGATATCCCACTGTAACCACATCTATCAATTCTACCCCAAGTGATAGGATATACGATATCATCATATTTTTACAAACATGATAGTTATCACCATTGAAAATGGGAATACCCCTGCTATTTAATGAATTTATATTCACAATTATTATAATTCTATTGAATATTTTAGAGGCTACATTTTCTATAATACCTATTGAAGTGCTTGGATTCATATGAGATCTATAATAGGGGGAGGGGGTAAAATAGTGATCCTTTTTCTTTTTAAAAATTATTGCTTTTCAATTAAACCTTTATGGTTGGTTAAATATTCAATCCACTCTTATTATGCCTCTCAAACTTACCTTGAATAATGAGGTAAATACAAAGGAATAAAATACAAGGATTTACAAGTTTCAATATAATGATCCAATCCTTTTCATGTTGGTTATTTCCCCCAACATGGATTCTACACTATAATATTATAATCAATTAAAATGGTTGATACAGAGTCACACTATATCTCTCTTAAATCCACAAAGGGGGTTCTTTATACTGCATCCCATAGTATTACCATATTTCATACTATCCTTCTTCATAATATGCACTAGATACTTCTAATTCTGAATCACATAAGATACTTCCTACTCCCAGCTCCAACTGAGAGGCTTAACCCTTTATTCAAGGATTTATCCACTATAAGTTTATATTTTTATCTTCCTCTATGATCTTTCTAGATCACACTTTCCCATGTACCTATCCAAGTATTTTTTTAGTTTTCTATTTTTTCTTAAACAATTCTAATCACCTGTATTTGATCGGTTGCGTTAGTATAATAAAGTTCTAGAGATATGATTACTTTTGATGATGAATTAATGAACTAACTTAATGTGTTCAAGTTTTATACACAAGCCCTTCAATATATTATGATATATTAATACTTGAAAACTCAATTCACTATTTTATTTAATTCTCAATTTAAGTACACTTCATTCAAGGATTTCATGTCATCTGAAACTTTAGCACATTCATTTATGAAATTTATTATTATGTTCTTATTAATTATGTTCCGAGTATCTATTCATGTTCATGTTTCACATGCACATTCTTCCATTTATTTTGATTTTATTCTCAATTTATTGTGCATGCATGCATTTCATGTATGCATACAATTTTATCTTTTATTTATCAAGAATTATTATTTACATATTCATGCACGAGTTTCATGTAACTTATCCTTCCTTTATGTGAAGGGATCTCATGATCTCACTACCTACTTTTCATGGTTAGGTAAGGCTCACGTGATGTATCCTCCTTCAAGAACATTGTTCTCGTGAAATCCTAGAAAGGCTCGCGGGTGCTACTCTTCCTTCCTTCGTAAGACAAGATATGTTTGTCCACATGTCCATTTGAATGAAAAGAGATTTACATGGGTACACCTTCTCATAAGAGATGGATTTGTGTGATTGAATCACATGAACCACTTCTTCATTCATGAGATCTAGAACCCCTATGGGTTTCTTAGCAAGATTTCTCAAGACACTGATTTGTCCATGGCATCCTTATCATTTACTTCTCATAATTAACTATATGTTAGGATGAAAAATAGCGGGTGTGAGTTATCCTTCTTATAAATAGGTTCACATGGACTCATTCTCCTTCACGTAAATGGTTCACAAGAGTGATCTATATTAATATCTCTCACAAAATCTCAATATAAATCCAAAATATTCAATTATATTATCTCGATTTATATAGGCAGAGTTGATCTTATTTTTAAGGCATGATGAGGACTCATTAAACACTATATGATCTTAGTGTATGTAATTAATTTCAAATGGACATAAGTGTTTTCCTATCTATGCTTCATTGGAGTGATCACATGATCATGTGATAAATTCTCATGATCACTTCGCTGATCTTGCGACTCCCTTTAAAAAAACTGCTTCGAAAACCTCATGATAATACTAAATAATTTACATGAAAAATATCTCTAAAGATGGAGGGTTAATGATATTAAGGATTAATTATTCTTTACATGATGGAATATGTGTTCACATGATTTCACAATGATTATCTTTTGTTCATATGATGGATTCTCACAATTTTGAGATAACTGTAGGCATGTGGTCCCGTAATCCATTGATTATCATGTGATGAACTCTTGCATTCACACTCATTCTTGTGAAAACTTCATGAAAAAATTATGTTCTTTAAATCACTATATAAATGAAAGTGTTTGATTGCTTTCATGGATTCAGTTTGATCAACCAAACTCAATCCTTCTCCATGTTGAGTGGAGATAGTTGGTGGTCTCAAGATAACATGAATAGAAGCCCCATAAAGAAGTAGAAGATGACAACACTAGTTTAAATCAGTACTGGTGGAACATGTTATACTGGATGGAAGTGATCTGCATGATTGGATGACACTCATTCTATTTGAATTTTAAATAATAGAGGAAAAGTACACACTCCTATTTTTCCCACATTGATCAAGAGATCGATTGAGAAGCACTTTAATAATCAAAGAATTGATGTTATTTTCTCAAGATGACTATGGAATTCAGCATCTGTTCCACTTTAACATCATTCCACATAGGCTATACCACACATGAACTAGACCACCAACACCTTGAGTCTAACACTGGCCTATACACCCCTTCATGCACATGCTCTGCGAGCCTTATATATGGGCCCACCCACACCTCTTCCTCTATGTGGGTTGTGTGGATTGATTCCCCCATGTGGTCAAGGTCATCCTCCCCTATGTGTGGGGTTGAGTTGGTCCTTTTATATCACATGGTTGGAAATATTTTTTTATATAAGTTCAACAATAAAATATTCTAATAAACTCTCCTTATCCAATATCCCATATAAGAAATTTAAGAATAATTTTCATGGAATACTTCCAATTCTTCTTCTCCAAGAACTGTAGTAAACAATGTGACCCTATTGACATATGTCATTGATTATAATAACAATCAAATAAATCATCACATTTTTTAACATGGAGAATTTATCAAGCATGTCCATAACGATTTTCTATGCATCACCACTTCATCCATAAATATATATTGACTTATTAACAAAAAATAAAAATTAGGCTCAATAGATGGAAATGGTAAGAGTCATATTATTAATAATATTTGGCACATAAGATTACATGTTATAGGCCTAATAGTGTGTGATTATTACTTATGACAAATTATAATTGTTTAAAGTATAAACAACAACCTAAATGGTTTTTTCCATATAGGTTCTTGGTGGCATTCCACTCAATTGGGCCGAATTGTATATATATTTCATTCTGATGGAAGGTCATGTGGATCTATGTTGATATGTTTGATGGTGAGGCTGATGACTCATTCCTCATGCAAAAGAGGTGCAATGATAGTTTTATGTTGATAGGGAGTATAATAACATGAGTTAAAACCCTTGTAGGGTGTTATTACTTAGGTTTATTTATTTAAAGTGTCAGTAACAACCTATAAAATGTTTGACTACATAGATTAGAATGAAATTCTACTTAACTAAACCATATATTTGATATGCCATTAATATTTTCGATGATGCTATGCACATAACATTAACCCTTGTAAGTTAACATCGACATCTGTTGCTTTCATTTTAGGTGATCTAGTTGGTTTACTTCTTACAATGTCAATAGAAACCTAAAAATATACAATGAACTGAACCTCGAGGGGATATTACTATATAAATATTCCTGGTGAGTGTCATTTTTTCATTATTCCTATATTATATCATGATACTCTAGGTACAGTCCCTTATGAGGATGCTTGGTGTGGATCAGGTCCCAAGTAGGCCAATGCTTGAATTTTTTTACCCTTATAGTTTGATGTTTTCTTTACCTATTTTAGGTAGATATTTGATAGGTGCGTTATATTCCTTATAATGATATGGTTGAATGGATGAAACCTCATGAGATGTAACCTAAGAGTGGTTTTACCTTTAGACCAGGTTTTAGAACCTAGTGACATTGTTTTGAGACTTGATCGGTAGGTCTAAGTGGAAGACCTAGAGGCCCTTAGTTTCGGATCATACTCTTGTAGGTTGATATTTCATTTTGATCAATGGAAACATGTGAGTAGGGTTGTCCCAAGTTTGAGGATGCATTTTTAATAAGGTATCTTGGTTGTATTCTCTTGTTGAGACCGATGCATGGTAGGTGCTTGGTTTTTGTGATATAAGTTGGTTTATGCCTTTGATTTTTGAGAAATCACCTAGGGTGATTATGTTTTGAGACTAGATTCTATGAGAATGATTGTTTATGTTCCTAGCCTAGTTGACTAGTGGTTTCACTTTTTACACTTAAATTTTAGATAATAACGTCGTGTGATGGGAGGTTGTGGAATAAATTGTGTTATAAGAAAGGTTCTTGATTTTGAAGAGAAGTTCCAAGGGAGATTCTAAGTTAATGATACTGAAATTCCATGTAGTATGGATATCTTGGATTTAGTAGCTAATGACTCACATGAGTATGTGTTGGGTGATGACTGGGTGGTATGGGTCTATACACCCACTATGCTGTGATAAATAGAAAAAGGTACACATCAGTTGTGTGTGGTTCCATTTAAATATTAAATTAGTGAGTGGTCATGTGCAAGACAAGGACTAATGGTTTGAAAGAAATCACGCAGGTATGATTTCCCTAGTTTTATGATAAAGGATAAATATCCCTCCATGGAAGATGATACATCGAGGATAAATCAAGTTTTATGAGGAGATTGACCCATGGATAGACATAGACACATATTTTCAGGAGACATGGTGTTGGGAGATGGTTAAAGGAAAGTATAACTTGATTTGATGTGATCATGGCACAAAGAGAGCTATATACAACTATTTATGGAATCTTAGCATACTCTTAGTTTAGATGCAATCATGATCAATATCTTTGCATCATCCTGAGTATTCTGAGAGAGCATCATTTATACACCAAGCTTCCTTTATTTTCAAACATCTTTCCTAGTTTGATGAAGGAGCCTGATGAAGTTGTGCTCGAGGAGAGGTATAAGGAAACCCATATAGTGGAGAGTGAACCTTTGTTTGTTTATGGGTGGTGAACATTTTTTTTAGTTAAAATACAACATTTTATTTGAAAACCATTCTCATGAAGTGGGAATGGTCTATTTTATAAGGTGGCGATAAAGATACTTCTATGGTGGGGAGTATCTGATCAGTCATGGTTGAACGTGTTCCTCGATGGAAGAGTTGTTAATTGTATGAGACCTGTCATTGGAAGGTCAAGAGAGATTAGTGGTGCAAATGCCTAGAATGAGAGCATGACTTCTATTTTACCACCAAGGCTTCTCAAGGATGAGAAGGTTTATGGTGGGGAAGTTATAATGACCTGTGTTTTTTTGGACTAGAAATTTGAGTAGAAATTTTAACTTTTTCTTTTAGATGCTTATAAGGGGTAAAATGGTGATTTTACCCTATAATATGATCTTGGATAATTTTTCTGACCATTCTATTGGTCCTATAATAGAGTGTTTACCCTATTACATAAGTTTTTTGGAATTATGAATCATTTTATTTTTCATGGAATAATTAATATTTAATATATGTTTAATTAAATATTAATTTATTCACATGTGATCATTCAGAATTATATTTTTGAAAAAATCATCATATTGAGAATCTATCGCTACCATTGAGTCCATAAATGGGGTTTTTTCTTAGGTGAGGCATGAAATCGTGCTAGGCATCATGGCTAGGTCCAAGCCCCCTTTTATTTTTTCTTTTCTTTTTTTCTTCCTTTTATTTTCTTCTCCTCCCCTTATCTTTTCGCATATGCCATGTGGAATTCCCCTTCACATGACTAAGATAGAAAAAGGGAGAGGAATATAAAGAGAAAGAGGGAGATGAAGAGGAAGGTAGGTTCCACCATGGAGCTTGGGAGGTTCCAGATCATCGTGCGATAGCTATGAATCATAGAAACAAGAAAAGCTTAAGAGGATTCCACCCAAAGGTAGTTTGTTTTTAAGTTTATGCCATATATCTCTATAGATTTATTAATTTCTAGTTTTGAGTCCCTATTATGAATACTTATTACCCCTTGAGGGTTGATCTATAACCTTTGGGGAGAAAAATAGGGTTTCAGAATGATTTGAGGGGTTTCCCATTTAGAAATCCTGATCCCATGACGTGTAGTTTAGGAACACACACCATGTGTTCTTATAGTTTATGGAATATGAACTTTCTAGAAGTAAATTCCATGCATATGGTAAACACACAATGTAATTTTACTCAGTCTTGTAGCTGAGTACATGGCATGACTGCCCCATGTGAGGTCCCATAGCCATGTAGAGTACACGACCAGACCCAATATGGGTCACACACCAAGTAAAAGTACACAACCAGAAAAAATACATGTCCAAGCCTTGTGAGTTACATGAGAAAGTACCCTGTGTAGGGTAAATTCCATTTACATTACTTACACACCACGTACATGGGTTTTAAATTCCATGCTTGGATGAATTACACGCCCAGGTGAGGTCTTAAGGGTATATACCATGTACTAGAGTATACATGTCGTGCACTCCTCCCTTGCTACCATTTTCAATGTTTTTTCTATTTTACATCCCATAGACCATTATTCTGAAACCCTTAAGGTGATTTGATGTCTTCTAGGAGGAGTTTTAGGATTTTTACTAAATGGAGTGGTTCTTTCTCTGGTAATCAAATTCATCCATCTATTGAGAGTGAGACCCTTTATCTAAGGTGGTCCATGATCCATATCTCTAGGCTGGTATTAAAATAATATTTCATTTATACCAATTTTCTTTATTATATTTTTACCTAGAGGATCCCATGTAGGATGCCTCTACCTTATTACTATTACCGAGGGTCCTCTATGGGATGTATTTACTTATATACCGACCTAGTGAATCCAATGTAAGATCCCTCTACCTGTTTACTCTCCTTGAGGATCCCATGTAGGATTAATATACCTACATATAAAATTATGAGGATAACACATATGATACATTGTCTTATGTTCAACCTAGAGTATCCCATGCAGGATGCCTATGTTTACTTAATTCTTCCAAGAATCCTATGTAAGATGCCTCCGGTAGCTTACTATTTCCAAGGTTCACTAAAGGGACTCCTTTTCTTATGTATAGACTTCAAGTATCCCAAGTAGGATGAATCTTTAGTGTTTTTTCCTAAGGGACCTAGTGGGTGACCCAGTGTTTGAACAACCCAGAGCTATTGCATTGGGGGTTTGGGTAGAGATGGTAGTAGGTGTCACCTTAGAACCCATACCGAAAATTTAAGCCTATGAGGCTAAGGAAATAGTGGTGGGTTTAGGAATTCATCCACCATCACTCTTTTATTTTTTCACTCAGATGATTACTATTTATGTAACTATGATTTCTAGAGGTTCCTCCTAGTTTTTGGCTGATGGGATTGACATGACGTGATGTTCTATTTGGGTGCTTATACATGATTCCTAGGACTCGACTTATGATACTTTTTATTTGATTTTCATATTATTAGGGTTCCAAGA
Organism: Viscum album; assembly: GCA_963277665.1. Taxonomy (NCBI): domain Eukaryota; kingdom Viridiplantae; phylum Streptophyta; class Magnoliopsida; order Santalales; family Viscaceae; genus Viscum; species Viscum album. The sequence continues at coordinate 1,133,814,180 of OY728153.1, read as the reverse complement.
CATACTTCCTAGGATCCATTTTATTCTTTTCTTGGTATGGGCAGACATACTTCTCGGGGTCTGAATTTTGTGCCTTTTTATTATTTATTATATTATTAGGATACCCGGAGGTACTTTATAGGTTCCAGCTTATGAGATATACTTGAGGATGATTACACTATCCTGAATGATGAGGATGATTATTATCTCCTTGATCAATTACCACTAGACTTGACTAAGAGTGGGCTATCGAGATGTTTTCTTTTGAATGGATACTGAGCATGTACTTGGATCTAGAGAGCATTCCTTACAGATCGCCTAAGGGTAATTTCCCCTAGGTATTATCTGAGTCATGATGTTTGACCACATATGGATCATGACCGAGGGATTTTACATTGGACTAAATTTACATTTCTTGAAGGGCATGATGTCCAACTTAGAGACCATTTACAGGATAATAAATTATTACTTGGAATCCTTCATTATAGTGATTTGAGGTGAGTATGGGTGAACACAGGGCTAGGACATGTATCCCCTTATGGTTACATATCTTTCTCAGAGTCATTTTTGGAATTGGAAAAAGTAGGTATTTTTAATCAGGATTACAGAACTAGGGATCAACTTAATTATACATGGATTGATTGGTATGACATCCAACTCAAATCCCTTTTCACAGGATGTCCAGATGACCGGGATTACATACCCAAAGATTGAATGCTATTTATTTATGTTATTTTCACCTAATTCATGTATATATATATTTATGTATATATATATATATTTATGGGAATATATATATACATAATGGAACATTATGAAGTTGATTGAGATCATAGACCTAGGAATCGACTATGGTCTCACTTTATTTATTTTATTTATCTTTCCCAGTTATTTCTCAGCTAGTCTAAGCATATTTCTTGATCATGAAATTATGAAACTGATTTATAGGTCCATCATTGGGTGGACTACTAAGATTATTTATAACCCCTATACATGTACCGCCATGTGTGTATAGACCATATGTCTACTTTTCATGTTGAGCACATATTGCATCATGGATAAGGATGAGGCCTAGGGTTGCATGATTGAGTGGAGCTGTTCATGTAGAATCTTTTGATTAGGATAGAGTAGATAAATAGTGTCTTGGATACTGGGTATGTGGTATGGCTTGAAGTTAGTAGGATATCCCAATACTTTTATTACAGTTTATTTTATGTACTCCTATATATATGGTCAGACCAGTAGGTGATTAGTGTTTTATATATGATGTGACTATTTGGGACTTTAGTGTATTACATTTATTATTACATCATGTTCATGTTTCAGTTTATTTATTACTTCCTCACTCTATTTTTTATTTATATGGATGTTATCTAGTTATTTTGGTTGTTTTCTTACTCTGATATGAGAGCATAGTCTCCCCACTATCACACCCTAGGCCCTCGATGCTAGTCTATAGGCTATGAAATATGTGGAGGTGCGCTTGAGTCCTTGTGGTGAACTAGATTAGGGAACCATAATAGTGGAATCCAAGTTAGGATGTTATAATGAGATTGAAAGGGTGCCCAAAAAGGGTACTCCAAAGAAGGATAAAATTTTGTGTGGAAGGTGTAACAAGGTAGGACACATTAATAACAAGTTCATGTCATGGATGCCTAAACAAGAATAATGGATAAAGAACAAAGGTAAAGTAACAATCACTCCTAACATCAAGAAATCTTCTACAAAGAAGGGGACCACACTCAAGAATAAGTCTAAGCATGTGAAAAAGGAGTGTCTAATCATATGGTCAGAATAGTTGAAAAAAACCAAAGAGATAGGGAAATAGGAAATGAAGTAAAGTTCTATGCTTGTGACTGTTAAAAAGGATAATATATCTAAGAAGTAAGTTAAAAATGGAAAGATAACCATGCATCCCAAAGGTGAAAAAACTTAAATAATTAAAGAGGAATCAAACATGAAGAGTTCACGACACTTTAAACCTTCAAATAAATGAGTCTTTGGGTTGATCAAGCTATATCAACCCTTTTTCTCACATTTAATTGCTTATAGAAATCCATATTTTCCCCATATTATGTTGTCTATACATCATGGAAGAGGGAACTAAAGGTGAAGCTTGAAAATTGGTGAATTGGTGAAATCTGTAATTTCTAGATAGCATGAAAGAATAAATCCATTCTAGAGTATCTCAACTAGAATTATTTTTTCAATTTATATTATACATCTCAACCAATATCAAATGTGATTGGAAAAAAACATGGTGAAGAAAGGAATTGATCCCTTGAGGAGGATCTATAAAAAATATGTAAGCTACTAGAGTTTAATCCCTTACTATTAAATATGAAAATATGAAAAACCCCTTCAAAATTTAAGTATGAGGTATGATTTTCATTCTCCCATCACTTTTTTGACTTATACTTATTATTTTTATCAAGGGTTCTTAATTATCTAACAAAAATGGGGAAGATATACCTTTCAAGTGAAATGTTTTTATTTGTGTATTTAAGTAAATTATAGGTTTATGAACCAATTTAAAGATATTTTTAGAAAACCCCAAGAGGAAATATATCAGAAATGGCATCACACTAGGTTTAGAAATGGATATCTTTATTATCTAAACTTTTCACTATTTTTTTCTAAAAAGGGTTATCCCATGAAGACATTGATCTGATGGGTTGATTGAACATTGCATAATAGAATGTGGTTCCACCCTTCTCTCCAATAGAACTTGAATAATTCTCTTAAAGGGGTATAAGAACTAAATGGGGTGAAAATGAGTTTCTTAAAATTAGAAGATCTAGTTTGAGATGAGAAATCCACACCTTTTTCCAATAACGTTAATAAGGGGAAGAAAACCTTTCCATTTTAATTTATTATCAATTAGGGAGAAAAGGAATTACATTGAATTTTGAAGATAATTTGGAATTGACAACAAATCCAAAGTGAAAGTGCTCAGTCAGGATAATTGTATCACTGATAGGGGGAGGGGGTGAATCAATGATAATTTTTCTTTTATATTTCCTTGAAATTGAAACAACCTTCACCTCCTATTAAAGATTATATTCCCTACTAAAAACAATTCAAACACACATCCCTAGGAACATAAGAATTTACAAGGTTCACTATTCAATATGAATAGCTACATCCTTGGTATAATTTTGAGAAAATCTAGTATCACACAATCCACTAGAAAACAATCCTTGGATTACAATGAGTATGATATACCATTTCACTCATGTAGTACTTTGAAGACAATCCAAATGTGCGTGTGCACCCTCTTAAAATAAATAGAATAATACAATGTTTTTTTAATAACTCATGTTACCTGTGTTTTTATTCAATTTCAAAAATGTATTCCTTTTTAAAAAAATCTTCAATTTCTTACCCAAAAGAAGGTAATAACTTCCTAGACTTTGTTAAGAAAAAACAAGTCCGATTTTCCTAGTATGTTTTTCTCAGTCCAATTCCACCGAGTATGATTCTCCCCAATATGATTATTCCTAGTAAGATTCTCCCCAGTATAAAAATATGACTTTGATAGAATATAGTAGAGTTTAATCGTCACCACTTCAATTATCCTTCTTCCTCAGTTTAGAAATCCCAATACAGAAATACCGATCTAATAATCTAGCCCAATACAAAGATCAGCTGAATATGATTGACAAGATGAATACGGTAATTATCTAAGTATGATAGTCACTGAGTAAGATGATCAGCTGAATACAACATTGTGATCTTGTCTCTTCTATTTCACTTCAATACGTCCAAACTTTTTCAACAAAAATATCAATATAGAAATCCTATTCTTCTCTCTAAAAACTCATATATTTTCTCTCTTCTGTGGTAAATAGCACACCAGTCTTCATAAAAGTACGATGTATTTTTTTTTACTTTTATAAGTGACCCACAAGTGGTTATGGTGGGAATCCTAAAAATTTACCACTTAATCAAATTCACCATAATATGAATTTCTCTTAAAATCTCAAGTGCATTTTGACTTCGTCAACACTTCTCAAATCTTCTCGATTATTCTTCAAACTTCATCTCAGAATTTTATTTTCAATTTCCAGTCTAGTTTCAATTTATGAGTTTGATTTTCTGAATCTGATTTCTTCAAAACAAAGCTATGTACCAATTGAATGTGAATGTATGAATAAATGGATACTACTATGAATGTTGAATACAATGCTCTGTATCAAATGAATACAATAATTCTTTTGAATTCCAGGATCCCCCTTTACAAGAAATTCAACAAGATCCTTCATATTTTCTCTTTAACCACTTTAACTTATTTACCTTTTCTCTTGAACCACTTTATTGATAAACAAATAAATTCAACCCCTTTTTAAATGGTTGACTAATTTGTTGATCATATTATTTTCTTTTCTTTTCATTCATCAGTCTCAAGCAATCCTTCCCCTAATTATGATGGTATACAAATTCTGAGCGACAGATTCTTTATTTTCTGAACATGATAATACTTAAAATTTATTTCTCTTTTCCCATAAACTTCATTATCATGCCTTTGAACACATTTAATGATTGGTTTCTAATGTTCTTGAATTACAATTTAAATTATTAAACCTTTCCAATCCTATAGATTTATATTTGTTTACTTCCCATACCAAATACAATTGTCATGAGTATGATATTTCTGAGTATAATTGGCCTGTATTTGATCATCCTGATCATTTTGGGTATGATTATCCTAGATACAATTATCCTGAGTACGATCTTTTGAGTACGATTCCCAAATACCTTTTCTTCTCAGAATACAATCGGCCTGAATCTTTTCACCCCCTTTTATTTCACTAATATTTCATCTTAAGTTATCCAATTAACTTATGATTTATGAAATATGAATTAGAAAAGCATCATCACATTTGATTTTATCATATTCATGAAGACTCTGATATGATCACTTCTTTTATACCAGATCCAGATTGAATCCGATGACCATTTACTTCCGTTAAGATACATTCTTCATGTGACTGATTCTCTCATTCCTAATTATGATCAATTCCTCATTACAATCTTCTACCATGTCAGACCCATGGTGAGTCTGATTCTTTTTAAAACAACCATCAATACTATTTTCACAAAATACAAAGTGAGGTGATTTTCTTTGTTCAAAAAATTTCCTTGACAACAAAAGACAACACTTGAAAACAAAAACCTTTCTCTTCATCTTGGTCCTAACAATATCCCCTTTGGATTTTGTTTTCAACCAAGTTTCATAAATCAATGAACCTTGTATCCTTAATCAATGGATTAATTATCAACAATTATAAGCCTATGTGAGCTAACTCATTAAAGGAAATAAGAATTATTGATAAAAAAACCATGCTGTCCAAAAGTAGTGATTATGACAAACTTTTTCTTTTTTCCTTTCCTAGCTCTTCTTAGTCCTCCTTGGAATAAGAAACAATTTCTTTTCATAGAACCAATCCAAAAAATAGTTAGAATAGTTCATTCACAAAACAATTCTGAATTCACAACCTAACCACAACTCCCTATTTTTATATGAAAACATTGATTTATGAAACAATTATCTCCCTTGATAATAAAATCCAAAGGTAGGATGAGAGAGGGGACAAAAAACATACCTCAACCTTGATGAGAAAGAGGTTGGACACCCATGTTCAACCTCAATTTAGATAATGATTCCTTCAGTAAAGGTTTTGTGAAAATGTCAGAAACTTATTCAAATGTTGGAATATATTCTAGCTTCAATTCATTCTTCTCCCCATGTTCTTTGATAAAATGATATTTTATATAAATATGTTTTGAATGAGAATGTTGAACTGGATTCCTGGTGATATTGATAGTACTTTTATTATCACAACCCAAGAGAAAGGATAACTTCACTTCAATAAGTAAATCTTCCAATTGAGTTTTCATCCACATAAGTTGAGTAGTAGATTGAGTGGAAGAAACATACTCTGCTTCGGCTATACTGAGAGTTACTAAATTATATTTCTTTGAATTTAAAAAAATTCAATTACTTCCCAGAAAGAATACTCCACAATATTTGGATCTTCTATCATCAACATTTCTTGCCCAATCAACATCTAAATACCCCAAAAAATCAGTAATATCTAAGTTTCCATACCTTATTCTGGATTATATTGTGCCTTTTATTTATCTGAGAATTCATTTTCCAGCAATTAAATGTGATTATTTTGGATCACTCTGAAATCTTTCACATAGGGTACCAATATAAACAATGTAGGGTCTTGAAGCTATAAAATACAATACAATTCCAATCAACTTTTGAAATTATTTCTAATAAACTTATTTTCCTTATCCATCTTTAGAAAAATTTGTTCCCACTGATATTGGTGTGGAAACAGGTTTTGAGTTTTCCATGCCAAACCTCTTAAGAAGTTCCTTAGCATAATTTTCTTGAGAAAGAAAAATGTATTCATTCCTTTGATGTATTTGTAACCCAAGAAAGTATTTCATTTCACCCATCATGGAAATTTCAAAAATCTTTTTCATTCCTTCAGAAAACCTTTCACAACTTCTTTTATCATTTCTAGCCAAGATAATGTCATCAACATAAATAATTACAATGAGGGAATACTTATGACTCTCTCTAATGTAAATATTTCTATCCAATCTTCCTTTATTGAAATTAATCTTTCTTAAGAATGTATCCAATTTGGAATACCATGCCCTCAGAGCTTGTTTTAGGCTATACAAAGCCTTTTTCAATATGCACACATAACTTTCATCTTTTCCAACAAAAAATCTACAAGGTTGTTTAATAAAAACTCCCTCTTCAAGATCACCATTCATGAATACGGATTTAACATCCATTTGAAAGATATTGTAACCTCATTATGAAAAAATAGAAAGAATTTTTTTGACTATTTCAATTCTTGAGACCAGAGAAATGGTTCCATCAAAATCAATACCTTAAATTTGTGAATACCCTTTGCACAATAATCTTTTTTTGCTTATTACCACTTTACTTTCTTTATTCATTTTATTTTGTAAAACCCACTTTGTGCCAATAATGTTTTTTTTTCAGTCTTGGGTGTGATTTCCCATGTATCATTATTTTCAATATGACCCAACTCTTCATTCATAGCCTGAACCCATTCTAGATACTCAAAATCTTCTTTCACATCATTCAGCTCTACTTTTGAATACAAATAATTATGTGTAATAGCATTTATTTTTATTCTTTTTTGAACCTTATAATTTTGATCACAAATCATATTATGAGATTTAACTTTTTTCCTCATCCTAGGATGGGATTTTTGAGTACCTTCCTCATCACTAGAAATAGCTGAGTCTATTTCTTCTTCTTGAGTAGGAGCACAATTGTCTGTATCTTTATCAGAATTGTTTTCCTTCTCTTGCTCAACTTCCTTGTCTTCCTGAGTATGTTTTTCATTATCTGCCTTTGATATTACTTTCACATCAAACCAAATAAAAAATTCTCTTTTTTTATTTGTAAAATCATGTATATCCTCTTCTTTTTGAAGCATATCCAAGAAAAGTTCCATCTTCACCTTTCTACTCAAACTTTCCAAAGTTTCCACCTGTCCTTTTTATAATACAACGACTCTTGAAAACTCTTAATTGTTTCAAACTTATAGTTTTTATGTAAAAAAATTCATATGGAGTCATATCTAAATCCAGCCTATAGAAACATTAGTTTTGAATATAAATAATAGTACTCATGTCTTTCCACCAAAAGTAATGAGAAAGTCCATGTTCAAGTAACATGGTTCTTCCCATTTACACCAAACTTATATTATTTCTTTCAGAAATCCCATTTTGTTGAGGAGTGTATGGGGAACTATACTCATGAAAAATTCCATGATTCTTAATATAACTTTCAAATTATTCACTTCTATATTCACTACCATTGTATGTTCTCAACTTCTTTACTAAATACTCACATTCCTTCTCTTCTTTCCTTATAAAACTTTTAAAAATTTTCAAAGCTTCTTATTTGTGTTTCATATACATAACATAAGTAATTAGAGTAATATAATAAATGAAATTAATGAAGTACTTATCTCCATTTTTTTATTTTTTTTCTCATTGTCCCAAAAATATCTGAATGAATCAACTCCAGGGGTTGTATTAAACAAATCCCAACCTTCTTATGCACAACATTTGTAATCTTTCCTTTATCACAAATAGTGAAACACCAATATTTTCTTCTTGGAAAATCAGGAATGTCTTGGACACTATTTATATTAGATAACTTGCGCATGTTTCTCTACCCTATGTGTCCCATCCTTTTATTCCCTAATTGATTTTATTCCACCATACTCATGTAATAATATTTTTGTATTTCACTAACCTAAAACAAGTTTATTTTTATACATTGGCCTCTTATGACAATATTTCCATATTCCTCACATGTCACAAAAAACCCATATTTTCTGATGATAAATTTTTTAACCTTATCACAAAATTTTAAAACACTTAGAAAGTTGTGTTTCAGCCCATCAAAATACAATGTTTTCTTGGATTTAATTTTTTCTTTCCTAATGATGGATGAACCAACGACTTTGATTTTCAAGGATTTATCATTTACAAATGTCAATGTTCCTTCCTTAAAATATTTCACATTCTTAAAAAATTTCAAATCTCCCTTCATACGAGAAGAATACCCACTATCAAGGATCTAAGGTCATTATCCTTTTGTAGCTTTCAATGTAGTTTCAACAATAAGAGCTTTTACTTCTTACCATTCTTTCTTTACCTTCGCCTTTTGAGAATTGTTAAGAATATTTTTCTATATCGGAATCAAAACAAGACATCCTTTTTCAATGTGTATAGGGTTTTCACATCTTTTAAAAATAGTTTCTAAAGGTTGGAACCTATTTTCAATATTCACTCTAGTGTTTTCATGTTTCTTTTAAACAATCTTCTCAGACTTCTTCTTTTGAGGGGATTGTCTCCCCCTCAAACCTTTCCTTTCATAACCTGTTGAATAATAGTAATGTTGTTGGTTAAAATAAAACATATTTTTTGTATTTATAAATCCACCATAATATTAGTAATAGCCATAAAATGAGTATTTGCCTATGAAACTTCCATACTAGCCAAAATTGTGAATACGTTTCTCAGCCACCTTCTTCTCTTTCTTTTTTGAGCCATAAAAATTTCTGTTATCAATCAGCATATTACTTTTATTTTATTATTTATCAGAACCATAAGTTTTTAAAACTTTTCCAGACTCATATTGATTCAAAAAAGTCTCAGACTCAGGGTTCTTTAAGACTTCCGAATTCCTTACTTTGTTAGCCTTGGCCACATACATGACTTTCCCAACTTTCTTCTTTTTTTAAAAAAAATTTCATCCTTCTTCTCAAACTTTAAACTTATATTTTTTTGATCCTTCTTTGGTTTATACCCTCAAGAACATTCCACATATTTAGTGATATAGTTTTTGGAAATTTTACTTTTCTTTTCATCTTTAAAATTTTTTTGTTGGATAAGTTACAAATCTTCTTCTTTTTATTTCAGCTTTACCTCCAGATGCTCATTACGACTATTTTATTATTCAAGATATTTTTTTTGAAATAATCAATATCTTTCACTAAATTCTCTTTCTCATCAGCAAAATATTCTTGATTTACTATTAAGGAAAATTTATTTCCAACATTTTATTTTTCTTTTCAAGCCTTTTAATATTTCTCAAACATTATTTTAAATCTTTTTTCAAACGATGTTCAAGTTTTTGTTTCTTCTTATTTAGAAATATTGTTTCTAAATTATTCATCATTTAATATTACAATAAAATTATTTTTAATACCATACTCAAATTATTTTTCAGATTCAACATCACTGCCTTCTTCTTCTTCATCTTTAGACAAGAAACTTATTCTTTTGGATTTGAATAACTTTCTTTCTTTCCCTATGAATTTTTATTTTTATTTGTATCCCTATTTCTTCAATGATATTCTTGGATTTCATTCTTCTTCATCACTATCCTCTTATTTATTTCTTCGAGGAAAATTGGTAACAAAGTGCTCAATGGTTTCACATTAAAAACATTCCAAGGGAAGTTTGCCTTTATATTTTCATACACCTCTTTTCACATTTTCTAAAAAAAAGGATAAAATATTATCAAGATTTTTACATAACTTATCTTCAGAATTAGATTCTCCAACTTCATCTTCAATAATAATATTCTTTGAATTTTCTTTCTTTGCAGGCTTGGAAGACATTTCTCTATCAACCTTTGTTTTGATTTTAATTGATATTTCCTTTCTCATTTCATAATTAATGAGAGCGATATGAAAATCATCAAGAGATAATGTTTCGGGATATATATCTTCCAATGTAGAAACTTTTGCATCAAAATTTTCAGGAAGGATTCTCAAAATCTTTTTCAACAATTTTAGAATCATCTAACTTATCACCAAGACATATGATAGTACTAAAAATGTCATTTACCCTTATAAAGAAGTCCCTGAAATATTCTTACTCACCCATATTCAAGTATTCATACATTAATCTCAAGATTTGAAGTTACACCTTCTTCACTTTTGTATTGTCTTCATATATGTTTTTCAATTTATACCATATACCTTTGGATATGGAAAAACCTTTCACCATTAGGAATTTAATTTCAAAAAGTGATTATAATATAGAATTCTTGGCCCTTCCATCATTCTCTATATTATTCTTATCAGAAGATGTAAGAGGATATTTAAAATCAATAGGAGGAAACCCACATGTTACAGCTTCAAGAACATCATATCCAATATACATAAGATAAGGAACCATTATATCTTTCTAGATATGATAATTCTTTCCATTGAAAACTAGAATACCTTTAATGTTCACAAAATTCAAATTCTCCATCAATAAAGAATAAGTGAAGGGAACCTACCCTATGATACCAATTGAAAGTGCCCAGTCATAATAATTGTATCACTGAGAGGGGGAGGGGGTGAATTAGTGATACGTTTTATTTTATGTTTCCTTGCAATTTAAGCAACCTTTTCCACCTATTAAATATTCTATTACCTACTGAAAATAATTCAAACAAATATCCATAGGAACACACGAATTTACAAGGTTCACTATTGAATACGAATAGTTACATCCTTGGTATGGTTTAGAGAAAATACAATACCACACAATATACTAGAAAATAATCCTTGGATTACAATGAGTAGGATACACCCTTTCACTCATGTATTACTTTGAAGACAATCCAAAAGTAGGTGTTCACCCTCTTAGCACAAATAGGGTAATAAAATGTTTTTGTAACAAATCATGTTACTTGTGTTTCTTTTAAATCTCACAAATGTATCCCATTTAAAAAAAATATTCAATTTTTTACCCAGAAGAAGGTAATAACTTTCTAGAATTTGTTAAAGAAAAACTAGTCCGATTTTCTCAGTGTGTTTTTCTCAGTCTGATTCTTCAAAGAGAGATTATACTTGATAGAATTCTTCTCAGTACAATTATCCCAAATACAAAAAAATATGACTTTGATAGAATACGATAGAGATAAATCAGCACCACTTCAATTCTCCTTCTTCCTTATTCTGTAAATCCTAGTATATAAATCCTGATCTGATAATCTAGCTTGATACGAAGATCAGCTGAATACGATTGACAAGAAAAATACAATGATCAACAGAGTATGATAATCACTGAGTACGATGATTATTTGAATACAACATTATGATCTTGTCTCTTATCTTTCACTTTAATATTTCAAAACTTTTTTAACAAAAATATCAATATGGAAATCCTATTCTTCTCTCTAAAAACTCAGAGTTTCTCTCTCTTCTATGGTGAATAATACATCAGTCTTCATAAAAGTATGATGTACTTTTCTCCTTTTATAGGTAACCTATGTGTGGTTATGGTGGGAATCCCAAAATTTTCACACTTAATAAAATTCAACCTAATCTCAATTTCCCCTCAAATATCGGGTGCATTTTAACTTCATCAAATCTTCTCAAAGCTTCTCAATTCTTCTTCAAACTTCATATGAGACAATTATTTTCAATTTCCAGTCTGGTTTCAATTTATGAGTCTAATTTTATGAATCTAAATTCATCAAAACAAAGCTCTGTACCAATTAAATGTGAATGTATAAAGAAATAGATACCACTTAGAATGCCGAATACAATGTTCTGTATCAAATGAATACAATAATTCTTTTGAATACCAAGAGACCCCTTGATAGTATATTCAGTAATATCCTTCATCTTTGATCTTGAACCACTTTAACTTATTCACATCTTCTCTTAACCCACTTGATTTATAAATAAAGCAATTAAACCCATTTTTAAATGATTTACTACATTTTTATCATATTATTTTCTTTTCTTTCCATTCACCAGTCTCAAGAAATTCTTCTTCTAATTACAATGGCATACCAATTCTGACCAGTAGCTTATTTATTTTCTAAATATTATACTACTTAAAATTTATTTCTCTTTCCCCATCAACTTAATTATCATTATTTTGAATACATTTGAGGATATAATAATATCGTTCCTGACTTACAATTGAAAGTATTGAACCTTTATAATCCTCTGTGAACCTATTTCTTTCCTTCTCATCCCAAATCCAATTGTCATGAGTACAATTTTTTCTGAGTACTATTGGACTGAATACGATCATCCTGATCATTTTGGGTATGATTATCTTGGATATAATTATCCTAGGTATGATCATTTGAGTATGATTCCCAACAACCTTTTCTTCTCAGAATACAATCATATTGAATATTTTTCACTCCCCATTTCTTTCACCAATATTGCATCATAAGTTCTCCAATTAACTTATGATTTATGAAATATAAATTAGAAAAGAATCATCAAATTTGATTTTATCCTAGTCATAAATACTCTGATATGATCACTTTTTTCATACCATATCTAGAGTGAATCTGATAACCATTTACTTCCAACAAGATACATTCTTCATGTGACTGATTCTATCATTCCATATTACGATCAATTATTCATTTTGATCTTCTCCCATTCCAAAACCATGGCGAGTCTGATTCTTTTGAAAACAAAAATCAATAATATTTTCACAAAATACAAAGTGATATGATTTTCTTTATTCAAAAACTTTCCTTAAAAACAAAATAAAACACTTTAAAACAAACACCTTCCTCTTTATCTTGGTCCAAACACAAAGGGTGGTATTGAAGATCCCTATGGGTTGGATTAGAATTTAGTGTTTATGTAATTATAAAAAGTTAAATTCTTGGGTTATGGAGTGAGTAACCACCCAAAGGAAGTGAATAAGCTCTCCACAATTTGGTAGGTAATGCACTTTCTTCCCTTGAATACCTAACTGTATAGATTCAAAGGGAAACCTATACATGTGAGAATGGTTTGAGTTGTTTTATATAGAAAATACAAGAACAAAGTTCAAGAGTACTATCTACACCATTTAAAAGGAATTGAAGATGTTGGAGAAAGTATTAGCTACTGAATATATATAGAACATCTTGTATTACTATTATTAAAATGATTAAAAAAATTTCAAAGTGTTTGGGAGAGAAAGAAAAAGTTAGATAATTCATCCAAGGTTTATGAAACATGAAGGTTGTTGAATATCATTCTTGAATAACAATTAGATAAAGGATTGAGAAGGATAGAGATGATTTGAAAAGGAACTAAAACTATTTTATTGAATTATGGAAAATATATCCATGTTCTAGAATCTTTTTAAGTATTATCTATTTTCTGCTTAAACATTATCTCTAGTAGTGCATAAAGATGATCCCTTGGTTTGAAAAATAATCAGATCAACATAAAGATATCATAAAAATGGAAAATTCCTTATTGTGTAAACATAATCAATATCTATGTATGTATTAAGTTAGTCTTGTGTAAACATCATCCCTTTATGTAAACATGATCTAGGCATCCATATAAGGATGAGTATTTCCCACATAAATATCAACCCAAGACTACATAAAAATTATCCCCTGATCCATGTAAAAATCATTTAAGGTATTGTGTAATCATCACATGAATACACATTCCTTTGCATAAGGATGATGTCTTTCTGCATAACCATTAAGATTTAGTGAAGTTTTGTATTTTTATATATTGAATTTTTTTTCCATATTTAAAATTTGAAGAAGAAAGATAATAGTGATGTTGTAGAAGTTGTTCTTACGTTTTCTAAACATCATAAAAATATAAAAGGGGTGGGTGATTCAAGTAATAAAATTGTGATTAGTTGACCTTTAAGGTTAGAGAAGAAGATAAATTCAAGTGATTTTTAGATACTTTCTTAAACCATGAAATTTGAGTTTCCAAAATTTATAATTCTAATGAAAATAAAATTTAAAGATTCTAGAGTCATACAACCAATATCAAAACTACATAAAAATTATTTTATACGTGATTAAATATTGAGATGAATTTTGAATGAAAATACAAGGGGAAATATCACTGCTCTATATTATCAATAATTTCAAATGAGAATATTTAAAATTTAGTATTACGATCAAAATTCATGATAAAATTAGGTGCTACTAAATCTATTCTATCAGTGATTAAATATCACAAATTGAGTTGTGATTCATGAAAAATGGGAAGAGTAGAAGGTAGATATAATATGATAATACTACATATAGATTAAAATTAAATATGTATTGGTTTTTATGATATGCACTTAGATCATGAATAATCTCTACATCCATGAGAAAATGCTACTTTATTTTATACAAAATAAAAAGGATGGTTTAAACTTGGTTTTATGGAATCATTTTAGAAGAAAAAAGACTATTGAGGATATTATAAAAAATTTCAAAAGAAATATCTAGCTGATTTTAATATGAGAAGAAATAAATGAGAAGGTTAGTGCTTCTATTTTACTAGGATCAACCATTGAAAAATTAATGAGATATAAGATATCATGTGTTTCTTATGACACTAATTTATTTAACTTCCATGACATATCTTGTACATTTACATTCATGGAAATATTAGGGGAAAATAAAGAAAAGTATGGGGAAACACATGTAATAATGGTATTAATGACTCTTGGGACATGTGGAGCTATCCTGAAGTGAAATGAACTACTTGAGAGAATCCAAGAGATAAGAAGATCCCATCTAAGAAGAAGATAATGAGAGGCTGAGATAACTGAGACCACTAAAAGAAGAATAAGAATATTTTATAAGACTATTAAAAAGAATAAATATATTTTGGGTTTAAAAAAATAGAAGAAGAAAACTAAGTTGACTGTGCTAACTTTTACTTCTAAAAATATAGATTTGAGGAGGAAGAAAAGAAGAAGAATAACATGCAAGATGCAGACCAAACTTTTAGTGAGTCATATCACAAGACAAGCTCTTGAGGAGATTTAAATTTATTTATATATTCACCATTTAAGATATATTTTGGGGCTATATTCTTGAGAATAATATATTGAGAAACTATTTCTATATTTTGATAAAGAAATTGGAAGCTAGGTAGTAAACAAAGGTCGAGTTTCATGAGTTGTGGTTGAAGACTTAATGGTATTAAAAGATACTCTATATTAAGGAAGAGGATAATTTCTGAGGGTATAAATATATCCCTGGAAATTAATTATTTACCTACTTAAATAGGATGAAGAAATTTGATATTATCATTTAATGTGATGCCAATTTTAAGATTTTGGGATGCAGTATAAAGATAACTTCAGTTGAGTAATATAGTGGAGGATGTTTCCACATTCATAATATTTTAAACTCCTCATTTGTGTAATATAGAGAGAGAGTGGGTTATAATAAAAAACCCACTTCTTTTATAATCTATATAAATATCATAGTGTAAAATATATACCATAGGATAATAATCGGCTAAATCAAATAGTAGGTTTCAAACATCAGGGCTGAACCTCGTAAAAACACCGCATGACTTACTTTCCTACTTTATTTGTTTTCATGTGGTTAATATGGGATTAGTTAAAAAGTAATATCCAGTTGAGACTTTAATAACCAAATAGGTTCAAATTTTAAAGGGTTTAATGTTTAAATTAATATTTTTAATTTGGTAAAAAATTAGACCACACTTAGTTCACTCCCCTCTCAGGTGTGTTTATACAGGTCTTCTAGAACTTTCAATTTCTATAACCTTTTGATACAACTAATAATATAAGTAAATTATCACAATAATGTTACTTATAATAACATACATTATATTATAAGATATTTATTAATATTTCGGCCTTTTAATATAAAAGTAATTGAAAATACAAAGTAATTGGTTTTAGGGAACTAACTCTAACAAACTCCCACTTACACTATAACCAACTACTAAAAACTTTAAGTATAATATATCTCACATGATATTCATGATTATTTTGAGATAATTATTTAGTAAATAGGTCCACCATGTTCTCTTATATGGAATCTATACCTACTATGACCTCACCTCTTTGAGAAAAATCCCTAAAGAGGTGATAATTTTGAAGTATATTCTTTGTCCATTGATGCGACCTCAGCTCCTTGGTGAGGGCCACCACTATAATAATATCATAATACAATGTGATAACATCTATATTTCTATACACCACATCAAGATTCAAGATTATGTTTTGTATCCACATTGCTTCTTTAGCTACATCATAAGTCACAATATACTTGGACTCTATTATAGAATCAACAATCACTAGTTTTATTGATCACTTTTATCTCACAACTCCTCCATTGAGACAAAATACATATCCCAACTATGATTTAAGATCATTATGATATATCTATAAACTATAATATATATATATATATCCTCCAATGAATTTCTCCTAATCTCGTCCATAAACTAGGAATATATCATTAGTATGACTTAGATACTTTAGGATAATATTCACAACAATCCAATGTTGGTATCATGGGTTTACTTGATATCTATCTACCATGATCATGGCATAGGTAACATAAATATTTTTATATATCATTATATATATGATAAAAATTATAATTTATGTGTAAGGAATCTTTCTAACCCCCCTATCTTTTTGTGTTTAAGTATAATTTTTCTTAGAGATATGTATACCATGTGACATTGGAAAAAATCCCTTCATGGGATCTTCTGTACTGAATATCTTCAGTACATTATCAATATATACACCTTGAATTAGTCCAAGAAGCCTCTTATATCAACCATTATTTATCTTAATCCATATAATTTAGGATTTTTACCTAATTACTTTATAGAGAAGCATTTTTTCAACCACATCTTAACTGATTATAAGACTGGTATCTCGTTTACCATTATTAATATATCGTAAAAATATACTACTAGTAAAATGAATGCACTCCCACCAAACCTTTTATAGACACAGAGATCATATTTATTCTTTATAAAACCAAACTCTCTAATGGATTTTTAAAACGAATGTTCTATAATCCGGATTCTTTCTTCAATCTATAAATGGATCTCTATAACTTACATACCTTATTGGAATCATTTTGTTCCATAAAACCATATGGTTATGTCATATATATATATCTTCCACAAGTTTACCACTAAAGAAGGTTATTTTGATATATATTTACTAAATATCATAATCATGGTAAGATGCTATGAGAAGCATAATTATAATGGATTTTAGTATAGAAACTAGTGAAAAGGTTTCATCATAGTCTATAATATAATTCTATTTAAACCCTTTTTCAAAAATTAACCCCTTATAGTTACCAACTTTACTTTTATGTCTAGTTTATTCTTGAATACCCATTTTCACCCAACATGATTTACATCCATCGATGGATCTACTAGAACCCACACTTGGTTTTTGTATAAGTAATCCATCTCATAATTAATGGTTTCTTACTACCTTTAAACTTCTAAACCACTTACCACTTCCTTGTAGGATAATGGTTCATAATTATCTACTAATAACAAGTCATCATCCTTAGTGACTAGAAAACTATTTCTCTTTTATTCTCCTATGTAGTACTTATGTATTTAGAACAACCTATTACATGGGGGCATAGTGGTATTTTTTCCTATGCCAAATTCTATGTATCTTGACCATAATTTTCATTGAATTAAATCTTGATCCTACTATATATTTTTAATATATAATCCCTCACAAAGAAAATTTCATTTCTATCCACTATTACCTTTTTACCTGAGGGGTTGTATATATAACATCCACTTCTTTCCTTGGTATATCTTATAAAGATACACATTGTTACTTTGATTGAAAGTTTTTTTTTCTATAAGTGGCCTTGACAAATGATTCATGTACCCACACATATAAGTTGAAATATAAGGATTTAATCCCACACCATAACTCATATGGGACTATTTTCCGCTTTAGTCAGAACATATTTTAGTATTTGTGTTACATTCTATAATTCATATACCCAAAATAATAATATAAGGTCTATATGATACATCATTGATCTCACAATTTCCAACAAGGTAAAATTATTCCTTTAACTAATACCATTCCACTATGGGGTATAAGGAGGAGTGAATTGTAATAGAATCCCAAAATACCTTAGACACTCAATGAATTATTAGTTAATATATTTTTCAACATAGTTTGAGTATATTTTTTATCTTCTTATCACCACTACATAATTTTTGAACTCTTTAAATTTCTAAAAAGATTCAAACTTATACCTTATTAAGTAGACATATCAACATCCAATCAAGTCATTGGTAAAATTTGTAAAGTGGGAGAATACATCTCTAGATAAAACTAGAAAAAGTCCACAGACATATGTGTGAAATAATCTAATAAAATCTTTAGAACTTACATCCTTTCCACTAAGTTGTGTTTTAGTCATTTTTTCTTATAAACATACATGATAGGTATCAATTAGTTTTAGTTAAAAATAATCTAAATACCCTTCTTGATATAAATTTTCCAAGAACATCTAATTTACATGAACAAGTTAGTGATTACATAATCGAGTGTGATTTGAGTGATGTGAACTTGATTTTTTATTGATTTCCTACTCTTGGTTTTTATATTCTAGTACATGAAGGCCATTATTAAGATGTTTTATACCATAGAATATGTTATATTTATAAAAGTAGAAGATTTTATTCCCAAACTTGATTACAAAGCCATCCATGTCTAAACTATAAATAGATATAATATTCTTGGTAACACTTGGAACATAATAACAGTTATTTAAAACTAAAATCAATCCTATTAGAAAAGTAAGGTGCTAATATCTAATAGCCAATAAAATATGTCTTCATCCATTGGAAACTCAAATATGGACCTCACCTATGTAACCCTTCATGAATCTACTTGTTTCATATATTTGGATGAAAATGTTATCACCACATGTTGTATCCAATACCCAAATTATATAAATGAAAAGGTTATATTCAATAATAAATGAACCTAAATCTTACCCTTGCTTCTTCACTAAGGTGGTTCTCTTCTTCCAGTGGCCCATTATTTCCATATGAAAAACATTTCACATCTTGTACCTTTCCCACCACTAGATATTCCTCTTCTTGGTGGGATGGTGTAAAGAATCCTTATACCAAGAAGAAGTTTTAGGACTTTTCACTTTTCCATTCCTCTTGTTCACCATAAGGAATATAGGTTTTTCATGCCTCATGTCCTTAATCTTCTGAGAAAATTATATTAAGAATATTTTAGAGTGAATTATTAATATTTTTCATGTTATAATTCAGAACGAAATAAGAGAATATTTAAGGTAGTGAGGAAATTAAAATATCAATGCACAATTATTTGGGTAGATTGAAAACTAAAATTTACAAATTCTCAATATATCCAACCATATTAACCACATAAGCTCCATTTGGAACACCTTATACCAGATTTCATGTGAAAAGTTCCTTGGAGATCTCGTACCTATCCTGTATTTGTTTCTCATGATAAAGATCATATAGTTGAGATAATATGGTATATGCATCCTTGTACTTATAAATATTTTGGATCTCACAAGTCATGGGTGATAACACGAGGCATTGAATAACCAATTAATCATCTATAAATTTCTAGAAGACAATTTTATCCTCCCATTAGCCTCCTTATAAGGATCTTTATCTAGAATAGGGGACTTGAACATGTATAACTTCTTCTCCTAGCCCAGTATGATGCATAAGTGTCCATATCACTCCTGGAAGTTTATACTAGTGAAGAGATTGTATTTATCAAGAATATATTGTAAAGATAACATTGAGGACATATTAATTTCCATTTTATATAAAAAAATAAAATCAAGTTTTAGTGATTTATATTGATTATAAAATTATGGTGTAATAAATTCTATTTATTAATCTCGAACTATTTTATCAAATATTAATAGTCAACACCATTGGACTCAGAATATTTTTTTTTGTGGATATTCTAGTTGAAATGATCCATATTTCCATTCTCATGACCCAGAAAAATGATTTTTCAAATTATTTGAACGTATTTAGGTATCTGGTCATCTAACTGTATTAACTCGTAGTTCCTTGATCAATTGACCAGATTCTATAATCATGAAATTATAGACTTAGATTTCCTCCACACTTGCCTCTAAGTTACACCAAATCTTGTAATGGAATCAAATCTTGATGAAAAATTGGTTAAGTCAACCCTAAACTTTCATTATAATTCCATGATAAATGGAAGTGTCTTGATAAGGTCCATACCAATACTTTGATCCATGGTTTTATTTTAAATAAAGTAATAAAAGGTATTTTCTGACTTAATATTTATTGAGGTATTTTGTTTATATTAGGTTTAAATATTATTTATTTTATCCTTTTACATACTTTTTAATATTATATGGAATTTACATAATTAATTAACCATCACTTGATAAAGTAATTTATGTATAATCCATTTATTTTATTATATCTTACATGCTTGTTAATCTATTTAAATTAAGCGATTTCTTTTAAACATCAAATATACATAAATAAATAATCATACTATAGACATAAATAAAATAAATATATGGCATGATCATGAAATTTTACCACTAGTTGATTTATTTAGTGAATGATAATCCAACCCTTAACCCTAAGGGAATAACTCCTTGAGTCGAGATTAACTTGATTTACAATATTCCACCTTTAACCTATGTATCTCATTGGTTATTTTTACCTCATATCCATCTTGAACTATTTTCTCTTGTCTGAGAGATCCTTCCTTTACATATTCTCACTTACATGCTGGTGAGGGGAATCAGGGATTTGGTGTTACATAAAAGAAAATATGGTCATGAAGGCCCATACATAATAAGGAGGAAGGGATGATATGTAGATCATTATATTTAATATAATAATAAATTATCACAAAAACCATACAATTATAAAAAACTCAAATATAAAACCAAGATATACAAAGGTCGATCAAACTCATAATCATCCACATATGCAACTAATACATATATAAAATTTCTAGAATTTATTTCAATCTATTATTTTACTAAGATAAAATTCTTGAATTAATAAATTAATTATTTTATTTACTTGTTTATCTAAATAGCCCCAAAAATTCAGATCCTGTGTAATTTTAAACAAATTAAATAAAATATTTTTAATTTAAAATTCATTAGTACATGACATGTACCAATAAGGAACACAATGTGTATCCTTATGGCTAGTATTAAATTCTATCTAGAATTTAATCTATA
The DNA here is from genome assembly GCA_963277665.1 of Viscum album. Taxonomy (NCBI): domain Eukaryota; kingdom Viridiplantae; phylum Streptophyta; class Magnoliopsida; order Santalales; family Viscaceae; genus Viscum; species Viscum album. The sequence goes on along the minus strand of OY728153.1, from coordinate 1,133,792,615 downwards.
CAACCTATACTAGAGGGAACATGACATGTACCCTTCTAATTTACACAACATGTACCATCACTCACATGACATGTGAATTATGTTTTGTATAGTCCTTGTCATGTACTATGTACTTACATGACATGTATGAATACACAATGTTTTCAGTGTTACATGATGTGTAGTTATGTGGTTCAACCCATGTAGTATTCATGAGATAATTGAACACATGACATGCCTGAAGATACTCTCTATGTACCAATAGTGATTACCATGAAGTACATGATGTGAAAAAAAACTACACATGTCATGTATTTACATAATAACATGGAAAATAATAAATTTAATCATTTAATTTCTCATAACCCTACAAAAATCACTCAATGTGAAATTAATTAGAAAAACCCTATCACATGACATGTACAAAATTATATATACCATATAGTTTGTTTTTTCATTAATTAATTAATTATATTTGTGTTTTATGTCACAAAACACACCAATCTTGGAACGATCCTTATGTGAGTGGATATATAGTACATAGTGTGTACAGTTAGCTACATGCTATGTTATTCATTCCTAGCCACCCCGAAGAACATACCTAGGGCCTCAACATGTATTCCACATGATATTTAATGGGTTTCATAATGTTTACATGAGATATAAGTCATGTAATCAAATTTGGAATGTGTTTCTTTAATGGTAGTTAATACATGGCTTGCAATAAATTACATTCCACATAATTTGACCATAAGGTTTCTGAGATTCTCGTAGGGTCTAGCTACGTGGGTTTACATGATGTTTACATTAGTTACATGGTGTGTAACCTTATCAAAACACGTTCCATCTATTGATCAATATATGACATACAAAGGCACCATGTACTTTTCTACCATATGATGTGTTTTGTTTTGTGCATCTCATCCTAGTATGGTCATCTAGGGGTACATGATGTGCACTTTTCAATTAAATATCATGTATCTGTGTCATCCAACCAGAATATTCAACACCTTCAAATGAGATATTTGAGATTTATTCATATGTTATTGAATCGTTCTTGGTCATATAAAAATGAATAATAATATTATGTAAATTTTAAAAATAATAACAAAAAAATTAGAAATGAAAAACTAACACAAAAAACGAGTAATTAAATTTATAAATAATACATAATTATAAATTATTATGTGACTGCCTTGATACCACTTGAAGATTTTGTTGCATAGTGGAAGTGGTTAGGACCATTCCTAATAATGTTTTTCATCAGTTTATTTGGATTAAATCCTCATAAATTGAAAAATTCAACCCCATAATTTTCATAAAGAGGATATTTTCACATATAACTTTTAATTAATTTATATAGACAAGAATTAACTTCACTTGGAATTATTTATTTTCTATTGAATCAGTTGACCTTCTTGTTATAGCATCATTGTGATAAAGGATCTGAGGGTATAATCCATCTAGCAGTATCCATGCATGCTGTGATATCCTAGACCTAGGTTCCACTTAGAGGTTCCCCAAGCCTAGTTGGCCACATGACCTCAAGCATGCCTCCACATACCCCAGAAGTTGTCGACTAGAAGCAAGGGCCTAGGGTGTGTCCATGGGGAGACTATTCCATCATAACTAGAGTGGAGCACAATAGATAAATATAATATCCTATGAATTAGAAATAGCGAAAGCATGCTAATAATAAATAGAATTGGTAGTGGAAGATACAAAATAAACATCAAAGAACTAAATAATAAAAAACAGTTGGAAATAGAATCATATATAAATGATGGTTTCATGTCATGTCTCTACAAAGTACGAAAACATGGACACTACATACATGCTATAAAAAAAGTATAAAAAAGTCCAAAACTATCCAATCATATTGAGATCTAGATTGGTCATCTATTACCTAACTCCATCCTAAAGAAAGAAAGTCAGGTGTCCAAAGAAGTACACTTCCCCTTATCAACACTTGCATATGTATAGTTTTCTTGGGTACCAATGGATACCCAGATAGGGTGTGAGATAAATCTCAGTAGGCCACCACCAATAATATCTATAAAATCCAATATATGAATATAAACTAAAATTGCATGTAGGTAATTATAAAATTAAATAAATACTATAATATAAATACCCCAATACTTGCTTTAGCCTCAACCGATTTCTAAACTTGTAATCATTTAATTATTTCTATTATAGTTTATAATAATTCATGTGTGGTGTAACAACACTGAAAATATATAATAATAATAATAAAATAGGATCCAAGGAATAAACAAGGAATCCTATAATGATAATAATAATGATAAAATACAAGGTAATAACCAAGGAATCCTTGACCTCAGGGGTCAATTCAACTCATAGCAATAACATACAACCTGACTATAAGGGGTATGAGTGTAATTCAAGGGGAATAACCAAGGAATTCCACTATAAATGATTCTAACCACGTCCAAGGATTTATTACAAGGTAATCATAGGCTAAACATGATTGGGCCCAATGTGGTGAATCCATGGAACTATGTGTCTGAAGATATCAAGCTAGATCCAAGGAGGGGATTCGAGGAATCATAATATTTGGAAGATAGTTAAGGTATCCTATGGTATCATTCTAGGAATACACTAATAGACAAGTACCATGTTCCAAGGTAGGTATCTCCCTTGTAAATAGGTTCCTTGAATCATAATGGGGTCCTATGAGTGCTCAAGGTATTCCCTCAAGAATCCAAGGATGGGTCAAGTCTGGTAACTCCTATAAAGAATAAAAGTTCTATATGAAATAGGCACCTTATATATAATTCATTATTTAATTTAGGCCATGTATTACTCATGCCATTTGATAATTTAAAAGGTTCATTCCATTTCCTTTCATACTAGGTGACACAGATAAATAGTACATGCAACCATTTATTAATTTTATTCCATATCCAATTATTAGGTTCATTCATTTACCTTTCATAATCATGACAAGGTGGGCTAAGGATATTCATCAAATTTAGTATTCAATTATAATTAACTAGTCCAGGTGATACTTATAAGTATACTTTCCATTTAACAATTTAAAGATTTATTAATTAATTGTAACACTTACCTTAGAAGGTTCAAGTGATAACTATACATGTCTAATCCATTAACAATTAGTTCATTAAATTAAAACACTCATCTTATCAAGGTAAAGTCAAATCACACCCAAATAGTGGTGAAAATAGTCATAAAAATGAAACTAAAGGCATAAATAAACACCATAAATGGGGTGGTTGACATTGAGGTCATAAACTCCAATGATAAAATTTCCATTTATGAAACGTGATTTAGAATATGATCATAATGATTATAATCATGGAATATGAATTAAATAAGAAAGTCCCGGTGAAACCAAAATGCATAAAATGGAGGAAGTTTATAAAATGATGAGACTTTGAGGGACGATTCATAGAACACCTACCTTGAGCCTATACCACTCTCTTCATCCAATATCAACCCTTAGTTTGGATTGTATAAAAAAATGGAAGAACAGATCAATACCCTAAAATAGGTCATATGATATTGAATCAAAATAGTGTAGCTGATAGGATGAAGAATGAAAAAATGATCCTAAGTATTGAAGAAATTACATAGAGGAATCTAAAGAGACCAATAGAAGCTCAATCAGACTTCATATGGAAGAGTTATCCAAAAATATAGGTTATTCCAAATGGGAGATCCAACGAGAGAAAAGGAGGCTTACTATCCACTAGAGGAGAAAATGAGAGGAGGGGTGGGGTTAAAATTGATTAAAGGAAAGAATGGTAATTTTACCCAAAAATTAAAGGGTTTCATGGTTTGGATGTATGGTTGGCAAAACCATGTGCAAACCATGAACCTCCCACCACCTAAGGAGGGACCCCACACAGTTTCAGGCACACGATTTGACTTACCATGTGAAAAATGCATTGTACGTCTCTAATAAAAGTTTTAGATTTACCCACATGGGTATGGGGCCCTGGGTGCATAGTTAGGGTAGACTGCTCCCACTTATTTCTTCTCTGAAAGGCCCCACACAGTTAGGGGAAACCGTGTGGACTGGATCTCAAGGTTTCTACTAACCATGAAACCTAGTTCTTTTCTTAACATTCTGTGGTACAGAGCTCCGAAGAAGCCCTGGGAACCCCTAAAATCTTCTTAACCTTACTAATAATCCAAATTAGGTACAAGATAAATAATTATAAAGAAATTTAGAGAATCCATACCTGATAGAAAAATAGGGTTCTTACAGTCTTCCCCCTTAAAGGAGATCACCCTCGAGTTCACCTTCCAAGGATGGAAGAGCTTCTTGTGAGAAAAACTATGGCCACTGAGCACATATGTCAGCCTCTTGTTCCCAAGTCTCATCCTATAACCGACCATTCTTCCATAACACCTGTACTATAGGGATAGATTGGACTCATAGATCCTTTGTTCTTTAGTCAAAAATGCATATGGGGTTCTCCTCAAATGAAGCATCAACATCTAACTCAACCTCCTTAGGATCAAAAGTATGATATAGTTTGGCATGATAATGGTGAAGCTATGAAACGTGGAAGACATCATGTATGTAACAATACCTTTTATGTAACAAAAACTGATAGGATACCAACCCAAATCTATCTAATATCTCAAAAGTCCTTAAAAAATGAGGTGATAACTTCCCTTGCCTCTGTATCCATCTATGACCAAGTTTGGGTGATACCCTCAAGAAAAAATGATCCCCAAACTCAAACTCTAGAGGTCATCGATGACAATTGATATAAGATTTCTGTCTAGACTAAGTAATAGACATATACTTCCTGATTATCTGAACCTACTCTGAAGCCTCCTACATGAGATGATGACCTAGTAGCACTACCTATCCCACCTCTAACCATTATAGGGGTTAATAACATGGACTACCATATAAATAATAATAAAGAGAAATATGAATCATCACTTAATAACTATTATTGTAGGATAAATCAATAAGAGGGATCTGCTTCTCCCAAGAATTTTCGAAATCAAGGATGCATGTGTGCAACATATCCTTTAAAAATTGTATCATCCTTTCCTACTGGACATCAGTATGAGGGTGAAAATATATACTCAGAAGCACCTATGTACCCATATCTCTCTATAAACCCTACTAGAACCTCAATATTAAATGACCATTCCTATCTAAAATAATAGTGTGAGGGACCCCATGTAGTCATATAATCTCACCGAAATACTATATTCCTAGATCATCAACTGAGAAAGTCTTATGGACAGGAAGGAAGTGGAATACTTTCGTTAACCAATCCATGACTACCCAAACTGCACCACTACCTCGAGGTGAACTCACTAAGATGACTGAAAAATCCAAAAAAAACATCTTCCCATTTATATTATAGGACTGGAAATGACTGTAACAAGGTAGTAGGCCACTGGTGCTCCTCCTTCAACTACTGATTGGTGGAACACCCAATGATAAAACCCGATATTTGACATTTCATCCCAGGCCACCAATACTGGTTTTTCATATCTCGATAAATGTTGGATATTCCCAGATGAACTACCCATTGAGAAGTATGGGACTCTCACATCAATTCATATCTCATATCTGTAGGAACCTAGACACATCCATGTATACTCAGGATGTCTTCTTCATTAATAGATCAATCTAGAGGTGGGTCCTCACTAGAAATACCCTCCTAGAGAACTAAGCCTTCAGGATCATAGAAATGCCTGCTCTTTACCCTATCAAGGAGGGAAGAGGTAATTATCAAGGCTATAATATCAGACTGATCATGAATATCATGAAACTATAGATGTAGTTCAATGAAAATGGATATCAATTTCTATTCATCACTGGCTTCCTATATAACCTATGCCTGAGTTTTCTGAATCAGCATATCTGCTACCATATTTCCCTTTACAGGCATATAGGCAAGCTCAAAGTCAAAATATTGAAGGTATTCGACCCATATTCACTATTTTAGATTCAATTCATGCTGTATAAATATATATTTGAGGATATTGTGGTCCATATACACTACAAAGTGCTCACCCATCAGATAGTGTCTCCCACAATGTAAGGAATGGTCAATGGCTGATAGATTAAGATCGTGTGTTAGGTAATTTCTCTCACGAGGCCTCAATTGTTGATATCCTTATTTAATGAATCTATCCTCCTACATCATTACTACACCTAGTTAAATGCTAAATGCATCACATAACACTACATAGCCTCTTCTAGGTTCTGGAAGAATCAAAATAGGTGCTGAATTAATTCTTCCTTTCAGCTTTGGAAAGGCCTTATTGTATGATTTTGAACACATTAACATTAAAACATTCTTGGTAAGACTATTAAGAGGAGAATAAAGGTTTGAGAATTCCTATATGAAATTCTTGTAGTATACATCCTACCCCAAGAAACTCAATATATCAAACAAGTTCCTAGGTTTCTCTAAGGCAACCACAACACTAAACTTCTCTAAGTTAACTAATACTCTTGATTCTGAGAAAATATAACCTAATAAGTGAACTTTGTTGATCCATAAGTGAAACCTATAAATCTTGGTATATAACTGATGCTATCTCAATATATTCAAAATGATATCAAGGTGTATAACATGGTCCCTATGAGTATGCGAATACACCAAGGTGTCATCCACAAAGACTGTGAGAAAATAATTATGATAGGGATGGAAAAACCTATTCATCAGAGCCATGAAAATGTCATGAAAAATTGTGAGACTGAACAAAATAACAAGATAATCATAAAGGCCATACCTATTACAAAAAGTTGTATGAGGTATCTCTGAAGGCCCGACTCTCACCTGATAATATCCCGATCTCAGGTCGATATTTGAGAACACCCTACCTCCTAAAATATGGTCAAAGAGATCATATATTCAAGTAAGTGGATACTGGTTCTTAACTATAAACTGGTTCAACCATTGATAATCCACGCATAGCCTGAGGGTCCCATCAACCTTCTTGAAGAAAAGAATAGGTGAACCCCAAGAAGAAGTATTGGGTCTGATAAAGACTTTAAGATCTAGATCCTCCTAGTATCTCTTGAGCTCTTGGAACTCACTAGGTGACATTATATATGAAGGAATGGTCACTAAATATTCTATTAGATCAAGATCAATCATAAAATCTACCTCTCTCTTAGGAGGTAATCTAGGAAAATCATTGGAAAAAACATCCCTAAAATGATCTACTACCAAAGGAAAATATTCCAAATATATTCCCTAATTATCCATGAAAAGACTAGTAATATAGATAGTCAATTCACCTATACCATGATTATATGGTTCATATCCACTAGTCTTTGCATTCCACTCACCCTTGTGGAGATAACTATACCCTCTAGTGATGTAAATGACACCCTGTGACGATAGCAGTCCATATTTTCATGATACAGAACCAAATAATCCATCCTAAGAATGAAATAAAATCCCATAATCTTAAGTATGTAGAGGTCCCATAAGAATGGATAACTACCTAACTCAAGGGACAATCCCTATATTGGTGTATGCCCTTGAAATTCACTCCTAATAGAGTGTCTAGAGTCATCACCCCACAAAAGTATTGAATTTCCAACCCGATACCTTTCACAAAAGATAAATAGATAAAGGAGTGTGAAAAAACATATATCAAATAAATCAAATATTATAGTAGAGGTTACTAGAACGGTAACTCATACTGTAGATGATCCTACACTCTGATCCTCATGTATCAATTACAAGGCATGAAACTATCCTAATCCATGGCCATGGGCTATGGATGGACTACCCTAAGCAAGTATTATTTGTTGGAACTGATAATTATAAGTCTAGATACCACAACCATGACCTTCTCCTCATATTTTCCTTCCGGTGCTACTCCAACTCCCTTCCTGAGATGACATAACTGAGCCTGATCCTGAAGGTGGAGCTGGTGTCGATCCTCTTCCACTGGAAGTAGATGGAAAGGTATGATATAATCTATAAATATAACCTATATGACTATAAGAATGAATCTTAAGAGGGTATATATCACATCTAGGCTTCAGATTCCCCTACCTTTAACACTGAAGGCATATAACAGAGCTGCTATTGTAGATACTTTGGCCTCCAATGCTTTGATGAGAATCATCAAGGGTATGCTTCTCACTACTGGAAGAACTAATACCCTGCCTTGGCACTAAAACTCTATTCTCAGTACTATCACCTTCCCTCAGTTTGTGCTCAATAATAAGGATATGGTTCATGATATTATAAAATGCAGGTAGGAGAGAGACATTCACCTGAGTATGAATGATATACTTGATCCCATCCTTGAAGCGTCTAGAACACGATAGCTCATCACCGACTAGAAGCGGTGAAAGGCACCGTATCTTGGTAAAAAACACTGAATAGTCTATAACAGACATAAAAACCTACCCTGGGTGAATTAAATCTCTAGATTGACTAGCTCTCAGCATTTGAGGAATAAAGTAATTATATAGGGTGGTCTAAAAGTCATCCCAGACCATGCCCCGTTGATGATTAGCCTGGGTAATCACATACCACAAGCACTTGAAAAAATCATGAATTATGTGGTGGAAATATTAACCCTCCTCTATGGAGGAATATCTAGATGCTCTAATATAGATAGAGTGGCCTCCATCTAAGACTCAATAACTTTTGGATCACAATACCCTAAAAAGATGGTAGGATGCTGCTGTTGGAAATCACGAGTCAAATTAGTCATAGTAGGTGCAAGTCATGGAGCACCCTGAATAGACTACATTAAACATAGGAAACCCTAAAAAATTTGAGAATCAGTTCCCAGTTCAGGTATAATAGGTAGTGCTTCAAGTGGCACACCTAGTGGTAATACTGGACGCTCAGAGCCTACCATCTCTAGAGCATAGTCGTCACCACCCTTGTAGCACATGAATCAAGTATATTATGATGGAATAACTATAAAAATTCAAAGAAAATGCACCAGATTAATATTTGAGAATACATATATACACTAGTGTAAGAAAAATGTAAGGATAAGGTCTCACTACCCAAGATACTACCCCAACTACCCGCTTAGAAGGATAGGGTATTGGTAAGTGTTCAAATTTAGTTTATAGGGGTTCCACTAGGTGAAGGTTCAATTTCATTTTTCCAATTCATTTTTTGGATATCATTTCATTTTATAAGTCAAGATTTACTTTTTAAGTTTGATTTTTCTTATATACATATATCAAGGTTCGATTAAATGAATCACCATTCCTAGTGAATAATGGCCCATACGACTTATCATTGAAATTGAAACCCATTTAATTTTAGTTTAACCCCATCTATATTTGGTCTTAGAATGTAATGAGTAATGTACAATGTCTTGACTCATTAAATTACCCATTCCAATTCATGAGGTCTCATACACCTCATAAATTGAAACTGGTATTCACTCAATCACAACCAAAGAGTAGCTCATGTGACTAGAGGTACATAGATGACATGGGTAGGAACTAGCTATTTAAGATGCCACCATCAAACTATATAGAAAAAAACTATTTAGATTGATGATGAAACTTTAAATAACCAATCCCAATACCCCAAAGAAAATGTTAGCATCAAAATCATATATAATAACCATGGATATCTCAATAATCCCAGGAAACACAAGCAATGAAAGTAGTGAAATTTACATATATGGAAAGGAATATACATATCATGTGAATTATAAGTGTCTATAATAATGCATGATTGATCCTTCCTTTCCCTCATCTCATCGGGCTAAGGATAAAATGAAATCCTCAATCATAATAATAATAACAACCATCACATAGCATGTGCGTCACCCAATGATGGAATCAAATCAATTGTAATAAGCAGATTATAGAGAAACAATTTCCCATTCCTAGGAAACTTGGTATTTACCCTGAGCATGGGTTAGCTAATCCATAGTATGAATTATAACCAATTTCCAACATGTTTCTAATCTCCTATCTAAATTTCCCAAACAATAAGACAAAAGAAAAGAAAAACACTCTGATTCCACTTTATGATGCCCCAGACCTGGGTTCCACTCAAAGGTTCCCCAAGCCCGATATTCCACGTAGCCTCAATAATGCCTTTGCCTATTCTAGAGGTTTTCCACTAGAAGTAAGGGCCTAAAGTGTGTCAATGGGGATATTATTCCCTCACAACTAGAGTATATCACAATGGATAAATATAATAACTGATGAATTATAAATAGTAGAAGAATGATAATAATAAATAGAACTGAAAAAATAAGATAAGAAATAAGCATACAAGCACTAAATAATAAACAAAATATAGAAACTGAGTCATATACAAATGATGATGGAATTTCACGTCTCTATAAAGTGGGAAAACATGGATACAAAGTAGTAGGCAGTAGTACTGTACATTCTATACAAAAAGAATAAAAAAGTAAAAAAATATCCTAGCATCTTGAGATTTGGATCAGTCATATGGTACACATTTATATCCTAAAGTAAGAAAGTTAGGTTTCCAAAGTAGGACAATTCACCTTATCAACACCTACATACATATAGTCTGCTTAGGTACCAATGACAACCCATATAGGGTGTGAGATAAATCTCATTAGGCCACCACAAATGGTGTCTATACAATCCAGTATGTGAATTTAAACTAAAACAGTGTGCTTGTATTTATAAAAGTAAAGAAGTATTATAATTTAAATACCCCAATACATACTTCATCCTTAGCTAGCATCTAAATATATATTAATTTAATTATTTATGTTATAGTTTATAATAAGTCACATGAGGTGTAACAAGACTAATAATATATCATAATAATAATGAAATAAGATCAAATTAATAACTAATAAATTCTATAATGATAATAATAATGAGTGGATCCTAGGTAATAACCAAGGCATACTTGACCTCAGGGGTCATGTCAACTCATATTAATAACATGCAACCTAGATATAAGGGTTCTGAGTGTAATCCAAGGGGAATACCCAAGGAATTACACTATAAATGATTCTAACTACATCCAAGGACCTCTTCTAAGGTAATCATGGGATAAACATGACTAGGCCCAATGGGGTGAATCCATGGTGCCACATGTTTTAAGACATCAAGATGAATCAAAGGAGTGTATCCATGGAATCTTAATATTCATAAGATAGTAAAGGTATCTTATGAAATAATTCTATAATTCCTATAATAGTCATGTACCATGTTTCAAGGTAGGTATCTCCCTTTGCAATCGACTTCTTGAATCAGAATGGAATTTTCTAAGTGCTCAAGGGTTTCCCCGAGGAATCCAAGGCTGGAAAATTTCTAACCACTCCTATAAAGAAAAAAAGGTGCATATTTAATAGACATATTATACCTAATTCATTATTTAATTTTGGACATGTATTACTCATGCTATTTGATAATTCAGAAGGTTCATTCCATTGGATTTTATACTAGGTGACAAGAATGAATATGACATGCAAACATTTATTACTTTCATTCCATATTCAAATATTAGGTTCATTCCTTTACCTTTAACAATCATGAAAATGCGGCCTAATGACATGCGACCAATTTATCATTAAATTATAATTAACTAGGCCAAGTGATACCTATAAGTATACTTTCCATTTTATCATTTAATGGTTCATTAATTAATTGGAACACTTACATTATAAGGGTAAAGTTATAACTATACATGTGAAATCCATTAAAATTTCATTCATTTAATTAAAACACTTACCTTATCAAGATCAAGTCAAATCACACCCGAATGGTGGCATAAATAGTTATAACAAATCCACTAAATGCATAAATAAGGAAGCACCCTACTTGGGGTGGTCGTTGTAGAGTTCATAATCTCAAATTATGTGATGATAATTAATGAAACACTCACTATAATATGAGCATAATGATTATTATAATGGAATAAGAATTAAAAAATCAACACCTGGTAAAACTGGCATGCACACAAAGACGATAGTTTATAAGATGGAGATAATTTGAGGGATGAGTCATAGAACACCTACCTTAATCCTATAACACTATACTCATCTAGTATCAACCCTTAGTTTGGCCTGGATTGAAAGAAAATGGAAGAACAAATCAACATCTTGAAAATAGGGCATATAAGCTCACATCAAGATAGCGCAGCTGATAGGATGGAGAACGGAGAAATGAGATTAAGGATTGAAGAGACTACATTGAGAAATATAATGAGACTAACAAAATATCAATCAAAATTCAGATGGAAGAGTTATCCAAAAATATAGATTATTCCAAAGGGGGGCTACAATGAGATAAAAGGATGCCTCTTGTCTGTTAGAGAAGAAAGTGAGAGGAGGAGTGATGCTAAAATTAATTTAAGGGAAAAATGATAATTTTACCCAAATATTATAGGGTCAAATGGTTTGGCCACAATGTTGAAAAAACTATACACCAATCGTGTTCCTCCAACTATATAATGAGCAACCTCACATGGTTTCATGCACACAATTTGACTAAACATGTGAAAACTATGATATATGACTCTACTAAAATTTTCAGAGCTACCCGCACAAGTATGAAACCCTGGTATAATGGTTAGGGTAGAATGTTTACCCTACTTGACCCTTTGAAACAACCACATGGTTAGGGGAAACCTTGCGGACTATCTCACACGATTTCTACTAACTATCTGACTAAGTTCTTTTCTCCACTGGCTGGGGTTCCGAGCTTTAAACAATCGTTAGAAACCCCTGAAACATTCTTAACCTCATTAGGCATCCAATTTTTTTCAAGATAAATAATTAGACCGAAATTTAAATTATAAAAATCTAATATAAAAACCATGTTCTTACCTAATCTCCATGAACATAGGAGCTCCACTAATGGAAATTTGGGTGCTAGAATAGTAGTCCCAATCACTTTGCATCATTATCCGATGATCACAACAAGAAGCCCTTCTCGTCTTGAATGATTTTTTCTGGTTCTATATCTCTTGAGAGGGAGGAGGATTTATCTCTCTTTGTTCTTGAGGGATTTCTTGAAAATTTGTATCCAACGCTTGAGATAATTCTCTAAAGAAACCATTGTGCACATGATTATCCATATCACAAAAATGATATAATTGGGTTCATATATCTTGGGTTATAAAATTAATAATTTCACATAGGACATTATCTAATTGTTAAATCTAAATAAACCCCATTTCAAATAATAAAAGTTATATTATTATTATATTCCATGACATGTGCTAAGTTGTGGATATTTAAATATCATTTCTTAAATAAATAAATAATTTTTTTAAAATGATATTAAATAAAATATATCATTTCATCTGGACCCTTGACTCAACATGTCTATCCTTCTCAGTATTTAATGAACCTTAAATAATAAATATTTATTTAAATAAATAAATATCCCTATATTTTCTAGTAAATAAATAAATAAATATTATATTCATTAAATATTTACTTAATATTAAACTCATATATACTCTTTCAAATAACTGATGACTGAATTAATGAAATCAACACAACCTAAATAATTATTATTACTATGCCTTGAGAATAATATTTTTTATAATATTAAATTAAAATAGAATTTAACTGAGGTTTTGGATATACTTAATTCATGACCCTCTAGGCCTCCTTTTCAGTGGTATTATATGAACTAGACTAAAGTACAAGTTCATCATTTAACAACATGCAAAAGTAATCATAGAGAAAGATGTTAATGTTGCAATAACAAAAACCACATATAAACACTCACCATGAAATATAATCTCTTTATCTTGATATATCATCAAGTAACTAGAATTATTTATGCCATTAACCTATATGCTTGGTATATATTTTTTTGAATTCCTTAAATGAACACATCCATACACCTCTATGGCCGTAAATTTAATTTTATAGTTTTATTCCAATAAAAGGTCCTAAGATATCATCTTTTATTAATATGGAAGGGATAAGACCTTTCTTGACTTATTCATTAATTTCATATCACTTATGATTACCCAACATATACTACCTCACCATGAGGATATGTCATCATAGTTTTCATCAATGCATCAAAGTACACAATTAATGATATACATTAATAATAACACAAGTCTAAAAAACAATACACATGTTTGTAAATAAGAATATCCAATGAAATATAAACATATATAATTCCTATTAGAAAGTCTATTCTCATAACATACTCTCTTAGAGATTACTAAATGTGAACTTCATTAGAAGAAGTCTTAATGTATTATGATCCTCCTACACCTGATAACCAAACATCAACTATGTCCCATATGATAGATATCATCCAACAATATAACATATATTTAATAATATTTTCATATCACTTCAAGGTTATCATCATATCATGGAAATGCTATGAACTTTTGATGAGAAAAATATTCTAAGGACATTATAATATTAATTTAATATATAAGAACAAACATTATGTGATAATATATTTATTAATATTTAGGTATTTTAATATACAGGTAATCAAAAGTAAAAAGTAGTTGGTTCTAGGACACCAAATCCAACATTTATTACATGGTGGACCCCTCAACAGTGGTCGAATAATTTCCAAGTGTGAATGATTGTGAAAAATTTAAAAAGTTCAATGTTATTCAAGTTTAGAATAATAAGGATTTAATTTAACTCATCATATTCATAAGTTATTAAGTGAATACAATAAAAATATGTAATTAACAAATATTCATTATCTAAGGTTCATTAAATATTTCAATAGATAATTGATTCAAATTAATAACTCAATTTTTTTTTCACATAACATGATTTTAATGTTACAAGTAAGTGATAAAGTACTCATGATAATTATGACATGTTTACTAGGCCAGTAGTGTTATATATGCTTCATTTAGAAGGTTAAACTTATTAAAGGACTGATTCATAATTTTATTAAGTTTTAATCTCCCTATTTAATCTAAAATAATCATAAATTCATGGGTAATATAGCTTATATGAATTTGAGAGCTTATACCTAACCCTTATCATTTCTTATAGTGATAAATAAGGGTTTTGATCACCCTGATCCAAGATCTCTTTCTTAGATCAAGTAGTCAATGATCCAATTATTTTAAGTATGTAAAGAGCTTCTTTAATTTTTTTCACTATCACTCAGAGTTTGTAGATCAATGTATCATCTATATTTTGAAGAACATGTGGATGATCTATAAGGATCCCACTTCAAATAATTCAAGTAATGATCAATAATGATGAAAAAAACATGACAATTTCTTTGAATCAAACAAGGTATTGTTTTGATTTACTTTTCATGTGTAATTAAATTACATGATATCTTTATATTGATAATCGGGTACTCCTAAATTGGTTTTGATGTTACGACATCGAATTGGTGGAAATTTTTTAATTTTTCCTATTTTCATTCTTTAATGGAATACCCTATACCAATAAGTGGCATCAGAGTGGACATGTAATTATTAATTCAAAATTAGAATTAAAATTTATTTAATTCAAATAGAGGGTAAATATATGATCCAAATTCCACTGAAAGCACATTGATCGAAGGCCATATGGATAAGATATGACAATCCAATGGTCGTTATGAATTTTGGGATTTAAATAAAATATATATATATATATATATATATATTAGTGCATGTTTGTGTCTTGATCTATAGGTAAAGGGGGGATTTTTCATCAAAAGTATAGCCATAGAGGTAAACAGTAGGGTGGCGGTGGGGGATGTGGCGGGGGTGAGTGAAGGGGACTGTGTTGGTCAACAAAAAAAATTCAATGTGGACGGCTAACTGCCACCCACATGAAAAATCCCCCCACCATTGACTAGGGAGAGAGTTGGATAGTTCTTGCATAAAGTGGGTGTTGGTTATTTTTTTATAATATATCATCACCAGCTTAAGTGGGCAAAGTGAGCCCCATGTGGTTCCCATTTTATGCACTGCCAACCCAAAACATATGCCTCAATCAAGACACACTGATGTGGGTTATGCTTCACCCACCCGACCTATCTAGGTCCATTTTGGGTATGGAACTCTTCTGGTCCCAAAATAGCTAAAATAATCTTTAAAAAATATATCATAAAATCATTTTAAACAATTAAGATTTTAATAAAACCATTTAAGAGGATGTTATAATGGTAGATTATGAATTAAAATTAATTTAATTTATTTTAATTTATAATTAGTTCCCTCAAGTTGAATTTTATAGAAAATTCAATTTTTTATGCAAGTTGAATGCATATCAACTGATCATGATCTAGGGAAACCAATGTATCTATGATATTTATCATTTATTCATTTAATTAATGCAATGAAATATCTTTAATAAATAATTAATAAATGAAAATTTGTGTATCATTTCTCAACCTCATTATATGTATAAGGGTCTACTTTCCCACTTAAAAGATTATTCATATGTTTATTGCTTCCCTAATACACCCTCAATTATGTGTGATTAATATTTTACAATGAGGAGTATGAAAGGATACACACTTTCGAACTATGTCTTGGAAAAGGGAAAAATAATAGATGATTTCATTTGATGAGGTGAGCACCACTACTCAAGTAGATATAACTCAAAGAGTTACCCTTAGTGTCTCAGTTGATCAATCCTCTACTCAATGGGCCAATCATTAGAAGAGCTCATGATCATGTCATTTAATTTTTATCAGATGCATGGTTAATTATTTTTGTGAATTCATGGTTTTTATTTTATCACATAGAATATTCAACAAGCATGCATAAATAAAATCAATTTATTCATGATGAATGGTTTTTATTTATTCATGGTTAAATTTACGAGTATGAACACATAGTACCAATAATGATAAATAAAAATAAATTTTACTTCCCAATAAAAAATAAAACTTTGAATCCCTCAAAGAAATATCAAGTCACAACCCTTTTCTCACTTAAATTTGAACTAAACCATAAGTAAGAGGTGCTTTCCAGCCACAGTTGAGAGTGATTTATAGTATTGGAGAGTTCTTATTAGAGTTATGGGTTGGATTAAATAAATTTATCTTTAAATAAATATCCATAGCTATCTATTTACAAATTTAGAGGTAAAACATTGAGTAAATCCAAGGTTAGGATTTGTAGGAGTTGAGAATCCCCTCAACAGATCAAGGATCCATGTGTTAATATTGTTGTAAAAAAAATCTTACCCTAAAAAACTTTAAGTAGTTATAGAAACATAGATTTTACTACAAGGACATGTTTTAAGGATCATTATCACTAGAATATTAAAGTAATTGAATATTATAATTCTAGTAGTTGAGGGATACTAGGTTTTGATAATATGGTGAGAGACATTTACAGATTATTAAATGAATACAAATCATAATATTGATAATCAAGATAAATTACTAATTAGATAAATTTATTTATTTTAGATCAAATATTAATCACTACAATCAAATCATTATCAATGAAATCAATTTTGTATAGAGAAAATATCATGATCAACAATAACCTCTAGGAGTGGTATAAGTGCATCCACTTATTAATATTCCAAGAAAAAAAGCTATATGTGTTGGAGTCTTGAATTATTGTTTAACCTCATCAAGGGGAAATAAAGGTGAAACAATAATCCTATAAGAATCATATCAATTATACACTATATTTCCAATGCGTCATGTTATCATCCATGTCAAATGAATCACAAAAAATGCATGAGGATAAGGATTCATACAAGATATTGTCTCATATCCAAGAATTATACCAGGATAGAGTGAGGTAAGAAATGTACGAGATCTCTAGGGCACTATTTAGGCATAGGCTAGGAGAAGAGATAAATCAGAATGTCATGTTATTAAGATGATAGGGTCCATTGAGCAGTTGGGGTCCATGGGGTTCAATTTAAACTAAGAACTAGAAACAAATATCAAAATCATGTCTTTAATACATAACTTATGGACCTTAAATGTTAATTATAATATAAATAATGAGAATAATTCACTTATTTATCTGTGGGTAATGGTTCTATAGTATCCTAACCTGACTCAATCGATGAACAGTAACATGATCGGTATTCCATATCACCTCAATCATGCCTCCTAAAATACAAGTGGTTGCTGACTATAAGTGGAGGTATAAAGAGAAAATATGGGGAGGCTATACTCTATGTATCGAAGTGCACAATCATAAATAAAATTAAAATAATTATACACATTAAAACACACATGAAAGACAAAAAAATTAAATATGATATAATTATTGAATGAAACTATACAAGCATAAAAGACCAATCGCCAATGATCTGATCACATATATATAAGGGAAATAAAATAAAATAAAACAAAACTGAAATAAAAGGGTAGAGACTCCACTATAATCCCGAAGCCTCACCTCACCCAGAATCCAACTCCTATCCAAGATGCTCTAGCTTGATCATGTAATCCTAGGCCTTAGCCCAATATATGCCTACAAACAAGTGAGAGACTTCTTAGGTACCCAAGTTCCATGGATGTGTGAGTAAAAAAACAATAGGGAACCACTAATTTGGTTTCATGAATATAAAAATGTAGTGATATGTTCATATGACGTGATCAATTGGAAACAATAAATACACCGTAGAAAAATAAATAATATAAACCATCATCGATCCTTAGTTTTGTGACCCTAGCCAACCACCCTTTCTTTAGAAAGTTATGGGGTGTCTTTAAATACGTCATGATGACCATGAAAACCTAGAAACACGTAGGCTCTAAATCCATGGAATCCCCAATTGTATCCTCACAACTCTGGGGAACCATCCTATGATATCCCAAACATTTGGGCTCCAAATCCATGGTAGTCCCAACACCAAGCTCTAAGTCTATGGAATCTCTAACCATATCCTCATGACTCTGGGGTTCCAACCCATGATAGTCCAAACATCCGATCTCCAAATACATGGAAACACTAACACTAAGATCCAATTCCATGGAATATTCAACAATATTCTCATGACTATGGGGTCCCATTACCTGATAGTCCAAACATCCATGCTCCAAATCCATGTCATCTCCAAAAATATATGACTTCACATATATGGAAGGCTATCCATATATCTGGTGTACCCTAAGGGTGTATTATAATCTAATAATAAATAAAATAAAGGATAGGGTTGGATGAAAGCTCATACCTACCATCTTTATCCATAACCCACCACGACTGTTCAAGTTCGACCCATCATCGTGGTACCTACTATGGTCCCCTAAGAAAACTCTTACATGAAGTCACACATCAAGGGTCCTCAATACCATCTCACATCACTTGGGTCTTATCCTACCTCTTGGAGGACATCTAACTCCCAAGTGATGGCATAATTCCCATCCTAGAACCCAAAACATCACTAGTTTAGTCCACCCACCCAACCCATGTCCATACTACCTATTATCTATACACCCAGGTTAGAAATATCTCAAGGGTAAGGGTCACTAACCTCATACCTAGTCTATTGAGTCTAAAGGCTCCAAGGTGTCATAAGGGTAATCCTATGACTCCAAGGAAAAACAATGTCAAGGGAACCTAAGCAAGGGCCATTAATTCCTTTTGATCCAAATCCATTTGGTCAGTATCCATCAAGGAGTCTCAATTCCATGATGTACTATTTGTCCAAACCTCAACCATCAATGGATGAGGTGTCAATCCATCCCACTAGGTCCAAGCCAACCTAGTCACTTTATTCCTATTATTTATTAGGTGATCAAGTAAACTTAATAATTTTATTTTAATTAACCATTTAAATTAAATTAAATAATTAAATTAATTATGTGGTACATTGCCTTATTGGTGATCCCAAAAAAACACAAAAACATACATATAACTTCATTAAATGATCCATAGAGTGAGTACTATGACCACCTATAATTTTCAAAATCTTTCCCATTTATTTCATGACCCAAAAACTTACACCTAGACTCACCTGAACTCATCCAAGGTCATCCTAGCATCACCAACCACTGCCCATACTCTTAGGCACTGAAATAATGACAAATAAAAATTAATAATTTAATTATAAAAAATTTTAATCAATTAATAATTAATATCAAAACTGAAATAATCATTGAAAACTCACTAGGTTCTCAACAACCAATGGTTCTTCGAGTAATAGTGTGTCAACCATCCCAGACACACCCACGAACTTTTACAAGAAAAATACCCAAAAATGAAACCATTAAATCTATATATTTAATTTTTAAAAAAATAAAAACTATAAATAAATTCACCAAACAACATACCTTTATTAGATCGTTGAATGATGACACTTGGAAATTGTATCAGGATGTCTCCTTATTAGGCAGAACAAAAACCCCATGAGAATCAACTGATTCCACCATGCCCTGGTGGAATCAATTCCAAATCCATAAACCCAGAAACCAAAATTAAATATAAATAAAGAATAAGGAAGGTATAGACCAAATGAGGTGGATACATACCTTAGATCTCTGAAAAACACCTCTAAGATAACCCCCTGAAGGGGTTGAAGGGAAGAAGAAGGGGGGAAACCCTATGAACACATGTGATAAAGGAATAGGGAGAAGGGGGATGGCCCCCTTAAAATTTTGAGGGAAAAAATAGTAATTTTAAACCTTTTAATCCAACTAGATAGCCGATGGAACCTCTAGTGGCACCTAGGTCACTGCTGACTCCATTGGGTAGCCTATGGCTACACACTACATACTGGATAGCCCGATAGCCCTCCAGTTCTCTCAAAAACATTACTAACACCATCAAAAATCTATTATTCATTAAAAAACCTATTTTTAGAGGTTCAAACCTTCATAATTCTATTCCAAGGACTAGTAGAAAATCTATACCCTCTAATAATTGAAAAGTTAAAACTCCTCTTGAATTCATGAACCGACTATACCCACATGCATAAAAAACTCCCCATTATAACACTTCTCATCCTTGAGAAATATAAGTGGACACCTAACTATATATATCAACCTACCCAAGTCCTAAATTCCTAACCAAATTGTTGTATTCTACCTTTTAACTCTCAACACACTCCTCTAGAACCACTTGAACATAAGGTGCTTAAACCGCCCAATATCGAGCCATCACTCTAATTCATCATCGAGAAGGTTCCTACCCAATCCCATCCATAATAAGACAAACACATGTCATCACCTAATTTATTATTCAACCTATGCTTCTCCCCACCATATAATGGTTCTCATAACATTTAATTATAATGGTATGAAGCATCCTCCATCAAAATTTTCCTACCAAATAACAATATCTACACTCTAATGACTTTCCTAGAGTGATTTACCAATTTACCTCACCCTATCATACAATCTAACATTATTTAAAAATTAACTCCCATTATAATTTATGAATCCCAATACAATCTGGATGCACACTTACCGTCCATAAATTAAACCAGAATACCCAAAATTTTTCTCAAAAGGCTTGACCAATTCATGAAACATACGATCATATCCAAAATGGTAAATCTGATGTTGTTTCCATCTCATCACATCAATTTACATATAAAACAACAAGATGAACCTCCTTTGGTTGACCTACCTTAAAATGATCGACTATGCCTATGAATGCGTCACTCGAAGCACCCAACCATAGTGACCTTACTCTCATTGTCATCCTATTATCTCCTGCACACACCCATCAAAATTCTTACCGAACTTATGATAAAATTACATAGTTAGATCCTAAATTTTCCAAATCCACCATCATAATCTAATCATGAGTACCAACATGTTTTGGATCTGTTCAGGCTTAAATTACTTGAAATTCATCCCAAACCTAATGCTAACAGTCAAACTCCATTTGGTACTACTCTTGATTCACCTATGGAATTTACCCAATTATTTAGTTGGATTTGGTCTCATAGATCACTAGCCTCCAAAAACCAAAATTATAATCTAACGATCAATCCCATTAGGATACCATGACCCCACCTACATAGGGGTTACATCACCCATGACAGAAATCACACTCCCACCATAAGAGTAACCTTTTCATCACTCTCTTTAGAAAAAAATCTCTACCAAAACATCCCTCGCTCCATCTATGGTTGGATGTGAGGAGTGGGAATGGATAAAAAATTCATGCTAGAGTGCTAACCTAAAACACCAAAATAACACTAATTCTCGAATCATGGAATACCACCCATGACATCTGCCCAAACCTCATTTAGTCCCAAATTCAACATTTGTGTATTTCTCATCCCGAGCCACAACCAATAGGTTCTTGGGTTTTCTAGGTCCATAAGAAATTCATGATGCCCTATCAACACTCAGAACACTCATGGACATCACTAAATTAAAAATAAAATAGTCCCACATGTGAACAAAGTACGCCACCTCAACCCTTTCAAGGGAAATGGGTGTATGCTTTCATGAAACCCAGTTGTAAACTCCAAATCATGACTTCATGAGTTTTACACCACTGAAAATAGGTTAAAGTATCTAACAACTTTTCATGCTCCTCAAGCATGCTAGTCCCATAATGTCAGGAGCTCCCTTGAAACTCCTATTAAAAATAGGGAACTTCAATTATGCTTTGGTTTATCCAAAAATCACCCACTATATGGGGATCATTCCTAAACCATAGGATCCCATCAATACTTTAAGGGATGTCAACATCATTCACATGATTAACAACCACTCAATTACATACTAAGAACAAAATCATATATCCAAACTCACATAGTATTTTTAAAATTCATTGAAAATGATGGGGATATGTAATCCATTAGTCCTACCCTTAGAATCCATCCTCAATATTGAAATCACAAGAAATCATGGTTCTTTCCTCAATAAAATCCAAGGAATATACCAATGTATATAACATAAACTCAATAAAACCACTGACATATAGATCTCAAGGAAAAAAATTACCCATTATTTCTATCCTTGAGGCACTTATGAACCAATGATAACTACCCTAATAGGTTAACATCACCCATAAATAGGCACCAACTCACTCAGAAACTTTATTCACATCATAAAGGGTCACTAAGTCTCCCTCATAGCCCCAGAAACATAGGTCAAGTCCATAAAAAGGTCCCATATCATGGGAAACACATTTTTCTTCTTATCTCACATTACCCAATAACTCACATTCCAAAAACATACTCTAGGGTCACATATATACCAAAATAATATTATTCCAAATCATCATCCCACTAAGCACCGATTCTCACTGAGAATTCACCTACGACGTTGCTTCCTTGAGAATCATGATCTCACCAATAAATGTATCTATATGTAATTGTTCCACCCATAACATTAATATCCAATGAATCCTAATACATGGTTCAATTAAGTAGAATTAAATTCCAAGATATATGGGAAAACACTAGATAGGTTGTTACTGACACTTTAAATAACCAAACCGGGACAACAACAACCTACAAGGGGTTTCCCACCAAGGAACAATGTGTCTTTATTGATATAATAGGGTCACTGCATGTCTCGTGCACCAAACTAAAGTACCATAATCATCAAACACCTCAACATGGATCCACATGACCTGCCATAATAAGGAAATAAATGTACATGTTATCCGAGTTGAGTAGAAGTCCACTAAGTAATTATATAGGAAAACATTGTATGAGTAGTTATTGACAATTTAAAAATTATATCCACTATCATTAGTGATATAAATCACACACTAGAAGGACCCTACATTTCATATGAATCCATTTTTTCTAAAAATGATACATGATATGCCTCTTTCTTCTATGATCCAAGATCCAAAAATACATAATAAATCATAAATCAAAAACACCATGCTCCTCACATGAGTTGAAATCATATATAAAAATGTAACATCACACACAAATAATATCAATCCAAATCCCCTAGTAACTTGGAATTCCACCATATCAGTTGTTCATGACACAGCAGTTTGATATCCATCATAGGATCAAACACATTTTGATATATCCTAGCTGTTATATCCCAAATTGTAAGAAAAAAAGAAATGTTATGATACCAATTTGTAAAGTCCCATCCCAAATCACTTGATGAGTAGTAACCAGATCAGTTTTCCAGACCACCCCAAGCATGCCTCCTCAAATTCCATATGTTGTCGACTATAAGATGAGGTTTAAGAAGGTATTGTAGGGAGTCTATACCCCTTGTATTAGAGTGTGTAATCATAAATAAATTTATAAGAATCATACACATCAGAGTACACTAGAAATATAAATAAACAAAACATGATATAATAATGGAATACATCCATAAAATAATACAAGTCCAATCATCCAATGGTCTGATCACATATATAATGGGGAAATAAAATAAAATAAAATAAAATAAAAACTAAAATGAAAGTGTGGAGAACCTACTATAATACTTGAGCCTTGCCTCACCCCATACTCAAAATCCCATATGAGTTTCTCTATCATGATCAATCAATCCTAGGCCTCATCCCAACCTATTACTATAACCAAGTGAGATTCTTCTTGGGTACCCAAGTATTATGGCCACTTAAGTAGGGTGTTAGTGTAATGAAGGATTCTAAATAGGATTTATAAAGGTTAAATGGTGAACCAATTCATGTGGAAACTAATAGGGAGCATGAATACTGGATCACTAAGCAAAACCTAATCATGAACAGAGGATTCAATGCCAAAAAGATAACAGTGGAAAAGTTTGTGCAGATGTGAGCCAAATTGATTTATCAATTTGAAGATAAAATCAGAGATGACCCCGATAAAAAGGTAACTGAACTTTCCTATAATTTATATAGGGAGGATGCTTACAATATGTTGAAGTTGGTCTTTAATGATTCTGTAGGGATTGATGCTCTTATTTGTATCTGATGGTTTCTCACTTTCTTCCAAAAAAGTGTGCTTTTTAATAAAAATGTTAATTTAGAGGAGGGGTGTAATGAACGTACCCAAATACCCTCTCAAATAGGTACCTGACCTGACCCTCCATCTATCCGAAGGGTGTTACCAAACCCCACAAGCTGGAGACTAGCACCTGAGCATCAAAAAACAATAAGAGGGAATAATTTCACCCAACTTGATGTGACAACAATATGGAATATATATACAAAATATAAATAAATAGTTGAGGATAAAAATATATTCCATAACAGATAAGGAACAATATAAGAGATACAACTGAAAAAGGTAGAAAATAATATCAAATTGACAATTCAAACTAAAAAGGACTATATAACCAAAAAACTACTCCAATATCTCCATATGATAATGTGGGAAAACTCCCCTATCTCACCACCAACTACCCAAAACCCATCATATAGAAAAACTCACTGCCTCACTATGGTTCCCTTCCATTCCATTCATAAAAATACATAACCAAGTCTACGCACCACTGAATGGGTACACAAGGTGTGAGCTAATAGGATTAGTAGGGTCCGACCCAGATGTTCCATATTAAGTCTCTAAACAATAATCCAAACATTATCAACTTCAAATAAAATAAGGCAAAATAATATTTTAATATTTTTTATATCAAAATCATGGAAAACCAATTTAATTTACCCATTTTACACATTAAAAAAGGTAAATTAAGTTTAAATAATTTCATATCCAAATAACATAGTAGATATATCATTTCAAAATAAATAATGCCTCACATATCATATCAAATTCATGGTAGTACAATAAAATAGTACAAACCAATAGAATAAGCACATGTAAGATCACACTGGTGATCACACTGGGTTAGGATAGATAGGAACCTCATACCTAACATAGAAAATTGAATATTTATCAAGAAACTAGACATATGAATTAAGTCTAAAGAGAATAGGAACACCCTAGAAAGTGAACCGCCCACCAGGTTTAACGAGTCCCTAGAACAACAGAACTATAGAACAGAGAAAAGACCCATAAGAAAACCCCCCAACAGTGGACAAGACCTATTACTATACCTTCCACCTAAGTACCCAAGGCTTCTCATTTTCTATATTTTCCAAAGAAATTAATCAAACCATTTTCATCATTTAATGATTTAAAAATCATTTCATAAAACCATTTCATAATACTGTGAAAAACCCTTTTCATTTACCAAAACCAGAGGAAAACTATATTTTATAAAATCCCAGTTCCATACACACAAAAAAATCAGTCATATCATTCTATTTCATTTAATAAAATAATTTATTAAAAATAGAAGCAATACATTTCACCAACATAGGCTAGATATGAAACCCTCTACCTCAAAACTCAGGTCACACATGCCTGCAATGAGATCCACCAATAAGAAAAACACAATAATGAAAACGAAGGCCCTAAAATCAATCTACACATCTTATAATTGATCCAATTCAACAAAAGGGTCGATATAAAAGAGGAAAAAAACACATACCTCAAGAACGCACACCCATCACACCACAACCAACAAGGATTGGACCCCAAAACAAGATCGAACAATGGATATTTAAGGAAATAAGAGTAAACATTACCACAGATCAATAAATCCAATAGTACAATGAAATGGTGTTACTAAGATCAAAGGAAACAAAGAATCATAAATGATTACTCACCCAGATAGATACAACCCAACCAAAATAGTTATCAATCACAAAATTAATCAATTTAGATCAAATAGAGATTCCCAAAATCACCATAGAAGGGTTCTAGGTCTTGTTCAAGGAGGGATACCAAATAATGAATGAAAAATCACCCGATGTAGCAACCTAAAATCTGACCTCTCTATAGTTACATGACGTAAAACCCCTTTAAAATCCTTGTAATCTATGGGGATCAACATACAATAAAAAACACATCACATTTTTATTAAAACCCTATCTTTTAACTTTCTATGTCATGTAATCATTACATGAAATGTACTCCTTTCACGTTGTATAAAAATTTCATGACTTTTTTCTGGAGACAAAGTGCACATCTCATAACTCCTTTAGATGCCATGTAATCTCCAACACATAGTAAAGAACCCATATTCTTACACAAAAAACCACAAACCAACTTGAATGTTCTATTAAATTGGGGAGAACCCCAAAAATCAATTACACATTTATACCTGGACTCCATTAATTAAAACAAACATACATCCCTAAACATTAGGTCATTTTGCTCAGAAAATTTTCTCCATCCCGGGGAGTCACAAAACACACCCAATTAAAGAGAAAAACTAGAAAATAGAAGGGAAAATACCTGAAATCTGGTAACAAGGTGTTAAAAACTCCCCACCATATGAATTTCTATCCCCAAGAAGTCATGTAGAAGAATAAATCCTGGTAAAGAGGTGATGAAACTACCCCCTAATCAACAAATCATAGTCCCAAGTCTCATGAGAACCTGATCTGTGTTTCCATAACACTCTAACCAATGAAATAAAATTCCCATATAAGATTTTAAGTTGAGAGTCAACAATCTTAATTGATTTGTCAACAACAGAAACATCTAGATCTAACTCAATCTTCTCCATACTCAGAACATGAGAGAGATCAGGATGGTATTTCCTAAGCCAAGATATGTGTAAAATATCATAAATTTATTTAAATTGTACTGAAAATTCCAATTGATAAGAAATCTTCCAAATCCACTCAATGACCTCAAATGGTCCAACATATCTCAAACTCAACTTTCCCTATTTTCCTAGACGATGGTGACCCAATCAAGGAGAAATAGTTATGAAAACACGGTCACCTATAGAAAAATCCAAAGGAAGACGTTGTTTATTTGTATAATACTTTTTACAACTCTTTTCTATAACCAACTGCCAACATATATTTTGAATCCTTATAGAAATATCCTAAACCAAACTCGGTCCCACCAAAGAAGCTTCTCCCACATCTTCCCAACAAAGGGGTGGTTTGAATGGGTGACCATAAAAATCCTAGAAAGGAACCATTATGATTGAAAACTGATAACTATTGTTATAATAAAACTCAACTAGTCTTAGATGGATGTACCAAGATCCACCAAAATCAAATATAGAGTCACAAAGCATATCCTCTAGAATATTAATAAAACACTATGTCTAACCATCTATCTATGGATGATAAGTTGTATTCAATATGACCTTAGTCCCCATCACCTCATGGATACTCCTCTAGAACCTCTAAGTAAACCTTCGATCTTTATCCAAAATAATGACAGAAGGAACCTTAGAAACCTCATAATTTCTTACACAGATAACTTACCTAGATCTTAAAATTTATTGGTATCCTTGATCGGAATGAAATGAGATGACTTTATCAAATGATCATTCAAGACCCATATAGAATTCCTCCCTTGGGGAGTCTATGGTAATCCAAAAAAAATCCATCGATAAATCATCCCATTTCTAAACTGACACTGGAAGATACTAGAGAAAACCAGAAGGTTTCAGATGCTCTGCATTAATCTATTGGAAAGTGTAATAATGAGACACAAAATAATCAATGTCACACTTTATACCTGACCACCAAAATCATCGTATCACATCATAACACATATTTTTAGTTCCTAGATGAATTACCCACAAGGAAATATAACAATAAAAAAAACTGAACTCCTCACCAATGATGGGATAAAAAACCGATCCCCAAAAATGAGAATACCATCTGAAGAGAGATACCAACCAGAAATGGTCTCCCCACTATATAAAATTTCTCTAATTCTTCTGAACTCATCATCCTTATGATTATTATGTAGAATATACTCAAGAAGATATGATGATAACTAAACAATAGCCAAAAATATGCCTGAAAGATCCTCCTGAGCATCCAGATGTAACTAAGAAAAAATCCCCATAAGGTTCCACTCTTCCTTTGATTCCAAAAAATCTTGTGATGGTACTTTCCTTATAAGAGAATTCCTAACAACATTCCCCTTCCCCAAGGTGTACGCAATATTAAAGTCAAACATTTAAAGGTATTCCATCTGCCGTATCTATCTAATATTTAAGTACTTATGAGAAAAGATATAGCTCAAACTCTTATGGACAAAAATGACTGTGAACCTTTCCCTAAAAATATAATACTGCCAAAACTTAAGTGAATGCATAACTATGACAATATCTAAATCATGAGTGGAGTAATTATTCTCACTCATTCGAAGAAGATGAGATCTAAAAGACACCACATAATTATCCTTCATGGGAACACAACCGAAACCAACACTATAAGTATCATAGAAAACTACATACCCCTTATCAGGCTCAGGTAATCTCAGAATAAAAGATGATGTCAGTAGTCTTTTTAGATCATTAAAAGAATCTTGAAACTTTGTATCCCATGTGAATTTCACCCCTTTCCTAGTAAGAGCAGTCAAAGGTGATGCTAAATTTGATAAATCCTTGAAAACCCATTGATAATATCCAACAAGACCATGGAATATCTGAATCTCAAAGTAATTCCTTGGATCTTCATATGAAAAAATATCCTTTACCTTCTTAGGATAAAATGATAATCCATGCTCACAAATCATGTTCCATAAGAAATTCACTTCTTGAATACATAAATTTCATTTTAAAATATTTCCATAAAATGGTGACTCTTCATGATTTCTAAAACCAAACTCAGATGGTGATTATGCTCATGCTCAGATCTCAAGTAAACCAAAATATCATCCTCAAACACTAGCACAAAAGTGTTGAGATATTGATGAAATATCTGATTCATCAAATCCATAAAAACTTTAGGAGTGTTAGTCAAAACAAAAAACATCACAATATTTTCATAATGGCCATACCTGATTCTAAAATCCATCTTAGGTATATCACACTTCCAAACTCTGAGCTGATGATAACCCAACTAAAGATCAATCTTTGAAAACCACTTTACCCCCTTTAACTGATCAAAGAAATCATCCACATGAGGAAAATGATACTTTCTATTAATAATTACTTGGTTTAACTTTTGATAGTCCACACACAATCAGAGTGAACCATATTCCTTCTTAAAAAAGAGCACTGGGGCTACCCAAGGTGAAACACTTGGGAAAACAAAACCCTTCGCCACCAGATTGTCCAACTGAATCTTGAGATCTTTCATCTCTTTTGGTGTCAGTAGATAATAAGGTATCAAAATCAGATACATACCTAGAACCAGGTAAATTTTAAAATCTACATACCTCTCTAGAGGAAGCCTAAATAATTCATTAGGTAAAATTTTAGGGAAATCCATAACAACGGTGGAAATATCAATAATAGAGGAAACATCATCAGGAACAACTACTACAATAGATAACAAACACCTAATATTTGGGTGGGAAGGTCCTTCATGACCATAATTCATATCCCAATCTCCCTAAAAGACCCATTAGATCCAATAATCCACAATAAACAATACAAAATGATGATAAAAATCAAACTCAGCATGGTGAGAAGCAAGAAAATCCTTCCCACTGAGGACATCAAATAGATCTAGATTGAGAATGAGAAAATCTAGAACTAACTCTGCATCAGCTATCAATAGTGCACAAGAATGACACTGAAACCATTGCTCTTTCTTCCTCTGAATAGGTTTCACTAATCCATAAAAAAGGACATGAGATCCGTTAGAAGGTTAAGCATATAAAAAAATACCAAGATATAAAAGAGTGAGAAACATTAGTATCAAATAATGAAATCACTAGTGAGGATGAAATAAGGATGGTAACTCTCACTATCACTAAACCCACATCTACCTATGCTAGAAACCCATCCACTGTGTGAAGGTTATTCACTCCTAAGGCATGTGTTTAGAGACCTATAGTATTTGAAGCATCTGACAGCGCCGTAGTAGCCTTTGGAGATGACAATCCTTGACATTATCAAGGTGTAGACATAGCCTGATAGAAATGTTATAGATGACCATAAAATCCAAAAATATTACACTTATTTATAGGTGAATGACAAGAACATCGTGTATTTCAAACCTTTCCACATTGATAGCAAGTCAGAGGCACACCACAATCTATAAATGGAGGTACTGAAGAGGCCTGTTGTCGAGAACCACCTCCACCTATCATGAGATGATCTGGCTGCTTTATATTCTTCCCTATCAAGACACTGAAGCTACCACTAGGTGGAAGAGAAGAGACAGAATATCCAACCTTGCCTATCATATCAATTTTAGCCATCATATCCCCATCCACTGTCTCCACATAGGTCTAAAGATCTAGGATAAATACATGGGATATAATATCTGGTCGAAAACCCTGTAGGTACTTCTAAGCTTTCAACTAGTCATTCTTCCCTAAATATAGGAAAAAATGAACTAGTTTAGAAAACCAATCGGTATCCACCAATATCGAATTCTCATCCTACAAAAAATAGAGGTACTCCAGATACTTCTCCATCATTAGTGACTCTAGATAAAACTGCTAGAAAAAGAGAGTATTGAAACCCTCCCAGTACAAGTCTACACGCCTATCTACCTACACCATGGAATCCCACCAATTATTTCTAGGAACCTCAATTATGAACACTACGTACTTTACCTTGATACTCTCAAGTGTATCTAGGAATTCAAAGACATGATATATATTGTTAGGCCAGTCCTTTGCCTCTTGAGGTTCATTCATACCTTTAAAATATGGTGTATTCTCACTAAGAGCTACCATGATTGATATATTTCTTCTACATCTCCTGGATATACCTCAAAAACATCATTATGAACTTATGAAACATTCTGGTCAATTGCAAAAACTTTATTCATGATAGACTCGATGAAGTTATGATCCATCAGAGGATTATTTTGAGGAGCATCAGCTAAACCCTCTTGAAGAACTCAAAAAACATGTCTCAGAGGCATACTACTACACATTAAAACAAAATAAATGATAGAAAATAGAAAAATCTCAATTCAAACAAGAAATAACATAAGAAAAACTATGATTAACATCAAAAACTCAAAATAGGAGACACACATCCCAACATCCCATGCTAACTTGAGTCTCATCATAGAAAGAGATATCCAGGAACTCACTAAAATATACCTCTAAAGTCCCAAAAATCCTATATCCAGTATACCAAATGACCCAAGATAAGGAATCTTAAGGAAAAACCACCTTTGATACCAAAATATTTTGAATCGACCCAAATACTCTCAAAAAATGGTACCCAACCCGACCCACCACATACCTAAAGGGTGTTTTCGATCCCTATGGGTTGGAGACTAGCACCCAAGCATCAAACAACATCTAGAGGGAATTATTTAACCCAAAATAAAGTGATATAAACATGGAATATATATATGAAATATAAAGAAACAATGGAAGATACAAATATATTCCATAACAGATAAGGAAAAATAGAAGTGAGACAACTAAAAAAGGTATAAAAAAATCTCTAAGTGACAAGTCAAACTACAAAGGACTAAAAAACAAAAAAAAACTTAAATAGTTCCATGTGATAACATGGGAAAAATTACCCCAACTCCCCACCATCTGTCCAAAACTCAGCTGACAGAAAACCTCACCACCTCACAATGGTGCCCTGCCTTTCTCTACATTGAAAATCATAACTAGGTATATGAACTACTGAAGGGGTACACAAGCTGTGATCTAACAAGATCAGTAGGGTCCCACCTAGGTGTTCCATATCAAGTCTTTGAACAATAATCCAAGCATGCTCAACTTTAAATTAAACAAGTCATGATAATAATTTAACAGTTTGTTTATCAAAATCATATAAAACCAATTTATTTTTCCCCTTTTCTACACTTCCAAATAAAATAGGTAAATTAGTTTCAAATCATTTCATATCCATATATCACAATATATATATCATTTCAAAACAAATCATGCCTCACATATAATATCAAATCCATGGTAATACAATAAAATAGTACAAGACAAAAGTAGAATCACATGTAACATAATACTAGGGATCACATTAAGTCAGGATAGTTAGGAAACTCATTCTTGAAATAGAAAATTGCATACAAATCAAACCACTAGACATATGTATCGAGTCTATAGAGTAGAGTAACACCCCAACAAGTGAACCCCCAAACATATCTAACAAGTCCCTAGAACAACAGGCCTAAGGATCAGAGGGAAACTCCATTAGCAAACCCCCTAACAGTGGATGATACCTATTACTATACCTTACACCTAAGTACTGAAGGATTACCATGTTCTCTATTTTTAAAACTAGTTCATTACACCATTTTTATCATTTCATTATTTGTATGCCATTTCATAAAACGATTTCACAATGGTTTGAAAAAACCCTTTTCATTTATAAAAACTAGGGGAAAACCATCTTTTATAAAACCTAGTTCTACACACAGAAAAAAAATTAGTAATATCATACCATTTCTTTTAATAAAACAATTTATTAAAAATAGGATCAATGAAGTTCACCAATACTAGTTAGAGACGGAACCACCTACCTCAAAACTCTGATCGCACGCACCCTCAATGGGATCCACCAATAAAAGAACACAATAATGACAACGGAGGATCTAAAATCAATTTACACATATTAGAATTGATCCAATTTTAAAAAAGGGTTGGTGGAGGGGTTGGTGGAGTAGAGGAAACAACACATAACTTAATAAAAAATACTCACCACCCCAAAAACAATAAGGATTTTCCTCTGGAATAAGATCACACAATGGATCTATAAGGAAAAAAGAGGAAACATCCCCACGGATCAACAAATCCAATAACACAATGCAATGGTGTTACCAAAATCAAAGGTAATAGAGAATCAGAAAGGACTAACCACATAGAGAGATACAACCCAAACGAAATGGTGATCAATCAATGAAAAAATAAATCCAGATCGAACAAAGACTCTCAAAATTGCTGGAGAACGGGTCTAGGTTGATATTAAGGAGGGCTGCGAAAGAAAGAATGAAAAATAAGTTGATGTAGAAGCCTAAAATACAACTCCCAATAGTTACATGATGTATAAAACTTTTACATTTTAGGTAATCCATGAGGCTCACATACTCTGAAAAACCCATCACCTTTTTATTAAAAACCAATATTTTAACATTACATGTAATGTAATATTTACATAAAGTGTACTCCATTCACGCTATGTACACATTTCATGAATTGTGTCTAGAGACCAAGTACACATCATGTAAGTCCTTTACACTCTATGTAATCTTCCAATTCACAACAGAAAACCTACATTCTTACACAAAAACCCAAACCAGCTCATGCATTCTTTGAACTCGGGGATAACCCTATAAATCAATTGCATATTTATACCTAGACTACATTAATTCAAAAAAGTATACATCAATAAAATATAGGTAATTTTTTATGAAAAAAATGTTACCCATCCTCAGGATTCCTAAGACAAACCCAATTAAAGAGGAAAACTAGATATAATAAGGGAAAAAACCTAAAAGTGGGTAATAGGATGTTACAATGAGTATAAAAATCAATAGGACACCACTAATTAATTATTTTATATATTAGAAATGAAATGATATGTTCATGTTACATTATTATATGGAATTAAATACACTCTAGAAAAATAAATAAAATAACCCATCATTGATCCTTTGGTTCATAACCCTAATCAACCATACTTACTTTATCCAATATCAGGGTGTATCTGACTATGTCACGATAACTATTACAACCCAATAACAAGTTAGATACAAATCTACGGAAACCCCAAACATATCCTCATGACTCCAAGGATCTATCCCATGACAGTCCAAACATTTGGGTTTTAAATCCACGGTAGATCCAACATTGAGCTCAAAGTCCATGGAAGCTCTAACCACTTACCCATGACTTTAGGGTCCCATCCAATGGTAATCTAAACATTTAGGCTCCAAATCCATTACAGACCCAACATCGATATCTAAGTACATGGCAGTTCTAACTGTATCCTCATGACTCTAGTGTCCCATCCCATGATAGTATAAACATTAGATCTCCAAATCTTCAACATCTCAAATAGTATCCATCTATAAATTCATGGAATCCAATCCATAAATTTGGTCTTCTACAAGGGTATATAAAAAGTTAATCATAAATAAAATTAAGGATAAGGTTTTCTAAACACTCTAACATTCCATCACTATCCATAACCCACAACACCCGCTTTGGGTTAACTCATCATTAGGAAACCCACCATAGACCCCTAGGTCAACCCATACATGAAGGCACCCCATAAGGGTTCTCAATACCATAACAAGTTAATCAGATCTTAGTCTATCTCTAGAAGGGAATCACACTCCCAAGAGATGGCACAAGTCCCATCCCAGAACCGAAAATACAACTAGGTCAATCTACTCACCCAACCAAGTCCATACAATATATAATCTCTCTTCCTATGCTAGACATATATCAAGGGGAAGGGTAACTCGTATCCTATACAATCCATCAGGTGCAAAGTCTCTATGATTTCATAAATATTATCCTACATCCTCTAAGGAAAAATTATATTGATGGAACCTAAGAAAGGTCCATTGAGTCCCTTTGATCTTAATCCCTTTGACCAACATCCCTTAAGGGGACTCAATTACATGATGCACTACTGGTCTAAACCTCATCTATCAATGGAAGAGGCATAAAGCTAGCTCCACTAAGCCCATGGTGGCCCAAGAATTTTATTGATTTTATTTATTAGGTTCTCAAGTAAACTTAACAATTTAATTTAACTTAACTATTTAAATTAAATTAAAGAATTTAATTAATAATTTTGGATATCACCTTAGTGGAGATCCCAAAAAAAATGCACATAACATCATACAATAATCTATAGTCCAATTAAAAAAACCACATATACTTTTAAGAATATTTCCAATTTATTTTTTAATCTAAAAACTCCTTCCAAGGCTCACCCTAGCTCATCTGAGGTCATCCCAACACCATAGGTCATTGAAAAAATCTTGGGTATCAAAATCATGCCGAAAAACCATACAAAATTTAATTAAAACCAATTTTAATTAATTAATAGTTAATTTTAATTTTTTCATAATCATTAAAAACTAACTAAGTGCTCAACAACCACCAATTCTTCAATTAACCAGGTGTCATCCATCCCTGAAACTTCCTGAAACCTATATAGAGACCACACCAAAACACATGATTCCATTACAACAAAATATTTAATTTAGTTTTAAATAAAAACCATAAATAAATTCACCATAAAATGTACCTTGGCTGGATCAATGAACAAAATCACCCAAACATTGTTTCAGGATGTCTCCTCACTAGGTAAAAAAAAATCCCCATGAGAATCAGCTGATTCCACCATGATTTGGTGAAGTTAGAAAAAAATCCATAAACCTAGAAACTGAAATCAAATATTAATTAATAATAACGAAGAAAGATGCCAATGGTGATAGAGACGTATCTTATATATTTGGAAAATTCCACTAAAACAACCCCCTTGAATAGGATTGAAGTAAATAAGAAGGGGGAAACCCCTAAAATATGTGATAGAAAGGAAGGGTTAGAAGGGGGATATCCACCTTAAAAGTTAAAGGGGTGAAATAGTCACCACAATAAGAAATTTTATTAATAGAAGAAAATGAAATATATGGGAAGAAGTAAGGAGAGAAATCATAGGGGCCTGTAAAAGTAGAGGCCAAGAGAATCCCCAATAAAAATGTCCATACCACTAGAAAGAAGGAAAACAATGATATCAAAATACATGATATGAATCTAATTATAATACTTGGATTATATAAAATAATCCATATAGTTTCCTTCGAACCACATGTAAAGAAGATCAATCCCATCGATGATGAGAGGATTGCATTTTAAGATCAGGTAATTGATGTTCCATAGAGTTGAATTGAGCCCTTTAAGGGATCCCTAAATGATATTTGAGTCCATTTTTAACTGCATTCAATGAAATATTATTGGAGAGACATAAATCAGGGCCATTAAAAATGGCCTTATCTTTCATTGTGAGGGAGCCACTATTTCCATAGAAATCACTGAATGGAAGGATAACCAAACTAGTGGAATCACACACCACACCTCCTCCCCACATCTCCCCATGACCACAAGAAACATCAACATTAAGTTTGAGTTCACCTGGTGGGGGAGTCCAGTAAACCCAGTGACCCAAAAACGGGGTCCAGAGAACAAAATTGGAAGAATTCATAGCCATTCAACATATTAGGGAAGGATCCTCTTGGAAATGTTTTATGAGGTGCACCAGATCCACCCCAAGACATTTGGTCCTTACCACCAATGAAATAAAAGATGGAAGGGTTCCAATATAAAGAGAATTATTTTTTACATACCATAAACACCACCAGCTAGCTATAAGGATGAGATAACGAGCTATCTTCTCTTGGTTTTTTCTTCCCACTCCACTAAACTAGTATTAAAGGAACTCATCGAATGTCTCAACCTATGTAGATAATTACGTTAAGTCTCTAAAGGCTATCCACACCTTATTTTCCCAACCACATTGAAAAAATAAATATTTTATGGATTCCTATTTAGGATCTGTATAACACCAGCACTTGGAAACTATGGGGTCAAAATTCTCCTTGACTTCCACATTGTAGGGTAACACATGATTTGGAATTATCCAGATCATAAAGTTTAATTTTATCAGGAAAAATCTTCCACAAAGTGTACCTCCCCACACATCATTATATTGAGCTGATAGAATGGTATTTTTTGTAATTTGTAGCAGAGAAGATACCCAAAGTTGATCCTATTAAGGAACACTCATCCAATACCTCATCAATATTTATATTGTTAAATAACTTCTTTTTAGTAGGGTTTAATACTACGTGAATGAAAGAGGGGTAAAGGCTAGCCTTCTTAAAGGATAAGTTTGGTGCGGGGCACCTCGGATATCCCAAAATCTCACCAACCCAATTTTATTCCCAAAAATTAATATCCCTAAACCCAATTATCCAATGATAAAGCTGCTAGATCATTGGAATATCACTTTGGATGTAATTCCATAAAGAGAAGTAAGGAATCCTGGATGATATCTAAGAGTTACCATATTTCCATATAATAAAACTACTCTAGTGAGTCTGCACTTCAATAACCCCCAATCCAATTTTCCTTGAAAGAAAAAAATCATCCCCATTACATTACTCACGTTGATGCCTCTATTATCCCTTGGTCTAGCATGCCTTTTTTAGAAGGCCCAGTGGAATCTCTCTTCACCTTGGGTGTCCCAAATAAAATCTAATAAGCTATTATAAATATATTTGAGAATAGTATTAGTCACCTTGAGAATATATAGGATATTCATGTGAATAGAGGTTAGAACATAGTTAATTATAGTGATCCTCCCACCAAATAAAAGAAACCTATTTTTCCAATTTGTGATTCGGTTGGTGATTTTTTAAAACACTCCATCAAAGTACCTGATACAGATTCTCCCAGAGGATAGAGGTTCACCCAGGTAGATCATGGTAAATTTATCCCTATGGAAACCAATCAAGGATTCAATTATTTGTCTTTGCCTATATGGGCATGATGAAGGAAAAAACACATAGCTTTTATCCCAGTTATTAATTTGACCACTCCATTTTGAATATTCTTCCATGATGTTATGAAATTACTTAATAGAAGAGTGGGGACCGTTTATAAAGAATACCATGTCATAAAAAATAGAAGGTCTAAAAATTCATTAAAGTGAGATCTACATTATAAGAGATGGATAATGCCAAGCTGCATTTTAGAGGCAATGAACCTACTAATAGAATTTTGGACCATGATGAATTTATTAAGATACATTTTATCTCCTTGTCTTAGACCCCTAATTGATTTTAGAAAGCCACATTTTCTTCCCATGAAAATAATACTGAACTAGGGTGAGCTGTAACAATGAAAGAGAAAGTCCATCACCCATTTTTAGAAACACATCTTCTTCATTACCTAGAGAATAAAGTTCCACACTAGCCAATCATATGCTTTTTCCATATCAATTTTAATAATAATATTAGATCCCCTCATCTTCCTATTAATGTCTACAAACATCTCTTGAGCGATACCCATGGATCCTTGAATGGAACAACCTTTGATAAAACTATATTGTCTATAGAAACCCATTTATTGATATAGAGGGACAATATCCATTGATTATGGAGGATAAAACTTTTTATAGGAAGTTGAACATGCTAATCGGATTGAATTGCTTGATGAAATAGGGGTATTTCACTTTGGTAATTAAAACCATAGCTATGGAACACGCAACACGAGGTAGAGAACCCCCATAGAATAAGTCTTGAATGAATTCCACAAGATCAACCTTGATGGTATCACATGAGTTGACATAGAATGAACCTAAGAATCCATCCAACCTTGGATAAATTTATTGATTCAGAGAATTAAAAATTTCCCACACCTCTCACTCCTATGGGATATTCTCTAATATAACATTGTCAAGTGGTGAAAAAACACATGGGATGGAGTTGAAAATGTCATCTTGAACTCTAGGATAGACATTCTGCATACAACAATTAGGATTATAGATAAGATAATTAAAATGAGAAATAACCATACCACTAATCACCTCCTGGTCACTTGTGAATAAGACATCTTCAATCCAGATATTCATAACACTCTATCAATTTTTTTCTTTAAAGCATGCGTGGAAGAAATCAGTATTGTGGTCTCCTTATCTAATCCAAGTGAATCCGGATCTTTCACATAGGCTCGTCTCATGCTCAAGAAACATATCATAAAATTGTTTCTTTTTGAGGTAAAGGGAGGAAAATAATTTTTCATCCCATTTATCTTCTAGATAGGATTAAATGAGATTAATTTTAGCTTTTATGGTATCTAGGTTTGTTTCGGATCGGTTCAAAATGCCCAACGGTTCTGTATCCGATGATACGTGGACCTACTTTCCAAAGGTAGGCGTTAACTGGGAGATTTGGCCAGCGACACTTAAGACCTCACATTGGTCGAGAGGATGGGAATTTGGGCTCATTGCACCCTTTTTGGGGGAATTATTTCATGTTCAAGGACTCTCTTATAGATTTAAGACGTATTCATATTTTTGCGAATATTTGGTTTATACCCAAGCATAGTATCCACGGATTACTCTTGGTTGGAAATGGTCAGCTGGACGCAGGGGTTTAGAATCATTTATGCTCGAGGTTTACCATCCCTCATTGGATTAATGACCCCGAGGAGTCTGGAATAATTGAGGCGGCACTAGGAGTGGCGCGGTGAATCGACATGAAGATAGTCGGATCAACTGGTCCTTGGGCTTGAACTTGAGGGAGGATTTATAGCATCCCGCCTTTTTATCACATAAACTTTCATTACATTTTACAAAACTGAGGATCTTTAAGGTTTAGTGTCTTGGAAACCAGGAACTTAAAACATGAAACAAAAAAAAACATTCTTCATAAACACTTGAAAGGCTTCTCCTTATGTTCATACTAGGTTCATTACTGCATCTCAGAACCTGGGGACATACATCAAAGTAAAGGGTGAGCAAAAGGCCCAGTAAGGAAAACAAGAGAAACATTTTACATGTGAACTGGAGATACTTCAATAAGGTCATGAAAAGAACATTAAGGCATGAGAAAGAAATCATGAGATATATCAAAATAAAAGTAACATTTTTCATAACATGAAAATGTGGCTACATAATTTAACATAGACAATCATGAACATATCACCAAGGTCCATCCCCAAGGTGTCATTTGAAAATTACCAAGGTTATTCACTAAGGTATCGTGAAAATTGTAATCTCTAGTGGTTACATCATTACCCAATGCATTGGAGCGCTATCAGGGTGCACCATTAAATTTGATTTTATTATCATGTGAGCCACATATATCATCATCAAACATTTCATAAATAACCCATATATCATAAAATAAATGGGTTTCATTTCATAATCATAATGTTTTAAAAACTGCTTTAAAGACATGATCTTTACGTCACTTTAAACCCACGGAAGGGGAGAGCGGGTTTCATGTATGTAAATCCCGGAATTTAAAATAGAACATTTTTGTATATATGTGAATAAACCTGTAGAAATAAGAGCTTTTAGTATTCACTTAATAACATGAAGTAATTTTGAGAAAAAGAGAGAGGCATTTTGAGACGAAAATTCAGCAGCACAATGGCTACGTTACAGGGTTTTAGAAAACGTTGAAAAGAGAGGGGAAATGGGTCAAAAAATCATAAATGATCCATAAAACATTAGAGGGACAGAATATAATGGATTTAAGAACATGGTAATGAAATTTGAAAATATACCATATGAAATGAAGAACATGAAAGGATGAAAAAAAAATATTTCTCTTGTGAGAATTCGGCAGCCTAATGGCGTCACTTAAACTTCAACAAAATTGAATTGACAAGGTCAAATAGGGTCTCTCATCATATGAACATAAGAGTCCAGTATGATAGATATAGAGATCATACCCCAACATAATATAAAGGAACTTGAAAGAATTGACATGAAAGTAGAACTTCAAAATGAGAATGGTGAAGAACCACTTAAAAAATTCGGCAGCCTAACGGCGCCACTTAAAACATCAAAATACTGAATTGAAGATATCAAATGGGGTCTCTCATCATATGATCATAAAATATCAGTATGATAAATTTAGAGATCATACCCCAACATAATAAAAAGGAACTTGAAAGACTTGACATGAAAGTAGAACTTTGAAAAAGAGAAGGGTGAATGAATCCCTTAAAAATTCGGCAGCCTAACGGCGCCACTTAAAACTTCATAAAACGAAATAATGAGAGTAAGAGGGGATATCTCATTATATGAACATAAAAAGGGAAGTAAGAGGATTATAAAATAACATCCTCCAACATAAGAACATGGAGCATAAAAGGAATGACATAAAAGAGATCACTTGAAAAGAAAGAGAGGGGTCAGATCCCTTACCATAAAATGTAACTCTTAAACCTCAAAGGATGGGACCTTGAGGGCTTGGGGGAACCTTGGGAGGACTTTTTGGGAGGTAATGAGACCAGAACGTCATTGGGGATGAGTGGGGAGTCGAATGTATGAGAGGAGGGCTTGGTATTTATAGGCAAAGTGAGGGGACAAGGCATTAATGGCCAAGGGACACCTCAAAAGTGGTTTTCTCAAAAGCATGGGCCCTCCCATGGTACTTCCCATAAAGTTAGGCCACATGGGGACCCCCACACAATAATTCATCACCCTTGGCCAGCCAACCCTTAAAAAAAATCTCATGACATCATCATGACACAGTTATGATGTCATTAAACATACCGAAACCCTAAAACTGTATTTTCACTATTCACTGAAAATTCAACTTTCTCAGAAAGATCCCAAAATTTCACCTTAATCAAATATCAATTCTCTGATTTCAAAAATGAACTCCATTTTATACAAATAATTTTCTAAATATTTTTAATTTATTTTTTAAATAAATACACTATTCACTGAAAATTCATTTTTTCAGAAAAAACCACAAAATTTACCATAACATAATATCGGTGCTCTGAGTTCAAAAATGAAATCCATTTTATAAAAATAATTTTCTAAATATTTTTAATTTAATTTTTAATTAAAAAACACTATTCACCCGTAAAAAACTAATACTTGAATAATAATTTATGAAACCGTTATTTAACCATTTTATTGAATCACATTACTTAATCAAGGTGCCTAGATTATTTTAAAACTTTCTTTAAGTGAGATTACTAATCCATTTGGTCATATTACTAATCCTAATCATAAAATCACTATTCATAATTTACTATTCATCAAAAATCAAGTTGATCTTATTAGACTCCAAATTTTGTACTGAACATAATTATAGAAGACCATTTTTTAAAAATCATTACACATTTTTAATTATTTAAGGTTTACAGAAACATTTTTAAAATATCCTTTTTCTAAAATTCATCAAAAATATGCATACTATATTTATCCAGTCATTTGAAAATTCATAAACTTCATCATAAGAAGAAATCCCAATTTTTATTTAAAACAAAGGATTACACAAGGCAGTTACGGTCTCCTTACATAGCCCCTTATCACACCAGCATAGGACCTAAGTGTAAGGTGTGCTAAGGTGAGAGAGTCCAAGGGAGGCTCAGCCAACATTGCTCGAGTAGTAATTTCTATCAGTTTGAACTTCTCGCGAAGGCGATTCTGTTCTAGCTTCACATGATGAAGTTCGGCTTGGGTTTGGTCCAGAGCAAAGCCCAATGGTGATTCCTCCTTCCCAAGTTCTGTTAGATGAGCTTCGATCGGTCCAAGACTACTAGGTGAGGCCATCGAATCTTCTTTCTATAATAATTAACCAAGATTACTTGTATTTAGAGACAATAATCAAAACATTTTGTTCACAGCAGTCATATTGACCGATGGTCATATAACAGTCAGAACCCAATGGTCTCATTTTAATTATAATCATGTTTATCAAATAAAACATTTTTGTTGAGTATAAAAATAAAATAAAATAACACATGAAATTAGGAAACAAGATTTATTCAAAATTTTGGGTCGTTACAATCTCCCCCCCTTAAGAAATTGCGTCCTCGCAATTTTAAAAATTGGGTTTTGAAATTTCATTGAAAGTCCCACATCGGAAAAAGAGTCTGTGACACCATTACTTTAAAAGAAAGAAAAAGAAGTACAAAGGCCACCCGAGTTTACTCATACTAGGATTCCATGTAGGAAACATGGACATGGAGGATAAATCAAAGGGTCATGTCCTAAAGGAGAGTGATAGAAAACACGATTAGGAGGAAGTTAACCACAAGAAAATCCCAAAATTATGATGTGTGCAAGCGGTCTTTGATTACCTAGTAAGAAACGTAAACCAAAAACGTTTTTGTTTTACGTTCCTTTTCATAACTTTGAGGAATTCATTTACAACATAGAACAAAAACATAAGGAAATATATCAACCTTCATGTAGAGTTTCATCCTTTAATAAGTTTCTACCCAAAACTAATCTTTTCTCTAAACTATGATCATTCAAAACTACTTGGTCTCATAAAAACACAAGAATCATCTTCTAGAGAATCACATAATCCACAAAAGATTAACTATATATTTCTTTCATCTTTAAACATTATCCCAAAAACAGAAAGGGTAAGGTAAAACAACTCTTCAAAAAGAAAGAATCCCATAGGAATGGAAACTACTTTTAAATCTTCAAAGTTCCATGGTACTACCCAAACTTCATCATAGTCCATTCCATAAATAACGGTCCTTAAAATTCCTAAAAATAAACATAACTAAGATTAAAACCCAAATACAAGAAGGATTTGATAACATAGTCTTCCAAAATAAACATCATTGTTCATCTCCAAACAACATCAACCACTCCTAACATCTTATAACAAAAGTATCTAACCTAAACATATTTAACCCAAGATAGGTTAATCATTCCCATAAATAACCTAAATTACTATAAGTCCACCTTAAATTCATCGATTCTTCAAATATAAGTCAACCTTACTCCTCAATGAAAATACCATTGTAATCTATTTACCTCGATCATATAGGGTCCCCAAAATAGTGAACGTCTTCCAAAATAAAAATCATATTTTAATCCCCTAATCATCTCTGTCATATTAATAAGGCAATCGTAGAATTTCCTATCACATTGGTTGTTGAGACATGTTCTTCCATTTCCCGCCATTAACTAAGAAAAGAAACTATAATTAGGGGCTTAAATACTTATCCAATAATCATGAAAAAAAACTTAAAGCATATAAGGATAACTTGTAGTTGAAAAGTATACCCTAACTTGTGATCCCCTAGGTTCCCATCTAGGTTATCCATGATCATATATTCTTATGTGAATCTTTATTTTATTTTTTCTTTGTTTCTTTAAAAATGGTTCATACTAAGCTTATGAATTTACCAAAGCATATCCCCCGGGAGTGTCGTAACCAAGAGTGCAGCAAGACCCGTTGTCGTGTACCAGTTCCCGTTCGAGTCTAGCTCAAAGCGGTGTTT
The DNA here is from genome assembly GCA_963277665.1 of Viscum album. NCBI lineage: Eukaryota > Viridiplantae > Streptophyta > Magnoliopsida > Santalales > Viscaceae > Viscum > Viscum album. Next base: position 1,133,747,927 of record OY728153.1, on the reverse strand, counting down.
TCGGGTTTTACCCCTATATACATCTGTGCCAGAGCCACCTCTACCTGCTCGTATCCAGACAAGGATGGATTTTCTTGGCAACCCCTTACTCAATACTCACCAAAATACCAGGAAGATTTCCTATATTTTAACTTTTCTATAGGCTTCTTCATAAAGTTTTCATATCCTAATTTCCACAAATAACTAAACCATCCTTTGATACCAACTACAGCATCCCGCCTTTTTATCACATAAACTTTCATTACATTTTACAAAACCGAGGATCTTTAAGGTTTAGTGTCTTGGAAACCAGGAACTTAAAACATGAAACAACAAAAAAAAACATTCTTCTTAAACACTTGAAAGGCTTCTCCTTATGTTCATCCTAGGTTCATTACTGCATCTCAGAACCTGGGGACATACATCAAAGGAAAGGGTGAGAAAAAGGCCTAGTAAGGAAAACAAGAGAAACATTTTACATGTGAACTGGAGATACTTCAATAAGGTCATGAAAAGAACATTAAGGCATGAGAAAGAAATCATGAGATATATCAAAATAAAAGTAACATTTTTCATAACTTGAAAATGTGGCTACATAATTTAACATAGACAATCATGAACATATCACCAAGGTCCATCCCCAAGGTGTCATTTGAAAATTACCAAGGTTATTCACCAAGGTATCGTGAAAATTGTAATCTCTAGTGGTTACATCATTACCCAATGCATTGGAGCGCTATCAGGGCGCACCATTAAATTTTCTTTTATTATCATGTGAGCCACATATATAATCATCAAACATTTCATAAATAACCCATATATCATAAAATAAATGGGTTTCATTTCATAATCATAACGTTTTAAAAACTACTTTAAAGACATGATCTTTACGTCACTTTAAACCCACGGAAGGGGAGAGAGGGTTTCATGTATGTAAATCCCAGAATTTAAAATAGAACATTTTTGTATATATGTGAATAACCCTGTAGAAATAAGATCTTTGAGTATTCACTTAATAACATGAAGTAATTTTGAGAAAAAGAGAGAGGCATTTTGAGACGAAAATTCTGCAGCACAACAGCTACATTACAGGGTTTTAGAAAACGTTGAAAAGAGAGGGGAAATGGGTCAAACAATCATAAATGACCCATAAAACATTAGAGGGACAGAATATAAGGTATTTAAGAACATGGTAATGAAATTTGAAAATATACCATCTGAAATGAAGAACATGAAAGGATGAAAAAAAAAATATTTCTCTTGTGAGAATTCGGCAGCCTAACGACGTCACTTAAACTTCAACAAAATTGAATTGACAAGGTCAAATAGGGTCTCTCATCATATGAACATAAGAGTCCAGTATGATAGATATAGAGATCATACCCCAACATAATAGAAAGGAACTTGAAAGAATTGACATGAAAGTAGAACTTCAAAATGATAATGGTGAAGAACCACTTAAAAAATTCGGCAGCCTAACGGCGCCACTTAAAACTTCAAAATACTGAATTGAAGATATCAAATGGGGTCTCCCATCATATGATCATAAAAGATCAGTATGATAAATTTAGAGATCATACCCCAACATAATAAAAAGGAACTTGAAAGACTTGACATGAAAGTAGAACTTTGAAAAAGAGAAGGGTGAAAGAATCCCTTAAAAATTCGGCAGCCTAACGGCGCCACTTAAAACTTCATAAAACGAAATAATGAGAGTAAGAGGGGATCTATCATTATATGAACATAAAAAGGGCAGTAAGAGGATTATAAAATAACATCCTCCAACATAAGAACATGGAGCATAAAAGGAATGACATAACAGAGATCACTTGAAAAGAAAGAGAGGGGTCGGATCCTTTACCTTAAAATGTAACTCTTAAACCTCAAAGGATGGGACCTTGAGGGCTTGGGGGAACCTTTGGAGGACTCCTTGGGAGGTAATGAGACCAGAACTTCGTTGGGGATGAGTGGGGAGTCGAATGGATGAGAGGAGGGCTTGGTATTTATAGGGAAAGTGAGGGGACAAGGCATTAATGGCCAAGGGACACCTCAAAAGTGGTTTTCTCAAAAGCATGGACCCTCCCATGGTACTTCCCATAAAGTTAGGCCACATGGGGACCCCCACACAACAATTCATCACCCTTGGCCGGCCAAACCTTAAAAAAAATCTCATGACATCATCATGACACAGTTATGATGTCATTAAACATACCGAAACTCTAAAACTGTATTTTCACTATTCACTGAAAATTCAACTTTCTCAGAAAGATCCCAAAATTTCACCTTAATCAAATATCAATGCTCTGATTTCAAAAATGAACTCCATTTTATAAAAATAATTTTCTAAATATTTTTAATTTATTTCTTAAATAAATACACTATTCACCGAAAATTCATTTTTTCAGAAAAAACCACAAAATTTACCATAACATAATATCGATGCTCTGAGTTCAAAAATGAAATCCATTTTATAAAAATAATTTTCCAAATATTTTTAATTTAATTTTTAATTAAAAAACACTATTCACCCGAAAAAACTAATACTTGAATAATAATTTATGAAACCGTTATTTAACCATTTTATTGAATCACATTACTTAATCAAGGTGCCTAGATTATTTTAAAACTTTCTTTAAGTGAGATTACTAATCCATTTGGTCATATTACTAATCCTAATCATAAAATCACTATTCATAATTTACTATTCATCAAAAATCAAGTTGATCTTATTAGACTCCAAATTTTGTACTGAACATAATTATAGAAGACCATTTTTTAAAAATCATTACACATTTTTAATTATTTAAGGTTTACAGAAACATTTTTAAAATATCCTTTTTCTAAAATTCATCAAAAATATGCATACTATATTTATCCAGTCATTTGAAAATTCATAAACTTCATCATAAGAAGAAATCCCAATTTTTATTTAAAACAAAGGATTACACAAGGCAGTTACGGTCTCCTTACATAGCCCCTTATCACACCAGCATAGGACCTAAGTGTAAGGTGTGCTAAGGTGAGAGAGTCCAAGGGAGGCTCAGCCAACATTGCTCGAGTAGTAATTTCTATCAGTTTGAACTTCTCGCGAAGGCGATTCTGTTCTAGCTTCACATGATGAAGTTCGGCTTGGGTTTGGTCCAGAGCAAAGCCCAATGGTGATTCCTCCTTCCCAAGTTCTGTTAGATGAGCTTCGATCGGTCCAAGACTACTAGGTGAGGCCATCGAATCTTCTTTCTATAATAATTAACCAAGATTACTTGTATTTAGAGACAATAATCAAAACATTTTGTTCACAGCAGTCATATTGACCGATGGTCATATAACAGTCAGAACCCAATGGTCTCATTTTAATTATAATCATGTTTATCAAATAAAACATTTTTGTTGAGTATAAAAATAAAATAAAATAACACATGAAATTAGGAAACAAGATTTATTCAAAATTTTGGGTCGTTACAATCTCCCCCCCTTAAGAAATTGCGTCCTCGCAATTTTAAAAATTGGGTTTTGAAATTTCATTGAAAGTCCCACATCGGAAAAAGAGTCTGTGACACCATTACTTTAAAAGAAAGAAAAAGAAGTACAAAGGCCACCCGAGTTTACTCATACTAGGATTCCATGTAGGAAACATGGACATGGAGGATAAATCAAAGGGTCATGTCCTAAAGGAGAGTGATAGAAAACACGATTAGGAGGAAGTTAACCACAAGAAAATCCCAAAATTATGATGTGTGCAAGCGGTCTTTGATTACCTAGTAAGAAACGTAAACCAAAAACGTTTTTGTTTTACGTTCCTTTTCATAACTTTGAGGAATTCATTTACAACATAGAACAAAAACATAAGGAAATATATCAACCTTCATGTAGAGTTTCATCCTTTAATAAGTTTCTACCCAAAACTAATCTTTTCTCTAAACTATGATCATTCAAAACTACTTGGTCTCATAAAAACACAAGAATCATCTTCTAGAGAATCACATAATCCACAAAAGATTAACTATATATTTATTTCATCTTTAAACATTATCCCAAAAACAGAAAGGGTAAGGTAAAACAACTCTTCAAAAAGAAAGAATCCCATAGGAATGGAAACTACTTTTAAATCTTCAAAGTTCCATGGTACTACCCAAACTTCATCATAGTCCATTCCATAAATAACGGTCCTTAAAATTCCTAAAAATAAACATAACTAAGATTAAAACCCAAATACAAGAAGGATTTGATAACATAGTCTTCCAAAATAAACATCATTGTTCATCTCCAAACAACATCAACCACTCCTAACATCTTATAACAAAAGTATCTAACCTAAACATATTTAACCCAAGATAGGTTAATCATTCCCATAAATAACCTAAATTACTATAAGTCCACCTTAAATTCATCGATTCTTCAAATATAAGTCAACCTTACTCCTCAATGAAAATACCATTGTAATCTATTTACCTCGATCATATAGGGTCCCCAAAATAGTGAACGTCTTCCAAAATAAAAATCATATTTTAATCCCCTAATCATCTCTGTCATATTAATAAGGCAATCGTAGAATTTCCTATCACATTGGTTGTTGAGACATGTTCTTCCATTTCCCGCCATTAACTAAGAAAAGAAACTATAATTAGGGGCTTAAATACTTATCCAATAATCATGAAAAAAAACTTAAAGCATATAAGGATAACTTGTAGTTGAAAAGTATACCCTAACTTGTGATCCCCTAGGTTCCCATCTAGGTTATCCATGATCATATATTCTTATGTGAATCTTTATTTTATTTTTTCTTTGTTTCTTTAAAAATGGTTCATACTAAGCTTATGAATTTACCAAAGCATATCCCCCGGGAGTGTCGTAACCAAGAGTGCAGCAAGACCCGTTGTCGTGTACCAGTTCCCGTTCGAGTCTAGCTCAAAGCGGTGTTTTCGGGTTTTACCCCTATATACATCTGTGCCAGAGCCACCTCTACCTGCTCGTATCCAGACAAGGATGGATTTTCTTGGCAACCCCTTACTCAATACTCACCAAAATACCAGGAAGATTTCCTATATTTTAACTTTTCTATAGGCTTCTTCATAAAGTTTTCATATCCTAATTTCCACAAATAACTAAACCATCCTTTGATACCAACTACAGCATCCCGCCTTTTTATCACATAAACTTTCATTACATTTTACAAAACCGAGGATCTTTAAGGTTTAGTGTCTTGGAAACCAGGAACTTAAAACATGAAACAACAAAAAAAACATTCTTCTTAAACACTTGAAAGGCTTCTCCTTATGTTCATCCTAGGTTCATTACTGCATCTCAGAACCTGGGGACATACATCAAAGGAAAGGGTGAGAAAAAGGCCTAGTAAGGAAAACAAGAGAAACATTTTACATGTGAACTGGAGATACTTCAATAAGGTCATGAAAAGAACATTAAGGCATGAGAAAGAAATCATGAGATATATCAAAATAAAAGTAACATTTTTCATAACTTGAAAATGTGGCTACATAATTTAACATAGACAATCATGAACATATCACCAAGGTCCATCCCCAAGGTGTCATTTGAAAATTACCAAGGTTATTCACCAAGGTATCGTGAAAATTGTAATCTCTAGTGGTTACATCATTACCCAATGCATTGGAGCGCTATCAGGGCGCACCATTAAATTTTCTTTTATTATCATGTGAGCCACATATATAATCATCAAACATTTCATAAATAACCCATATATCATAAAATAAATGGGTTTCATTTCATAATCATAACGTTTTAAAAACTACTTTAAAGACATGATCTTTACGTCACTTTAAACCCACGGAAGGGGAGAGAGGGTTTCATGTATGTAAATCCCAGAATTTAAAATAGAACATTTTTGTATATATGTGAATAACCCTGTAGAAATAAGATCTTTGAGTATTCACTTAATAACATGAAGTAATTTTGAGAAAAAGAGAGAGGCATTTTGAGACGAAAATTCTGCAGCACAACAGCTACATTACAGGGTTTTAGAAAACGTTGAAAAGAGAGGGGAAATGGGTCAAACAATCATAAATGACCCATAAAACATTAGAGGGACAGAATATAAGGGATTTAAGAACATGGTAATGAAATTTGAAAATATACCATCTGAAATGAAGAACATGAAAGGATGAAAAAAAAAAGATTTCTCTTGTGAGAATTCGGCAGCCTAACGACGTCACTTAAACTTCAACAAAATTGAATTGACAAGGTCAAATAGGGTCTCTCATCATATGAACATAAGAGTCCAGTATGATAGATATAGAGATCATACCCCAACATAATAGAAAGGAACTTGAAAGAATTGACATGAAAGTAGAACTTCAAAATGATAATGGTGAAGAACCACTTAAAAAATTCGGCAGCCTAACGGCGCCACTTAAAACTTCAAAATACTGAATTGAAGATATCAAATGGGGTCTCCCATCATATGATCATAAAAGATCAGTATGATAAATTTAGAGATCATACCCCAACATAATAAAAAGGAACTTGAAAGACTTGACATGAAAGTAGAACTTTGAAAAAGAGAAGGGTGAAAGAATCCCTTAAAAATTCGGCAGCCTAACGGCGCCACTTAAAACTTCATAAAACGAAATAATGAGAGTAAGAGGGGATCTATCATTATATGAACATAAAAAGGGCAGTATGAGGATTATAAAATAACATCCTACAACATAAGAACATGGAGCATAAAAGGAATGACATAACAGAGATCACTTGAAAAGAAAGAGAGGGGTCGGATCCTTTACCTTAAAATGTAACTCTTAAACCTCAAAGGATGGGACCTTGAGGGCTTGGGGGAACCTTTGGAGGACTCCTTGGGAGGTAATGAGACCAGAACTTCTTTGGGGATGAGTGGGGAGTCGAATGGATGAGAGGAGGGCTTGGTATTTATAGGGAAAGTGAGGGGACAAGGCATTAATGGCCAAGGGACACCTCAAAAGTGGTTTTCTCAAAAGCATGGACCCTCCCATGGTACTTCCCATAAAGTTAGGCCACATGGGGACCCCCACACAACAATTCATCACCCTTGGCCGGCCAAACCTTAAAAAAAATCTCATGACATCATCATGACACAGTTATGATGTCATTAAACATACCGAAACCCTAAAACTGTATTTTCACTATTCACTGAAAATTCAACTTTCTCAGAAAGATCCCAAAATTTCACCTTAATCAAATATCAATGCTCTGATTTCAAAAATGAACTCCATTTTATAAAAATAATTTTCTAAATATTTTTAATTTATTTCTTAAATAAATACACTATTCACCGAAAATTCATTTTTTCAGAAAAAACCACAAAATTTACCATAACATAATATCGATGCTCTGAGTTCAAAAATGAAATCCATTTTATAAAAATAATTTTCCAAATATTTTTAATTTAATTTTTAATTAAAAAACACTATTCACCCGAAAAAACTAATACTTGAATAATAATTTATGAAACCGTTATTTAACCATTTTATTGAATCACATTACTTAATCAAGGTACCTAGATTATTTTAAAACTTTCTTTAAGTGAGATTACTAATCCATTTGGTAATATTACTAATCCTAATCATAAAATCACTATTCATAATTTACTATTCATCAAAAATCAAGTTGATCTTATTAGACTCCAAATTTTGTACTGAACATAATTGTAGAAGACCATTTTTTGAAAATCATTACACATTTTTAATTATTTAAGGTTTACATAAACATTTTTAAAATATCCTTTTTCTAAAATTCATCAAAAATATGCATACTATATTTATCCGGTCATTTGAAAATTCATAAACTTCGTCATAAGAAGAAATCCCAATTTTTATTTAAAATAAAGGATTACACAAGGCAGTTATGGTCTCCTTACATAGCCCCTTATCACACCAGCATAGGACCTAAGTGTAAGGTGTGCTGAGGTGAGAGAGTCCAAGGGAGGCTCAGCCAACATTGCCCGAGTAGTAATTTCTATCAGTTTGAACTTCTCGTGAAGGAGATTCCGTTCTAGCTTCACATGATGAAGTTCGGCTTGGGTTTGGTCCAGAGAAAAGCCCAATGGTGCTACCTCCTTCCCAAGTTCTGTTAGATGGGCTTCGATCGGTCCAAGACTACTAGGTGAGGCCATCAAATCTTCTTTCTATAATAATTAACCAAGATTACTAGTATTTAGATACAATAATCAAAACATTTTGTTCACAACAGTCATATTGACCGATGGTCATATAACAGTCAGAACCCAATGGTATCATTTTAATTATAATCATGTTTATAAAATAAAACATTTTTGTTGAGTATAAAAATAAAATAAAATAACACATGAAATTAGGAAACAAGATTTATTCAAAATTTCGGGTCGTTACAGGCTTCCTACGTACCCTTCCTGGGAGACAGGGATCAAAGTCCATGTAGTTCAAACTGGAGTGTTGGTTAACCGACATGAAGGTGGACCCGGGGGTCTGGTGGTGATCGGGCTTGAACCTCTTGGAGGATTCCTACGTACCCTACCTAGGAGATAGGGATCAAAGTCCACGTAGTTCGAACTAGAGTGGGGCTTACACTCTGAGGCAGCCCAGGGTAATGGATTGGGGATTACACTCTGAGGAGGCCCATAGTAATGGATTGGGGCTTACACTCTGAGGAGGCCCATAAGAGGATGTCATGGTCGATGCATACTCTAAGACCACGTGAGTCATGCTCAGTGTGATAAACAAGAGGCAACAGGGACCAGACGATCACGTCGCGAAAGGTGCATCCGTGGGAAGTGGAGTGGGGCTTACGCATTGAGCATCCCAAAAAGTCAGGGCTTACTCTGAGGAGGATGGCCATGGTGTGTTCCTCATGCCTGGCCATGAGGGCATCCCAACCCATTGGTGGGTTGAGGAATATAATGGGGGCCAATGCCTATTTGTGAGTGCACAAGCGGGATAATTCCAAGGGCATTGGAATCAGTCCGAACAAAGGGATATGGAAAGTGTGAATTACATTCCTGAAATTCGGAACACAATGAGGGTGTCATGGCAAGGGAGGATAACTATTGACCGTGTTCAAAACACAACATCCATATCGCATTAGCCTGAAATGGGGATAAAAAAATGAGGGTCAACTTCTGACCATGTTCAAAACACAGGACCTGACTCAAAGTGTTGTCAAAAGTCTTCCGGGGCGTTGTCCCAGGACGGTAGTTGAGCTGATGCGGCATGGGACCAGGCCGTTAGGGGGTCCCTTCAGAAATGAAAGAGGATGGAGATCTGAATGAAGGACACACAAAGCGTGGGGTGGAGTGATGGAATTTTTGAATGGATTCCAGAACTCTTGAAATTATGCCACTGTAAACATAGCATAAGGAATCTCTTACATGGATCAAGAGGCATCCAATTATTGAATGATAGGGAATGCTATAGTTTATAGTCATGTATAGAGTACTATTTCCGTATAGTTTAACATCATATGGATAGGACGAGGGACATACAGTTTAACGTCATGTGGCCAGGACAATGGCCATACAGTTTAACGTCATGTGGTCAAGATGATGGCCATACAGTTTAACATAATGTGGTTAGGACGATGGCCATATAGTTTAACATCATGTGGTTAGGATGATGGCTATACAGTTTAACGTCATGTGGTCAGGACGACTAGGTAGGAGATACCTAGCAATGGTTGGTGTGGGACTTACGGAAGGGTGGCTCTTTCTGGATGAACCTAGAAAAAGGAGCTAAGAAATGGGGTTATAGGAGAGTCATGAGGAGTATCTCAACTCATGGAATGTATAAGATGGATGTTGAGGCGGCGCAAGGTTGCAATGTGAAATACTGTTGACCCGGCCCGAAAAGTTCACGGTGCGACTCTCCATTTTTCATGGGGGTCAGTGACGGTAGCGAAGGGACCGACACTGATCACGGGTGGGGGTGCGGGGGTTGCGCCCCCACAGTATGGACCAATGAGTGCATGGGGTTTTCCGCATGGGGAGGGCCGTGTAGGAGCTGGGCATGAGGGACTAGCTGTGGCAGAGCTGGCCGCATAAGAGACGGCCGCGGAGGGGATATCTGCGAAGGAGCGGACCGCGTAGGGCTGGCCGCATGTGGTTCACGGTTTGGTTTCCCAAGAAGGGTGTCTGTAGAGGAGCTGTCCGTGGAGGAGGATGTATGCGAAGGAGGATATCCGCGGATGAGATGGTCGTGAAGTAAATGGCCACGAAGGGCGTCTGCAAAGGGGCTGGTACCCGTCTTACTTCATGCCTACGAAGGGGTTCCCGCCTCCATTTCACGAACGACACTGGTCCACAGAGGGGGTGGCCGTAGAGGGACTATCCTCAAAGGAAATGGCCACTATGGGCTGGACACAGAGGAGCTGACCGCATGTGGTTCATGGTTTGGTTTCTCCTCTATGTGGAAGAGTGCATCCGTGGACGATATGGGGTCCGTGGATGGTCGCAGAACTTTATCGTTGGGAGTGATTTCTCTAGCGTCTCCCCATGGGTTTTCACCCATCCTTCCTATTTTATTTTTGGTGCCCCTCGGTGATTATTTATAGAGTCACGAAGAGGCAGTATTGATGGGCACATGGAAATTTTTACGGAATCCCATGAAAGAATCCCCACCCATGGACGACTTGGTCAACTAGGGATTTTTGGAACTGAGATTCACGGAATTGCTCTGCTGCCGTGCACCACTCCGCCTCTATTCCGTGAACGTCGATGTATGTGTTCTGGGCCAATTGAAGCGGTTCGTGGATGGGGTGGTTTGTGTCGGTGGACCGGCCTGGCGCCCATCCTGCTTTGTTCCCGCGGAGGGTCCCCGCCTCTATTTCGTGGACGATACTGGTCCGTAGAATTATGGGAGGGCGGTCCACCGAACCGGCCGCGTACTGTTGCAGGGAGCCGATGTGCAGACCGGTTCGGTCCTTTTCCAAGTCTTGCGGTAATTATATTTCCCCCTTGTGGAATTTTCAGGACCCTACAAATTCCCCCCATAGGAATGGGGTCCGATCGGAATGAAGAGGAGGCTATTCCGATGTAGAGTGGTCCTGAAACATGGTTAGTGATTGGACAATGCTCTAAATTCTGCCTGAGCCAAGGGACTCAGCGAGCATAGTTTGACTATTACTAGGGTTTTATAGAAAAACCCCACAAACTTTTTGTATTTTTTTAATACCCTAGTTTTTCCTGGGCCCATTTGGTGCGGACCTAGCGGGTATGGCCTGAATTTTTCTTAGGTCGCCCTTTTTGGGTTTTTGGCCTAACATGATTTGCGCCTCTTTTTGTGGTCAGTTTAAAGTTCAAATGACAAGACTACCATTACTGATGTTTTAGGTCAAACAGATTTGACCAGTTATGGTGGGGTGGGGGCCCCAATTAGGTTTGGTTGATTAAAATATGTCTCAATATCCTCCAGAAACATGTGGTTGGAACGTATTTAGATTTGAATGACATGCAGGGCATGTCTCAATGGATGGGATCCCTACGGTGTACAAAGGTAGGAATAGAATCACCTAAGGAAATATTGCCTTTGGTAGATGGGCCAGGGGCTATTAATATGCAGAGCCGTTGAGGGCATGGTATGGATAGTCGTGAAAAGGTGTCCTTAAGTCAATGAATCTCTATTTCTAACGGCCTGTGGACCTCATGGGAGACCGGCTTATGGAAACCACCATGGGTGGCTTGAAGAATTATGAAAACCACTGGGGGCAGCTCGGAAAGGGTATGCGTTGTCTGAAAAGGGTTTGAGGACATCTGTATTAATTAGGAGTGTGGACTCAGGGTCTCTGTCCTATGCATTTATCTTGAGTAAAGGAGGGTTGGGGCTTGGCACAGTTTAAAGTCATGCAGCTGGGACATCACCTGGAATGGAACAGCTTCTCCTGGTTCTCGGTAATCTCGTCAGAGACATTCCGCCATATTCATGAAGGGTTGTGAAAGAGGCTGGTAAACTATATCTCATAAGGTATTCGAACCCCGAGATAGATATGGGGGATCAAAGGCCAAGGGGCGTACAGAGAGAAGCATCGCCTAAGGAAATCTTTCCTTTGGAAGATGAGCCAGGGGCGATCAATATGCAGAGCCACTGTGGGAATGGTATACATAGTCCTTCCAAGGTGTATATAGGTCAATTATTGCATTCTCCCGATAGCCAGGAAACTTCAGGGAAGTTGAGATTCGGGACCACCGGGGGTGGCTTATGAGAGTTCAGCTTTTTCTGGGTACAGAGTATGGTTTATGAGGAGAGGGTGTCTACATACGGGAGAAACATCTAGGCTAAATTTCCCAAGAAAGGGTGAAGTCATTCTTTCTCATGCTGGTGGGAGACGGTGGTTCGTGCAGGTCTGACACGTGCACTGAGGGACAGAGAAAAGCCTCCGTTTCTTACTGAACCTATGACAGGTTTGACCATGAAGTTTAGTGTCATGCGGTAAAGATGAGGAACATTATTCAAGAATGTCGTGCATTTTAACATCATGCAGCAAGGACGAGGGCATTATTAAAGGATGTTATGCATTTTAGCATCATGCAGCGAGGACGGGGGGCATTTTTAAACCAGTGAAAATGCTTGTAGTTGGAGAAATTTCCTCTGAGTGTTTAATACTTGGTATTTTTCAGCTTTATTCCAAGAAGCCAAGACATTCCGTGCAGTTTAACGTCATGCGGTAAGGATATAGTTGCAAAGGCTAATCTTGATCAGAATGTAACTGGGCTTGAACACCTCGGCATGCCCAAGACGTGGAGAGGGGTTGATGGTGTAAATCGTGGTTCTAGGGCTTCTTGGATCAGGAGAAATGATATGAGGGCTCTGAGGCCGGTAAGCGTACGGAGCTAGGAAGGGTGTCACCTGAGGAAATCCTGCCTTTGGTAGACGGGCCATGAGCTATCAATATGCAGATCCGCTAAGGGCATGGTATTCATAGTCATGAAAAGGTGTCCACAGGTCGATAACTTTCAACTTCTGATGGCCGTGAATGGTTGTGAGGATCCACACTTTTCCGGTCCATGAAGTCTTTCATTTGGTAAGAAAATGTCTGGACATGTTGGGCATATTCAGCCCTGGTTGCTATTAAATCTTAGAGAGTTCCCTGCGCTGATTTATCTTGCGCATGGGGGTGTAACTTTACTCCACACAATTTAATGTCGTGCGGTAAGGATGAAGTACTCCTAGTTTAGTGGTCATAGAGCTTAGACCATTGGGTGAATATTGCTACAGTCACTCAAAGGATAACTGAGTTACCATGATCTGATATACTCCGAACAAGGTGGGGGATGAAGGTTGTAAACTTCAACTCTGAGGTTTCCCGGATCAGGAGATGTGGTGTGGGGGATCTAAGGCCGGTAGGCTTATGGATCTAGGAAGAGTACTGCTTGAGGAAATCTTGCCTTTGATAGATGAGCCAGGGGATATCATTATGTAGAGCCACTGAGGGCATGGTATGCATAGTCATGCAAAGGTGTCCCTGGGTCGATGACTTTCCACTTTCGATGGCCATTAATGATTATGAAAACCTGAGATTGCTCACAGTACAGATTTTGGCATGTGGGGATAATGGTGTCCGAGCATACAAGAAACATCTTCACTGCAATTGTCTGTTGAGTCAAAGTAGCCTAGCCGTGGCTTGATGTTCGTTGATGCAAGTCTTCATGTGAACCATAGGCGGTTACATAGGCTAACCGGGTAGTGATACCCTGGAAACATTTGGATGTGAATAGGGGGTGATCTGGTAAACCACTGCGCCATAAATTTCTGGATCAGGAAATATGATATGGGGGATCTGAGGCCGGTAGGCGTACGGAGCTAGGAAGAGTATAACCTAAGGAAATCTTGCCTTTGGTAGACGGGACAGAGGTTATCAATATTCAGAGCCGCTGAGGGCATGGTATGCATAGTCCTAAAAAGGTGTCCATGGGTCGATAAATTTCCACTTTCGATGGCCATGAATGGTTATAAAGATCCATAATTATCTGGGTCGTGGAGTCTAATGTATAGAGAGGATGCATCCAAATGCGTAAGGAGTATTTCCATCTTGTTTTTCCATATATCTTGGGTGGGTAGAGATGAAGTCCGTGCAATTTTTATGTCGTGCGGTAAGGATGAAGTATACACCCCGTGCAGAGCTGATCCGTACATGGGGGAAGAGGGCATTTTTTTAATCTTCATTCAGGAATGGCTGGGCCAGGATGGGAAAACCTGATGTCACTACACATCCCACGAGGATAGGAATAAAATCGTGTATAGTCCCCTGAAGTCCACACAGTTTAATGTCATGCGGTAAGGATGAGAAATACACCCCGTGCAGGTCTGGTCTGTACATGGGGGAAAAGGGCATTTTTAACCTCTTATCTGTGCAGTTTAACATCATGTAGTGAGGACAAGGAGTACACCCCGTGCAGGTCTGGTCCGTACACGGGGGAAATGGAATTTTTATCTTTCATTTGGGGATGGCTGGACCAGGGTGGGGAACCCTGGCATCACTACATATCCTGCGAGGGTAGGAATCAAGCCTCACGTAGTTCTGTTGGGAAATAAACCCCGTGCGGGTTTGGTCCGTATGAGGGAAGGGGTATTTTTGGCTTCATTTGAGGTGGATGGGCCAGGGTGTGCAACTCTGGCATCACTACATATCCTGCGAGGAAGCCTTACGTAGTTATCTGAAAGATAATACACCCAGTGCAGGTCTGGTCCATTCACGGGGGGAGAGGGCATTTTTAACATTTATTTTTTAATTTTATTCCATTTGGGAGTGGCTAGGCCAGGGTGGGGGATCGTGGCATTTCTATGTATCTTACGAGGGCCGGAATCAAGCCTCATGTAGTTCTATTTGGAGCATACCCCATTCCGGTCTAGTCCATACGTGGGGGAAATGGGAATTTTTAAAACTTCTTGTTCGTGCAGTTTAACGTCGTGCGGTGAGGACGAAATACTCTTAGTTTAAGGTCATAGAGGTTGGGCTGTTGGGTTCTTGGCAGTTTAACGTCCTACAGCTTGGACGATAACTTCTTTTAGTTATGCCGATGAGGATGGGATACTCTTAGTTTAGTTTCATAGAGTTTGGACCGTTGGGTGCTTAGCTGTTTAACGTCCTGCAGCTCGGATGAACTACATATCCTGAGAGGGTAGGAAACAAGCCGTACGTAGTTCTCCAGAAGATAAGACACCTCGTGTAGGTCTGGTCTATACATGGGGGAAGAGGTTTTTTTTTTAAATCCTTTTTATCCATGCATTTAACTTCATGTGGTAAGGACGAGGAATTCATCCCATGTAGGGTTGGTCCATACACGGGGTAAAAGGGAGTTTTTAAGTCTATTCGGGGATGGCTGGGCCAGGATTGGGGACCCTGGCATCATTACATATCCTGCAAAGGGAAGGAATCAAGCTGTACATAGTTCTCTAAGATCCGTGCAGTTTAACATCGTGTGATAAGGATGAAATACTCTTAGTTTAGGGTCGTAGAGTTTGGACCATTGGGTGCTTGGAAGTTTAACGTCATGCAGCTCGGACGATAACTACTTTTAGTTATCTATATAAAATACTTCTTCAGTAATCTCACATTTGTGGGAGCAGTGGTGAATTTCCCTTCCATGGAGATCAGGGCATACACTCTACTGGAGTAGACCTTGTGTATAACATATGGTCCCTCCCACTTGGGCTCCAGCTTTGGAGGTTTCTTTCCGGGTATCATTGGGGTCTGGAGGACCATCACCAATTCTCCTTCCAAGAAAGACCGAAGATGCAACTTTTTATTGAAGGCTCGTGCAATCCGGTTCTGGTATACTTCCAGATGGTGCAAAGTGTGAAATCGTTTCTTGTCTAGCTTTTCCAATTCACCTAACTGCTTTTTTGATTGCTCATCATTGGATAACTGATCACAAATGGAAACACAAAGCAAGGGTAATTGGAGTTCAATGGGCAGGACCGCTTCTATTCCGTATACTAATGAGTACGGAGTAGCCCGAGTAGCGGTGAAGATTGTGGTTCGGTAAGCCCACAATGCATGGAGAAGTTTATCCAGCCATGACTTCTTGTCTTTTTCCACCATTTTTTTTGGAGAATATTGGATATGGTCTTTTTGAAAGCCTCTATCTATCCGTTGGCCGCTGCATGGTAGCGAGATGAGTGGTTAGACTTGATACCATATTCTTGGTATGGTTTGTCCAATTCAACAGAGCGAAGTTGGTGTCGTTATCCATCAGTATGGTATGAGGGATACCAAATCTGGTGATGATATTGGTTTTCACAAAGCTAACAATGCTTCTTGACCTGAATTCCTTAAGGGGTACAACTTCTTCCCATTTGAAAAATAAGTCAGTTGCCGTGAGGATATACTTCAACTGTTTGGCTATGGCGGGAGGATATGGTCCCACGACATCCATTCCCCAAATGGAAAATGGCCAGGAGTACTTGTCCTGATGGAGTAACTCCGGGGGTTGGTGTATGAAGTTGGAATAAATTTGGCATGAGTGGTATTTCATGGTAAACCGCTCGCAATCTCGTGCCACTATGGGCCAATAGTACCCAAGCCTTCGGACTTGATGGGAAAGCTTGGACCCCAACTGATGTGCCCCACATACTCCGGCATGCACTTCAGTCATGACGGTGGCAGTTTCTTCTCCATCAATGCATCTGAGGAGGATTTCATCGATGCCTCATTTGTAGAGGACCTCTTGTTGACCCGCGCCACCACATAGGACAAAGTTGATTGCCCTTTTCCGTATTTGCTCTCGTTCATCCCTATCTGATGGAAGTTATCCCCATTGAAGGTGGTTTGTAATGGGGGTCATCCAGTAGGTGGAAGGAGCATATGGCTATGGAAAAGGACTGACTTCGTTGATTTCTTCCGTCTTGGCCTAAAAAAATGGAAAGACCATTCAGC
Organism: Viscum album; assembly: GCA_963277665.1. NCBI lineage: Eukaryota > Viridiplantae > Streptophyta > Magnoliopsida > Santalales > Viscaceae > Viscum > Viscum album. Next base: position 1,133,731,097 of record OY728153.1, on the reverse strand, counting down.
GGTGAGCAATACTAATGACTGTTTCATCCCGGTCTGGGTCGGCTAGGGCTGTGGCTGTGTTCGCTAATGCATCGGCCTAGGAATTCTGAGACTGGGGAATATAAGTCAATGTCGGTTCTCTAGAGAATTCCTCTATTAACCCTCATAAATGGTCAAATAGGGGAATTAGCTCCTCCTTTTTGATAACATAGTCGCCGTTGACTTTCTTGATGAATAGTTCTGAGTCACCTTTGACCTTAAGGTGCTGTACTTGTGCTTGGAGTGCGAGCTCCAGGCCTGCAATGAGGGCTTGATATTCTGGTTCATTGTTCGTACATCCTTTCGAAAGGATGAAGGAATATGGAAGGACTTCCCTTTCTGGGGACATAAGTATTATCGCTAAACCTACCTTGTTAAATTTGGGATCTTCCATCCTTTTCCTGGTTGGGCTTCGGGATGCACCATCAAAGTACATTTCCCATGCTGGGAACTACCCTTGAACCAAGAAGATGTCTTCATCAGGTAGCTCAACGTCTGGTGCGGGGGTCCCTATTGAAGGGTGCTTTTTCAGAAAATCTACTAACACTTGGCCTTTGATGGATTTCTGAGGCACAAACTAGATGTCAAACTATTGCAGGATGACTTCCCATCGGGATAGGCGTCTGGTCAGCATCGGGCGGCTGAGGATGTACTTGAGCGGGTTATTACGCAAGACCAAGTGGACTTCATGATGCTTCAGATAATTTCACAACTTTTGGACTGCGAAGACCAAGGCTAAACAACTCTTCTCGATTTTCAAGTATCGAGTCTCAGTGTCAATCATGGTTCGACTGAGGTAGTAGAGACCGTTTTCACTTCCGGCGTCATTTTTCTATGCAAGGAAGGCTCCCAATGACAACTCCAGGGCTGTCACATATAGGATGATGGGTCTTCCTTTAAAGGGGGGCATGAGCATCGTCGGGCTTAAGAGATACTTCTTTAGGATGTAAAACGCCTCTCAGCGGTCATCTGTCCATTGGTACGTGACTCCCTTCTTCATTAACCTAGTAAAGGGAAAACATTTGCCCGCCAGGATGGCTATGAATCACCTGATGTAGGACAAGTGCCCTTGGAATGATCTCAACTTGGTGAGATTGCAGGGGGTGGAAGGACGAGGATAGCCTTTGTCTTTTCAGGGTCTACTTTGATGCCATGATGGCATATGATGAATCCAAGGAATTTCCCTGAGGTAACCCCGAAGGTGCATTTCAAGGGGTTCATCTTCAGGTTATGCTGCTGAAGTTTGTTGAAGACAGTCTCAAGATCTGACAGGTGATCTGAGCATTATCTAGAATTAACCACCAAGTCATCTACATAACATTTAACGAATCTCCCCAGTAATGGTTTAAATATATGATGCATGGCGCGTTCATATGTGGCGCCAGCGTTCTTGAGACCAAAGGGCATAACCCTGTAACAAAATATTCCTTGGGGGGCCCTGAAGGAAGTGTCTTCTTCATCTTCTCGGGCCATCCTAATTTGATTATTCCCAGAATAGCCATCCATGAAGGATAGAGCCTCATACTCGACCGTTGCATTGATTAATAACTCGGTGATCGGGACCGGGAAATCATCTTTCAGACAATGCCGATTGAGATCTCTGAAATCAATGCAGACGCGGATTTTTCCGTTCTTTTTTCTTGACAGGGACGATGTTGGCCAACTAGATGGGGTATTGGACCTCCTGAATGAAGCCTTCTTTGATGATCTTATCGACTTCAGCCTTTATTTTGGCAGCATGGGAGAGGTGTGTCCTTCTGGCGGCCTTTTTATAGTCCCGGTGGTCTTCTGGAAGACCTAAGCGGTGCATTGCCACTTCGGGATCGATTCCCAGCATTTCCATGTAATTCCAGCCAAATAAATCCCAATGTTACCTCAAGAAGGAGGTATATACCTCGTGCTCCTTGGGAGACATGGATGCACTAACAGGAGTGGGCCTTAGGTCTTCCTCAACACCCAGGTTTATTTCCCTGAGCTCATATATAGTGGTGGAGATACCTTCCTCAAATGTGGGGGTGCATCCCTAATATCTTCATCCTCTTCTCCCACATCCTCATCTTCTTGATCCGATGGGGGGAGAGTTTCCAGCCCGGGTGCCTAGGAGTTTGAGGGAGAGGCATCGTGGGCATCCCCTCTTGAGTATTTGTACCCAGATTGAGGGTTGACGAATGTTCCCGCATTGTCACGCTCAGCCGTTATGGCTGAAGTCATGAAGACAACTGAGTGTGTGTCTGAACTTGAACCCCTGCTCTCAATATGGTTGATGGGAAGTACGTAGTCTCTGCCAAGACTCCTAAGGGGGTCGTCAGGAACCATTTCCAGACCATTTGGAGCGGGGATCCAGACGACATCATTGGCCAAAGACTTATTCTTCTTTTTTTCATAAAACCCGACATCAACGTAGTGTGACTCAGAGAGCTCGAAAGGGGCCTTGTCAGCGTGCAATGTACCACTTTTCCCATTGAAGAAATATTTAATACACTGGTGGTAGGATGAAGGAACAAACATGTGCTTATGGAGACACGAACTTCCCAGCAGGGCATTGAATGTTTTGTTCTGTTGAACCACCAGGAATTCCGAATAGGCCACAAGGTCTCCAAAATGGGTCTCTATCTTAATTTGTCCCATTGGCTTCTTCTCACTCTTGTCGTAACCTAGTAGAGTTGTGGCCGCGGGTATTAAATCACCCTCACTCTAGACCAACTTACGAAGTGTCTGTAGGGGAAGGAGGTTAACTCCAGATCCATTTTCAATAAATACTTTATGGATATCAACATCATCTAGTATACTAGACACATACAATGGTTTGATGTGTCCTTTCATGATGGAATCTTCATCCAGATCGGTAAAGGAAATCATTGCATTGCATTCAGCCGAGCCAATCTCCGTCCGGTAAATCTCAGCGGCAGCTACCTCCGCTTGAAACTCCTGGGGGTTGAGAAAGGTTTCTATAAGTGCCTCCTTGAGGTCGGATGACAAACCCATGGCATCCAGGATCGACAGTTTGGTTGGTACTGACTCCAGCTGCTTAAGGATGTCATATTTCTGTTCCATCGGCCGACGCTTCTCCATTAGTGGGAGAGTTTTAGTGGGAAGCTTGGGAGTTGGAATATGTGATGAGGAGGTACCAGATATGGGGTCAGATGCTGATGATGTCCCCAAGTTCTGGGGACTCGGCCTGGTCGGTCTGTTTGTGCACACTAGGTGGTTGGATGCTTGTTCCTCTTCTGATGGGTACTATAGAATGAAGGGGGCAGAGTGGCCGCTTGTGGAGGTGTAGGGATATTCTTTATCCTGTTGAGTCTGTTTAAGGGATCTCCTATGGGGTTCCGTGATATTAACGGTTCGGGATGAGTTCGAACTGTAGGGTTGGTTTCGGTCGCAACTGCACCTTCCCTGATATCCCCTGCCTCTGTGATTCCTCATCCCAGCTCCTCGTATTAGGAACTCAGGTTCATAACCATACCCTTCATCAGGGAACGATTCCATAAGATGGATGATGTTGATGGAACCAAAGATTGGCTCTTCATCCTCTGACAGGTCAACCTGGTCGGTTGTCCCTGATGGTGCCATTTGGTGGGTCGGTGCCCGTGGCGCCAAATTTGAGGGCATGAAATCTGACTGCGTCGGGGATAACTTTGGCCTCATCCCAGACTGCTCCTCTTGCAATTGTCTCCTCATTCTTTGATTATGCCTAGATGACCAGCTCATAGAGGGTTTTGATGCCGATATTGTCGGCTGTGCGGCGTTAGGGGATGTTGGTGGCAACGCCGGCTGCCGTAGTTGAGCTCGAAGTATTCCCTGGGCTCGATTTATGGTCTTCCAAGTCATCCAGTTAGCAAATTTCTGCTCCTTGCTGGTGACTTCCTGCCACCCCTCCCCCTTGTCGGAGTCAGTGGTAGGAATATATGTCACATGTGTTGGGGGTGGTCCCATCTCGACCTGCCCGGAGTCTACCATCCTTTACAGGAGGTCTTTGAAGATGAAGTATTCCCGAATATTGTTCCCCAACATTCGATGGTAGGGATAGTTATATGGCCAATCATCATGGCCGAATTCTTCGGGTTTCCTCAGCTCTGGGAGGCGGAGAAAGTTGCAATTCATGGCGGCGATGAAGTAGCCGTGAACTTGGTCCTTTCAGAATGAGTATGATTTATGTCTTTGTTCCTCAAATTGGTTCTGTTTCGACCCTTTCTGATCGTCCCTCCTAGGTGGAGGTGGCCGCTGATATACAGGGGTCCCTTATTGATTTGGTGGAGGCCTGAGTGGTGGAGCAGGCATAGGGGTTGGATTGAGCGTGAAAGAGGACGCTTCAGATCTAACTGTTCGCTTTTCAGTAGCTTGCGAGGCTATTCAGGACTTCAAATTGGTCCAATGCAGTGAGTCCTCGATTCTCTGGGCAATGGCTGAGAGATGGCGGAAGCCAGTGGTGCACTCCACTGGTATGAGTGATGTTCGCAGCTCATCTTGAATATTGTCGATGCATATGGAAAGAAACTCATCTTAAGGCATTGGCCTGTTCAGAGAGTAGGTCAGACCTTTCCATATAGCGATGAAATCTGAGACCCTCTCGTTCTCCCTCTGCTTGTAGTTCATGAGGTCGCTGACCGTTGTTTTAAGCAACATCGAGCTGAAGTGAAAGAGGAACTGCTGTCTAAGGTCTTCCCAGATTTTTATTGACTGGGCTGGTAGACTCATATACCAGATGAAGGCCGATCCTTGTAAGGTCCATACGAAGCATCTGAGTTTCACTACTTCTTTTTGTTCTGGAGTTCCCATCATTGGGTTGCAATAAGATTCATAGTGCATCAAGTTCTGTTCTGGATCACCTGATCCATTGAAGATAGGGAATACAGTGCTCCCAAAATTGGGTTGAGGTGGCGTGTTTCTCAACCAATTCGGTTAGGGATTCTGCTCTAGCTGTATCGGAGCACGTCGACCTTCCATTTCTTCCAATCGAGCTGTTAGTGCGTCGATGGTGTTGGTGAGACCCTGGTTTACATCCAGTTGGGCCTAGTCCTGGGCAGGTGTAGCTCGAGGCATTGCTTGAGGATCTATCTCAGTTGGCACCTGGGGTGCATGTTCCGTTTGTGACACCTTCAGAGGGTTCATGCGTACTCGCTCTGGTTGCTTCCTGAGTAGAGGGAAGTCTTGGTATTCATCTGGATCCAAATTTAGGTAGTTGGATGGGCTAGGCGCCTCGTTGGGAGGGATCCCTAACCGTGCTTCATTTTCCAGGGAAAACCTTGGTCTTTGAGGTGCAATCACTGGGAGCACATGATGCAGATATTCTTAGGAAGCGCTTTCAGTAAGACGGTTCCTCTGGAGTAGCTCGACATTGAACCACCTCAATTCTTTCATTTCCTCCTCCAATCGAGTGAATCTCTCTTCGAGCATAAGTGGCTAGTTTTTATCAAGAGAAGTAGGTGGGTTAAGGGTAACCGGTCCTTTGTTCTTATCCATGTTGGAAGCTCTCTGGGTGAGCAGAGGGAGGTTAGTTGAAGGGGAGGCCATATTCGGAGCGGCCCTCTAGTTCCGGGTGTGCACACATGGTGGTTCATTGTGAGTCACAGCCTGACCAGAACCATCGCCTCCCAATCCATCCATATTTTCACCATATTCGGTGTTAGCCATGGGGTTAACCTCTATAGTGTTGATGGATTCATATCGTGGGGTGGAGAAGATGTTATCTTCCAAATAGGAAGAGGATCTCTCGCGTCTTTCACTGCTCTTCCATCTTCTGTCCCGTGATTGCTTTCGGGCTCCATGACGAAGGGTGACGTGGAGAGTTCTTTGATGTGACCTTACGGTACACCTCCCTTTTGGAGGGGATGATGATTCAAAGGATGGGATAGGGCATGGACCTCCTCTTCTGATTGTCCTCCCTAGATGAGATAATACTGATTCTCGTGGGGGAGGTTGTTGTTGAGGAGGTAATAATGCCTCCAGCCCTGAGGGATGGAGTTGGCCCCGTTCTTTGGACATTGAGTCCCTTCCCATTTTTATTGGTCTTACGGGGGTGTTTGTTATTAAAAATTCCCCCAGCCCTGCAAGATGGGGTTGAACCTAGATTGTGGCAGTGGCTGATGCTATTGCTACCTACCTGATCATGCGTGCCCCTATTCAGGGGTGAACTGGGTTTGGTGCCGAGTTCTTCTATGAATCAATCCCTTCTGGGGAGGCAGGAAATAACCGCTGATTAACCTCTCTTAGGCGAGAGGCCTGTTGTATGCTCTCGGTGGCCTGATTCAGGAGTTCTTGAATGGCTTGTTCCTATCGGGCCTGACGCTTCTGGGACTTACTCAAGGACTGACTCTGTTGGGTATGTTGCCTTTCCTGAGCAGGGTCTCCACTCGATTGCTGTGTTGACATGATGATGTTTTAAGATACCATTGTTGAGTCAATAAGGTTTTCCTTATGACTTTTCCATTCCTTCTTGTTTTGAAAATCAAAAACACCTTATCTTTAAGGAAAATCACTTTTATAAGGAAAATTACTTTTATAAGGAAAATTGCTTTTATAAGGAAAATCGCTTTTATAAGGAAAATTGCTTTTATAAGGAAAATCACTTTTATAAGGAAAATAACTTTTGTAAGAAAAAATTATCCTTATCATATTTTCATCCATATTTTTCTTAAGTATAATATTCGGATTCATTTCTATATTATCGGAATTGTTTGAAACTTGGATATGAAGTATTCTGTTTTAGGATCCAAATTCTGGTTGAGAACTATAATAAAGTTTCACTCTGAATTCCAAATGAGAACTGTGATAAAGTTTCATTCCGAATTCTGGATACGAACTCTGATTAAGTTCTACTCCGAATTTAGGATACGAATCCTTATGAAGTTCAATATCGAATTCTCATTATGAATTCTGATGACGAATTCTCATTACGAATTCTGATGACGAATTCTCATTACGATTTCTAATGACGAATTCTCATTACGAATTCTGATGACGAATTCTCATTATGAATTCGGATGACGAATTCTCATTCCGAATGCTCATTCCGAATTCACATATTAAAAAGAATATGATCATCTTTGTTTTATACACTCCGAATTTATTTAGACTTCGAAAATTATTTTTTTGTTAGACTCCAAACTTTTTTTTGCTTACACTTTAATAATTTTTCTAAACTTTGATATTTTTGTTACACTTCGAACTTTCACTCTGAACTTTTCAATTAGACTTAAAACGATGTTGTACATGTTGTTACACTTGTTTTGTTATAAAAAGATGTCGCCTATTCTGTTATAAACTAACCATTGTTTAAGTTACACATGTACAGGTCCCTCCGATTTATATGGAAAATATGACCGTTGGAAAGGAGGCCGACCTTGCCAATAAATAGGAGCTCATTTGAAAGAGCTCGAGGATGAATGATGACTGATGGATGACTTTTTGAACTTTTGACAACACATGCTGTTGAAGTGATTTCTAGAGAGAGAGGATCTTATTAACTCTCAAAGCTTCGTGCGACTCCGAATGTTGGTGATTACATTAGAGGACTTCCGGGGATAGGAAGACAGAGGTTTCCAACACCTTGAAGTTGAGGGCTTCCTTGCTGAGAAAGATAGAGGTTGCCAACTACCTTGACGTTGAGGGCTTGTGGGGATAACAAGACAGAGACTCTGATATTCGTATCGAGGGCTTACCCTGGTGTGGGTAAGACATACTTTCTTGAAAGTATAAATCAAGGGACCTTTATCCAAGGTTTTTGGATACCCTTCTCTTTGGGTTAAAAGATTTATATCTTGTTACTTGTAGTTTTACTACTTGTTTGTTTCCGCTGCATTTTGTATTTTAAGGAAAGTATAACTTTCTTATACTTCCTTTCTTGTACTCTGTTTCATTTAGATTCTATACGCTTTAAGGTAGAATCTCATATTGTAAATCTTTTGTTAAGTTTCTATTTCCGGAACCTACTTTCGAAATCTATTTCCATGTTTTCATTTGGTATTAGAGGTGTTGTGAATTTGCATAGTTTAAACTTTGTTAAACTTAGCCCTTTCCTTTTCTTAAGGAAAACATAGTTATTCATAACTAACTTTAAAGGTTCCAAAGGAATTTTAAAGTATACAATTCAGCCCCCTTGTATATTGAGAATCTACATCATTATTTCGATCCTACAATTGGTATCAGAGGAGGTCTCTGAAATACTTGTACTCACGTAGAAGTTTTTCTTGCTCACTTTTTCATTCTGAACTTTTTCATTTTGAACTTTCTCATTCCGAACATTTTCATTCCGAACTTTCTCATTCCGAACTTTGTTAATACGAATCTTTTCTACTAACAAGTTTGTGTGCCGAAGGTTATTTTAAGTATGGCAGGAGTAAATGTTGGTTCTATTGATAATCTAAATCCTACAAGACCACCAATATTTGATGGTAATGATTATGAGTACTGAAGAGATCGAATAAAAGCTTTTGTTATCAATACTAGAGTGGACAACTTTGTTATGATTACTAGAGATTATAAAATTCCTGATAAGGAAGATAGAACCTTTACTAACCAGGAAAAGCAAGAGTATCAACTCAATTATAAGATACACAATACTTTACTTTGTTCAATGACTAGAAATATATATAGCCAAATTTCTTCTTGTGAAGCAGCTAATTATATCTGGAAGAAGTTAGAGGTTACACACTTTGGAACTTCTAAAGTGATCGAGACTAGGAGAGCTATGATTAGAGCTGAATATCATGGCTTCAATTTTCCGTATGGTGAACCAATTTGTAAAGTTCAACAGAGATTTATGACTATTGTCAACAACCTACAGTCTATGGGAGAAAAAGGATTAGATGATGAAGCACTTGTGGATAAGATAATTGATATCATGCCAAATGAGTGGGAATCCAAAAGAACTGCTATAGATAAGAACAGGAAGGTCACTAAAATTTCTCTTGATGATCTATTTGGAACTCTTCTCCAACATGAAACCAGAATGAAGAGAGATGCTGACAAAATCAAAAAGAAAAATGGAAATGGTACTATTGGTTTTAGAACAACATCAAATCAGATGAAAGCTAAGACTCCTGAAAGAGTAACCAGATCCAAGTCTAAGAAAGTTATTTTCCAATCAGAATCTAGTGAGAGTGAAATCTCTGAAAATGAGTTAGAAAATCTTGTTCGAAGGATGAACAAGATAGCTGGCCAAAGAAGTTTCCAATCCAAGTATAAGAAAAAGTAAAGGAAAGATAGGAAAGATAGAGAAGTTACTTGTTATGAGTGAAAGAGAGCTGGACATATTAGACCAGATTGCCCTTTGCTCAAAAAGAAAGAAAGGAAATAAAGGCATTCGGACAGGAACAAAAAGAAGTATTATAAAGCCAAAGCTAAGAAAGTTTTGAAAGCTAGTGACACCTGGAGTGCCAGTGGTGGTGACTCTTCAGATGAATCTTCTGATTATGAATCTTCATGACAGAAGAATATTGGTCTTATAGCCATATTACCTATTGATAATAATTTTTTATGGCTAAGGTACGAAATGCTGAATCATTGACCAATTTTTCTTTAAATTCTAATGATAGTAATTATTATAACTCTTATGATGAAGAATCCTCTTCTGATGAAGAAAATACTTTACCTACTTATGAAGAAGTCTCTAGGTTTGCTGAACTTCTTGAGATTGAGAATTCTAAACTCAATAAGAAACTTGATAAGGAAAACTCTAGGAATTCTATTCTTACAAAAGAGATATCAGATCTTTCTATAGATCTTGATAAGAAAAATGATGATTTTGAAAGTATTTCAAAAAATCTTGAGGAAGTAAGTTCCGAGAAGAATAAACTTTCTAAAGAATTAGAAAAAGTAATTTCTAAGAAAAATGTTTTCGAGCCTAGCTCTAGTTCTAAAACTAATGATTTTGAGGATAAAAACTTGGTTATAAAACTCAAGTCCGAAATTTTTTCCTTAAAGAAGTGTTTATCAAACTTTACCCATGGTAAGGAAAATTTTAATAAAATGTATTCCCAAATACGACCTTTAAGAAATAAATCCTTATTTGGTTATACCCATGCAAAAACATTTTTTAGTAACAATTATTTTGTTCCTCAAAGTGCCCCATTTTGTACTAAGTGTCAATGTGGTGGTCATTGGGCAAAGAATTGTTCCCTAAACAAAACCCAATCCTTAGGTTTTCACAAAGCTTACTTTTCCAAGAAGATGTGGGTTCCTAAAATTTTGTTATCTGGAAATATCGGATCCAAACAAGTTTGGATACCGAAAGTCTAATTATCTTCTTGATTTTAGGAAAATAAAGAGAGTACCAGCAAAAATACATGGTACATGGATAGTGGATGTTCCCGGAACATGACTGGTAACAAAAAGTATTTTGAAAAGATTATCAAAACGAAAGGAGGAAAGGTAACTTTCAGAGACAATGCTAAGGGAGAGATTGTTGGCATTGGTAATATTGTTATTTTAGAAAAAACTTTGATTTCAAATGTTCTTTTTGTTAAGGGTCTTAGGCACAACCTCATTAGCATAAGTCAGTTATGTGATGAAGGATACCTTGTGAATTTTAGGAATGATAGGTTCTTAGTTCACAATTCCAAGGAAGAATTTATTCTCTCAGCCAATAGGCAATAGAATGTTTACACTTTGAACCTAGAAGACCTTAGGAGCTAAGATTTACCTTACCTAAGTGCAATGGAAGATCATTCCTGGTTATGGCATAGAAGATTAGGTCACTGTAACCTTAGAAACCTATGTAAACTCTCTAAGAAGAAACTAGTTAAGGATCTACCAGAGCTTAAATTTGATTCTTATAAAGTTTGTGATCCTTGTAAATATGGAAAGCAACATAAATCTAGTTTTAAATCAGTCGATTAAGTCTCAACAACTAATGCATTACAGTTAGTGCACATGGATCTTTTTGGTCCAACACAAACTGGAAGTATTGGAGGAAAATACTATGTGTTTGTTCTAGTTGATGATTACACTAGATTTACTTGGGTTTATTTTCTAGAAAAGAAATCTGAAGCCTTTTCCTATTTCAAAAGTTTTAGAGCTCAAGTTAAAAATGAGAAAAACCTTCCATTGAAAACGATTCATAGTGATCATGGAGGATAATTTCATAATTCTGATTTTGAAACTTTTATAGTAGAAAAGGTATTACTCACAATTTTTCAGCACCTAGAACTCCTCAACAAAATGGTGTAGTTGGGAGAAGAAATATAATTCTTCAAGAGATAACTAGAACCATGTTGAGTGAATATTCTATACCTATACATTTCTGGGCTGAAGCTGTAAGTACTGCTTGCTATACTATAAATCGAGTTTTGATTAGAAATTTTCTTAATAAAACCCCTTACGAGTTATGGAATGGTAGAAAACCAAGACTATCCTACTTCAAGGTTTTTGGTTGCAAAGTATTCATTTTGAATACTAAAGATAACTTATATAAATTCGCACCAAAATTTTATGAAGGAATTTTCTTAGGTTATTCCACAACATCTAAGGCTTATAGAGTTTTTAATAAAAACACTTGTACTGTTGAAGAAACAGTGCATGTAAAATTTGATGAGTCTGATCCTTTTGTTTTTAAACAATCCCAGCCTACATCCTCGGATGTGTTTTCAAAAACTGATTATCAACCTTTGATAGAAGAACCTTCTAATAAGGAAAATGTTCAAGAAGATACTTCTGAAATATTTACCCTAGAAGAATTTATACCCTATATTGATGAACATGATTTTCAAAACCCAAATTAGGTGTTTCTTAAGAATAATCCCAGTGATAGTATCATTGGTGATGTAAATCAACCTGTAAGGACTAGAATTTCCTTAAGAAATGAAGTAGAACATCTAGCATTTCTTTCCCAATTAGAACCTAAAAGCACTGATGAAGCTTTAGGTGACGATGATTGGATCAAAGCCATGCAAGATGAACTAAATGAATTCAAAAGGAATAAAGTCTGGACTTTGGTTGAAAGAACTAAGAAAACTTCTATAATTGGAGTAAAATGGGTTTTCAGAAATAAATGTGATGAAAATGGAGTCATAGTAAGAAATAAAGCTAAACTTGTTGCTAAAGGATATAATCAGCAAGAGGGAATAGACTATGAAGAAACCTATGCTCTAGTAGCTAGACTTGAATCTATCCGTATTCTACTTTCCTTTGCAGCATTCTTTAATTTTAAACTTTTTCAAATGGATGTGAAATGTGCTTTTCTTAATGGTTATGTTCAAGAGGAAGTTTTTGTTGAACAACCTCCTGGATTTGAAGATACAAAACATCCTGATCATGTTTTTAGACTTACCAAAGCTCTGTATGGCCTTAAACAATCCCCACAAGCATGGTATGATAGACTCACTGGATTTTTGCTTCAAAATAACCATGTTAAGGGAAATGCAGATCAAACCCTTTTTATAAAGAAAGATAAGAAAAATGTTTTGATTGTTCAAATTTATGTTGATGAAATTATATTTGGTTCAACTCAACAATCTTTAACCGACTCTTTTGCAAGTCTAATGAAATATGAGTTTGAAATGAGTATGATGGGTGAGTTAACTTTTTTTCTTGGTTTTCAAATTTCTCAAAAACCAGAAGGAACATATATATCTCAACATAAGTATATTAAAGATATTCTCAAAAAGTATGGTTATGACAACACTAAGAGTATAAGTACTCCCATTGGTACCTCAAACTCTTTAGATCTTGATGAAGCTGGGAAACCAGTAGATCAAACATATTTTAGAGGTATGATAGGAAGTCTACTTTACTTAACAGCTAGTCGACCAGAATTAATGTTTTCAGTATGCTTATGTGCAAGATATCAATCCAATCCTAAGGAATCTCACTTAAAGGCAGTAAAAGTTTTTTTTCACTACCTTAAGGGAACCATGGATTTAGGATTATTTTATACTTCTGGAAATGATTTTGTTCTAAAAAGATTTTCTGATGCTGACTTTGGTGGATGTAGAATGGATAGAAAAAGTACATCCGGAACTTTTCATTTATTAGGAGATTCATTAGTTTCTTGGTCTTGCAAGAAGAAACATTCTGTAGCACTTTCAACTGCTGAAGCCGAATATGTTGCAGCTGGAAGTTGTTGTGCTCAAGTGTTGTGGATGCAACACACACTCACAGACTATGGCTTGAGTTTTACTAAAACTCAAATTTTGTGCAATAACACAAGTGCCATTTCCCTTAGTAAGAACCCTGCACATCACTCTCGTGCAAAACACATAGATATTAGGCATCACTTTCTTAGGGATCACACACAAAAAGGAGATATTATTCTTCAGTTTATCAGAACACAAGATCAACTTGCTGATATTTTCACGAAATCTTTGCCTTCTGATAGATTTGAATACATTAAACAGAAGTTAGGAATGATAACCGTAAGGTAATATTTCTTAATTAACTTTTTGTTGAAAAAGTATCCTTACAGTAATAAACTCCTTTTTATAGGGGGAGTACATTTGATTGTTAGAGTAACTAAAATTTTCAAAATTAGTTTTTCAAACTTTTCGGAACTAAATTTCCGGAATGGAATTTCTAGAACTAAAATTTTCCATAATGGATATGTTTGTATAGAAGACTTCTGGAATCAAAATCTTCTTATTGAACACTTCCGAAATGGGAAATTTCGTACTGGTATATCCATAACGATATTTTCGTACCATGTCTTTCATAATGAGTTTTTCATATTCAATTTTTTTTAAAAATTTTCTCATACTGGAATTCTTATAATGTTTTTCGTATTGAGTTTTCCGTACTGAGTTTTTTTTCGTAGTGAATTTTTTTTATATAGTTAATTTTTCTTCAAATATTATCCATTACTAATAATCCTCCTAAGACAATCCGAAAGGTATGATTTCCTTACTCAAAGTTTTCATAGTCATACATTACCTGATGGTATTTTCTTATATTTTGTTTTCGGATTATAGTTTTATTAAATCTTTGTTTTAATAAAAACCTCAAAAGACCGGATTCAAGTTTTCTTGAGAATTGGTTTTCAACCGTCAGATCTGATCTCAGCTTGTCACAACCGTTTGATCAACCGAGGAAGCTGAACCGTTTTCTCGTTGCCTATATAAAGGGGACCCCAATTGGTTGTCCCACATCGTTTTTCAAGCTCCAGCGTCCCGAAGCTCTGCCTCTCCATTTTAAAATCGTTCCGAACTTCAGATTTCTCCATTCCGAACTTCTCAGAGGTCTTCAGATCCGAATGTCTATGGAAGTAGCTTCTCAAGGAATGTCTTCCTCTAAGACGATTTCGAAGTGGTTAGTATATAGAGAGAGGCTGGTTCATCCTGATTTCCTCAACAAGTATGAATCTCTTATTTCCAAAAATATTAAGCTCAACGGATGGGAAGATATTTCTGTGTCCAAGCCAGGAAATCAAGATGAAGTTTATTCAGATTTTCTTGTAGAGTTCTATGAAACAGTCTCCTTTCTTAATGAATATGGAAGGGAGAAGTTGTCTTTTAAGTCTTATGGTAAAACTTATAAGCTTTCGTATGCCAAGTCAGCCAACTTGGTAGGGCTGAATAATGAAGGAGAAGTTGAATTCATATCTCATGTGTTGCCGTATTCAAAGGGTAGCTTCGACAAGGAAAAAGCATTAGAAACTCTCAGACTGGAAGATGACAAGGCTCCGAAGATTGCTAGTTTATCTACAAATTTTTGAATTCTAGAATTATGGGTACAAGGCCTTATCGTACCGAGAAAGGGTGACAAAGATAGTCTGAAGAAGAGTCAGATCTAAATCCTAGATTTTCTGATAAATCTGAGGAAGTTTAACCTGATGAAGCACATTCTCATTACTCTTGAGAATGTTAAGAAAGGGAATCTGAGAGCTCAGATCATAATGTATCCAGTAATCCCCTAAAAGTTGATAGTTCGGTGACTTGAGTCTTTCAAGGAGGCTTTAAAGTCTAAGCCAAGAGTTTGCAAGATTATTTTGGTGAGTGATGGCACTCTCAAAAGGATGGATGTAGCTTTCGACAAGAAGACTGGTCAGTTTATTGATTTACCTGCTCAAAAAGAAACAGTTCCGAAAGTTGCTGATCCAGAATCCTCTAAGCCAGTGAGGAAGAGAAAGTTGAAATATATTGAAGTTGAAGCAGATAATCCCAAGTCCAAGGAAGTTCATTCCTCACCTCCAAAACCGAAGAAGAAGAAAGATTACCCAGATGAGGTAGTTGCTAAGTGGAAGGAAATCAAAGAAAAGAGAGTGCAAGGGGAGCTTCAGTTTGGATTGGATCCTGCGGAGGCTAAGGCATTGAAAGAAAGAACAGAGGAGGAGCTAGAAAAACAAGCAAAAGAAAAGAAGATCAAGAAGAAGATGTTTGAAGCTGAGGTAGCTCAGACTTTGTTAAAGTTCAATGAGATGGTTTCTGCGAACATTCCTGTTTCGAGATCTTTTTCCTTGGAATCTCTACTTGAGACTCCAGGAAAAGATTTTGTCGCTCCGGAAGAGGCAGCTGCTAAGCCTGTTGAGGAAATAGAGCATATTGAGCAAGTAGAAGAAGAATAAGCTGTTGCTGAAGGAAGTGGTGAAACCGGAGATGTTTTAAAACAAGTAGATGATTATAAGGGGACTTCTTCGGAACATTTGTCGCTCCAAACCTCAGAAGCTGAGTCTTCTAAGCTAGTCACTCCAGCGATGGAAGAGGAGAAAGGAGAAGAAGAAGTATCTTATCATGCAGAGGAAGAACAACTTCTACAAGATATTGCTCAAATGGAGAATGTAGAGGTTGGTGCTCAGAAAGTTGCTGATGATGAAGACAATATTATTCAAGTGTCTGACAGTGAAAAGAGAACCCTAGAATAGGAATCCGTTCTGAAAAGAGACAAGGGAAAGAAAATTGTTTCTAATACTCCGAGCTCAGTAGTGGTGAAGAGAAAGGAAGTTGGTAGTTCTTCAAAGAGAAAGCTTGACCAAGTTGAAGAAGAAATTTCTCCAAGAAGAGTGTCAGATTCGGAGTCATCTTCGTTGGAGCATGATTTTGTTGTTCAGTCTTTAAATAAGATGGTAGGTTCTATTCCGACTTTCTCAAGCATTGATTCAAGATGTCAGATGCTCCAACATGCTTTGAATCAGAAATCAGACTATGTATCCATGGTCATGGATAAGTGTGTTGAGATAGAAGCTCAATTCAAATGTTTCTTTGTCGGCTATGAAGCCCACAAAAGATCTTTCTAGAGGATGACTAGTTGGTCGAGGAAGACTGTAGAAGAAATGAGGCTCTTTGATGAATTTCAATATAATGTGAAGTATGCTTTTGAGACTGAGGACAGGAAGATAAATGAGCTGACTTCTTCCTTTGAATAGAAATTGACAAATGAAAAGAATTTCCAGATTCAAGAAGTCATAGATCTGAATGGGAAGCTAAATTCTGTCTCTCAAAATTGTAAGTATGAAAGGGATCATCGGATAGAGTTTGAAGAAAAGTTGAAGGCTCAGGAAGAAAATCGTAAATCTCAGGAAGAAAAGCTTCAAGCCCAGGAAGAAAAAATTGAATCCCAAAATGCAAGAATTGTTGTGTTAGAGAAGCAAGCTGAAGAAGATCATAAAGACTTAAAGAAGATAAATACTATTCTAAAGGGTCTCATGGTGAAGGAGAAAGATCCTAAATAGACATATCCGATCTTTTGTTGTACCTTAACTCTTTTGTTGTTGAAATTTTTAAACTTAATATAAATTGTGCTTCCCCATTTTTTTTCTCTTGTTACTACTAATTTTTCAGGTACTTTGTTATATTTTCCATTCCCTCGAATTCTTTTTGAAAATCACAAAGGGGGAGAAGGAAAATAACTCTAATGAAAGGGAAAAAGAATCTTAACAAAGGGTGAGAAAGAAAACAAACTCTAATAAGAGTTTATCTAAGGGGGAGTTTCTCATTAAAGAATACATTCTTATTCGTAATGAAATATCATTCCAGAAATCTAAAATACGATCCTTAGAGTTTCAAAGCCTAAGGGGGAGTTAGTCGTATTCATCTACATCCATATGAAAAGGGAGATAAGCCTTAATGTTTTCTTTCTTCTTAGAATTTTTTTTTCGTAAGGATGTTTGTGCTTTCCAAAAAGGGGGAGATTGTTGAGTCAATAAGGTTTTCCTTATGACTTTTCCATTCCTTCTTGTTTTGAAAATCATAAACACCTTATCTTTAAGGAAAATCTCCTTTATAAGGAAAATTTCTTTTATAATGAAAATTTCTTTTATAAGGAAAATCACTTTTATAAGGAAAATTGCTTTTATAAGGAAAATCACTTTTATAAGGAAAATCGCTTTTGTAAGAAAAAATATCCATATCATATTTTCATCCATATTTTTATTAATTAAAAGATTCGGATTCATTTCTATATTCTTGGAATTGTTTGAATCTTGGGTATGAAGTATTCTGTTTTAGGATCCGAATTCTGGTTGAGAACTGTAATAAAGTTTCACTCCAAATTCTAGATCAGAACTGTGATAAAGTTTCATTCCAAATTCCGGATACGAACTTTGATTAAGTTCTACTCCGAATTCAGGATACAAATCCTTATGAAGTTCGACATCGAATTCTCATTATGAATTCTGATGACGAATTCTCATTACGAATTCTGATGACGAATTCTCATTATGATTTCTAATGACGAATTCTCATTACGAATTCTGATGACGAATTCTCATTATGAATTCTAATGACGAATTCTCATTCTGAATGCTCATTTTGAATTCACCTATTAAACAGAATCTGATCATCTTTGTTTTATACACTCCGAATTTATTTAGACTCCGAAAATTATTTTTTTGTTAGACTCCGAACATTATTTTTTTCTTACACTTTTATAATTTGTTTAAACTTTGATATTTTTGTTACACTCCGAACTTTCACTCTGAACTTTTCAATTAGACATAAACGATGTCGTACATGTTGTTACACTTGTTTTGTTATAAAAAGATGTCGTCTATTCTGTTATAAACTAACTTTTGTTTAAGTTACATGTGTACAAGTACCTTCGATTTATAAGGAAAATATGACCGTTGGAAAGGAGGCCGACCTTGCCTATAAATAGGAGCTCATTTGAAAGAGATCGAGGATGAATGATGACTGATGGATGACTTTTTGAACTTTTGACAACACATGCTGTTGAAGTGATTTCTAGAGAGAGAGGCGCTTATTAACTCTCAAAGCTTCGTGCAACTCCGAATGTTGGTGATTACATTCGAGGACTTCCAGGGATAGGAAGACAGAAGTTTCCAACACCTTGAATTTGAGGGCTTCCTTGCTGAGGAAGACAGAGGTTTCCAACTACCTTGAAGTTGAGGGCTTGCGGGGATAGCAAGACAGAGACTCCGATCTTCGTATCGAGGGCTTACCCTGGTGTGGGTAAGACAGACTTGCTTGAAAGTATAAATCAAGGGACCTTTATCCAAGGTTGTTGGATACCCTTCTCTTTGGGTTAAAATATTTATATCTTGTTACTTGTAGTTTTACTACTTGTTTGTTTCTACTGCATTTTGTATTTTAAGGAAAGTATAACTTTCTTATACTTCCTTACTTGTACTCTGTTTCGTTTAGATTCTATACGCTTTAAAGTTGAATCTCATTTTGTAAATCTTTTGTTAAGTTTCTATTTCTGGAACCTACTTTCGAAATCTATTTCCAAGTTTTCATTTGGTATTAGAGGTGTTGTGAATTTGCTTAGTTTAAACTTTTTTAAACTCAGCCCTTTCCTTTGCTTAAGGAAAACATAGTTATTCGTAACTCAATTTACAAGTTCCAAAGGAATTTTAAAGTATACAATTCACCCCCCTCTTGTATATTGAGCATCTACATCATTATTTCGATCCTACAACCATGCCGAACAGATTATTCTGGGCGGGGAGTGGAGTGAAATTCAAATCTCCATGTTCCCCCCATCCCCTGATATGGACTCCCGTCGGAGCGTCATCGATGAGGTGGCGCAACTGATGCAGCGCACGGAGACAGGCTCTCTCCATGTTTCCTTTACACCTCTCGGTTCGCTGTTGCCGCGCCGAAGGAAGAGATTCCAAGTCGATGTGACACAGGAGGTCTCCTATTGTCTTGACGTGGTCTACATACCTGTCATAGGACAAGAAGCTTTATTTCAATTGGCGGAGGGTTGTACATATATTATGGCGGATGCTGTGCACGCATTCTTCCGACAACTCTCTAGGTATTTCGAACTGAGAGGTGGCTGTGGGCCAAAACATAACTGGTATATCATCCTTGGCCAGTCGTTTCCTCAGGTGCAACATGTCAACATACTTTTCCTCTAGTGATTCCTCTACCTGGTCAGCCCAACTGAGATGCTCAGTGTCAGTGTGGTCAGAGGCAATGGGACCGGTAGGTGTTGAATTATTATATGAGCAATTCCGGGGTGGTTTAGAAGATGAACGTGGCCCCAGAACATCTCCTAATTGAAGAAGGATGTCGTTGGTGACTTTCTGATAATATGACATGCTCGATCCCATCCTTCTGAGTGCCTCGACATACAAGGGATTTTCTGTGCTTCATTTGGAAGAGGGAGGACATTCCTGTCGATATGATATGTCATTGCGGGGAGGACCTTCGCAATGGCGGCCGTACTGGTGAGGACTACCACTACTACTTGACGCCTCACTGCATAAAGGAATTTTTCAGTGAATACCCTGGGGAGGACCTTCAAGGTATGTCGTAGCAAGGGGAGGACCTTCTGGATGCAGAGCCTTGTTATGGTGAGGGCCTTCGCAACAACTTCCATCATGGTGAGGATGACCATCTTGGTTTGACATTCGATGTGCATCCTGGGGAGGACCCTCAAGACACACTGCGACAAGTGGAGGACCTTCTTGTTTCTTGGGGTCACTACGGGGAGGAAATTCGCAATGGCGGCTGTGGTGGAGAGGACTACTATCACAACTGCTACAATAGCGAGGAATACCATTACAGCTGTCATAGGGAGAATATATGCGGGGTACACCCTGGGGAGGGCCTTCAGAATGTACCACAACGAGGGGAGGGCCTTCTCGTTTCTTGATGTCTCTATGGGGAGGACCTCTATTATCAGGTTGTCAAGGACTACCACTATGATTTGATGCCTGGCTACGCGGAGTATCATTTCAACGTAACCCTTGGGGAGGACCTTTAGGGCAGGCCATGACAAGGGGATGGTCTTCTTGTCGTGATGAGACGTCACTGCAGGGAGGGCCTCCGTAGTTGCGACTATGATAGCGAGGACTACTATCTTAATATGTGGTCCCACTGTATGGAGAGTGTTTGTAGTGTATACCCTGGGGAGGACCTTCAGGGTGGACTGCAGCAAGTGGAGGACCTTCTTGCTGCTCGATCTTCTGGTCACGTGGAGGGTTTCCGTGACTCGCATCAAAAGAGGATCTCTCATGATCAATCATTATATACCCGTGGGGGAGGCCCCCATGGGTGCTCTAGGGAGGAAATTCATAGATTCTGGTAGCAACATTGTGGGGAGGACCTTCGCAACTTCTAGTGCCGATCCCATAATATGGTAATGGGTGGGAAGGGTTCTAAGCCTTTGATATACGTTTAGCAGCATCGGGAACCCCAACTTCCAGTATAGCGGATTCATGAACCCCCTCTTTATTTTCCGGCTTCCTTCGACACGTTTGGGGCACCTTCTTGTGGGCATTGGGGACCGTATATTGTTGACAACATCCTTCACCTTTGGGTCCCTATATAATTGGGTCCCATGATGATGTCGGGATATGCCGACGAACATCTTGACTTTTAGCAGGGATATATGACTACTCTGAAGCATCCACCGTGATGGGAGAGTGTCCCCTAGTTGGAATGAGTTAATCTGCTTGATCCGGTTTCCCTTGCATCATGGAATATAGTCGGTGACCCTCCTAGGTGGAATAAGGGATACAGATCTGCTCCGAGATGGCTATCTCATCTCTTAGATGAGTCGCCTCATTTGGGGAGACGGGCTCACGAGCCTAAGTCCTTGCTGTTACCGCTGATGCAATTACATTCTGGAAAGTATGCAAGATATGATTTGGGATCGATACCTACTCCTACATCATTTCTAGGATATTCAGAGATACATATTTGGCTGGAATGGGTATGAAGGCTCATTCCGGTATCAGAGTAGGAATATCCTGCTCCGGTCCTCCGGTGGTCAGTGGGTACTGACAATTCTTCTGTGTCGGGGCAGGTGAACGAATCTGCCCCTGGCCCGAGATATGCCTGTTTATCTCTCCGTTTTCCACCACATCGAGATGGTGCACTTTACTTGCATCCACAGGGATCTTGCCCTGCATATGTTGGTTTCCCACCGTATCGAGTCGGTGGCCTTTTTTGGTAGGGATACGGGCCCGCCTATTAATTTCCGCCACATCTAGATGGCCGTCTTCGCTGATCGCCACCATGCCAGGATGGTAGGCGTCAGGAGCATCTTCTAGGATCTGGTCTTGCAGGTGCTATGTCGCCACCACGTTGGGTTGGTGGGCTTCACAACCCTGGGCAGGGAGTGGTGCATGCCCGGTAAGTGCCATCCTGTGTGAGCGACGGGCTTGACGGAGCTCAACGGGGATGTGCGCCTGCTCGTATGAGGCCGCCATGTATGGATGGTGGGCCACCACGTCTGGATGGCAGGCTTTGGATGAGCGAACAAGTGTATATTCCTGTTCATGATATGTCTCCGTGACTAGGCATCGAAGCTCCTCCTCAGGGACAAGGGTGATGATAGGTCCCTGGTTGTAAGTTTTCTGCCCTCGTCGGGCAGTCCGAGGGGTCGTAACTTGGGGAGCATGGGCCTAGATCCTCGAGGATACATCCTCCTGAGCGTGAGGATGTTTAGTCGTGGCATGACCACGATGACATCTTCCGGTGGGGGCCTTGGAGCGGAACCTTCGTTTAGTGTGGATGAAGTCCTCGATGTTGACCTCGTCCATCTCCTTGAGATAAGGGAGGTACGCATTGTCTCGTTCTAGGGATAGACTCCCGAACTGGTTGGAGACAGCAACAGGGGCCGTCTGGATCTGCCTTTGCGGCCACTGCTGGGCAAGTGACCGATGAGTCGTGGCAGATTGGAGGGTGTTCTTGGCCGCCTCCACCGTCGGGAGAGTACCGTTCACGTGGTACTCTTGGACCAATGCATCCGAGACCCAATGTTGAAGATGCTGGGTAGGTGACGAGGTCCTCCATTGGTGAGGAAGTCCGGTCATTGCGTTGTTGGAAGCACGCGCCTGTGAGTTCCTTTGGGATTCCATTGGATCGAAGGGACTTCCGTGTGGTACTTGTAGAACATTTTAACAAATAAAAACAACAAACCCGTCAAAGCAGCATCTCATGACCCCATGCATAATTAATGACCTTTCTTGGACCTAATTGTGAGTATAAAGGGGGAACAAGGTGGGATTAGGTTGAATACGTCATGATTGGTTAAAGATTCATGTCAGGTTCACCATTTTTTGTTTCGGATCGGTTCGAAACGCCCAACGGTTCCATATCCGACGATACGTGGACCTGCTTTCCAAAGGCAGGCGTTCGCTGGGAGATTTGGCCAGCGACACTTAAGAACTCGCATTGATTGAGAGGATGGGAAGTCGGGATCATTTCACCCTTTTGGGGGGAATTATTGCCTGTTCTGGGACTCTCTTATAGATTTAATACGTATTCATATATTTGTGAATCTTTGGTTTATACCCAAGCATAGTATCCACAGATTACTCCTGGTTGGCAATGGTCAGCTAGACGCAGGGGTTCAGAATCATTTATGCCTGAGGTTTACCATACCTCATTGGATTAATGAACCCAAGGAGTCTGGACTCATTGAGGCGGCACCAGGAGTGGTGCGGTGAACTGACGTGAAGATAGTCGGATCGACTGGTCGTTGGGCTTGAACCTCAGGGAGGCTTCCTACGTACCCTACCAGGGAGATAGGGATCAAATTCCACATAGTTCAAACAGGAGTGTCGGTGAACCAATGTGAAGGTGAACTCGGTGGTCCGGTGGTGATCGGGCATGAACCTCTTGGAGGCTTCTTACGTACCCTGCCTAGGAGATAGGGATCAAAGTCCATGTAGTTCGAACTGGAGTGGGGCTTACGCTCTGAGGCAGCCCAGGGTAATGGATTGGGGCTTACACTATGAGGAGGCCCATAGTAATGGATTGGGGCTTACACTATAAGGAGGCCCATAAGAGGATTTCATGGTCTATGCCTACTCTAAGCCCATGTGAGTCATGCTCACTGTGAGAAACAAGAGACAGTAGGGACTAGATGATCACGTCGTGAAAGGTGCGTCCATGGGAAGTGGAGTGGGGATTACACATTGAGAAGCCCAAAAAGTCGGGGCTTACTTCGAGGTGGATTCCCATGGTGTCTTTTTCATGTTTGGCCACGAGGGAATCCCAACCCATTGGTGGGTTGAGGAATATAATGGGGGCCAACGCCTCTGCACGAGTGCACAAGCGGGATAACGCTAAGTGCATTGGAATCAGTCCGAACAAAGGGAGATGGAAAGCGTGAATTACATTCCTGAAATTCGGAACACAATGAGGGTGGCATGGAGAGGGAGGATATTTGTTGACCATGTTCAAAACACAACATCCAAATCGTGTTAGCCTGAAATGGGGATAAAAAAATGAGGGTCAACTGCTGATTGTGTTCGAAACACAGGACATGACTCAATGTGTTGTCAAAAGTCTTCCAGGGCATTGGCCCATGACGGTAGGTGAGCCGATACTGCATGGGACCAGGCTGTTAGGGGGTCCCTTCAGACATGAAAGAGGTTGGAGATATGAATGAAGGACACACAAAGCGTGGGGTGGAGTGATGGAATGTTTGAATGGATTCCAGCGCTCTTGAAATTATGCCACTTTAAACATAGCATAAGGCATCTCTTGCATGGAGCAAGAGGCATCCAATTATTGAATGATAGGGAATTCTACAGTTTATAGTCATGTAGAGAGGACTGTTTCCATATCGTTTAATGTCATATGGATAGGACGAGGTCCATACAGTTTAACGTCATGTGGCCAAGACGATGGCCATACAGTTTAACGTCATGTGGCCAGGATGATATCCATACAGTTTAATGTCATGTGGTCAGGACTATGGCCATACAGTTTAACATCATGTGGTCAGTACAATGTCCATACAATTTAACATCATGTGGCCAGGATGACTAGGTAGGAGATACCTAGAAATGGTTGGTGTGGGACTTACGCAAGGGCGGCCCTTTCTGGATGAACCTAGAAAAAGGAGCTAGGAAATGGGGTTATAAGAGAGTCATGAGGAGTAACTTGACTCATGGAATGTATAGGATGGATGTTGGGGCGGCGCGAGGGTGAAATGTGAAATACTATTGACCCAGCCCAAAAAGTTCACGGTGCGACTCTCCATTTTTCATGGGGGTTAGTGACGGTAGCGAAGGGACCGACACTGATCCCGAGCGGGGGTGCTGGGGTTGCACCCGTGTAGTATGGACCAACGAGTTCATGGGGTTTTCCGCATGGGGCGGGATGTGTAGGAGCTGGCCGTGAGGGACTGGCTATGGCGGAGCTGGCTGTATAGGAGATGGCCGCGGAGGGGCTGTCCACGAAGGAGCCGGCCGCATAGGGCTGGCCGCATGTGGTTCGCTGTTTGGTTGCCCGTGAAGGGTGTCCGCAGAAGAGATGGCCACAGAGGAGGCTGTCCGCGAAGGAGTCTGTCTGTGGATGATATGGCCGTGAAGGAAATGGCCGCGAAGGGCATCTGCAAAGGGGTTGGAGCCCATCCTACTTCACGCCCGCGAAGGGGGTTCCCGCCTCCATTTCGTGAACGACACTGGTTCGTGGAGGGGTGGCTGTGGAGGGACTATCCGTGAAGGAAATGGCCACTATGGGATGGCCGTAGAGGATCTGGCCGCATGTGGTTCGCTGTTTGGTTTCTCCTCTATGAGGAAGAGTGCATCCGCAGACGATATTGGGTCCGCGAATGGTCGCAGAACTTTACCGCTGGGAGCGATTTCTCCAGTGTCTCCCCACAGGTTTTCAATCATCCTTACTCTCCTATTTTTGGTGCCCCTCATGGTTTATTTAAAGAGTCGTGAAGAGGCATTATTGATGGGGATGAAACTTTTTATAGAATCCCATGAAAGAATCCCCACCCGCAGACGACTCGGTCAACCAGGGATTTTTGGAACCGAGATTCGCAGAATTGCTCCACAGCCATGCACCACTCAGCCTCTATTCCGCAAACGTCGATGTATGCGGTCCGGGCCGGTTGAAGCGGTTCGCGGCTGGGGCGGTTTGTGTTGGTGGACCGGCCTGGCGCCCGTCCTGCTTCGCGCCCGTAGAGGGTCCCCGCCTCTATTTCGCAGACGATGCTGGTCTGCGGAATTGTGGGAGGGCGGTCCACCGAACTAGCCACGTACTGTTGTTGGGAGTCGGTGCGTGGACCAGTTTGGTCCTTTTCCAAGTCTTGCGGTAATTGGATTTCCCCCTTACGGAAGGTTTGATGGTGGGGGAATTTTAATGGAATTTTTACCATATAAGAATTTAGAGTATTTAAAGAAAAATTTTCAATTCTAGGAACTGAGATGAAGAAATATTACTAGGCTTTGGGGAGCTTAGTATTGATGTTATATAAATGTTAAATATATTATATCATGTAGGGACCATTTTTCAAAAATAAATTAATAAATCCAAAACATGGACTTAGATGAGAAATCCAATTGATTGGTTAAATTTGAAATCTCGGTTTCACCCTAGGAACAATAAAATATTTCTTGGTTTTGGGTATTTGGCTTGAGCTCCACTGTTTCATGAAATAACTGAATAAACTAAACATTTTCATTTAATTTTTAAATAAAAATAATATACTATATTCCTATATATAGAAAATATTGTGTAATAAAATATATAGTTTGATTTATAACACTAGGATAGATAGAGGATCTACTAGAGTAGAGCTTGGTGAACAATAATATATTGAGGATCATGACAAATTTCTTAAGGATTATTTTCACCAATAGAGATCATGGATTTGTTAAAAGATGATGATGTGGTATCATTGTTCATTAAAGATTGATCTAGACCTGCGTAGAGATATTTTTTCTATTTTTTATTTAACACTTGATATTCACAAGATGAATGAGAATGAAATCCAATAAAATATTGAATCACAGTTTGATCATTCTTTGTACGTTTTTGTCTATATAACTAGGAATTAATAATTGATATTATTTTTTCATTATCTTTTCCTTCATAATATCATTCCTATTATGTGTTTTCTACAATTCTTCCAATTTTTACTACAAATTCGTCACTAGTGTTCCATGGTTATTATCTCGACAAATTCCTTACCATTGATCATTATAGAACTATTCATTGGTAAAATGGATTGACATCACATGATTTGGTTGGATATTGATGGAACGATAAAGGTGTAATGATGATTATGGAGAATTGATGATAATAAATTATCAAATGTATGTTCCCTAGTTTTCGTTTGGTATGGGGCATGTAGAATAGTTTAAATGGATCCAAATCCCAATTAGATAAGATTTCAGAAATAGACCACTAGTTATATAACATTTTTTCAATCCTAGATTCATGATATCTAGATTGGAATGATGACAGAACATGGAAAAATAGAGGCATGTTCTGATCCACAAAATGAACCAAGGAATCTATAAATATCCATTGTACATGGTGTTTAGAGGGCCAAAAATTGAATATATTGAGAGTACACACCTGGTAATCCATTTGGGGATACACGCTATGTGTTCCAAGTCATACGTCCTATAACACATTTTGGAGAGATAGGTGTATAAAATGAGTACACACATAGGGGTCTATGTTGTCCCCATATTTCATGACAAGTGGGACACATACTGTGTACTTCAAATGTTACATTACAATGGGTGGATGAAACATACTCAGTATCTTCCCAGACCCTACACGTTTTTGGATGTGTAATATGGCACATGTGACATGAATTATATACTATGTACTATGAGAAAATGTAATGGGACAAGACAAGGGAGATGAACATGACCATAATACATGGTCATGACCCAAAATAAATAGAAAAAACTAGATGTACATTAAAACTGGTTGGAGACACACTGTGTTTCAACTAGGCCTCTACATTTTGTGTTGGAAAAGAGAACACACTATATATTTTGAGATGTACATGTCATGTGAGACGGTGAGACACGATAAAACTTGGGGTAGACAAGGCACACCATGTACCCCTAGTACACATCAGGTATAGTTTCCCTAGAAAATTGACCCCCTCAACATATTCAATATATACTATGTTCAGTTGGGAATTTTTCCAAGGATCATTAATAAGACTATACAATGATAAATTTTTTTCTGAGCATGGGTATAATAAACATGCCCTTTATTTCACACATAAACACAATTTATAACATAAAATATTCTCTTGATTCAACATAGAATATCGATAGGTCTAGTGACTTTGTGGATTAGGAACGTTATATAATAACTTAAAACATGATATACACATATTTATTGAAAACATATTTTATATGAGCTTACACATTCCTTCGTTCATATCATTGCTTGGGATAAACTGAGGACATGCATAAGAAAAGGGCGATATATAAATCCTAGAAAGGGAGTAAAAAAGGCATAAAATGATAAATATAGTACATGTTAGGAAATAGGTATATCAATAGAGCATAAGAGAAACATGATCACAAAGGTAAGATATCGCATGATTATCATAACATGGAAATGTGGCATCAACATTTAACATGATATTAGAATGAGATCAGGCTCATTTCACATGGCGCATCAGTAAACCCTAATTTCACTTGAATTAGAATGATTAAACCCTCATTTATTATGATGTATAATGATTCTAATCTTTACCCAATGCATTGAATCACTATCAGGGCACACCATTCTTAATCATTACATTTCATGTTTAAGTGTGCCACTTTGGTTATACAAAAAGGATTCATTAAAAATAATCATTTATTCTGTGATAAAAAATGTGGTATTAATATGTGAAACTATATAATCAATAACTAAATATCAATAAAGGTAAATACCTGTGATATAGAAATGGGCATGGTATTCACTACACAATGACTTTGTCTTGGAAAACTATAGTGCAATTTCGGCAGCATAACAACGTGATATAAGAATTCATAAACATTGTTGATTAGATATAAAGGGGTGTCTCATCATATGTACATAAAATTAACAGTAATTTGGTCAGATAAATACATTTCCTAACATATGTAATGGAATTTAGATTAATAATACAAAATAATTTCTTGAATGTAAATGAAGAGAGAGAAATCCATTATGAAATTTTGACATGGTAACAGGTGTACATGGGAGAAATTAATTAGAGATAAAGGTAAATATAATCATTAAAAAATAAGGATGGATGTATGTGGTAGGTTTGAAATCACACCCCAACATTTTTAATTGAAAAAAAGTTCATAACAACACAATGAAATTTGAACAAAAATGAGAAAGGAATAAATCCCCAAGTTGAAAATGTTATCTGAATGGATTGGGAGAGGCTTGAGAGTGGATTAATGAGAACATGGGGTGAATTTTAAGGATTATATAGAGAGTATTTAATGTTTTGGTCAATGTACAATGGTTCTTAGTAAAGAAAAGTGGGATATTGGGTGGGTTTATATATGAAACGAGAGGGAATTCATTATTATTTATGTTCTGAACACTACACATAAATCTAATAAAAACCACAAACCATACAATGGTTTTTGATTTTTTTTTGTCAAAGTAGAGTATAAAACATTATTATATACGAAAAATGTCTGATCTTATTCTAATATTAGGCCTGCTTATTTAAAGCTGAGTCACACTCTCAAGAAAATCATTTTAAAATGTTAAAATGTATTATATGTCATGGAGTGTCCACTAAAGCATTGTAAAATAAATAAATAAAAAATCATAAAATCACATTATTTTAAAGTTAAAACATATATTGGCCCAAAATACCATTTATAGTATTTTATAAAATCACTATTGGGTCATTATGATGTCATAAAACACATTATATATTTAAACGGTATTTAATTTTTACCAAAAAATCGAATGTCTAGGAAAATTATGAAAAAGTAACGATTGGAAAATTTCGATGTCCAAATTACTAAAATGATATTCATTTTATCTAAATAATTTTCTAAATATGTAAATTATTAATTTTAAAATAAAAACATATAGTTATAAAAAATTTATGGGTTTTGAAAAAAACAACTTTCAAACCTCAATAAAAATTATAATTATATTCAAAAAAATAATACAATAATTTATATTTAATTAAAAATAATTTAGTAATAATATTTTATTATAATATTATTTAATTTTAAAAAATCCATTAATTCATCAAAATAGATCTCTTAATTGAATATTAACTAAAAATACTATTTGTACTTTGAAAACTATTTACAACATAACAAAAATAAAATTAATATATATTATTTATTATAAACAAAAATAATGTGCATAATCATAGTGATAGGGTCTTGTTACACAATCCCTTATAACACTGAAATAATAACTAATGTTAAGGTGTGTGATTGTGACCGACTCTTGGGGTGGGTCAGATAACATTGCACGGGTGGTAATCTATACTAAATTTCACTTCTCCTGTAGGCGGTTCTATCCAAGATTAACAAGATGAAGCATCACTTAGGATTGGATAAGAGCGAAGCCCAAGGATGCTACCTATTTTATGAGCAATAAAAAATGAGCTTCGTATGGATCGATTCTACAAGATGAGGCCATCACTTCCTTTTTCTTAGTAAAATGGATTTGCCAAAACCTTATATTTATACTAATCATGTTATCCCTATTCAACGACTATATTGTCTATGGTCACAATTCTTACTTGTATTTTAAAATTTAGAAACCTAAAACCAAGGAAGTTCATATTTTTTATATAACCATTTTACATAATAAGGAATTTAATTAGAACATGTGGAATTTTCATTAATAAATGTTTGGGTCATTTCAATATTCCACAAATAAGAAATTTTGCACATAGAATTTTTGTTTCCCACACTAAAACACATGAGGGTAACTCTATTTCATCACTTCCTATGATTCCCCTATTTCTTATTCAAACAATTTGTTTCACCACAACACCTAGATGAGGGACATTGTCTAATTTCAAATAACCTTTTCCCTATGATCTAATATCATCCTAGTATTTTCTTCATATAAGAGTTAATTCTACAATGGTACCACCTATATATTGAGAATATGTGATGGGTCAGGTATGTACATCCTCAAGAGTGATACATGGAATACATAAAGTACTTGAGATAGGTTCGGTGGGAGTGCTAGTCTATATCCCACCACTCCAATGCAATCAAGGATCTCAAAAGGGCCGACATAGCATGGAATATGCTTTCCATAATACCCAAATCACATAACCCTCTTCTGACATGATATGTGGTTGAAAACCATGTCTCCAACATCAAACCCTAGGACTCATCGATGATTATCATCATAACTCTTTTTTTGTCTTTGAACGGCTTTAATGTATTGGTGGATGGTTTTAACCATCACCACCATTTCTTCAACAATTTCTAGACCTAGGAGTTTTATCTCCCCAACTTCATCCCAATGTTCCAGTGTTTTTCACCTATTATCATAAAGGTCTTTATAAGGATCAATTTGGATGATTTAGTAAAAATTGTTATTTTAAGAGAACTCAACCAGAGGAATAGGTTTATCCCATCCTCTTTTTAGGTCCATTGAACATGCTATCAAAATGTCCTCAAGTGTGAGGATAGTCTTCCCAGATTGGACATTAGTTTGAGGATGATAAGTTGGACTGGACATCATCTCAGTATTCAGAGCATGTTGAAGACTCTTCAAGAACAGAGTGGTGAATATTGGATCTCAATTCGGCACAATAGTTAGTGGTACTCCATAAATCATTAAAACTTATATGATATATATATGTGACAATTGATCCAATGAGAAATATTATCAAATTGAAAAGATGTGTGAAGTCATTGTAAGATGATCCACAAAAACCCAGAGAGAATTGTTTCCTTTGGATTTATTTAGAATTATGGTGACAAAGTCTATGGTGATGTTCTAATATATCCATCTTGGTATGGGTAATGGTTGAATCATCCCCTTAGACTTCTTCCTCTTGTCCTTCTCCTGCTGACATACCTAGTGATTTGATGTATACTCATTGATCTCATTCGTCATGTTATCCCACCAATAATGCTCTCGGAGATCTCAATAAATATTTTTTCCCTAGTCGAATGGGGAAATAAGAACTATGTGCACCATCCAAAAGTTATTTCTTTAGATCTGGATTTGATGGAACACATAGTCATGACCCAAATCTCACATCTCCATCTTCATTAACATTGAACTCTAAGGATTTACCTTTTATAATAGTTTCTACTTTCTTTGGAATTCCCACATCATCATTTTGAGCATCCTTTAACCTTTCTAAAAGACACAGTTGGGTAATCATTAGTGAATGTATTGATGATATTCCTTTCATTATGATTCCCATGTCCATATTCATCAAATACAAGAAGATTGGATCCTTCTCAATTCTCATCAATGATAGAATCATTAGATCCTTTCTATATAGACCATCTTCTACTTTGTTTTCCTTCATAGAGAGGTAATGGATTGAGTAGTCACAGTATTTGATCAGCTCTAACAATATTTATTGGAGCATATTCAACTCTTTCTGTGTGAATATACACATGAGGCTTTTGTGGTCTATATATATTTCAAACTTCTCACCAAAGAGTTAATGTCGCAAAAGATTTACTAAGAATATAACTAGAGCCAAATATAGATCACGTGTTTGATAATTTTTCTCATGAACATTAATTTTTCTTGAATAATATGCAATGATTTTCTCATTTTCATCAAAGTACAGCCTAGGAACTTCTTTAAAGAATCACTAAATACCAAAACAATTCTCTACTTGTGGGTAGTGTGAACACCAGTGTAGTGATAATTCTCTTTTTAAACTCCATGAATTTATTTTTTCATTAATCACTCCAAGGAAACTTGACTCCCTTCTAAGTTAGCTTGGTATGAGGGTTTGATAATCGTGAGAAATTTCTCACAAATCAGTGATAATATCTAGCTCACCCTAGGAGGATATGAATATCTGTAACCAATATTCGGCTCATCCATCCCTCAATTATAGTTGTTTTGGAGGGATCCACATATATACCAATGATTGTGATGATATGACATTAGAATAAGACCTTCTTTAACCAGAACTCACAATTTTGGTACTTTTCATAGATCTTATCTATTCACAAGTTCTCTAGTATAGTGCATAGATTTTCCTCATGTTCATCCTTGGTTTTTGAGTATATTATAATATCTTTAATAAATACTATCACCAATTTGTCGAGGTAATATCTAAAGACATTGTTCATCATGTCCATGAATATTTCAAGATCATTAGTGAGTACAAAAGGCATTACTATGAATTCATAGTGCCCGTACCTTGTACAAAAAGAATTCTTGGGGATATCCTCCTTCTTCAAACTTACTTGGTAATATCCCGACGAAAAATACATCTTGGAGAATTATTGTTATCCACTTATCTGATCAAAAAATTCATCAATTTGGGGAAGATGATACCTGTTCTATATCTTGATTTTCTTTATCTCATGATATTCAAGGAAAAGGTGCATTCACCTAGCCTTCTTCTAGATGAAGAGGACATGTGCACCCTATTTTGAAGCACATGGGTGTATAAACCCTTTATTAAGATTCACCTATAGTTGTGTCTTTATCTCCTCAGGCTCCATCATAGTCAATATATATAGAGTCTTGGATATTTTCAATGACTTAGATATAAAATATTTTGATAATTAAACATCTCTTCTAGGAGGAAGACCATGAAATTTCATGGGAAATACTTCCGCAAATTCCCTCAACATAGGCATGTCTTCCAGGATGGTTTCATACTTAGACTCAATCATCTAATCAAGGTATGCATGCTAATAGGATAGTAACATCCATGCATGATATGATGGTGCTAAAAAAAATTAATCCTTCTCCTTGCACTTGTACAGAATCGAGGGTCAATTCACCATATAGATTTTTATTTCCCTCTCATGTAAATTTATGTAGCCTGTATATAAGGAAAGACAATCACTAACAAGAATTGCATCAAATTATACCAAAGGGTGTATGAAGAGGTTCTCCAAGAACTTCAATCCAAAAATTATGATAGGGGAGGAGTTATATTCATGAGATATACTGATTTTCCCATTTAACGTTCTCACCGACATCTTTACATCAATGATTTGTGGTGGTGTTTGGATTTTTCTACTAAACATTAGGGATATAAAAGAAGTTATTGAACCATAATAAAAAATTATGTTTGATTTTCTTGAATTAATAAATAGAGTACCTATCACTACTAAGTTTTTGGGGAACACTTCATTGGTAGTGATGGAAAAAATCTCACCCTTGCAGCCTTGGAGGTTTTTTTTGCCTCCGAAAACCCTTGGCTTAGGGAACTGGTTTGAAAGGTACCATGGTTCATCGTAGTTGTAACAATGAGAATCATGTTGTGCATATAATGGATCATTCCTCTCCACTGTCATAGTAGTGGGTTTTTCATGTTGGAAGTTAATATCCAGGTTCCCTTCTCTTCCACACCTAAAGCATTCCATCTTCACCTTCAAAAGATTTCCGGGGTGCTTCTTTTTGCACCATTGGAAAGTGGGGTGATCGATTTTCTGAGCACTAATTGATTTATCCACTGGACTTCCAGATTTAGTGTCTACTTTTCACTTCTTATCAACATGATACCCCTGAGATTCGCAGATATCCATTTCAACTTTGAGGGACATCAGAAAACATTATCATAGATATCAAAGTTGGGGATCTTAAGGAATTTTTATAGGCTATGTTTTATCCCAAAAAATAAGAAATCAACATTTCATTTGGGGGTAACAATAATTCCAATGGAATATTGTGAAATCCTTGGGATGTTTTACTCGTATGCTCTAATGGATTCTTCATTTTTTTATTGAGGGCAATGAAGTCTCTTTCCATCTTATGTTATAGGGTGTGAGGAAAATATTTATTGAATAAAATTTTCTAGGAATCCTTTCATTCCAACTCCTCAATCTTCTCCTCTGTCTTCGTATTTTTTTATTAATTTCCACTATTATTCAGCTTCACCATCCATATGATAAGAATCCAGATGCAACTTATATTGTTGATATCATTGAATAATGGTGAATATGTTTTCAATGGATTTGATCAATTGTTCAGTGATTGAGTGATCAGATGATCCATTAAATGTAGGACGCCTTTGTCTCATGAAGATCTTGATTGTGGCATGTTCTTTTTTAGGGGGGCTGAACATTCATCATGACCCATGTTTTTATTCAAAACATGAGTTAACTAATAGAGTATCATGACAAATTTTATGATTTATGCTCCTATCAGATTGGGAATCTCAATAGAATAGTCATCTCTTTGATATTTGCATTGGTTTTTAGCTTGATTCTTCTTATTACTGGCCATTGGCTAGAATAAAAGGAAAGTTAGGGGTAACACATAAAGGGTAATTCAATGAAAAAAGGGATAACTTATAAATTATATTTATTTCTATAACTTATATATGATATCCATTATCTACTTCCTAACATATATTCCTAGTGGAATTTATTTAATTACCTTAATAATGGTTCATACTATGCTTGTGAATTTACCATATAAAATCCTCTAGGAGTGTTGTAACCAAGAGTACAGTAATTCTCGTTGTCGCGCCCCAGATCCCATTCGATTTTATCTCAAAGTGGTGTTTTCGGGTTTTACCCATAGATACATTTATGCCAGAGCCGCCTCTAATTGATCGTATCTAGACATGGATGTATTTTCTTGATAAACCACTTAATCAATACTCAGAAAAATTTAGGGATGTTTTTGTTAAACTTAGTCTTATCCCTAAGTCTTTCACTAGGGTTTTCTAATCCTAATCCTAAAAATAAATAAACCTACCCTCTGATACCAAACATAACAACCCTTCTCTTTATTTCAAACTTAAACATGATTTATTACATAAACATTAAATCAATATAACATAGAATATCAAGATTTATAGTTACTTTGGGTGTTAGGAACAATACATAACAAATTATAACAAAAAATACAACATCATTAATGAAAACATCTTTACATTACCTCACACATTCTATCGTGCCTAGAATTGCAAGGGATAACATGATGACATGCCAAAGAAATGGGTGAGAAATAAAGCCCCGTATGGGAGTAAATAAGACATAACATGAATAATATCATACATGTTAGGAAATAGACATATCAATGGAGCATAAGAGAATCATGAACATAATGGCATGATATAACATGATTATCATAACATGGAAATATGGAATCCACATTTAACATGATATTAGAATGAGCCAAGGGTCATTGCACATGGAGCATGAGTAAATCTCCTTGAACAAGAATTATAATGAGTAAACCATCGTTGTACTTGACGTATCATGATACTAATCATTACCCAATTCATTGGAGCGCTATCATATCACACCCTTCATAATCATTTTATTTCATGCATAAGTGTGCCACATAGATAAAAAAAAATGGATTCATTAAACATCCACATCTATTCCATGATAAAGGAATGTGGAATTTATACCTAAAACTCTATAATCAAAAGAAAATGTGCATAATGGTAAATACCATTGATTGTGAAATGGGCATGGTATGCACTACACATTTACTTTGGCTTGGAAAATCAAGATGCAATTTCGACAACATAATGGTGTGAAATATATATTCATAAAAATGGTTGATGAGAGTGAAAGGGGTGTCTCATTATATGTAAAGGAAATGTAAAATAATTCGAACATATAGATACTTGTTCCAAAATATGTAATTGAATTTATATTCAAAAAAAAATCTTGAATGTAAATAAGGAGAGAGAAATATCGTACGTAATTTCTTCCGGGTAACAAATGTACATGGGAGGAATTAATGGGAGATAAAGGGGTATGTCATCATTA
This sequence comes from Viscum album, assembly GCA_963277665.1. NCBI lineage: Eukaryota > Viridiplantae > Streptophyta > Magnoliopsida > Santalales > Viscaceae > Viscum > Viscum album. The sequence continues at coordinate 1,133,695,093 of OY728153.1, read as the reverse complement.
AAAAATAAGTTGGTAAGTATGGGGTAGGTTTGAAATTATACCACAATAGTTTTAATTGAAAATAAAATGGAATAGAAACTTAATTAAATTTGGACAAAAATGAGGAAGGAAGAAATCCATTTCTTTGAAGTGTGATCCCAATGGCTTGGGAGAGGCTTGATATAATTTTATTGGGAATATGGGAAGCCTTGAAAGAATTATGTAGAGAGGAGGGAAAGGGTTGGTCAATCTCAAAATGTTTTCAGTCAAGATAAGTTGGAGATCGAGTGGGTTTATATAGGAAAAGGGAGGGAATTATTTATTATTTAGGTTTTGGACACTACACATTAAACTAATCAAAACCACAAACAATCTTGTGGTTTTTGCCCATAGTTATTGAAAAATTGGAGTGGAAAATATTATTTTATATGGAAAATGGACATGATTATTAAAATATTATTCTTTCTTCTGTGGAGGTTAGTCACAGACTCAAGGAAATCATTTTAAAATGTTAAAATGTTTTATATGTCTCTAAGGGTCCACTAGAGCATTGTAAAAAAAAATAAAACAAACCAAAAATTACATTATTTTAAAGGTTAAAAATATATTGGCAGAACAACCCATTTATAGTATCTTATTACATCACTATTGGGTAAATATGATGTCATAAAACACATTATATATTTAAACAATTTGTATTTTTACCCAAAAATTCGACTATCTATAAAAAGTATGAAAAATTTACCATTGGATAATATCGACATCTTGATTCCAAAAATGATATTAATTTTATCTAAATAATTTTCTAAATATTTGAATATTTACTCTTAAAATCAAAAATGGAATTTATGGAAAATTCATATTTTTTGAAAAAAAGAGCTTTCAAACATTAATAAAAATTAAAATTGTATTCATAAAAATTATATGGTAATTTATATTTAATAAATAATATTTTAGAAAAAATATTATTTAAAAATATTAATTAATTTTAAAAAATCAATTAATTCATCAAAAGAGATATTTTATTCTAATTTTAACTGAAAATACTATTTGTGCTTTAAAAAAATTACAACATAATAATAATAAAATGAATATATATTTATTATTCTATAAAAAAATAATGCACATAATCATAGTGATAGGGTCTCATTAAATAACCCCTTATAACACTCACATAAGACCTAAGGGTATGGTGTGCGATGGTGACATAATATTGGAGTTTCTCAGATAACATTGCTTAGGTGCTAATCTCTACTAACTTCCACTACTCACATAGGCAGTCCAGTTCAAGATTAACTTGTTGAAGCCTGGATTAGTCTTGGTTAAGAAAGAATCCCAGTGATGCTACCTCTTTTCCAAGCTCCAAAAATGGGATTTGTGTGGATCAATTATACTATATGAGGACATCACTTCATTTTTTCTGAGTAAATTTGATTTTTTAATGCTTTATATTTATACTAATCATGTGATCACTATTCATCAGCTACATTAGAAACAGTATTAATTGTTAATGGTATTTTAAAAACCAAAAACATAACACCAAATAAGTGCATACATTTTCTATAACCATTTAACATAATAAGACAATTAATTAGATCAAGAGAAATTTACATTATTAAAAGTTTGGGTCATTACAATGGGATTGTGATCCCATCTATGTAATAATTCTCAAATAGAGTAGTGGTTCCCTCCATTTATGACCTAGGGTGTGATCCTTTATCATTGAATATTGTTCCATATATGGGTTCATGGTATCTTCTAGACTAATAGACACAAGGCATTGATATCATATAAAGCATGTCAATCCAATTGTGTTTGTAGTATCGTTGTGTGTATGCTCACCAACATAGTGAGTTTTTCTAATACGTTTTGAGGTGTACCCCATAAATCTCAAGTGTGATCCCCTATCTAGGAGTCAATATCATCATAATTAGAGTGTGTATATTATTATCTAACACTTTACAACAATGAACTCTTTGATAAATTCCATCAGTGATTGCATGACTCATGGAAAGGATTCCCCAAAAAGAGTGTTGCCTTAAATACTCAAGAAGAATCATATGGTTGGAAGTATTATATATACCTATTTGAGACATAGAGGCTATCTTGATTAGGTCACATTCTTGTTATTCTAATTGATATGTCTCAGAACTATATTAACATAACTTTTAATGAGTTAAGAACTCTCTTGATGCTTTATGTTTTTTGATTTTAGGGTCTCTTCTAGGTATTTTTATACTCATCCATGAATGGGATCTTCCAAAAATGTCATGACTTATGGATATTAAATTCTATTTTATGGAGTCCTTGGATGACTAAGAGAAATATAATCATAGTTTTTCATAGTCAAACCGTGGTTGTACCAGTTCTTTCACTTATTAGTATTCCCCTCATACATAGAGGACTATAATCTAATATCATTTTTGGGGTCCTTAAATTTCCCCTATATGTATTATAGAACATATATAAAATTCTAATGTGGGAATTTTTTTTGAATAGATTATAATATCAGTTCAAATTTAACTTTCATCATTTTATGGGTTGTTAGAGAAGTGAGTGTCTGTATAGTTACATTGGCTAAGACCTCAGACATGTGAGATTTACCTTCTCATCAATGGTCGGTATCCCATGATCTATTATAGGCAGTCAAGGATTGTTAGACTAAGATTAATTATGGATATTTGGGCTCTAGTTGGTTGGATCCTGACAATAATTTAATCATTTCAACTTAAAAATATTTATTTTAAATTAATTATTTTCAAGTCTGTAATGTTTTTCAAATATTATTAAATTATGTTAATCAGTCTTACAAAATTATTTTATAGAATTTTATTGATAATATGTGTAAATATTAAATTCACATTTATAAAATTATATTAATAGGAATGTAAAATTAATAAAATCATATTGTGCTAAAAAATGCATTTCATCTAAAAATTCATTTACAACATTATGGGTTCTTATGTAAAAATTAATTTTCATCAATTTTAGAAACTTAATATAATAAAATTTTATTAAATTAATCATCAACATTCAAATATTATATGTAATAAAAATTTTATATTTATGGAAAAAATACATCACGTAGAAAAAAATTAAGGTACCATAGTAAATTCAAAATGATGTAAATTTGTAAAATAAGGTGTAATGACATAAAATATCATGAATATTTATGTATAAATAATTTTATGATGGAATGATTGGACATAAATTATCTTATAGAAATTATATTTCATCTTTGGATCAATATTCCATGAGAAATTCAATTCTTTATTCATTAATGAAGGGGTATTTTGGAAAATCCTCTGATGATAACCTATTAAAGGGATACTCCTTTTCCTATATCATCACATTAAGTTCCTTTCTTTAAATCATGAATTTAGGGAAAATTATCCCCATAATAATATTATCCCATCTTAATTAAAATTATATCTACAATGAATTAACTAATTATTCCAAAACAAATAAGGCTACCAAGAGAAGATATAATTTATTCTTTGTTGGAAATAAATTATTATCCTTCATTTTAATTTATTTTCATCTTCTACATATTAAAATTTCTGATTTATCACATTTATAAAATCTAAATATGGTCATTTTACATCAATATTTACATTATTATAGTTATAATAATTCTCATATATCAATTATAATATATTATTGGTTGGGTTGACTTAACCACCTATAAGGACGATGCTTTGAATTAAAATCACAGATAGTTATGAAAACATAATTACTTTTATGATATGATCTTAAAAATTAAATAATTTTCTAATTTTATAATTATATTATTATTATTTAAAAAATTCTTAACATAATATCTTATGTTTGTTAAAAGTTACAAAAACAAGTGATTATGGATTTCAACATGAAGAACTATACTTTAATCCCATATCAAATGTATCTAGAATATAATAAAGAATTATGTCTCATTTATTAATGTATGTATAATATTTTGGTGATGATAACCTTCTGATCATTAATGAAGATGAATATTTGTATACCCAAATTTATAAATAACTATTATAAATTCAAGTTGCCAATGATCAATAAAAATTAAAAATAACTAATTAATATGAATTTATTTTATAAAAATGATACATAAAAATGTTATATAAATAAATAAGGTTATTAAATTCTTGTTTAGTGAGGATTAGTATATTATATTGGATTTTAGACTATGTGAGACCATTATGGAATACCATGTAAGAATTTCTATTCTAAATTTCCCTTGAATGAGACGTTTTTCATATCATGAATTTATTTTAATTTATATAGGTTGTATAAATATTTTATAAAATAGTTTATCATAAAAAATTCATTATTCATAGTATATAATTTTCAATTTTAGGATATATAATTCAATATCAATTTTAATATTTATTTCCCATGTAACAACATTTTTATTCAACTCTATTTACTTCAATTGAGTTGTAAAAACTTTTTAAATTCTTTCTGCATGGTCGAGTTTTGAAAATATTCACATTAGTTTTGTCTGTAATGATTAATTTAAATGTATTCATTTTATTCTGAATTAATTTATTCTCAAACTATTTTAAAAGTTATTTTATTTTAAAATATGTGTTATTTTAAATTTAATGGTTTTTAGAGTTAATTTAATTTTATAGACTATATGTTAACTTTTTTAATTCAATATATATGATTATATTTTAAAGAATTCCTCTTTATTTGTATATATAATCCATTTTATTTATGCCTTCATGGGTTTTAAATGTAATTACTTTTATTTTTTTTATAAATATTTTAATTTTAAAATATTTTTTTTGAAATTCGATGAGTTTGATGTCAAAACCTATTATCAGTCATTAAAAAAAACTTTCATTATTACAATCATATATTATTTTCATATTCTTGGATTTATCTTTCATATGGTCCTTTTTATTTCTCTCTAAGGAAACAAAATTCTAATTTCATAATAATATGTTTTTTTTTCATAAAAATATGATGATGTTATGAATAATTATCATCCTCTAAATAATTTTATCATATTTCATATTCAAAATATTTAATGAAATTGATGATTTTTATTCATATTATGGAATTAAAAACAAAATTTTCTTATATTTTATTCACATTTCTATTTATCTCTTTTCATAAATTTTATAACTCTTTTATCCATATGGGTTTTCTTAAGAAAAACCTAAAAATAATAAAAATTAATTTCTTATCACTTCTGTATATTTTGGATGTTTCACTCCACATTTCATCACTTGAATATTATTTGCTTCAAATGTCACATTATTTGGGAATCTTTTAAAATAATTTTTTGAAATATCTTCTTATCACCTGATATAAATTTATTTAGGAATATAAATTGAACTTTATTTTATTATTAAATTATTAAAAAAATTTACAAAAAAATAATTTTATGATTTCACTTCTATTTTCCAATATATATTAAATGATTTATCACATATGGGTAATTCTCATCATCACCCAATAAATTATCTTTTGATATTGTTTGTTTATGTCATTTTTTTTCATATTGATCATTTAAATTATTAATGTAATTTTACAAGATTGAATATTAAAATGATAGGTAACCCATATTAATTAAATGGGTTTTCATTTTAAGATGAATTATAGATTACTAATAGACCATATATGTATAGTTTATTAGTAAATTATGTGTGGGTCTTATATATCTATAAAATGTATTGGGAAATGTTTTATAACACTATAGATAATGATGTTATCTATGTATATAAATTCCTTTTGATCACAACTATAATGTCAAAAAATACAAGGTTTTCCAAGATGGTAACAAGATAAACTGTCCAATTCCAAATCCAACCTCATATAGGCTAGGGGTTGGTGATATGTTCTAAAAATAATAAATTAATTTGGAGGAATTTTCCTATTTTAATTTATCCATGAACCAATCTAAATCTATAAAAAACATGGGTTCCATTAGATAACTATTGAAAAATATATAGTAAAACAATGCGTGTAATAATATATAAGGAGTATAGAACAGTATGACAATGTAATCCCAAAAGTAATGGGTAAAATAAACACAAAATCATAAATGAATGAGAAACATAAAAAAAACTTTAATAAAGGGAATAGTCAGGACCCCAACTTCTAATTTACATGTTTGACAACCTTATATAGTCTATAAATCCTGGTATCACTATGATACACCGATTTCACCGTTCAAGTGTCCTTCATTTGTATAGGACACAACACATGTGGGAAATGAAGATGAAGGGGTGAGTATATAAATACCAAGTAGGATATCTTAAAAACCACATATAGAGAATAAAATAAGTTAATGGTTAGATCAACCCATAATAAGATATAAAAAATGCATCATAGATATATATTCTAAAAAATAATCACATATGATAGATAAATTAGATCACCATTTCATAGAAAATTACCTAATGATGATTCATCTTATAACCTGAATGGTCCATCACTGATACCTAAAATCACATGTGTCTTTTCTAAGATATTGATGTGGATAAACTACATTTCATCACTTCTCTACATCCTATGGGGTCACAACCTCTAATAGGGGACATAAAACACTGTATTTTAAGGGTGTGAAAAAAAATTTAGTATTTTAAAATTAATGCCTATCTTGTTCAAAAATTGAATAAATGAAAATTGGTTTCAAATATGCGATCATTAGTTCAAGATTATATATAAATTTAAATTTTTTATTATAAATAAACATTTATTTTAAAAGGTAAAACAAGTTATCATGGTGAATTCAAATATGATAAAAATGAGTAAAATATGAATCAATGGGCCAAAAAAATATTAAAAAAGGAAATTCAGTTTGTATGTTGGTTCCTAACCTTTTTAATTATCCTATCTATTATTTCTCAATTATAAAAATGTTTTTCATTATTTTTACTTTCTATTATTGATTTTTTTTATTTAAAAAATAGTTCTATTTTTCACACATAAAGGGTATCTCCTATCCTCACTCCCCTCAAACAACAGAAAGAAACATTTTGGACCAAAATAGTCCTAAAATTAACATAAACACTACTATACACCATGATTAGTTTCTATTAATCCCAATAAAGAATCCCTAAATGGTTTAAAACCCATTTAAAAGGAGATTACCCAACTAGTGTCATATTTATTTCTAATTAATTAATAAAGTTTTATTTTCCATTAAATGACTTTATTCATTATAAAATTTACTTTTATTATATAAAAATTATATCATAATTATAATAATTATACTATTATTTTATAATTATGATGTTAAATTCATTAAACACAAGTTCCTTTTTCCTTAAGAAAAGTGAAAACAATATTGGTGAGTGCGCAGACTACCACCTTTGAAAATTTCCATGTTTCATTTTTAGTAACTACCTTACACGGATGAAAATAATGAAAAATTAAATAACTAATTATTATATTTATAATATATATATTATTATTAAATTATAAAAAAATTATTCATTTCTCTTTTTTATATAGATAATGAGATCACCAACCATGCTAATGGGAAGATTACCACTTCTTTGGGATGATTGGTTTTTATTTTCATTTTTATCAAATCCTTAAACAGTTGGACATCATAATGGTTTTAATGGATAAATATTATTTTTATAATATCAACAAGGATATAGTATGATAAATTGGAGAAGCTATTGATGATAATATTATCAAATTATTATCATTAATTCAATTATTTGAAACAAGCACACTAAGAGGAAAATTATTAAATTAAATTAAATAATAAGTTCATATAAATTACATATTATTATAAATACTCTATAATTTTGATATATCACACTAATAAATAATAAATTAAATCATTATAAAACTAGTGTAATTATATTTTATCAAAATCACTTCATTTCATCTATTATACATAGCATATTCATGTTTGTATCTATTTTACCACCTAATTAAACAATGATATGAAATTATATTATGTATTATTATGAAATGTTAATTATTTGTGTAATGTGATATAAATATTTATTAAATTAATTTTTCTTTATTTTTGAAAAGATACATAAAAATTTCACTCTTTAATTTGCAAAACACCCTTATTATGTTGACAATCACAATAAAATGTTTGTTATTAACATAATTGTAAAGGATAAGACTAAATCACTCATGAAAGAAAATTTAATCTTTCAAATTAATAATAATCAATCCATTCTAGAAACATTCAATAACATGGAATTATGATCTTTGGGGGAATAATGAATGATATTACCATTATTACAATAATAGTACCAAATGAATAAGATTACCCACACCTAACCTTGAAAATACCTAATAATTAACTAATATAAATTTAAATAATAATTAAAAATGATTTTTTAAAAAAATTTACTTATATGATGTTTTTTCTAAAATATGTGTTTAATATATTTTAATTTTTTATACAAGAGAATAGAATTCTCTAAACTAAGAGGGGAAACTGTGTAACTGTTTCTTAGCCTCAAATTTGATTTCATGTGACAAAATTCTTGATATACAACATGAAATTTTTATTATGATTTAATTTTTAACCAATGAGTGAATTTTAACATATTAATTGGGATTTAAGATTCATAATTTTTAGTTGTTTCAATTTACATTGATTCAAAATATACCCATCTCAAATCTGGGTTTCATCAAAATATTAATAAAATTTTATGGATTTCATTACCAGTATTATATTCAATTATAATCCATATTGGGAATTTTAATTTTTTACTAATCATATCATTATTTAAATTAAATAATTAGGGGGTTTTATATTTCCACAAAATATTTTATACATATTTTACCTGAAGTGGTAGATATAAGTGAAATTATTCCTGTCTCGTCCTTTCTGTCAGGAACCTCCCTTTTTTCATGTCATAATTATTTTGATTATTTTTAAAATTTTAATAAATATAACTAAATAATTAATGGTGAAAATTTTATAATACATTATCTTATTAAAAAAATATTTAATGAAATGTTTTATGTTTTCTATGTGAATATTTTTAATTAGACCATAGAAAGAATCAAATTTAAATGTTTTCCATGGAAACAAATCATTCATCCACTATTTAATTTCATTTGAAAATTCATGTATATTTTTCCATGGTTTCTAAAAGAAAAAACTGTCGATCTCCTATATTTTCTAAATATCTCTTTTAAGATTACTATAATGGTTCATGTATATTTCTAATTTTCATGGTGATTTTTTTAAAACTCCATAAAATAATTTTTCAGTGAATTCATTGTAAATTGACATATATTATTCTAGATTGAGGATGTTTTTTTAAATGTAGATAAAGAACATACTTTTATTGATTTATTATGTAATATAATTATCTTTTAATGAAATTATCTATTACTGACATTTCCATTACTATTTGATTTCAGTGTATAACCATAATATTACTTCCATTTCCTTTCCTCTATGAATATTGTATTCTTGATTCCATTGAATTAATTATGATCATAATGATTCCATACATTTATTGGAAGTTTAAATTTATTGAATTATCCCTGAACCCTTTAACTATATGGTGTAAAAACCATATGCTTCATTATCTTGACAGAATGGTATTAAACTAGAATGTTTCTTAATGATATTGGATACCCCATTATTTTCCAGGGGATTATCATGCTTTGATTATTTAGGAAATTACAAATGATTTATTAATCTGAATCCATATAAACCCATTTTATTTCCATGGTTTCTTTATGAAATGATAAATAAAACCCATTTTATTTCCAGGGGATGTTTATGCAATAAAAATGAATTATTTTTATTGGTTATATATTATAATGTTCATTTTATTTCCTTACGTTCTTTATAAAGTGAGAACATATTATTTTAAAATATATATAATATGTATATATGGTGATGTGTCGGGTCTGATTTAACATTCAAAAACATTATATATGACTTTATATCACATGAGATAGATATTTTGGAGTATTTTTTAGTTACTCATAAAAATTATCATTAATATTATTTCCCATTAATGCTACATTTTCTATTCTAATTTATGTTAAATATTTGAATAAAGGCTCATTGTTTTGTTCTTATTATTCTTATAAAGTTATTCTCTCTTTGACTGAGTTAATTCATTCTCTATTTTGATTAATGTATTAATTTTTGTAAATATTTATTTAATGATTAATGAAATAATATTTTTTTGGTTTGAATTTCTTATGTATCTTGATGAAACACATATAATCATTTTATGCACACTTATGATATTTGATTTTTATCACATATTTTTTCACTAACATGGAATTTTTGTTAAAACCATTATTATGTGTAAATTTCCACCTAATTATGATGAAATGTAACATGTAATATTTTTCTAGAATGGTATCTAATGAGATAAATTATTTAGAGATATTGAAGACAAGTTTTGGACTAATTAGTTTTTTTATACTATTGGAAAATGACTGCTAGTTGAAAAAAATGAATTTTTCTAACACTCATTTTGTATTAATTCTCTAATCCAAAAAGATGAATGGTATTTTGAAGGTATTGTAATGAAATATATTCTTTAGGACTTGTAATTACCATAAAACTGGGTATGGGAAATCATATCTAATTCCCTTAATAATATAATATACCTATATTGAACCCCATAAAATGTAATATAAAAATAATAATATTTTATTTAATTATTTTATATTACATATGTAATGTTAATTGTTATTTTATGGTATGGTAAATAAATATTTACCACAAAAATATCATGTCCTGTTCGCCCTCAATTAAATTTACTAAATTATAAAATTAATATTTATATAAATATTATTCAGTCATTAAACATATAAATAATATATTTAGAGTTTTAGCAGTAAAAATATATTTATTGATCAAATAATGAAATTAATTATTCATCAATAAAGTAATATTTATTTATTATAGATAAAATAAAATCACTTAAATAAATAATATGCATTCATACCATTCAACAATTTCATTATGAAAAAAATATTTATCTTAAATTTATGATCATTTAATAAATATAAAATAAATATTACATCTCAATCTAGATAATTATATTTATTCTATGAGTTAAATATATAAAATATTTTACTAAGTTCAATTGAAACACTTTTTTTATTACCCTCTGAGCCACTTCCTCAGTGTCCTCAGGTGATATTTCCTAAAGTCTTAGATTATTATATAGAAATGGGTGAAGGGACCCATAATGGAAAAAGATATTTCACACATAATACAACTGCATATGAATACTAACTGTTTAATATAACACTCTTTCTAGGATATCTCATCAAATAGATTACACATATGTTTCATCGTCCTTTACGATTGATAACTCATTCTTGGAGTATTTTAAATGGACTCATCTATACAACATGTCCATGGAATATAATTTGGTGATTAAAATTCAATAAAATGTTCTATAAATAATCATAAATTTATATAGAAGGAAAAAAACCTCCCTTGAATTATTTATTAATAACATATCATCTATGACGTACCCAATGTACCCAACATCATCATGAGAATATCTCATCAATGTTGAAAATAATATCTCAAATTAAATGAATTATAACAATAATTTATAATAATTTTAAATTATAAGGATCATTACACATGATCATATAAAGAAATATCTAATGAAACACAAACATGTTCAATTACTACAGTTTATTTCGTTCACATTATCTCCCATCATGGTGATTACCAAGTGAGAACTTCATGATATGAAGCATCCTCCACTTATGAGTAGACTCACATAATTATCATATTTCTAAAGAGTTATGGATTTTATCTTAGGGTTCTTCAACATTACCATCCATTGAAACTATAATCATTTTGACATCACCTTATTGATAATAATTCCTCAAGATATTACATTTTTACAAAATTTCATTCATCCACAGTTGTGACCTTGGATCCATTAGAAGAGAAACTGATATAGTATTATCACAATAGAGTTTGATAGGGTCCTTAATTATTAGAACCATATCAAGATCATATGTTAATCTTCATATCAAAACTACATCCTTGGATACATTAGATGTATAAACATATCAAACCATAATTATAGAATCAGGGACCAAAATATGATTTTATCTCTTCCATTTCACAATACATTCATTGAATGTCAATATATATCCTAACTATTATAATTGATCATATTGATCCATTTGTAATCTAGATTCTGTATATCCTCAAATTAATGATTCTACATATCCTCCATAGAACAAAAACTTATGATCATTGTTCCTCATATACTTATGAATATTCATAACTACATTATAATGGAGGTCCTATAGGACATCATGATATCATCCTAACATTCATAAGGAAAAAGTGATATTGATCCTAGTAAATAGTATTTCATCCACAAACAAACTCAATCATTGATTTGCAAGGAAAACAATCCACCTTGGATCCCCACTTATGAGTAGACTCACATAATTATCATATTTCTAAAGAGTTATGGATTTTATCTCAAGGTTCTTCAACATTACCATCCATGGAAACTCTAATAATTTTGACATCACCTAACTGATAATAATCTCTCAAGATATTACATTTTTAAGGAATTTTATTCATCCATGGTTGTGACCTTGGATTCATTAGAAGAGACACTAATATGGTATTATCACAATAGAGTTTTATAGGGTCCTTATTAGAACCATATCAAGATATTAGATTAATAATTATATCAAAACTACATCATTAGATACATTACATGTATAAGAATATCAAACCATAATTATAGAATCAGGGACTATAACCTAATTTTATCTCTTCCATCTCACAATACCTTCAAGAAAAGTGAATATATATACTAACTATTATAATTGATAATATTGATCCATTTGTAATCTAGATTTTGTATATCCAAAAATTTACGGTTCTAAATATCCTCTATAGAACCGAAACTTATGATCATTGTTCCTCATATACTTATGAATATTCATAACTACTATATAATGGAGGTCCTATAGGACATCATGATATCTTCCCAACATTTATAAGGAAAAAGTGATATTGATCCTACTAAATAGTATTGCATCCACAAACAAACTCAATCATTGATTTTCAAGGAAAACATTTCACCTTGGATCTCCACATTTGTTTAAGGACATAGTTTTTTTAGAATGATGAATTCTATGTGACCATAGAACCAATCCCCTCTTGTATTGTTCTATACTGAATCACTTTAGTAAATTATAAATATAAGTACCTTAACATAGACAAGGAAATAAATTGGGTTTGTCAATATGGTTTTTTATCCCATGTATATATAATGTTTCACCAATATCCTTATTAATGAATTATGCGTCTAACCAATATCTAATATAATATAAGATTGGTATTCAATTTATAACATGTATTATGTCATATACATAATAAATCAAGAAAATGATTACACCCACACAAATCATATTATAAGAACCAATCTTACATTCATTATTTATGAAATGAAATTATATACAGGGATAAATAAATCAAATTTTAAATGATTTGTATGATTACATTAATCTATAACTAGTTCTATATAACCTGATTAAGTTATTTGAATCATTTTACATCACATACTTATCTAGGTGTGTGTAATACACGACAACATATATGTTCTAATTATGGAATGTTGTGCTAAAATCTATATTCCAAATCACTTAGTCAGGGATTAATTCAAGTGCATAGAGAATTATGAGGAATTGAGGAATATAAAATAGAATAAAGGTTTCTTCATAGTCATTCCATGATACTATTAAAACCCTATATGCAACTAGTTATTCCTAATATGTAAAAAATTATGTATCCATTTCTTGTTTTTTCATATATACTTATTTTCAAACTAATTTTATTAAATCAACAAGGGGGATACCAATACAGATAAATAGATTTGGAATGTGGAATCCATTTTAGAATGCATAGATTCATTCCATTTAGTATCTTATATTCTAAATAATAAATTCTTACAAGTTACATGAGATTTATAAAGAAATTATATTTAGACACCATCCCAAGTGACTATAAAACCATATCATTCAATTTCTTTAGCCTATATTATACTTCTACACAGAACATTGGTCTTTTTGACTTCATATTCCATGGGAATTATTGAATATTTTCATCTTCTAGAATGTTTGTATATTTCAAAAAGACTTCATTTAGGTCTATATCACTCACATTATCTATTTTATCAATATGGTCCCTTTTATGAAAGTTGGGACATATATTTATTCTAAATTTTTATCTAAATGACCGCATCGGTCATATCCAATAATTTTATTATGATATCGTATAATAATACACTTAGTCCCTTAGGGACAATGTTTTTATTCCTAAATAGGAATTAATGAAATCCCATATCAAATCAAAAAAAATTACGATGAAGATATTTCCACCATGTTTAGAATGGTATTTCTTAATATTATTACTAAGATGTATCTTAACATTATTTTAATAATATATGAATCCGTCAAATAAATATTAAATTTATATTTTTATTGAAACATATCCATATCTAATAATATAATTATTGAATGTTATTAATTATGATTATAGATCTATATTTTCAACAGTAAGTGGTCCTTAAATAATGGTATAACATAATTAAAGAATATACTTAGAATATTCACCTTTTCAAAAAAATTGTTCTTTGTTCCTTTTTCTTTCTGAACATAGATGACATACTAAATATTTTAATAATTCTATTTATTAAAAAAATAAATATTGGTATATGTTTTCAAACATTTATCATTTAATAAACATGACTAGGGGATGCATGATGTAATGTCCCAGACCTCTCTGGTCTATTCCTTTGTGAAAATCAGGGGTATGATGTGATTCAAAAGGTCAAGGTGACTTATCCCCAACACTTTTCCAATTTTATAGTTTAGTGAATAGTTCCAATGGTAGATAGTTGTGAACAGTGCAACGGTAACCTTCTATGAACAGTTCCATCAGTGAACAGTTCTATCAGTGAGGGCTAACGGTAACCTCTCTTTCCTTTTCCAAATTTTCGATTCTATGAACAGTTCTATTGGGGAACAGTTCTATCAGTAACCTCTAATGGTAACCTCTCCTTCCATTTCTAAATTTCCAATTCTATGAACAGTTCCATCGATGAATAGTTCAATCGGTAACCTCTAATGGTAACCTCTATTTCATTGAAAAATTTTCAATTCTATGAACAGTTCCATCAGTGATCAGTTTTATCAGTACCCTCTAAGGGTAACCTCTTTTTCCTTTTCCAAATTTTGAGTTCATGAATAGTGTTTCTAGAATGGTGAGGTCTATTTGTAACCTCTATCGGTAACCTCTATTTTCGATTTCCAAATTTTGAGTTTGTGAACAGTGTTTTCAGAGTGGTGAGGACTATCAGTAACCTCTATTTTCCTTTACGAAATTTTGAGTTTGTGAACAGCGTTTCCAGAATGTTGAGGTCTATCAGTAACCTCTATTTCCTTGGCCAATTTTTGAGTTCGTGAACAGTGTTTCCATCTTCCTACAGTTTCTCCCCTTTAATGGTTCCTTTGACGTAAAATGCATTTAAAACCTTATTTTAAGGACTCTTAGGCTGATTCAAAGGCTATAACTATTATATTAATTTATCCTAAGTCTTGAGATGTTTTTACTTGATCAAACCGTGTGGTTTAATGCGATCCACTTTTAATGGAAAACCTAGCATATCTTAAACCACCGCTCCATTAAATCTTTTAAAGGGATGAGATATCTTCCTCCGTAGTTCTTCCTCCTTGTTCTCAGCTATGAGATGCTAGAACCTTTCATTCTATTCCATAGGGGTTGTGAAATCAAACTTTTATCCTAGGATTGGTTCCGCTCTGTTTGGATGCAATCAAGTAGTATTGATCAATATTCGGTATAAGGTATGATCTATCTCCATTCTTTTGGTTTCGTCTCCTACTATTTCTCCTTTCCCTATTATGGCATGTGATCTCTATAATACTAATGTAGTTTTCTTGGGTTTCAATTGGTGCGGTCATACCGCAACATCCTCAGGTGGATACAGTTATCATGGGAGGAGGTGATCGTGATTCTTGGTGTGGATCGTTATTGTATAAAGAATGACAAGAACCATTTGAGGTAGGGGATTCATTTCTCCTATTTTCATTTACATGCAACTGTATAGTTAGCATGTTTTATCCCACTGGATGGCAATGGATTTGACATAATAAATATTAGAACAGGAAAATAAATTGATATTGATCGTATGTTATTGCCTCTTGTTTTGCTTGAAAGTTTGATATATATGCTTGCTCCGTATAGATGTTCGTTCATGATGAAAATTGATAAAGAATGTAAACCAGAATTAATTGATAATGGTTTGGCTAAAGATAAAGAGGCATGTAAGTGAAACTGGTTCTTCTTGTAGTAATTTGAAGTTAATCAAAATGGTGCGACAAGGATGTTTAATTATTTTTGATAGCTTACTATTTAGGTTTCCCAATTTTGGAACATATGATTAATAAATCGGTTAATCCATGATGGATTAACGAACTGGTGGTTTGATAAAAGATAATCCCTTGTAGGGTTCAAAGTTACCATCATGGTTATTTAAGGTCCAAGAGACTATTTGATATGATGTTTGTTTTCCTAATGCTTGTGTTGTGGTCTGATCCTGGATGGTTGTTGTGATATGTGGGGGTAGGGAGGCCTATTGATTGTGGCAGAAGTTGACGCCTAGAGTGGAAAGCTGCATCAGTTTATGCATGTGGGTGTCAAGGAGGACACAATGGATGATGGAATGGGTTGTATGTGAATGTTTGGATGCTTGTTGATTCTTATTGGTTGTTTATGTGATTTACTTCTCCCGACTACTCAAGGCAGTTGGTCTTACTTACCCTTCTTCTGAAAGGGGAAAATATTCACAAGGTATTCCACATGATTTTTGTGTTTAGCATCTTAAAGGAGAATGGGTCTATGTTCTTGCTATAGGTGGAAAAGACTCGACAGGTAGTTCATCTACTCACCGTGTTGACCCCCCTAGTGTTTATTAGCATATAATCTTTTTCTATAATGTCTGGGAATATGGGAAAGTAATGCTATAAATAAATAATTTAATAAATTATTTTAACACATGGGGTTTGGAGCTTGCTGGGGCGCAATGCTAAGGTTGTGATTTGAAGGAATAGTGTACTTTGGGTGTGATTCTAATGAAATTTAATGTAGAATTGTAATTGGTTAATTATTGTTTAAATAATTACTTAACTTAAAGTGAAATTGATAAAAAGGGATTGAAATAATTTGTTAAAGCTCTTTAAATGGTTGTGTGTTTATCAGATACCTAGTCTTAAAAGTGGTAGCCCGGAGTTCGAGAGACGTTAGCTTTAGTTGAGTCTAAGATTAGGTTATGACCATAGTGTAGTTGTGATCTATAGTATATTCTGTACCTTTTGTGTTTCTATACGCTACTCCACACTTTCAGTAAGGGAAACTGACACCCCAAGTATTCTAAACCCTGGGGGGTGTTTTCCCCAACATTCATGTGGGAGGATGAATGGCTGACTACCCCATTTGGCCCCACTCTCTTCTCTTGGTAGTTACTTGTGTTGGTAGGTGCATCAGTTATTTTTCCCCATATATGTTTGTTGAGAGCTGTAATGGCTTGTGGTTATTCACACACATATATTCTGGATATAGTTTCCTATGGACTACTATAGGTGCAACATGTATAGGTCGTGATGGATTGAGGATCCTTACTCGGTGTATGGGATGTAATGGCTTGAGGCATAATACCTGACGTATGATACACTTTATGCGGGATGTGGTGGCTCTCAGAAACTGTTACTTTGGTTATGTGGACATGGTGGTTTTTTTGTATGAGGTGAATGTTGTGGTGCTTCGCCCAGGTGTCTGCAGGAAAGCCTTTTTGGAGAGAGATGCTCATGACATGCGATATTGGGGAAAAGCGGAAAACCAGTGGGGAAGTAGCAGTAGAGTACCCTTGATATTCTTTATTATATGATATATTCATGTATGCTCTACTTGGTGAGATTAGCCTTGGTGAGGCTGGGAACTTAGTCTACCTATTTAGGTGATGAGTTAGTTCAACTTGATGTTCACTGTGCTTTAGCATGATTTTTTTACTTTTTTATGATAGGCTTCGAGGAGTATCCTACTGAGTATAATATTATACTCACCCTATGTATATAAATACTGCTTTTTAGGTCACTTAGAGGAGGTTGGAGATCAGGTTGGTAACTACTAGCTTGCGGTTGCAAGAGCTATTTGGGATTGTGGTTGCTGCTATTTTACTTCCTTTTTGGGTACTTGCAGTTTTTCCCCTTTCAATAGTAGTAGTTTTTCATGACATTTCATATGTGTACTTGAAATTTATTTCATCCTAATGGTTGAGTTGGAGTTGGTTGGTGTCTATATTATCGCTCTTATGCAAGTGTTCTCTTAGAGGGCAATGCCTCCCATTTGTGTGTTTATTATACCCTCGATGATAGTCACCAACCTGGGGCCAACTAGAGGCAGGACTCGGGGGGTCATTATCACCCTTCTCACATTCCTGGCCCAGGAGGGGTACACTTTGTGGGGAGGGGGTCATGACAGAGTGGTATCAGAGGTCAAGTTGAGGGAAAAGATGCAGTTTTGAGTTAGGTACATGTGAGGTTGCATGGGTTGGTAGGGAAACAATGTCATTCATTTTTAGAAAGTGATGTAAAAACTAGAGACCAGCTGAGAAATAGGCGTTTAGGTCCCCGTATGATCTGATGTATGGATGGTTACATTTATAATGGATACTATATGAGGTGATACTAGTTGCAGGGTATAGACCTTGGAAAGGATCATGTATCATTCTTCATTGTTCTTGTGTTTGAATGGGTAGACCTTGCATTGGTTAATCTAAAATGAATAAAATAAAAAAATTAATTAATTAATGTTGAGTATTCCATATTCCCGGTTTAGGTTCCCTAATTGTTTGTTATTTTATAAGTATGTCTCCAGGTCGACATCCTTGTTAGGATTTCATAGAAGATGTCCCATAGGCTATTCCAGCAGATCACCGTAGGGTAGAGGTTGACAACAATGACACTTAGAGGAAGACACTCCGAGAGCTTCCTTGCCAGAGACTGCAGAAGTACGAGGGCTCTATTTCAGATGTAGTCACGAAAGACTGGTTAGAGGAGGTTGATATTGGATTCAATTTGATCCGTGCTCGAAAAGAGAATTGGGTGTCCTTGGTTGTGATGATGCGGTGTAGAGCAGTGAGGCGGTGGTGGTTCTTGTTCCTCAGGGATTTCAAGGAGTCATCAATCTCATGGGAGGAGTTCCGAGACATGTTTATAGTTGAGTTTCTTTCTTCTATGGTAAAGGCATCCAGTCTCTAGGAGCTTCTTACCCTTCAACAGGGGAGCTCTATTGTGTAAGAGTTTGGAATCCATTTCAAGAACCTTTTACGATATGCTTTGGACCTATTTCCAGATGAGGAGGCTAGGGTGAGGCATTTGGAGGAGGATTTGTGTCTAGAGATATAGTGCTCGATCACCCCATTTATGCTGAAGACATATCTTGAGGCGATGGAGAGGGAAAAGGTTGTCGAGAGGAATTTGGACAGAACAAGATCAACACGAGAGGAGAGTCATCATGATTCCTCATAAAGCAGATCTATGGTCTAAGGTTCCCGGTTTTCAGGGCAGAAGAGTTTCCGTTAAGTGAGGGGTAGGTCCCAGTACTTCACATCTCGTTTCTCTAGAGGCAGCAACTCTCATGCCTATTCCAAGGGATTAGGTTCTTATTTTTCTTGTGGTGGTTGTGTTAATTAGCAGTGAGAGTGCTCGAACTTTTAGAGTTGTCATCGTGCACTAGGTCTTCCCCTCCAAGTTCCTCCGTTGAAGCTGTTCCAGCCGAGGTAGGAACAGAAGGTTTCACCAGCTATAGACCAACAGAGGGTAAAAGGGGAAGAAAGAGGACAACCCCGTGATGATCCTCGTCCTTAGAGAGAAGAGAACGATAGTGGATGTGGTCATCATTAGGGTCAGAGAGGTCGTAGTGGTGGTCGGGGTCAGCTTCATGCTTTAGCGTTGCCAGCGCTAGGTGAGCCAGACATCATTCGAGGTACCCTTTACTTGTTTTATATATTGGTGTATGCCTTGTTTGATTCAGGCGCGACACACTCCATATCACCTACCATTTTCCATGCTTTGGGACTTGAGATAGAGAGGCTTCCAATGAATTTGGGGTTGACTACGCCAGTTGGAGGTCAATTTGACTTGAATGAAGAATATAGAGACTGTGAGCTAGTGTTGGGGCTACACCACTCTTGGTGATATTTCTTATATTTATGAATACAAACATATGATGTCATACTCAGCATGGATTGGTTGTATTCAGTGCAGACTATCGTGGATTGATTCAGGAAGTAGGTCATTTTCTTCAATGCGGATGGAGAGTCAGTGGTGTTTGTTGGTGAGCAAGACCCTTGGATGGGTCCGAGGCGTGCTACGTCCCTATCATCAATGATAGTTGAGCTGATGTGGAGATCTTCAAAGGTTAAACATTTGGTGTTTCCTAGGGTCGTAGAAGAGTACCCTACTGTTTTTTCAGAAGAGGTTGTAGCATTACCCCCTTGATGAGAGATCGAGTTTGGGATTAAGCTACAACCATGAGAAACTACTATCTATATGTCTCCATATAGGATGTACCCTTCTAAGTTATGAGATCTATGTATACATCTTGATGGTCTGTTACAATGCAGTTTTTTTCAGCCAAGTGTGTCACTATGGGGTGCACCAGTTTTGTTCGTAAAGAAGGCTGATAGTAGTTTGCTGTTGTGTGTTGATTATCATCACTTAAACAAAATGACATTAAAGAATCATTATCCTCTTTTTCATATTGATGATTTATTAGATCAACTAAAGGTTGCAAGTTGGTTCTCAAAGATCAACTTGTGGTCATGATATCATCAGATGCGTGTGAAGGATGAGGATATCCCAAAGACTGATTTCTGTTGTCGTCATAGTCATTATGAGTTCATTTTAATGCCTTTTAGTGGGACAAACTCCGTAGCTGTGTTGATGGTATTGATGAAAACTATGTTCTTTGAGTTCTTGGACATGTTCATGGTGGTTTTCACCGACGAAATCCTTGTGTACTCTACGTCTGAGGAAGAGCATGCAGAAAATATATGCGCCATTTTGGGAGTTCTTTGTCAACATTAGCTATTTGAGAAGTTGTAGAAGTGTGAGTTTTGGGCTCGAGAAAGCCGTTTCTTGGGACATGTTGTGTCCCAGTAGGGAGTAGCTGTGGATCCATCAAATATAGAAGCAGTTGTGACTTGGGCAGCCCCAAAGACAGTGTTAGAGGTGTGAGGTTTCCTTGGTCTCACAGGCTACTACAGGAGGTTTGTAGTCAATTTCTCATGAGTTGTGACTACTCTAAAGGCTTTGACCAGAAAGGATCAGGAATTCATTTGAACCGATCAGTGTTAGTCAACATTCTAGTATCTAAAGGAGAAGTTAGTAAGTGCTCCATTTCTTTTTCTTCCAGCTGAGGGTGTTCAGTTTGATGTTTTCTGCGATGCTTTGCATCTGGGGTATGGATGTGTTTTGATACAGAAATGATCAGTTGTTTCTTATGGGTCTTGGAAATTACTTCCCCATGAACGTAACTATCTCACTCACGATCTTGAGTTGGAATCCATGGGTTTTTCTCTAAAGTTGTGGAGACATTACCTCATTGGTGAGTGCTTTGTGGTTTTCGCTGATCATAAGAGTTTGAGGTATGTTTTCTCCATGCATGACTTGAACTTACGACAACATCAGTGGATGGAGTTCTTATAGTAATATGACTTTGAGATATCATATACACCTGGAAAGGGGAATGTTGTAGCTGATGCGCTGAGTCAAAACTCACGTAGTGAAGCTATGCATGAATCTAGTTATTCCTGGAGAGTAATGGAAGAATTGTCAGCATTACATCTTGATATGGTAGAACTTTGAGGCATTAGTTGTCCTTTTCAGATGATGGTACAATCATCTATGGTGCAGAAGGTGGAAGAGTCCCAGTTTGGGGATCTATAGGTGGAGGTCTGGAGAGACCAAGTTGTTTATGATGAGGCCCCTGATGGTCGGTTAGAGGATGAACAACACCGAGGGTTGTATCATGGAAGGATTTTTTTTCATTTTATGATGCACGAGACAGTTCTCAGTGAGTTCCATAGTTCTCCGTTAGCAGTGAATCCTAGCGTGACAAAGATGTACCGAGACTTGAGGAGTCAGTTTTCGTGGCCTGGGCTGAAGTGTACAGTTTCAGAGTTTGTGTCCTGATGTTTGGTCTGCCAGAAGTTGAAGGCTGAGCACTATGTCACTAGTGGTTTTCTACAGCCATTGGATTTTCCTTAGTAGAAGTGGGAGGACATATCAATGAACTTTGTTACTGGTTTACCTCGAGCTTAGGGAGTACATGATGCTATTTGGGTGGTAGTGGATCGTTTAACAAAATCAACCAACTTCATAGAAATCAAGGAGTCAAGATCAGTAGAAGTTTTTTGAGGAAATATCTAGAGGAGGTGGTGAGACTTCACAGAGTCCCAAGGATGATAATTTCTGATTGTGATCCTTGTTTTACCTCTAGGGTGTGGAAATGTCTCTAACATGCCTCTAGTTCTTAGCTATGCTATAACAATGCTTTTCATCCTTAAACGGACGGTCAGACAGAGTGAACCATCCAGACTCTTGAAGACATGTTATTCTCTTGTGTCGTGGATTTTTTAGGTTTGTGAATTAGGAACTTACCATTGGTGGATTTTTCTTACAATAATAGTTTTCACTCCACCATCGGTATGGCACCATTTGAAGCCTTGTATGGCCGACCTTTCTGTTCTCCATTGTGCTAGACTAGGGTCAGAGAGTCAGCAACTCTCAGACCAGAACTGGTGCAGAATACAAAAAAGATGATTCAGGTGATTCTTGAGAGGATGAAGACATCACAAGATTTTCTGAAATCATATTCCGATCAAATGAGGAGACCCTTAGAGTTTGATGTTGGGGATCCTGTGTTTCTGAAGGTGACTCCCCGTCGTGGGAAACAGAGGTTTGATCATGGGAGTAAGCTTTCTCACCGGTTTTTTGGGCCTTTTGAGGTGTTATCTCATGTTGGAGTTGTGGTGTATTGAGTTGCACTTCCCCCACAGATGAGTCAGATACATAATGTTTTCCATATATCACAGCTCCATCGTTATCTTCAAGATGTCTCTCATATCATCTATTAGAGAGATATTGATGTTGATGATGATACGACCTTCGAGGAGCAACCTGTGGAGATCCAAGACCATAAAGAGAAGGTGTTGTGTGGGTGTTCTATCCCCTTGGTTCGTGTCTTGTGGTGACACGGTGGCATAGAGGAGAGTACCTAGGAACATGAGTCACAGATACGTGCTCAGTACCTAGAGTTTGATGTTTAACTATTTTCATGTATCAATGTCCCCTTTGTTGTTATAGACCTTTTGTGTTTGTAGTATGGATTTCTTTGTTTCTTCTGGTGGCTTCCTCTCTTTTGAGAGGTATCTCGATGGGTAGTTATTCAGACCCTGTTTTATTTTCCCTTTAGGTGTGTTCTGAATTATCGAGGATGAGAATGTTTTGAGAGGTAACTGATGTAATGGCCTAGACCTCTCTGGTACATTCCTTTGCGAAAATCAGGTGTATAAGGGGATTCGAGAGGTCAAGGTGACTTATCCACAACACTTTTCAAATTTTCCAGTTTGGTGAATAGTTCCAACGATAGACAGTTGTGAACAGTGCAATGGTAAACTTCAATGAATAGTTCCATTGGTGAACAGTTCTATCAGTGATGTCTAATGGTAACCTCTACTTCCATTGACAAATTTCCAATTCTATGAATAGTTCCACTGGTAAAAAGTTCTTTCGGAAACCTCTCTTTCCTTTGCTAAATTTCCAATTCTATAAATAGTTCCATCAGTGAACAGTTCTATCAGTAACCTCTAACAGTAACCTCTCTTTCCTTTTACAAATTTCCAATTCAATGAATAGTTCCAATGGTGAACAGTTCTATTGGTAACCTCTAATGCTAAATTTTTTTTCCTTTTCCAAATTTTCAGTTTGTGAATAGTTTTTCCAAAACGGTGAGGTCTATAGGAAACCTCTATCGGAAACCCCTATTTTCCTTTGCCAAATTTTGAGTTCATGAACAGTATTTTCAGAATGGTGAGGTCTATTAGTTACCTCTATCAGTAACCTCTACCGGTAACCTCTATTTTCCTTTTCCAAATTTTGAGTTCGTGAATAGTGTTTCCAGAATAGTGAGGTCTATCGGAAACCTCTATCAGTAACCTTTATTTCATTTTCCAAATTTTGAGTTCGTGAACAATGTTTCCATCTTCCCATAGTTTCACCCCTTTAACATTTCCTTTGAGGTAAAATGAATTTAAAACCTTATTTTAAGGACTCTAAGGACGATTCAAAGGCCATAACTCCTATATTAATTTATCCTAAGGCTCAGGATGTTTATACATGGTCAAAATGCATGGTTTAATACGATTCGATTTTAATGGTAAACCTAGAGTATCTTAAACCACCGCTCAGTTAAATCTTCTAAAGGGATGAGATATCATCCTCTCTATTTCTTCCTTTTTATTATCGACTATGAGATTCTAGAACCTTTCATTATATTTCGTAGGGGTTGTGCAATCCAACTTTCCCCCTAGGATTGGTTCTGCTCTGTTTTGATGCAAACAAGTAGTATCGATCAATCTTCAGTATATGGTATGATCTATCTCCATTAATTTGGGTTTGTCTCCTTTTGTTTCTCCTTTCCTTATTATGGAATGTGAACTCTATATTACTAATGGATTTTTCTTGGGTTTCCATTGGTGTGGTCATACTGCAGCTTCCTCGGGTGGGTAGAGTTTTCACGAGAGGAGGTTATTGTGATTCTTTGTATGGATCGTTCTTGTATAAAGAACGACAATAACCATTTGAGGTTGAGTATTCATTACTTATCTTTTCTTTTATGTGCAACTGTATAGTTAGCATGTTTTATCCCACTAGATGGAAATGTAATTGACATAATAAATAATTTAACTGGAAAATAAACTAATTTAGATCGTATGTTATTGCCTCTTGTTTTACTAGATAGTGTGATATCTGTGCTTTCTTCATATAGTTGTTTATTCTTGATGGAAATTGGTAAAGAACGTAAACTAGAATTACTTGATAATGGTTTGGCTAAAGATAAAGTGGCATGTAAGTGAATCTAGTTCTTGTTGTTGTAATTTTATGTTAATTAAAATGGTGCAGTAAGCATGTTTAATTATTTGTGATAGATTACTATTTTGGTTTCCAAATTTTAGAACCTATGATTAATAAATCAGTTAATCCAAGATTTATTAAAGAACTGGTGGTTTGATAAAATATAATACCATGTAGGGTTTAGAGTTACCCTCTTGGTTGTTTATGGGCCAAGAGCCCATTTGATATGATGTTTGTTTTCCTTCTGCTTGTGTTGGGGTGTGAGCCTAGATGGCTGTTGTGATATGTGGGGGTAGGGAGGCCTATTGATTGTGGCATCTATTGACGGCTAGAGTGGAAAGATGCTTCAGTTTATTCATGTGGGTGTCAAGGAGGATACACGAAATGATGGAATGGGTCGGATGTGAATGTATGGATGCTTTCTGATTCTTATTGGTTGTTTATGTTCTTTACTTCTCTCCGCTGCTCAAGGGAGCTGGTCTTACTTACCCTTCTTCTGAAAGGGGTGAAGATGCGTAGGGTATGCCACATTCTTTTCATGTTTGGATTCTCAAGGGATAATGGGTCTACGCTCTTACTATAGGAGGCAAAGACTCGACGGGTAGTTCATCTACACACCATGTTGATATCTCTTGTTTTTAGTAGCATAGAATGTTTTTCTATAATGCCTGGGAATATAGGAAAGTAATGCAGTAAATAAATAATTGAATAAATGATGTTAACCCATGGGGTTTGGAGCTTGCTGGGGTGCAATGCTAAGGTTGTGATTTGAAGGAACATTGTACTTTGGGAGTGATGCTAATGAAATTTAATGTGAAATTTTTATTGGTTAATTAATGTTTAAATAATTAATTAACATAAGGTAAAAATGGAAAAAAGGGAATGAAATAATGTATTAAATCTCTTTAAATGGTTTTGTTCTTATAGGACACCTAGTCTTAGAAGTGGAAGCCCGGATCCTGAGAGATGTTAGCTACAGTTGAGTCTATTACTTGGTTATGCCCATAGTGTGGTTGTAATCTCTAGTATATTCTGTACTTTTTGTGTTTCTATATGCTAATCCACCCCGTCAGTAAGGAAATCTAACACCACAAGGATTCGGAGCCCTGGGGGGGGGGGGAGGTCCCCAACATTCTAGTGGGAGGATGAATGGATGACTACCTCCTTTGGCCCCGCTCTCCTCTCTTGGTAGTTACTTGTGATGGTAGACACAACGATTAGTTGTCCCCATATATGTGTGTAGAGGTATGTAATGGCTTGTGGTTATTCACACAAATATATTCTGGATATAGTTTCCTATGGACTACTATATGTGTAATGTGTATAGGATATGATGTCCTGAAGATCCTTACTCGGTGTATGAGCTGTAATGGCTTGAGGTATAATACCTGACGTATGATACATGTAATGTGGGCTACAATGGATCCTAGAAACTACCTAGTTACTTTTCATATGTGGACTTGGTGGTTTTGATGCATGAGGTTCATGTTGTGGTGCTTCTCCCAGGTGTCTGTGGGCAAGCCTTTTTGGAGAGAGATGCTCAGGACATGCGACATTGGGGAAAAGTGGAAAACTAGTTGGGAAGTAGTAGGAGGGTAAACTTGATATTTTTTTATTATATGATATATTATTGTATGCGTTACTTGGTGAGAGTATCCATGGTAAGGCTGAGAACGTAGAATACCTGTTTAGGTGATGAGTCAGTTTCACTTGTTGTTCATTATGCTTTAGCATGCTTTCTTTACTTTTTCACGAGAGGCTTTTGGGAGGATCCTACTATGTATAATGTTATAATCACCCTATATATATATAAAATACTTTTTAGGTCACTTGAAGGAGGTTAGACATCAGGTTGGTTACTACTAGCTTGTGGTTGTAGGAGTGGTTCGGGATTGTGTTTGCTGCTGCTTTACTTCCTTTTGGGTACTTGCAGTTTTTCCCCATTCAGTTTTAGTGGTTTTTCAAGACATTTCATATGTGTACTTGGGATTTCTTTAATCTTACTGGTTGAGTTGGAGTTGGCTGGTGTCCATCTTATCTCTCTTCTTCATGTGTTCTCTTAGAGGGAAATTCCTCCCATTTGTGTGTTTACTATACCCTCGGTGCTAGTCACCAACCCAGGGCCTACTAGAGGCAGGACTCGTGGGTCATTATCTCCCTAATCACATTTTCATCCCAGGAGGAGTACACTTTGTGTGGAGGGGGTCCGGACACCCAATTTGGTTGTGGAATTTTTCACATGGACTACTTCAATTATCGATTTCCATTCCTTGGTTTAAATAATTCAACATAGAAATATATTTTATAAAACTTACATAACATTGAAAATGAAATCTTCATAATATATTAATAATTTAATCCAAAATATAAAAATAAATCAACTTTCTTTTGGACTGTAAAATTATATAATGTTTATGTTAATTGATAGCACACAATAAAAATTTCTTATAACCATAATCATTTTAGTTATCAGTGTTATGTGGTAATATCCAATTGATAGAGATGTAAGTCAGGATCCATTGTCTTCTTGTAGATCCACATCCAAATAAAAAATCATTTAATATATTCTTAGTTCACATGTTTTAATATATATGTGGGAACTACATGTTATATCTAATACACAATTTTTAGAAAATGATACATTATATTAAATAACTAAAAAACATGAACATTCCCATTTCCTATTTGTTTGGGATAAACTTTTCATCTTGTGGATTATATTCATATATAAGAAGAAAACACCATTATGTACCCTTAAGTTTCCTTGATTATACTTCTATTGGAAGGGGGTTATAAAGAAACATTATACATCGAGTTAGTTTTGAATATTTTCTCAAATACGCCATTCTTATTCTATATATGAAAATAAAAATTTTAATTCTTTGTATCTTTTTCAAATTATTTGAGTAGATTGGTAAGATAAAAGAGAGTCTTGTATATGTTTTTTCAAAATTAACTACACAATAAAATTGAGAAATTTATTTAGTAGTGATGTTACAATATGTTATTTGTAAAATTCACCAAGTACCTTGAACCCTACAATCTATATGTTCAAAATATAGCCAATCTATTTGAATATAATGGGCCTAGATGGTGCACCTTATCTATGTTTTCTTTGGAAAATTGATTCAAATATATCAATCTATTATTTTATGGTTCCCATCACATAAATATCATAGTGATGATGGTGAATTTTATAAGAATATGTGTTCTCATCAAACATTATGAATTCAACAGTCATTGATGATAAATTCAAACATTGAACATATGGTGAATTATTCAAAAAATATTAATTGATTTAAAAGTCCTTACAACTCCTCCCATTAATAGGTGGACCATAGATTGATGATTCAATCATGTTAGAAATCTATTAATATAATAATACAAATCATGGGTGTCTGATGTATTCTAATATGATAACTCTATATAGAAGATTTTCATTCACCACAATATATCATAATGGTAACAAGGGTGATGAACATTTTAATTGTACTATAATGATAAAAAAATATTATTAGTACATTAATTGATTATCATAATAAGTGATATAAAATATTATTATTATTAAGTTTCCCATTATATTTTAAAATATTAATAACCCCCACCATTAAACATATATTTTCAAGTAAAAATGGATTTATTGTATCCACGATATATTTTTACCTCCAAATAATAAAGAAAATACAATGAAATTAATAACAAGGTTCTTAATTAGGCGGTATTTTCCACTTTGTTCTGGTAGTTCCTTGTTTCATTGAGCTAACTACCCAATACTAAAATAATAAATCATATTTACACAACATATTTCTTTAATTTTTTTAAAAAATAAACATATGTTTTCTTAATCATGCTAACTTTATTTTTATTATATTTTGGATAATTAATAGTTCCCCAACAAAGGGTTTGAAATAAAACATCAAAAATTGGTCTCTATTTTCTTAGATAATGGGAGGTATAATGAGATAATATTAACATGATTTATTTTTTATTATGTTTAAAGTTTCTTAGTTTATACATTTAAATGCAGTGTTAATATTAAATGGATTTAAATTATATGATTAACTATCTATAAATAAAATATCTTTAAGTATTCATTTTTAATTTTATAAATAATTTCATATTAGTCCATAAATTTTTTGTGATTTTGGTTATTCATCCATAAAACAAATTATACATTTTATATGAATAAATGATAGAAAACATACTACAATCATAAAAATTGCCTAAAAGATTGTTTATTGAGATGAAAATAAATAAAAAATTGACCCTTGGGAAAATAACTCTTTGAGTTGGTATGGGATTGAGTTGTATCATTACACCTCAACCCTATGTATCTCTTTAGTTTGGATCCACCTCAGCTCTGTCCTAAACCACATCCATGAACTGGGATTCTTTATTTGTAAAATGAATTTACATCACACAAGTGTAAGGGGAACTATCTGTGGGTTTTACCTAAAATAAATTGTGTCTGCACAGGCCCAAAAATAATGAGGAGGGAGAGATAAATAATAAGGAATAATTTTAGTTTAACAATAATACTTTCAAAAAAACCCATGAAATAATTATATTAATATAAACGAAAAAATTCACAGACTGGTCTTTTCTCAAGATCATTTACTTGTACAGTGAATAATCATTTAAAATTTCTGGCTATCATTCATTTTGATTCAATATTTTTTATTATGTAAAATATTGATTAAAAAATAAAATAATTATTTGATTAATAAATTAATTATATTTATCATAATCATTATCCAAATAGACCTGGAGATTTCCATCAACAATGATTTTAATTAAATTTTATTAATTTTTTGTTAAAATGTTTACTAAATTATGTATAGATATTTTACTTGGAGACAAAATATAGA
The DNA here is from genome assembly GCA_963277665.1 of Viscum album. Taxonomy (NCBI): domain Eukaryota; kingdom Viridiplantae; phylum Streptophyta; class Magnoliopsida; order Santalales; family Viscaceae; genus Viscum; species Viscum album. The sequence goes on along the minus strand of OY728153.1, from coordinate 1,133,665,064 downwards.
AAACATGTCCAAACTATCCAAAAATGTTCATATTATATATAGTTCACTCACAAGAGTTATTTTTTACATAGTATGTGATGTTTTCATGTTTCATGTATAGTCAATAAATGACTCACAAAATACATGAAAATAATGTTCCACAAACAAATGTATTCACATGAAGTATACACTATGTAATATCCATGAATGACTTATATATATCAATTATAAATGTAATTATTTAAGCATTTACTATTATATAAAACCAATAGTCCTTAATGTAATTTCAATAAATGGAACAAGAAGACATATTAATGGTGTTTAATTGGGTAATAATTTAAATTTAATATTTATTCATATCTAGGGAGAATACTAGGAATGTATAAGATGTAAATATTTTTTATGGATCTTTGTCAAATGTCTATAGTGAAGGCCTAAGGACTGGGAGAGTTCTTCACCCGGATCATTTATAAGGTACATGGAATATCAAATTTACACATATGGGTACCTATTTTTTATATAGACTATAGTCTGTACGGATAATGAAATAATTAATTATGAATCATGACTCATGTTTTCTACTAAATATATATAAAGTAAACATGACGTGTAAGTGAGTTACTCATTATGTGGTCCGGAAAACAATATGTCTGTCTGGTTTAGTTAATATATGGTATCCATTTAATGAAATACACATTAATTAACTAAAAGGTGACCTATAATTAACGTAGTTCATACTGGTGCACTGAACATAGGTACACAATGCATATAAAAGGGTAGATCATCATTTAGTTTTATATTATTTTAATAGAATTTTTAGAACATAAGATATATTATGTATATGTTAATTTTGTTTTTTTAATGAATTTTAGGTTATGTGAGTGAGAAATAAATACGATAAGAATATAACTCATAAATAATTTAAAATAAATTAATTTATAAAAATTAAATATAAATTTATAATATATAAATTGTTGAAAATAAATAACTAATTATAAATTTAAATCCACAAAAATTATACCATGTGAAGTTTCTATATATATTGGAAACCCTTATTATGTAACAAACAACTCTTTTTTATCAGATTCAATATAAAATACACAATGTGTATAATAAAAACAATCACGAACAATGATATATTCCCTAGAAAGTTGATAATTAACAATGGAATAAAGAGAGAATATTTTACATGTTACTTTATAGTTAATTTAAAATATAATATGAAATATTTACTCAGCCTTAAGTTAATTTTTTGTTGATGGTGTTGAATGTTTTAACCCATTTGGTGTATCATATTTTAATCATGAGGATCCAATGAAAATCCCATCTAGTGGTGTTCTAAAACTGTTCTTTTGATCTCTGAAAAACGTTGATGAAGTGATGGGTGATAGTGAAGCTGATTGATATTGTTTCATTGTTCCCTTTGACCAATAAACATTATTTTATGCTTGGAGTAACTGTATTTTTTCTTCTCTATCCTAATACAAATATAAGAGGAGGAATTGGTTGAGATTTTTTCCTAGTAAAATTATTTTTTGAAATAGAGTTCTCTTTGTATAGAATGTTGTACACAACCATAAACCTCTTTAGAAATCACATAATAGTCTATATATTGACCCATGATTAAGGATTTATATTTTTTCAATTTTAAAAAATACCTTAATAATATATTACACATATAATAAAAACCATTTCAGATGATAAAATAATATCATTATATTATTTCATGCAATACTCGAAATAGTGAAATGATAATTTTAATTCCACTCTCTTATAGAAAAATATTTATGAGTAGAAAAAATGGCATGTTCTTGTCTTCCTAGACATTTATTAATTTATTAGATAAATATTTAAATAAAAATTAATCATATTATAAATAAATAAATACGTTATTCTTTGTATTCTAAATAAATATATATTTATTATTCATGAAATGAAATAACTTATTAGTTATTGAATAAGTAAATACTTACAACCTGGTGAATATAAAGAGGAAAATAACTTTTATTTATTCACATAATTATACAATTGTATCATAAATAAATATTTTTTTAATTATTATGATTGGTTCATAGATCATGAATAAATATTTCATCTTAATAATGAAAATAATATCTATATCCATCATTAATTATTATTAATATTTGATTAATATCAGAGGAAACACTTTTTTAGTAACCATCTATGACTATTTATTAGGTGAATTTGGAAGGATATCCTAATATCAATTATTATTGTAATGAAAAGAGTCAATGCACCCATATATGAAAAATATATCTCAAAAATATAACAACCACATATGGACACTCATTGTGTAACATAATCCCATTTTCATGATATCTCATAAATAATGTTTCATACTTGTTTCATGAAGCTAAATTTTTATACATATATTTTTGAATATGTTATATAAAAACATCTATATACCATAGTCATGGAATTTATTGTGATTGTTCCATTCCAATCAATGACCGATATACTAACATTGAAAAATATAGAATGAATAAACCCTTCATCAACTTATTTCTTACTAACATATCATTACTATTATAACCAACATTCAAAAATTACCCATGAACAGAAGTCAACATAGTATATGAAAATATGTGTAGGTTATTGACTCATGAAATGTGTAAATAAAAATTGTAAAGTCTAAATATCGCTACAAATGCATGTAAAAAACTATATCTAATGACACACAAACATGTGAAATTCCTACTGCATGGTCTATTTTCAATATCTCCCCATTGAATATTACAATGTATGAACTCCATGATGTAAATTATCATCTACTTATGAGTACCCACATATGATATTAAACATAATATGTGTCCCATTATATAATGTTGTCTAACCATTTTACAATATTTAATAATATCATTATGGAATCTATAATTTCTCATTTTTTAGGGAACTACTCTAATATTTTTCGTACGATAAATACTCTTAGACATTATCACATTAATTTCATGCATTATATTGAAAAATATATGATGAAATTTTTATTAAAATTAAATCCATTGAATTTACATGCATGTTATAGTAAAAATAGTTTTTTTAGAACACTTAATTTTTTTTATTAAAATTAAATTCATTGAATTTACATGCATGTTATAGTAAAAATAGTTTGTTTTAGAACACTTACTCTGGAAAACATAAACCAATATATTGGTTTCTCAATAATTACATTTATATAAAAGGGGTCTAAATACATATTTGTTTTTCTACCTACCAAGCCATCAGTGACCCAACCGAGGTTATATATTTTATAATACTCATTCACTAACAAGAAATTCAATGAGATAGTTGTGATGATTAGAATATGATTTATAACTTCTCTAGGATATCTCTATCTATAGGTGGACAATTTTAATCTTTTCAATATATTATGAATAATGATTTCCCCTAATAAAAATTACTCCCCCACATTGGTCCAAAAATAATGATAAAGTCATAACAAACCTGATAAGGACTAATAATGATCCATCTAAAAAATATACTGATAAAATTTATTATATGAAATCTTATACAACACTATATTGTCAACCTATAAACTACCAAAGTCCAAGACACATGAAACAAGCATGTACACCATAATCAAGACCCCCACTTTATATTTTCATATATTTATACCTAAAATGATATGATTATCTGGATATGGGATCCCATGTACGCTTAAATAACCTTATAAATTAAAGAGATGACTGAGGGTCCCTATAAGAAACATCTATGATAGTCACCATATATAGTTTCAAGATCCCTTGCATGAACAATATCCCTAGAACCTTAGTTTAATCCAATCCTTAATTAACATGAAATGTGTTTTATTTGTCAACAGACCAACCACAACATATATTTCACTCTTCCCATGATTATTTTTAGTGAACCAAATTATTACATATAGTGATAACTCATCAAATTTCCCTATGGTTTTATAATGGGGATAAATAAATCTAGTGGTTTTATGATAATATTATCGAATTGGATAAAATGTATAATATCGTGATATGAATTCCTCTAGGATTCATCATATACATAGACACTAATATCAATGTCCCATGTTCTCATTCATCTTATTATTCCTTAGATGAACAACCTATTATGACTTATTGAATCATTTCATCAATTCTTTCCATATATATAGAAGAACTAAATAATGTTACTTAAATCCCATGATACCCTATAAAAATTGATACCACTCACCAGTTATATCCACACTAAATATAATTCAATAAATATGAGGAAACACTTCATCTCTGGGAATCTACTAATTAGAAAAATCAAAGAGATGATGTTTTAATTGACTATTAAAAAGAAACATGTCTATTTTCTCTTCATTAATCACTTTGTGAATATAAAAAATAGGCCATTGGGTCCAAGAGAGCACTTTATTCTTTAACTTATTTAGAAGGAATGATACTACTAAACAAAAAAGTGAAGAAATTTATTTTCCCATAATTATAGTTGAGGTTAATATTAAATGATACAAGGTATTTCACTAAAAATATTTTTAAAATGATAAAATAATTTTGGGAAATAATATAAGACCAACAATTTTATTAGTGTATAATTAGAAATTTAAATCAAATATATATTGATATAGATATTTGAGTGTATAAATTACTAAAATAGGTTTAGTTAATGGGTTATGTAATTTAATTCACGAATAAAAATTACAGGAACTATAATTTACAATGTGATCACAAATTATATGTGTACCACCCAATACCATTCAAGGTGCATCAATGTTCACTATACAACCCTTTTTACCCTATGATAGAAATATATATATTTTAGGAGCATGGGAGAATAATTAAATTAACCAAACACACACCACAAACATAGGCTGGAACAAAAGACCATATCCATTGTACAATGATAGAAATAAAATTGTGAATAATGTTAAATTTTTATTGAATGCATTAAATAAGTCTTAAAATTATTTTATCCAAAGGAAATTAAACCCTTTTTGAGTGAGGGGAGGTAATAGAGATATAACATAAAATAATTAATAAAAAAAATCATTTTTATATATCTAATAGATATTTACAAATATAATACTCAAGTCATTTCAATGATCCTTTTTAGTTTTTTAATAAAAAATTATTTCATCGCGTAATTACATGAAAAATGAGGCGAGGTGTTAATGAAATATTCAGTTTATGAGGGCCATTAATACTTAATTGTGTTTTTCACAAAAAAATTCATTATGATATAATTGATTTGTACATAATTTCATCAAAATATTATATTGTGAATGTCAGATTCATTCATCAAGAGGTGATGATAACTAAATCAAAGATAATTTTTTAAGAATCTTTGTTCTCTTTTAAAATGATCTAAGATGTCATCAATGAACGTAAAGAGGAATACATTCTATAAAGTAAAATTATTTAGTTATATAGAGTTATTTCATAAAAAATTCTCTTACATACATACATTTATGAGAGTTTATCTGCAGCTAATATAGACATGCTATGATGAATAAATCCTATATATTTTAAATAACTCAACAAAATAATTAATTACATCAATTTTATTTGATCCATTTTATATGAAGAAAATGAGAACTATTTTCTCCCAAATAAAATATCATAGATAAAAATTTACTTCCCCATTAATAATAGATATTGTGATGTTTTCATGTACCCCTTTAGAAAAATCCAGGACCATGAGGGGAAGAACACTCCTAAAATCTGTTCCACTAGCCAATTCATAAAGAGATTAAATCCTATAGGTTATAATAACTCCCTCAAGAAAGGTATTCCCTACTACATTAGGTCTTGGGTCTTATTCTCCATAGAACAACCATGTGCTCTCACTATAATGATAGAAATCAATGTGGGCCTTTAATGCATTCATTTATTCTATTTTGAGAATAATATAAAAAGGGAAAATCTTGAGTGTAAGGAAATCCAATGATAGTTACACCATAGATATGGATATAGTGCCTAAAGGGTGCCACTGGTCACCTTCATTATCATCCAGACTAGTGTGAATATTTCTGAATTATATGTCATATGATCAAAACAATGGTTTAATAGATCCATTATATAGGAAGAGATAATTAAATGGTGTACACATATATATAATAATATAGTTTCCATGGATGATGCAATTTGAATAATACCATGTATTATTTTTGTCTTATATTATATTCCACATCATCATGACCCATTACATGAAATATATTATCCTTTCAGTTATCATATTTCTTATCACTATCCTATGGACTGATAATCTTTTGAATCTACCAATAATTTAAAACCCCTATACATTCAAGTCCATGATATCACATTATAGGCATACATATAGAGTTTATTCCCTCATATTGTAAATGTTCCTAAAACAGAATTCTATTGAAGTTTCACCCTATAAAACCTATAAGAGATGACTAATCCCCCCAAAAGAATGGAACATAGTGGGGTATACTAGACATTATGGTTTTTTATTCATATCCTTACCACATTGAATGAATATAAGTGGGTAAAATCCAATGACACTATACAATAAATACTACAAGGAACACAAAAATCAACATCCACTTATCCTAAATGATTAATTACACATTACATAATTTTCATGAAATAAAAATTCACATACTCATATTAGTGAGTGTTAAAAGGTCATAATATGTATTACACGGTGTTATAATTAAATAATTATATCTTAGTCCACAACATCCATATGGGTGATTTTATTCAAAAGAAAACCCTAGTATTTATTGATTGGATTAAGGAAAATTTAATAATATATACCTTCAATTTATTATTATAGAACATAACCCAAATTAACTAGAAAGGTTCTTAAAAACATCAATCATACTCCATGATTGTACTATTTATATGCAAGTGGAATAAAATCCTTCTAAAATTCATTAGGGTCATTAAATCAGGATATAAATATATAGTGAAAATCATTAACATCATTATATTTTTTAGTTCTATAAATATTATAATGATAAATATGTTTCCACCAATTATTCATAGGGAAAACATGAGTTAAATCTATAAATATAAATATAAATGATTCTAGGGTCCTAATGAATTTAGATATTTTATTGATCTTCAATAACCAATCATCTACCTTAGAGGATCAATGCTTACTTGAAAGAATAAAGTCTTAAGAAGAAAAAATTCATAATGAAGTATTTTTCTTGACTAAAAAATGGACATTCCTCTAAATCTTGTTCCATTGCATGATTTTTTTATTCCTCAATGGATCATATGGTTCATATCGCTATCTTGATTAGATTATTATGTACTATAATATTATTCATAGAGAATTATCTACATCTCCCTTTTAATGATTATATGGGGGTCTACATGAATGTATGTAATTATAAGAAATCAAATAAATAATATTATGACCATAAATACATGTTAATAAAATAAATTAATAACCCATATATCTAATGAATAATTATAATAATTAGAAGAATGCATTTAAATTTATTAAAACTCAAAACCCACCAATTTTTTTGATAGTGTGTGATTTGAATATACGGTTTACCATATTGTGTGTCAAACATGTGGGTATCACAATAAATATATAATTCAACTATATATTTAATCAAAAATATTTTTAAAACCTTACCTTAAGAGTGAGGGGAATAAAAAAATTCTTCCCAATACAAGTCACAAGGTTTTATCATGGTCTACAACTTATGTTCCCTAACCATATTCCCATATAATTCATTGTAGACATCATTTACTGAATCATAAGAGACAAAACATCCAAAATTATATCAAAATACCATTATAATACTCTTATAAACGACAAAAAAGTTGACTTAAGTCACATTACAACTATTACTTTTCATAAACTTACTCTCATCTTACCCTTCTTGTACAAATAATCCTACTTATGATCTACATTGACTACGTCATATAAGATTAATCAATAATGGTCATTTTATAACATTTGTCAATGAAAAAACCTAGTCTAAAACAGACATGGTATTTAATCCTTCTAGAGAAAAGGTTCAAATGGAAACCATGATCCTCCCATGCTAGAAAATAATGATATAGAATAAAAGAATCAAATTTTGGGATATTTTCATCCAATAAAATCATCCCTAATTGGTCCATCAATGGAACCTTTGATAACTTCACATTATATTAGACAATCATGAAATTAAATAAATAGTTATAGAACAATGAATAAAATAATTGAAGATATATAAAATTCTAGAGATAATTAAAATCCATAACAATAAATATAAATATATTACTATATATAAAATCAGGATATGATAACGAGGTCCATCATAAAAACACAATGTGAACCAAAAGAGAAACTAGATAGAAAATGTGTAGGGAAGATAATGAGTTGATATAAAAATTGACTTTACTATATTGTTAAGTCCAAAAAAATAATTTCCACCCATCACTTTGTGATGCGACTATTAACTTCCACCTTATAAAAACATCCAAACCTAGTTCCAGTTAACATGAATATCCCCTGTCTCTATGTGGATAAATACAATTAAATTTATCATATAAAAAAATCAATATGTACATTTTAATGGTATATGTATGGTATCAGAATAACAACAAAAATTGGAACCCAATAAGTAATCTATATACAACTATTTAAAAATAATCCATAGCCTATTAGTTTTAAATACAATATAAAAATATAGGCATAAAATTATTTTTAAAAATATATATAATAGTAATTTCATTTTAATAGTTTCTTAAAGATAAATTAATGTATAATGGTAATTAAAAACAATAGAATCCAAAACAACAATATGATGTTGCTTGTAGAGAAGCCATGCATAACTAAGGTAGAGCTACCTAGAGACATTATAATGACATAACCAGAATCATGTAAGATATAATAGGAAGATTCATATAATTCACTATGAGGAACCCATATCATTGAAGAATAAAAACATAGATATTCCTACATACTACCATAGTTTACCATTTTCTAGTGTGTACCCAAAATAGTTTGGACATATAATATCTACTATGAAAAGTCATCTACTAAACCTATAGTTCAAATATCCCCAATCCCCTTCGAGGTACACATGGGTTCCTAGGAGGATCTATATTGTTTAAAAAATCTCTCAATATTTTTATTTTATTCATGCAATTAATTTAATTATATGGGATTGTAGTTTAAATAAACATGTCCATTCACACGAAAAGAACTATTCATCAAAAGAATTCATCATAAAATAATTTTAAAAAATAATTTATCATCCATGGATAATCATAAACATTAAATGATTAGAATTATTACAGGGAACCCAAATTAAATTATATCATCAAATAGTTAGTGGTATGTCTATAAAAATTAAAAAAAAATGACATGTATACTTTTATCCAGAAAAACACGATGAATCAAAATAATATAATTTTTTTTAATTATTATTTTTCTCAAAGAAAAAAAATGCATTTATATACTCCAAAAAATTATAAAATCATCATGAAACCCATATATTATATTTATCAGAAGGAATTAGAAGTCACAGACAATAAATTTGATAAAATCTATTCACACTAGTTATTTTTCACTAAAAATGGGAGAAAGGGGTAATAATAATCATTGATAAAACACTAAAAAGGAAAACCCACAACATTTGATCAAATAACAATTACCCCAATGCCACCATGGATATAAGGGTCAAGGAAACAACAAAGAAAAGGATGAAAGTGACTATATGAGATGAAAAAGACAATATACTTGTTCAATTATGAAGAAACTTGACGAAATATCAATATAGTATGTGGAAAAACGTTGAATAGAGGCACAATAGATTATTCTTGGGGTAAATAGTGTTGTAATAGTGATGGGTGAAGTCCAAAAATGGGTTAAATCAAGTTGGGGAATGATTTTAATTATAAATATTAATTTTTTGGGCTCCCCATCATGTTTTTCTACATAATATTATAAATCATGTACAAGAACAAAAAATAAATCTGGCAACCTATATTTATTCTTTCATAGTTTCTCATAGTATGGATTGATTATGGAAGGATAATTTTATTAACTTTTCAAAAACCATTCATAATCACCCTTTGTGGGAATACTATAGTGGTTTCCCAATATTAGTTGGACTATAACATGTGGTTTATATTAATTGTATGTTATCTATGTTTCTTATAGCATCTTGTGATCATCCTATACATAATTATGTTACATGGTTACCTATAATAATGAAAAAACTATGAACTAATCGTACATATCCCCCAAATCCCCATATTATTCAAAATTTTACAGACATTCACCCAAGAATGAACAAATTAATATAAAAATAAATAAATAAAAATCCCAAGATAAGATGATGGGTGTTCCACCTGAAATGGTAGAAAATTTATCTTCATATCCACTCTTTCAAATTAGGTTTACAAATTTTACCATTTTAATTTTAGTAATTTTACACTTAAATTGTTCTATATTTGATTGTGATATTTATTCTCCACTTTTACCAATCATTCTTATTTACCAGGTTTACAGAAAATATAATGATCAATATAAGATAATAATATTTTTTTGATAAATATTTTCCGCTTATTATTTAATAGGTTCTAATTAATAAATAAAATTTTTCCCTTCACCATTTGTAAAAATGTTTATTTATTTTTTTAAAGTTTTTATAATTAATTCTTCAACTAGTTCATACCCTTTTTCAAAATGAAACTCTAAATCCTCTAATATAAATAATGTAATTTTCATGTAGAAAATATTTTAATTATCATCTTTATGTGTTTATTAATTGTTTTAATAAATATATTTTATTATTAAATAATAATATTATCAAAAAAATTATATTATATATTTGAGATATTATTTATTTATAAATAACTATTTATTCAGAATAAATAATCAAGAAAAATATTTTAAAAATATATCCTAATTTACCAAAATCAAAAATTGATTACCATTGACCTCTAGTGAATTCACCAAAATAAAAATCTTTAAAATGACAATTTATATTAATAAAATATTCCAAAGGGTATATTTAATATCATATAAGTTTTCTCCACCATGCCAACCTTTTTCCAATATTCTGAAATGATATATTTTTATTTTGTAACTATCATTAACATATAGATTAATAAAAAAATTCCCCATATATTATTAGAGTTTATTTAATAATTTAATATAAAATTAAGAAATCAATATTCATTTTTACTTATATATGTAAATTTATCAATATAAAAAAGTACCTGATAAAAAAAACAAAACCAAAAACCCCATTAATTCATTTACATATATATTTTAATAAAATTAATAAAAAATGAAAAGAGGCATATGGATGAAAAAATTAAAATGAAAAAGAATATTATTGAATTATACCAATTAATTTGAATATAAATCCCAAATATATCAAATTTATAGTATGAAAAATCATGTATCACCTAGATTATATAAATTTCATATTCTAACTATATTACTAGTTTCTTTAATTTTTAAATTATAATGATTACAAATATTATTTTTCTAAATAATTGAATATCCAAAACATCAAATTGAACACCTCAATAGTATTTTTTTTAAAATAATATTATGCAGGAAACCTTACTTAACACCCAACATTGTGCTTTAATTGAACTACGATATACTATATAAATATTTTTATTTAAATTTGATCCTTATAACTTAGTCACTAAATTGGGATTACTAATAAAAATAAATACAATATGAAAACATATATTATCATTTCACACAAATCATATTTATTGATTAATTAATAATAAATATGTACTCAATCATTAATAATGTCATTTTAGAATTGAAAAATTTCATTTCATTTTAATAATTTTTATTTACTTATTTTCATGTGAAATAAAATAAATATTAATTTTTTAGAATTTTTTAAAAATGAAAACAATTATGAAAATCTATATTTAAATAATAGCTGATTTTGAATTTATTTGACTATTTGGAAAATATTTATTTTTATGAGAATAGTGAAAAATAAGTATTTTAAGAAATTGTCATTTATTTTTTATAAATATTTTAATTTAAAAGAAAAAAAAATTATTTTACATTAATGTTACAAAATTCCCCATTAATTAGAAATAATTTATGTAATTTCATTGTAATATTCACTAGATTTTAGTATTAGGTCATTTGTGGCCATAAAAATTATTTTTTAAAAAATTATTTTTATTACGTTTTAGAAATTGATATCAAAATTTATCATAAACACATCTATAAATTTTTTATTGGAAAAAATTGATTCCACATTTTGAATGATTTTTTTTAAAATTTAGTAAATTAGTTTCTTTATTTTTTCATTATAAACAATAACCATAGAAAACATTTTCACCTATATTAGGCTAAAACCAACAAAACATGGATAAAATAATGTGTTATTGAAGTAGTATCACTCTAACACATTCCATTATCCAATTGTATGTATTTTTTTGGACCATATCCATAACATATATGGAGATATTGAAATTTTATTCCACATTCCTTTGATTATAACATTTATATTATTCGATTAAGTAGATAAATAAAAAATGTCACTGCCTAGATTTTAATTTACAAGATATTTACGCATTAGGATAAATATAACTTATTGATATATTTAAATGTTCATTTCAAATATATATAAATTATTCTTATAATGGTAAATTATTTTTATTTTTTGAAGATTGTATACTTATCTTAAATGCTTAAGTAATACATACTCGGTTCAAGATAAAATGATATAAAATATCAATTAAATTATTTAAAACATTACATGAAATGTATTTCTCATTAATTTCAAAGCTACAAAAATTTCATGGTTAATAAAAATAAAAATTGTTTGTAATATATTTTATATTATAAATCCTCAATTTCAGTGATGATGTTAATGTCAAATTAAATGAATAGTCTCAAAATTGACTATATTGATATTATAAATATAATTAATTTTTTTAATTGAATTAATAAATAAAAAAAATATAAATATGTATTTTGGAATGGGAAATTTCATAAAATTTCCTTCATGGATGATTTGTGAGCTATTTTTCACCTTATACGTTTATTTTTCATCCCAAAATTCTAAAAAGGTGTATTACCTTTATTATGGTTAAAATCGATTATTGAAGTGGTCAAACTAGAAGATATGGAAAAAATTGAAACATAAATATATTTCTTTTTATAAAAATGATATTTAAAAGATAGACTACTTATCTTTTATGTAATTTAAATTGGAACCATTTTACTTGAGAAAGAAATTAGTTACATTTAAATATTTTAAGTAATTCCATGTGTGTCGTTAGATAATTTATAAAAGGGAAAATCCACTCTAAACATATTCAAAATCATTGATCCTTATATATAATCTAATATATTCCCTAATAATATTATATATAACATCCCTTTGATCTTGAGAATCTATTATTTACCTAATACCCTCTTAAGAAGGCTAAATGTGTAATCCGAAAGAGTTCTTTCAAACAACATGTAATCATCTTACCTGACTATTTCAAATATTTTTTCTTCTTCAATTATGTTAAAAATATTTTATATATCATAAAATAACCAATATATATAATAAATATATTTATATTTAATTATGATCATGAGATATTATTTTTTTACTCATTTCCATAAAATTGTAAATTAAAATATCACCAATTTGTATGTGTGGACTACCACTAATACAAAGAGAAGTGATTAATTTTCCATGATCACCTCACATTTTTATTTATAATGATTGATTTACATGATATATATTATATTTATGACATCAGAATGGTTTTGTAATGATAAAATACTATATACAATTTTTATTTTTTCTATTTACAGAATAGATTCATCATTCATGTGTATATACTGAATAACATCTCCAGGAGAGATATTTTGTTCTATAAATGTTATATTAAGATTATAACATGGAATATTCATACTCATTTGTTATTTATAACATGCCCCCATTTAGGTCAGTTTTACCACTTACATGAGTGATGTTATGATTTTTTTTATATGAATGATTAAGGAATATTGAATTATAGTGATGTTATATAAAATATGATATTCATGAAATGATTAACATTCAAGGGATGGTTGAAAAAAAATCAAATTTCAATTAATAGAACAATAATAAAGAAACAATCATGTAAAAATAATGAGATTTCAACCAAGAAGACCATTAAAATAAATTATTATTAACAAATTGGTGATTAAATGATACAATTGGATCATATATGATATAATATGTATATAAATGTTTCTTATATTGAATTATAATAAATATTAATTAATAACACATGATTTTATAGTTCTTATTACTCATGTTGAACATAAGGTAAGGGGATTTCATTTCAGTTTTTTCTATTATACATATGCTATATTTTATACTTGTTTATTTCATTTGGGGTATATAATGACTATTTTATATTTTATATCATGAATATATTTATATTCATGGTATTTTATGTTACATTATATGTTATTACTTTCATGGGGGTTATGATTCAAAAGTTACCATAGTGGTAACACATTTTTGTTACAATCTAACATGTTAGCAGGATTGTTAATGCTTAAATTTCCAATAATGAAATTATATAATCTACCTATAAAAAATTTTCTTCTCCTATAGTTATTACAATAAATTATATAATTTTGGATCCTTTACTTATCTCCCAGAACTCATTGCATTTAATGAATGTTTAAAAAATATCTTTATTTTATTCTTCTATTAGAAAACTAGTTTTATGGCTATATTTTCATTCAATTATTTTCAATAATTTTTTTAGTATTCTATAAATGATATTTAAATTCATTTTTACCTGTTTTAAACAATTTATAAAAGTTATTAAATGAAATATTCATTCCATTTTCCAAGTGATGTAATTTTTAACAAAGGTGTGCATGAAAACATTGATTAAACATAAACTGCGTGAAATTATTTTCTAGCCATCATAAATACTCATTAATTTTAATTTTTTTGAAAATATTCTATGGTTCTTTTGAAACTTATTTTTTTCCAAATATTTTGTAAATATTTTGATATAAAATAAGTTTATTTCAAAGTTATGAGTTTATTTTATTTAATAAATATTCCATTGATATTTTATTGGTATTTTCAACTATAAAAGTATCCATTGATTTTACTTATTCTTCACAAGGGAAATGATCCATTGATACCAAATTTATTATCTCTCTATACGGTTTTTATTATGATGTTTAAATAATGAAAAATATTATTATATTTTTAATATATTGTGATATGATATTTTTATATATGTTTCAATGTCCTTTTGGAATACATATTAATGTATTTTAGTTAAGTGATGAGTAAATGTAATAAATACTTCTAATAAATTGGGTAACTATTTTTTTTGAAAAAGGGTACAAAAGAGGTTATCTCATGCTTGAAAGATGGTACACAATAGGATATCCTAAGTATGAGGTAATTGAAAAGGTGTTTAACATAAGAAAAACATGTGATAAATGAATTGGTGGGTATCTTGGACATATGATTTATATTATTATGATTAAAAAACACTTTCCATTCATATATTAATGACATTTTATTATACTTATAATATAATATATTTTCACATGTTCTTTGATTTTCTTATTATTCATGTCTTATGAACTACATACTCCATATGCCAAGATTTTAATATATTAATTATGGGTTTTATTTAAAAAAGATAACCTCGTGTTATAATTTCATTTTGATCATTATATAATTATAAGAGAAAATTTATTGATATATCCATTACATACCATTAATGATCCCCTATGATAACCAATTTTTATGAGTTGATTTCCCATGGATCTGAAAAAAGATTTTAGGAATGATATATCTAAGAAGGGTTCTAATTATGAAGAACATAGTATGATATGATGTAAATAATATTTTTACCCTTTTTAATATATAAATGATTCAAATAAACTAAACAATTACAATTAAATTATAAATCATAATGATATTTAATTAATATTTAGAAGCATAATGTAGTAATTATATATTTAATGGTTGAGTCACTATAGTTTTAATAAAAACATGGTTTAGTTACATGTGGAAACAAAGATAAGAAAATGTTGATGAAAAATCCTTAGTCTAATTCTATATATATGGAAAAAATCATATATTGTTGATGATATTGGAGTTTAGTATTCCTAAATAATATTTCTCTATCTGGATAATGTCACGTGCATGTGACTATGGAAAATATGCCCCTAGGTGTGAAAACTATGATATGATAGGATAGAGTATTATCTCAATTATCACTAGTTTATAATGAGGTAACCTATAACTTAAAAAAATTCATAACACTCATTATAGATATTATTTGGAAAAATCATATATTCTCTTTGAAAATTCATTAATAATTTCAATTGATAATGGAAATTGATAACCTATGTTAAATATACATTTTTATAGATATAAAATAATTTATCATGATTTAAAAAACCTATGGATTATTTTTGAAAAACATATGATTACTCATTATAATTATAGTTTCTCACACTATTTTTTTTTGTTTTTTTGTGGAATAAACATAGAGGAATTGTGATAAGAAAAAATTTAATTTCCAAAGAAATTATTTTCACCATAAGAATCCAAATGAAAAGGAAGATGGAAGGAAAAATCTCATGATTATGCCTATATAATTTTCTTTTTATATAAATAATAACTTGAAAATATGTGAGGATCCATATTAAAATAATATAAAAAATTATAGGTTCATGAAAACCATAAAATAAATAATATTCTACTTCTTATAAGTTGATAAAATGGGGAAAATAACCCATTAAAATTTCCCGATGGAATGCGAATATGTTTTTTGTGTGTAATGGAAGGAAATAAATAATGTAATTGAAATTAAAAAAATCAAGAGATCAATGGGGGGAAATAAATTAAATCATATTCTACTAATTATAGGTAAATGTTTTATATGTTAGGAATATTGTAATTATATAAATCAATTCCTAAATATGAGGTCTAAATCTTAGACCATGAATTTTTCTATTCTATACAAATCTCTGAAGTGTAATAATTGATGTTTTTATATAATGGGATTCTTAAATTATGTCATAAAAACTTTTTTATCAATGATATTATATATATAATAATTACGAAATAAGTAGATATTTTTTATATTTTTTCCATTAAGGATTTATAAGAATATGTTTATTGGTACTAATAATAATGAAAAGTGATTAAGTGGTAAGGTGAAATGTTTTTAAATGTGATCAAAGGGAATGTAACCTTACATATGAGTCTAATTTTAGGATAATAATAGTTTGATATGATAAGGAAAAGATTGTTAATAATAATATTGAGAAGATTGTTTTGGTGAAATTTAATTTTATTATTGATTTTATTACTATGGTATTTATGTTATATTTGATTAAATTTATTAAATTTATATATTTCTAGAATATATTCAATATTGTATTATTTTGATTTTGGAATAAGAATATAATTAATTTTTAGAATAATATATCTTTTATTTAAGGTTTTACAGTGATTTGGGAAATTAGCATGTTTTAAGATAATATATGATACATTTATTTACATGATTGGTATTTAACATTATAATCTTATTTATGTAGTTATAAGATGAATGTTAAATCGATGTTGAAATTTTGTGACATAATTGTATCTAAATTTTTGTGGTTTTGAAAACTATTTAAGTATGCATTGAGTAATTTTGTAATTTATCTAATTTTGGAACTATTTTTGTAGCTATTTTTGTATTATTACTAAAATATTTGAAAATAATAATTGGATTTATTGTTTATTCATATTATTTATCATTTAATACACTAACCATTTTTTATTATTGTAACATAATGAATGTAAGATGAATATCCATTGAAATATTTTTTGGTATTATGATGTATGAGATTATTATTTTAGTGTTTCATCCATGAATAATTCATATTGATCATTCATTCTTGGATAACTAGATGAAAGTATGTTGAAAATAATTAAAACATGAAACTAAATGATGAAATAATGTTTATAGATTTGTTGAACTAATTTAATCATATTTTTCTATATTTCATGGTAATATAATTCAAATTTTTTTAATAAAGGACCCTGAAAATGAATTTTTTTATAATTATTTTTAACGAACTGATCATCATATTCACCCCTTAATTATATTTGGTATTGTGTTCATTAAAATTTTAATGATTACATTAACTATAACACTATATTAATATATTTAATTTATCTTATTCCCACATGTCCATATTTTAAAATGTTAATAAAATTCTACTAATCTATGAAACTAATTATTTTTTATTGTTGGTATCCTTTATGTTTCCCACTTCCCTATTTCAAAGTATGTTTTGTTATGCCCATCTATGATGTGTTATATCAAAAAAATTATTTTTATATATTAAACCATTGATTAATGAGGTAACAAGTGTGAGGAAATAATTTATTTAAGGGGGGAGTATTGCACCTAAAAAATTTAGTTTAAAATAATGTTGTTAATGATATCATTCTCAACAAGAAACATTTTGTGTTATCAAAACTACAATATATTTTAAAAATATTATTATTTAAAATTATTGATTATAAAGTGAACATTTATACGGTGGTATGATAATAAATATTTTATTTTGAAAAATCTTTTAAATTTATTTATAGAATTTAATTTTTTTTATAAATTAATAATAAATATGTACTCCTTTTTTAGGAATGTAATTTTATGCATCAAAAATATGTTTTTATTAAAAATTTTATTATTTACTTATATGAAAATAAATTATAATAATCTTCTAACTCTTAATAAAAATATTATTATATAAAATTAATATAACTTTTCATATCAAAATTTCAATATTAGGTAATTGCGATGCTTTGTATTTTTCCTGAAAGGATTTATTTTTAAACTAATTTTGAAAAATACCAATTATTGTGAAATTGTAATTTTTTTTTAAAAAATAGCATACTTTATAAGACCAATTTCATTTTTAATTTGATCATAATTTTTCATAATTATCTATTGTTTATAAATAAAATTACTAATTAAATATTAATAATAATTTTACTTTATTTTGGAATAAGTTCATAATTGGGTTAAAAGTGTACTTTCCATAAAAAACTATTTTTTTCATTATGATTAATGAATTTATATTAAAATACAAATCTTGATTTTTTATAAATTCAATCTTGAGGAAATATATTCTGTATTTGGAATCATTAGGTTAAATTTTTTTAAATAGGTTCCATTTTTTTCATTTTGAATACTAACCAAGATAATAATATTTCACCTCGATAAAATTAATATAGGTAAAATTTTTGATAAAACTAAGGGGTAGGGATTTAACATATCATAATAACATGAATTTATCCAATTGTATGAGTTTTTTGATCAAATACAACCTATATAAAAATAATGTATTTTTATTTCACTTTTCATTGATTATAACATTGATATTATTTTATGAAATTAATATTCACAAAATTTTACAATACATATATTAATTTCTCTTATATGTTTTTAAAGGGATAAAAAAAGTTTATGGAAAAATATAAACTGTAAATTTTTAAATAAATAATATTTTATATTCTGGTAAATTATTTTTAATTTTCTCTAATGGTATAATTGTCTTGAATTATTATGCAATTCTAACTCTATGCTTAGGGAAACTATTTGAACAATATAGTAAATAATCGCAAAATTATAAAAAAATATATTAGGATAAATTATGGTGTTCCATGAATTTTATTGTTAATATTTATGTATATTTTTTGGTAAATTATTTTACATTAAAAATCTATTGTTATCAAAATAACATTATTGTAAAATTAAATGAATAATAAAAAAAGTAACATTAATGGTATTTTATGTAAAATCATATTTTGTTATAATATTTTAAAAAATATTTTTTTAAAAAATAGGTCATGAGAATTGATATATGGAAAAATTGTCATCTATAGACCATAATTTATCCAATTTTCATGTTTTTAGTTAATTTATGACCCATAAATACTAAAAAGGGTTTTTACCACTTTTATTCTTAGGAAATTACAACCAAGGGGTTAAAATAAATGATATAGATTGGAATTTCACAAAACTCGATAACAATTTCATTTTATTGTCATATTTCATCCATATCATATTTTTTATAAATCCATGATCATGTAGAATATTTTTAATATAAAATCAATGATTATAGTAAAATGTTTCATGGGTTAAGAAAGCCTAATCCTACAGTTTTTAGAAAAATAAAAGTAGCAATAATGCATTAAAAGGTGATTTAAAAAGTCTGGTTTGAAAATTCCCATGTCCGTCCACTTCAACCAAAGAAGAACAAAAAATTTGAACCATAAATGACCATCTTGAGATGTCCTAAAAGACTTCCCTCTTGGAGAGAGCATCAACAACCTGATTATATTCCCTACAAGAATGTGTGAGATAAAGGAAAATACACTCCACCAAACTGAGAAAATCAATATAGAATGGAAACCTTATCTATGGAACATTCATGGAATTCACTTTTAGAATATCCAAAAGTATATTGAAATAAGACTCAACCATTGTGGACTTCCAAATAATTGGATAGCATACCTGAACTCCTTGATCATAGCCCATATCTCAGCAACAATTGAATGAATGTTCTTTATGAATTGATAAAAAAAATCCATTAAAGAGGCCAAAATGAGTACAGAATACTCCACCACATCCTGAGGGTACCAATGCACCTGATGCCACTCCATCATCCTTGACATTCAACAACATAAATATAAGAGGGATCCTTAAAATTTATTTAGTCACCAATGGGTTTTTACATTACATTAAAACCAAGATCTATCAAAATATCTAAGTTAGATAAATTGTTATTCATTGATGTTGTTTGGATTTTAGATACAATTATGATTTCTCTATGAATTTGACGAACTCTAGCATGAATGGGGGTAAATGATCCTAAAACAATAACCCATTTATAGCCCTCCACACATAGGAAATTGTTTCATTTATTATTGTTAACATAACATATTGATCCTGCTCACTACAGTCTACCTTATGAATGGATGTCATCAGTATCTCAAAGATCCTATAAACTATGTTTCATCAAAAAATACTATTTATATTTTTGAAAACATATATGTAAACATATAGTAAATAAATAGGTGATCAATAGGATGTTTATCCTATAGAAAAATATATAGATTGATGAAATGTAAATGATTTTACATTGAATGATTCCATGTAGTGGAAGTCACTACATCCATATTATCTAGACCAAAATAAATACATATGGTGATATGAATGGATTTTTAAATCCCAAAATACACGAAGAAATATAAACATCCCCATTACCATAAAACCTATAACACCCCCTTTCAAGGAAGAAACCATTCAAATTCATTTTCCAAACAAAATCATCACATTAAGTGTCCTCATACATGGTAAATTCCTTTCTATGATAAGAAGGAAGCAGCTCAAGAACATTCATATTACAATGAATATCAGCAATGGTGGAATCCATATATGATTGAGTAATATCAATCACCTAGTTATGTGTCCTTGATATCCATAAGGTATGAAAATAATTCAAATATGACTGCTTATAGATCATCCACCTTGGGCATGACATGGTGTCATGATGATCCTTATTGATGTCCATCCAAATATAGGATGGGACATACATATTATAAAAATTATATATATGAGTACATAGTCTTGTAGAAAGAAACATTAAAGAAGATTCAATAGAGGAAAGAACACTCAATGTGAGTATTTATTAAGGAATCATTAAGGATACTGAGATCATTCATTCTAATCCACCCGATATCAATAGTCCTAACTAAACCTTTTTAAGAATGAATTATAAATTAAATTTAATGAATTGACACTATCAAAATGATGTTCCCAATCCTGATCTGTAGCTCTGTAAGGAGAGATCTAGGCCACCTATATAAGCAGAAAGCATAGATAAACATATATCATATCACTGAATTGAAAAAACAGATTCTACATTCATTTGAAATGGTCTCACCTTTCAATGTTACCATTTTATTTATGGTTTTGGAATAAATATCTTCCATATTACTTTTTATCACCTTACTTCATTAAATTTGTACCCATGATAGGTAATAGGGAGGGACCCTCTCCTAACACCATGGACCCCTACCACTCTATTTTTCTTAGAGATATAAAACACTTCCCTAATCATGAAAATAACATATTTTAGTATATAAACTAGATAGGAACATCCACATATTGAAAAAAAATGACATTAATGTAAGATATTGTAAATCTATCAGCATTACCAAACTGAAGAATTTCATCATCATGTAGATTGTGTGATAGTTCAAAGATTCATCCTCCAATATATATCTAGTTGTAAAGTCCATCCTACACAAGATCATTAAGGAAAAAACATAAGTAAAACTCATAAATAGAAATGAGAATCCTATATAATGGATCTCCTTATCTAACCCCCTAGAACACTAGAAGAAACCCTATGGGGAACCAGTCATGATAATATAGATCCTATCACTGTTGTGAATGTAAATAACTATTTTGATAAATATTGAAGAAAACCCATAAATTATTAAAAAATAAAAAATAAAATTCTACATCATTATGTTAAACACCTTGGTTATTTCAATTCTCAAAGTCATATTTCCATCCTTCTCCTTTTTCATCATGATGTTGGCACATTTTAAAGCAGTCTAAATAAAATTTAGAATACTCACCCAATGTAAAAAAATTGATGTAATAAATCACTTATCAATTTCAACCACACTAGAAGTCCTTATTTTTATCCTCACTTTATGAATTTAATTTTCAATCACAACCATTCAAAAACCATTAAGGTAAAGAGAATTTTCATTTTTGGGGAGAAACTATATAAAATGAGAGTTCACTCTCTATGGAATAGATATATGATTTAGAAATTATCTCATATAATTTATAACTAGAAACTTTATTGTGTCCAATTTGTAGATAAATAATTTTTTACTAAATCCATACCTTCTAGCAAACAATACTAATATTAAGTGAAAAAATAGAAGATTTTATTTCCTTGTCATTAGGGACCTTTACCAACCTCCTATTCAATTTCACATAAATGGTAAGAGAAATATGTATAATCATATTTTGAGTGTTATCATATTATTTTTCATCATAAAAGTCCTAAAAATATCTATAATCAATATTGGAAATTTCATTTTCATACCAATATAATCTCCCATTATTGTTGATGTTTGTGAGTCATCTACTTGCCTTCTTATCTCTAAGCCTGTAATGGATCAACCTTGAGTTCATATCCCCTATAATGATCCTCATGACAATCAATTTATTCAAATAGATATTTTTTTTGAGATAAATGAAATCATCTATCTTGGATAGGGCATACATCTCCTCCTGATAGGGAAAATCCTGAATCAGTTCAATTTCTTGACAATGAGCCAATCATTTTTTAGCCTCTTTGATATCAGGGTCAATATTAGGAAAGGAAACATTACTCCATTCATTATTATTATTTTTAACACATTTTAGTTTAGTGTCTAGGAATTCAAATTGTCTTCCAAAACAATAAATATTTCAAGAATTCATAATGAACTCCCCACATCCTTGCAAAACAAGCCATCCATTATTAAATTTCAAATGAAAATGGGTTAACCATGATTTATTGATATAAATATTAATAAGAAATGGGTTTAGATTAGAGTGTATTTTTGGTAGAGTTAGACCTTAAATATCAAAAACATCATTTAGTTAATATTCTTTATTGAAACATCATATCCAATTTAATGTAATGCCTCCCATTAAGGGTAAATCTACCCCTTGTGAAATCAGATTTGAAAATATAAACCTCAATAAATATTCATTTTTTAATAGAGGAATAAAACTCATGAGGATCTAGTCTATAAAAGCTAGGTCTAGTTTTTTCTATTGGAATTAGTATATCATTGAAATATCCATTTAAGATCCCAATATGACTCATAATATCATAGATTCATTAAAAAAATTCAAGGGAGATCTTCTTCTTGTACACAGATAAAATACATATACAACTGTCATAGAAAACTCCTTACTATTCAGAACAGAAAAAACAAGAATGGGTTGTTGATCAAAACTAGATGAGTTATGTATAATGTTTTCATGCATGAGAAACCAAGGAAAAACATTAGGAGCTCTATTTAAATTCCATCTAACAATAAAATATAATTATCAATTTAGAAAGACTATTTAAATTGGGTGACCTAGACCCAACATGTATTGTACTTTTATTACCATTACATGTATGTAGTTTGTTATAATACATGTGTTTATCTTTCCATCATAGTGTAGATACTTCTACTTCCACATTGTTTATGGAAATTTCCATAGATTACATATTGTATCAAAGTGTTATAGCATATTCTATGCTATATTGGTAACCCCAATATTCAATGAAAGTAATATTAAACTAATGTATTATGGTCTAGTTACATCATTTGGAAAGGACTCAGATGATGTGTGACCATCAGGTGTTGGGGTCTCATAAGAATTGAGAATTCTTCTCATGAAGTTCTCACTTGATGATCTCTTGTAGTTGAGATCATGGTGACATACCCTCATAACATGAACACTTATGTTTCAGGTGTCATTGGTCGTTCTTATCTATGGACATGTGTAATGGTCTCTAGACTTGATATCATTATCAATGAATTTCATTTAATTGTGTACTTTGATGCAATGTGAAAACCATGGTGACAATGTCGTGGAGAGGTAGTTTGTGTTGGGTACTTCATTAAGAGAATGACATTGATTTAAAGATCAAGATAGGATTTGTCCCTTATGAGTTCAGAAAGAGATATCTCAGGCCTGGTTGATTTGGATGATCTCACCTTCATTAAATCCATGGTCATTGTAGTGGAAGGTAAGGCCGTCAGGAAAAATCGACAAATAAAATAAATAAAGATAAAGGATGTTGACATTAGTGTGCATTCTACATTATTGAGATATCAATGAAGAAGATATTATATTACAAAGATTGTGTTCGTCGGATAGTAGTCGTTTCTTTGACATTAACTTATCTATATAGGGGTCTCGATGGGTTGCTAGATCCCGCTCTTGGTTGGTGGATATTATTCACTGCTATTGAGATAAGGTCCTAGAGGTTCAAACACAATAGCGCTTTGAGAATCTGCCCTATTCTAGGAATAGGAATATAGAACTTGGTGGGCCATACAAAAGGGTCCAATTACTATGGAAGCTCTATGGATAACCAAGTAATAAATAAATTCATTAATTATTCAAGTATAGAATAAGATTTTGAATTTATTTGTAACACATATTTATAAGTTATTAGTAAATACAATGATTAAATATTATTCCAATGGATTTAAATATCTAGGGTTCGTTTAATATTTGCAGGAGAAGTGAGTCGAGTTATAGACTAAAGTTTATCATGTGATATTTATATAAAAAATATTTTCATTAGTGATGAAATTATAAATATTATTTATGGAATATTTTAATTTGACATAAATAAATATTGATAAACTTATACAGATGATATTTATTACACGAGGGCATGGAACCCATATGGGGTATATTAGATATTTCTTATATAAGTAAGAGATAGGCTCTCCCCTTTTTACTATTTCATGTGTCAAATTTGAGAGTCTCTCTCTCCTCCTGGTTTCTAGAGAGAGATCCTCTCAAGCAAGGAAGAACATCAAGAACTTCCTTCATGGATCGAAGTTTCTTTCCTTGCGGTGATCACTATTGCGTTGAGGAGATCGTTGGTGTGCCGTGCTAGCACATAGATTCCAACGAACTATGCACGTGAAGATTCAAAAGGCATGTGTGGAAGATCTAGAGGACATAGACGTTATAGTCTTCAAGTGATGGTAATTGGAAACTAATGATACACATGAACACGTTAGATCCGAATAAGGTACATGTTCGTTTTTATATTTTTTGCTCTTTCAAATCCAAATGTAGTTCTCAGACCGTACTGGGATAGCTCAATGGAGTCGACAATGTATCGTCGCTCAGTGATCGATTTTTTTGAATTTCTCAGCCAATCGGCTTCCGATGTATGTCCCAGTACCTAACAGTGGTATCATTGGGAATGCATGATTTTTTAGAGTCAAAGGAAAAATTAAATGGCATAAAATATAAGTACGGGGGATTAAATTGGTTCCAACGCAACTGACCACATGTTGATCCATTTTAAAATGGCCATGTTAGGGCCTTTTGAAAAAAATCTAATTGGATGAACTCATCAGTTTAAATATTTGTCGGATTAAAATTTTTAGAATAACACATTTTAATTTTATTAATGTGTTCTTCAAAATACTAAAATCCAACCACGCTATGGCCAGAATCCGGTCTCCAAATTTTTTTGGTGGTTTTAAATTTTATGTTATATATAATATAATGAAATAATATTATTTTATTTGACATAAAATTAAAAATATATATATAAGAAGGGGGAAAGGGGGTCATTGAATACTTGGGGTCATGTATTGCTTTATATAGAAAAGAAATTTGATACCAAGACCCTATTTTTGGGTCTTATTCCTTTTTATTTAAAAAAGGGGAAAATGGTGTTTATTTTTTCAAAAGAAAAATTAAATAAATAATAAGGGAGAGAAGACCCAAGTGGGTCTTCTTTCTTACCCAGTGTGCCTCCCCCTTGAAGAGGAAACCCTAGCTGTAGCTAGGTCTGCCACCCAGCCTCACACCGTAGCTTCAAACTTGTTACTGTAGTGCCGCCCACCGCCAGTCCGCCTCATAGTCACGGCCTGCCCTGCTACCGCACCCGCACCTGCACTGCTTGCCCTGCCTCTGACTCGCTGTGTCAGACCTAGCCGTCGCCGACCCCGGCAGTGCCCGACCAGGCCGCATGAGACCTGGCTGGGCCGGACCAGGCTGCCACCAGTCTAGGCTGCGCTGAACCAAGCCTCTGCTGGTTTAGGACGCACCGGACCTGGCCACCACCTCTATAGATGGCTGGAGCAGTGCCCCACCACCTCCCGCTCCCTTCACACCTCACTGGAATTTGCTTCCACCATGAGAGTTGTTGGACCGAGTAGTTATGTTGTGGTCATGCCGCGATCACTCCGTGATCATGCTGCGGTCATGCTGCAATCACTCCGCGGTCACGCCGCAGTCATGTCAGAAATCCTACCACAGTCATGTCACGGTCACACCGTGGTTAAACCTTAAATAGGCTCTAGTAATAGTCCCTTGTGGCAGTTCTCGGTCATGCCGAAGTCCCTACCCAGCTATAGGTAACCTAGTTTATTTAATTTTAATTAATTTAGTTTTTTAAATTAAATTAATTATAATTATATTTTTGTTTAAATTAAATTTGATTAAAATTTTAATATAATTAGAATTAAAATTAAATTAATAGTATAATTTAATTTCTATAATTAAAATTAAAATAATATTTTAATTTTAATTTTATAGTTAAAATTAAATTGATGGTTTAATTTAATTTTGGAATTGAAATTAAATTCAGTAGTTTAAATTGATAAAAATAAATTAATTGAATTTATTTAAATTAATTTAATTTATAAGAGACCCCCCGTACTGTATAAGTTTCATTTCAGTTTAATGTTAATCACGTTTTATTTATACCGACTAGTCTTGAGCTAGTGATCAAACCATGAATGTCTGGTGTTTTTATTTATTTAATTTTTTATTCAATTTGTGCGATGATTGTAATAATTAATTAGATAAATTAAAGACTGTGAATTGTATTTTAAATAAAATATATATTAGGTCCTGCGTGTCCAATAAAGGAGCTATATTTTATACCCCTAGACCCCCTCGCCTACGTGCGGGTATATTAGTAATTAATCGATAATGTTCCGAGACTCAAACCCCGCCATGTCGAGGCGGTAATCCAGACGGGAGCCGAGCACATTGCACTATGGCTAGCTGTGATGTGAGTCAAGTATCAACTTTGGAATGGATGCCCCTAGGTCAAGATTGATCTGTTATGGATTGATCTTTATAGAATTATCAAGACCAGTCTGATTTCATGATTTACTTTATGCATAGTCTATTATTTTATGTGAGGGAATGATTGTTTATTGATCACATAGAATAGTAAACAAGATTAAAAATGCAAATAGAATTGATGAATATATTTCTATTGTATGTTCTATTGTAAGAACGGTAATGTATATTGAACATATAGACAGAAAAATGAGCATTCTTCTATAAATATTAAAATCCCACAAAGATATATTACGTCCAAACGCCTTCCATTTCTCTCATCTAAAACAAATTGGCTGTTCTGGGTGTTTTCTAGTCATAGTTGATAGTGCCTCTAACTACCGGGGTGTTTTCATGAGAGAACTGGGTCAGCTTAACTAAAGTGAGTAGGAAAGGTTTTTCCATAGCTAACTTGCTATCACTTTATAGGCAAGATGTTGAGGGAATCATGTACGGATTCCAAAAGCTATGACATTATTCAAAAACACAAGGAACCACAAGTAAAGTGATTGCCCAACCTAGTGCCTACCATGAAAACCTCCAAGTAGTGGTGTAGCTACAGCTTGTAGACTATGGGGAGGTTTCTTGGATCCCTTCCACTAAAATACTCAA
Organism: Viscum album; assembly: GCA_963277665.1. Taxonomy (NCBI): domain Eukaryota; kingdom Viridiplantae; phylum Streptophyta; class Magnoliopsida; order Santalales; family Viscaceae; genus Viscum; species Viscum album. The sequence continues at coordinate 1,133,636,583 of OY728153.1, read as the reverse complement.
GCGATAGAGTATTATGAATCTAATAGTGAGGGATATTAAGGTACGTTTAAATAGTGGGTGACATTAAAATGACATAATAATTTATTAATCATAAATGTAAAAAAGGTAATAAAGAAAATGTACTAAGTGATAAATGTTAATCTGATGTAGATTTAATATGGAAATCACCAACACCACAACTACTTTATCACTATGTTCAATTTTTGATAAATAAAATATCATAACTGGAAATAAATTCTAGGATTAGTACAGGAAATTGAGCATAGTACTACACCAAGAAAAGAAGTTATATGTGTTGTAATCCCTAATTCTAGCAGAGCCTCCTCAGGGGGAAAGCAAGTAGGAAAAAGATAAATGGAGAAATCATTTCGACATTGCGCTTGATGTACAATGCATCATGTTTTCATCTATGTCCAACCAAATTCAAAAAATGCTTCAGGATGAGGATTCCTACAAGATTCCTTCACATCACCATGAATTATATTAGGAGAGTTCTGGGAAAGAAAGGTATTAGATCTCAAGTGCACATTATATGTGAAGGATTGGAGAAGGGAACCAAGTCGGTCCTCACGTACTCAAGAATATTGGGTATATTGTGAGGCTTAAAGCCCTTGGGTTCAAATTGAACCAATAACTAGTAGAGGATCTCATTCTTTCTGCTTTTTTGTTGAGCTTCTCAACTTTTATTGTCAATTATATGATGAATGATATGACAAAGTTTCTCTCGGACCATTTGTCTTTAGTTCACCAAGTTGATAAGGATATGAAAAATACATATTCATCTATCCTTATGGTGAAAAAGAAATATAAGGGAAAGGAAAGGGGGTTTAAGGCCATGTCAAGTCCAATGAAGCCAACGCACCGTCCTGAAAAAAATCACAAGATTTAGAGGCAAAGTAATGGGAAGGAAGTTGTTTACTTTGGATATATAAAGAAAGGCCATTGAAGGAAGAATTTTATAGTTGGGAAGAAGAAGAAAACTGATGCTTCTACTTCATGTATTTTTGTCATTGAATGTAATATATATTTAACTACAAGTTGGGTATTTTATACATCATGTGGCTCACACATTTGTATTCATATACATGAACCAAATAGGTTTAAGAATATTGAAAATGTCAAGTGGATCTCTGAGATGCAAATGGTGCATGTCTAGAAGCCTTGGTAGTGGGAGACTGTCACTTAACATTTCCAACTGGTTTGGTTCGAGTTTTAATAAATTTATATTATGTACCTTTTATTACCCAAAACATTATCTATGTGTTGATTTTAGACACTATGTGTTTTTATTTCAAGTTTGAAAATAAATTTTTCCTCTTTTATAGGGATAACATATGTCATGGTATGGCACATCATAATAATGGTTTATATATTATGGAACTCGAAAACCCAGTAATGGAAATCAATGAAAAAAAGAACCAAAATGACTGATATATCACCCACCTATGTCACTTCATGGATCTTCATGTAAATGAGAAGAAATTATAAAGATAACATAATGAATGGTATTTAGACTGGGTATAGTGAGAACCCTTGGATGTATGTCAATATTCTTTACAAGGAAATATGACCAAAGAACCTTTCTCTAGAAAGGGATAATTAGCCAATATTGTACTGGAATTAATACATAAATTTTACCTATGACTATAGTAGGTATGTCTATATATACTTAATGCAGTATAAGTCAGATTCCTTTCAATTTTTCAAGGAATAAAAAAAATGATGTATAAAACCAACTTAGTAAAAATATAAAAGTACTATGCTCAGATAAAGGTAGAGAATATCTTAACCATTATTTTATTTATCACTTGAAGGAGTGTGGAATAGTATCCCTACTCACTCCTCCCTATACACCACAATGGAATGGTGTTAGTGATTGGAGGAATAAGACCTTGCTAGAAATGGTCAGATCAATGATGAGTCATAGAACTCTTCCATTATCCTTTTGGGGATATGCTTTGTAGACAACGGTATATACCCTTATCTGAGTGCCAACTAAAGTTGGAAATGAGATTCCATAAGAGTAATGGTATGGAAAGAAAATAAGTCTGACACAAATATGTGTATGGGGGTGTGATGCATTTGTCAAGACATTACCAAGTGAAAAATTAGCTTCCATAAGTACTAAGGGCATCATTATATGTTTTCCTAAGGAAACTAGATGATATTACTTATATAATCCTTTAGATAGAAAATTTATTTTGGAACAATATGCCATATTTATAGAAAGGGAACATATTTTTATTAGAAATATTGGGAGAAATATTAACTTCAATGAAGTTAATGCTCCAGATGCACAATATTTGGTAGAGGAACAATCTCCACAAGAACAAGTGGAAGAAGAAGTTATTTCTGAGACACAAATACTACATAGGTCTATGCAAGAGGTTAGAAAACTAGATCATTATAGTTTTCTTGTCACCGTGTCCGGTGACACATCAGTCCTTAGGGACGATGAACCTCTAACCAACAAGAGGTAGTAGAAGGAAAATAAGATGCTAAATGGTGAGAATCCATGAATTCTGAGATAGAGTCCATTTACCAAAATCATTTTTGGATTTTGGAAGACCATAAAAATGATGTAAATCCCATTGAATGTAAACAGGTATTCAAGAAAAAGTTGGACATGGATGGTTAGGATAATACCTTTAAGGAAAGACCAGTTGCAAAGGGTTTCAGGTAACATCAAGGCATTGACTATGTTAAAACCTTCTCACCAGTAGCAAAAATTAAATCTATAAGAAATTTTCTTGCAATAATATCCTTTCATGATTATGAAATTTGGAAAATGGAAATCAAAACTACTTTTCTAAATGGGAAGTTAGTTGAAGACATCCATATGACTCAACCTGAAGGGTTTTTCAAGTCAATGAATGCCTATAAAGTATGAAAGCTGTAGAGATCCATTTATGGGTTGAGGAAAGCATCACGATCATGGAATGTTTGTTTTTATGAGTCCATAAGAGATTTTGGTTTTGTCAAAAATGAAAGAGATCCTTGTGTCTATAAAAAGGTTGAAAGGAATACCATAATTTTCTTACTGTTATATGTTGATGACATATTAATTATGGAAAATGGGGTGTAAGTATTACAGTCAGTTAAGAATTGGTTAAATGAATACTTCTCCATGAAGGACATAGGTGGAGTGGCCTACATTCTAGAGATAAATATATATTGAGATAGATCTCAAATAATTCTTGGGATATGTTAATGTACATATATTGACAAGGTACTTAAGATGTAAAATAATGAACAATCAAGAGAGGATTGTTACCTATGTCACATGGTATAATTCTCTCCATGAAAATGTGTCCATAAACACAGTAGGAGATTTACATAATTATTAGAATCCCTTATTCCACGGGAGTGGGTTCTATCATGTATGACATCCTATGTACTAGGTTTGATGTCACCTTTGTTTTAAGCATGGTGAGTAGATATCAGGCCAATCCAGGATATCTGCATTGGACAGATGTTAAAACTATCCTAAAGTACTTGAGGCATACTAAGGATATGTTCTAGGTGTATGGAGGAGATACGGAACTAGTAGTGAGGGGTTACATAGATTCTACTTTCCCAACAGATCATGATGATATAAAATCGCAGTCTTGCTAAATATTTTTCCTAAATGGGGGTGCGGTGAGCAGGAGAAGCTTGAAGTATGCTCTGGTTTCCAATTCTATAGCAGAGTCTGGATATATTGCAGCTTCCGACATGACAAAGGAAGTGGTCTGGATACACAGCTTTATCTCAGACATTGGTGTTGTGCCTAGCGGTGCAGAACCTATTTTAGTATATTGTGATAATACTGTTGTAGTGGTGCTTCCCAAGGAGCCTAGGTATCACCATTGGACAAAGAATATACATTGGAAGTTTCAGCTCTTGAGGTATTTTAATCAAAGAGGTTAAGTCATGTTTAGAAGTCTCAGCAGAATCATTATTCACATGTGAGAGATAGCATATTTAAACCTATTAGCAATTATCTCTAGTGCAAGTTGGGGTGTTGAAAGTGGGTGCCATATACCCAACTTGTATTGTACTTTGGTTACCACTACATGTATGCAGTTTGTTATAATACATGTGTTTATATTTCCATAATAGTGTATATACTTATTCATCCACTTTGTTTATGAAAATTTCCTTAGATTACATGTCATATTAAAGTGGTACAACATATCCTAGGCTATAATGAGAACCCCTAGATTCCATGAATATAATCTTAAACTAATTTCCTATGGTCTAGTTACATCATTCTGAAAGGACAAAGATGACGTGTGACCATCAGGTGCTAGGGGATCATAAGCATTGAGACTTATTCTCATGAAGTTCTCACTTGATGATCTTTAGTAGTTGAGAACATAAGGATAGACCCACATCATAGGAACACCACAAGTTTCAAGAGTCGTTAGTAGTTCATATCTACGGACATTTTTAATGGTCTCCAGACTTGATATCATTATCAATGAATGTAATTTAATTGTGTAATTTGATGTAAGGTGAAAACCAGGGCGACAAAGTCATGGCGAGGTAGATTATATTGGTTACTTCATTAATGGCATAACATTGATTGAATGATAAAGATAGTATTTGTTGCTTCTGAGTTTAGAAAAAGTTATCTCGGGCCTGGTTTACTTGAATGGTTGCACCTTCATTAAATCCATGGCCATGGTAGTTGAAGGTAAGACCATCCGAACTAATAAACAAATAATATAAAACAAGATAATGGATGATGGAACTATTGTGCTTTCTACTTTATTGAGATATCTATGTTGAAGAGATTTTATTACATAGAACAATTTCGTAGAAAGGTAGTCGTTGCATTGACATTACCTTATATCTATAGGGGCCTTTATGGGTTTATAGACCCTACTCTTGGTCGGTGGATATTATTAACTGCTTTTGAGAAAAGGGACCAGAGGGTCACACATAATAGCTCTTTGAGAATCTTCCCTATTCTAAGAATAGGAATATAGAACTTGGTGGGACCTTCCAAAGGGTCCAACTACTATCCATGTTCAATGGACCACCAATTAATAAATAAATTCATTAATTATTCAAGTATAGAATAATATGTTGAATTTATTTATAACATGTATTTAAAAGTGATTAGTAAATACAAATATTAAATATTATTCAAACGTATTTAAGTATCCCAAGTTCATTTAATATTGGCAGGAGATGTGAGTCGAGTTATAAACTCAAGTTTATCACATGATATATATATATTATATTTATTGATAAAATTATAAATATTATTTATGGTATATTTTAATTTCACATAAATAAATATTTATAAAACTTTAAAGAGGATATCTACTACACAAGGGTCAGGAACCCATATTGGGTATTTTAGATATTCCCTATATAAGTAAGATAGAGGCTCTCCCCTCTAGACTATTTCATGTGTCCAATTTTACAGTCTCTCTCTCCTCCTGGGTTCTAGAGAGAGATCCTCTCAAGAAAAGAAGAAATTCAAGAACATCCTTCGAGGATCGAAGTTCCTTGACTTGCGGTGATCACTGCTGCATTGAGGAGATCATTGGTGTGCCACTCTAGCACCCGAATTCCAACTAATGACACACATGCAGATTAGAAAGGCGTGTATGGATGATCTATAGGACTTCAACGTCAAAGTATTTGAGCGATGGTTGTTGGAAACCTGTGACACACTTGTGCACGTCAGATCTGACCAAGGTACTTGTTCATTTTATATTTTTTGCTCTGTCAAATCCATGTGTGGTCCTCAGAACATAGTGAGATTGCTCAATGGAGTTGATGTCGTAACGTCGCTCTGGTGATGCAAGAAATTTTTAATTTCCCAAACCAACATCTTCTGCTGTCTATCCTGGTACCTAACAAAGACCAATAAGAATAGTTTTGTTGGTCATAATAAAATTCCTAAGGGATGTGACAATGGGGTATTTCCTTAACCCTTGGAACTTCTAGAAGATAACCTTCACAAATTAAGAAACCTAAAACTATTCATAGTCCAATCATAATTTTCAATCCTGATATGATCAATAATCATTTTACCATTTGTCCTATTTTCTAACTCTATATACTATGTTTTGAAATCATCATCAACATGGTTATAGAACTTTGACATTACCCAGATGGCGGTGATTCCTCATAAAATTAATACTAAGAATCACCACTTAAATGGGTAAACATATTGGATGATTGAACCAGTTTCATGTTGAAGATTGCATGGAGATTAATTCTTACATCATTGGAAGGTGAAAGATATGAGAATGGGATACCTATATGAACATGAGACTCATAATTTCTAGGATTATCCAGATACTTCCCCCTAAAACTAGTTTGAATGAACACTGTGGAAGGAGAAACAACACATCTCATGACTATACCATCAGACTTCACCAGACTTGAAATACTTTTGGGAGTGGTTGTGGCACCAACATTCCCATATGAATGAAAACATTCCACTTTATTCACTGTACAACAAGATTCTAGATATTTTACAAAATTAAAAGAAATTTCCTACATATATGTATCTATTCCAGCCTATTCAGATGAATGGGAGGTTACCCCCTCAATAACAATACCACTAGAATCAAAACATTGACATGACGAGGAAGAATAACCTGATTAAAATCTAGAATAGTAACATGATCAGAATGAAGATTCTGTATAGATTTATTTTCCCCAGCCAATAAAATTGAAGGGTATTTACACCCAATTACAGAACAACCAGAATCAAGAACAATGACTTTTTCATGAAGACCAAACATCTCAAATGGGGCTATAGTAGAAACACAATTCAATATAGTATCGAAAGATTAATCTTTCATTGAATCAACATTACTACCCACAACCAAGGAATCCTAAGAAGGCGTCCAATTGACTAAATATGAAACATATTCAGGGAAGAACACATCATTCATCCCATTATCCATATCCACAGGGGATGGGTTTTGATTATTTAAACCATTCATAGGAATAGAATTCTAGATCCCATCCTCCTATGGAGGACCAAAAGTCCCAAAATTGTATGACCCATGAACAAGAGCATGATCCTTAGAAGATGGGACTAAATCCTTCACATTCATTTTCCTAACAGTGGAATCATCATTCCCATTGATTTTTTTGATATAATAATATTTATTCTTACTTCATTCAAAGAGAACTAGCTCGAACACATTAAAATTCAAATTTAAATTCATTTTCCTTTCATAGTAAACAACCAGATTGATTCTGTAATCCCAGATAGATAACAAAAACTCTTAAACTAAGATATATTTCATATAAACCTCAATAAAAAACCTTGAATAATAGGGGAAATATACATTTTCATTCTACCCATCAATTCTTATAATATTCCCTACTGAAAAGGAAATGTCTCAATGATTTCAGATATTCGAGTAGAGCCAATTCATATTACAAATTTTGATCCAAACCTCGTCATGTGTGTTACAAATTTTATAAGGATCGATGTTCCAATACCACTCCAAAATAAAAATTAAACTAGGTTTTATTGAAAATAAATCTAGGCTCCATGGTTAGTATTTTCATTCATCAAATGGAAAGGAAAAAAGATAAAAAAAAATCCCCATAGTAGTCATCCTTCATTCAACCATTCCCCATATATATACAATCCATTGGATAATATAATTTTATTTCAATGGATTTTCCTCTTTTGGAATAATTACCCTTGTGATGATGGGTAATTTTTAGATACTTATATCTTCCTCAATAGAATCTTTATTAGCCATGACATGCAAAACTCATCCATTTGGGTAAGCACTTATAAGAGGGGGAGAATCAATTTCTATGTTCAAAGTATTCACCATATCTTTAATGAAATCTGCAAAAAAAATTCACTTATCCAGGAGTTTCACAAGACCTAGGATCCATACTATTTGATTTCTTTGTCACACATAAGAGAAGTAGATTTTTGTAACCAACAATCTCATAATGATTATCATCATTATCAACATTATATTTATTCAAAAGAACATCCTTCTTAGAAAATGAAACTCGTTCACCAAATTTTATGTTCTAACAAATCACCACTTATTCTCCTATCCCCACATATTCCATAAAATTTATCCTTATATACTAGATGTTACCCTAAATAATAAGTTCTGAGGTTCCACTCCATCATTATATATCATATGTTATTCAAGTAAGATCACATTTTTAAATATTATTTGACACAACAAAGCTCTTTCAAAGAATAGGTAATAGTTTTTCCTAACCCTTTCAAAATTATTTATTTTTCTAATTTCCAAAAATATTTTGTATATTTTATAAAATAATTATTCTAGTTTCATCAATTTATTTAGTTTTTATTATTCTTATAGGAATCCCACATTCCAACTCATTTTTATGAAATGTGAAATTAATGTACTGCTCATTAGTATGTGTGGACAACCGCATCAATGATGTTATGTTATCCATCATCCAACCATTCTTAATATTGATATTTATAATGATTACTATATTAAATAAGTATGATATTTATGTTTTTATAATGATTCTGAATTGATAAAATATTATATTCTCCATTATCTACTTTTCCATTAAAAATGGATGCATCATTCCAGCATATATACAAACTCTCAACATGAGTGATATATTTCATATCAGAAAAATTTCCTTTATGGATGATCCTAAAATCACATATAAAAGAGAATTGTCATATATATGAGATTAATATTTTTTTGAAATTGTATATTATGACTCTACCTCATCATGTTCTTACTCATTTAGTCATTATATCACACTTCTTTTTATAATGGTTTTACCAAATACAGAAGTGTTTCTTTAATGATTATGAAATGAATGATTAAAGAATGTTTAATTATGGTGATATTATATAACAATTTTATATAAATTACATGATTAAAATTCTATATATGATGGTACCATTGTTAAATGGTAAAGAAGTGAATATGTGAAATGATACATTTTGGAAAAATAAGTGTTTACACATGGAATCAATGATTTTAAAAATGAATTATCATTAAAAGTGTGTTGAAATGATATAAATGGATCATATATGGTATTATATGTATGTAAATGGTTATTATATAGAGTCATAATAAAATTAAATTTAGTAAACATTAAATTATAACTCTTTCATATTATGTTATATATAAGGTAAGAGTTTTTCATCTCACATTTATTTCAATGAATAGTATTCCATATTCACCAATTGTTTCATTCAAATGTTTTTACTACCACAATTATTTTATATATCTTTAATCTATTTATATTAAGGATATTTACTGTTTCATTTTATTTTATTTCATTCATGTGGGATATGATTTATATATAACCAATGTGGTAAATTGTTTATGTTACAATATCACATTTTACTTGGATTGTTTATGAATTAATTTTTCGTAATGAAATTATAGGTTATACCACTAAAAAATTATATGAATTTTTTTTTACTATTTTTATTTAAAGAAATTATTAATTTTAATTCTATTTTTCTCAGACTTTATACCATAAATTCTGAAATATTTTTTTTAGGAAACCTATATTTAATTTTAACTTCATTTGGGAAAATTTTCATTCATGCCATATTTTCATTAAAATATTTTGAATATATTTTTTTAAAATTTTGTAATGTTTTTGTAATGATAATTTTCCAATATATTAATTTTTATAAATTTTTTTGTAAAAGTAATGTTCTTTTCATTTTAAAAATGTGGTAATTTTATCAAATGTGTAAATGGAATATTTTTTCTACTATAAATAGCATTAACTACAATTCCTACCATCATTGCAGATCTTTTCTTGGAATCATCCTATGGAAATTTATATAGTTCATTTAAATTAAAATGTTTTCCCTAAAATTTGAAAAATATCTATATATTAAATAATTATTTTAAAAATGAAATGTTTATTCTCATCATGAAATAAACCAATAATCATTTTTTGGTATTATCATCAATGATAACATCCATTGATGTTCCCTTTCTTCACTAGGAATATGAAAAAATTATACAATCCTATTACCTATATGTATGGTAATATATAAGGATGATGAATTCATGTTGAAAACCGTTTCCTTTTCCATGGGTTAATGAAATGTTTAATGTTTTCATGGTCTATGTAACACATATGAATGTATTATAAATATGTTATGGGTGGGTCCATTATAGACCTCCAAATTAGTGGTAATGATTATTTTATATGATATCTAAGGTTATATGGGATGTTATCTCAATCTAAAAAGAGGGCACACTGATGATTATCCCAATCTCAAAGAATATACATGGGTGGTTAGACCAATACTGACATCTTATTAATGTATTTATAATTATCATTGAAATTTAATTTCTATGATTTTGATTATGAAACCCTTTTTATTCCATTATTTATTAAATGTTATTTTTTATGATATAATCACAAAGAACATTATATTTTATTTTATTATTATTCATGTCTTACGAATAACCTATATCGTATTCCATGATTAATAACTATTAGTTGTTTCGTATGACTTAATAATGTTAAGATCATGTTACCATATTCTAATTCTCATGTTATTATTATATATTATCATTGATATATATCCCATATGTCTACCATTTATAAGAATCTAACATCACCCATTGTTAATTATTCACATGCCACATGATATGAAGAATGTTTTTATGTATGATATGTCAAAGAAGGGTTTTTTGTGAGTAATATAGTATGAGATAGTGTAGTTCTATTATGTTTGAGTTATTTATGTATATATGTTACTAAAAATGAAATATTTATAGTTTTGTCTTGGATCATAATAATTTGTAATGTATTTTCATCTATAAGTACATAATATGTTTTTATATAATTATTTAGTAACATCAAAACAAACTTGTATATATAGATGGTGAGTAAAAATACCCAGTAAAATTTTTTCAATATCAATCTATAGTTCACAGGATCATGAAAAACATATTTACATATATAAAATCATTAATTAAATAATATTTTATTTCAAATAATAGATATATTTATTATAAACAAAAGATAAAATGAATTATCATTCCTTTATCATTCTTTAAAATATTACCATAGAAAAAAAAATAAAATTTCATTTGGTGGTGATAAATAAGTAAATAGTGAACTTCAAAATTGATAGAAAATGGTTTGGAAACCTCAAGAGGAAACTCTAGACCCACCATGACAAAATCTACTACAGAAGGAAATAAATAAAACCAAATAATAGGGAATCATATCCTAATTTTTTTAACCAAAATCCAATTTGAAGTGGACCACAATTTAAAAATGTATCCTCTCATTCATTAATAATTAACAAAAATAAAAAAATATTATTATATAACATGAAGGGTTTTACACTTCACCATTAAAATATTGAAATTAAATTATTTAAAATAGAAATTTATTTATAAAAACATATACACTCTAATTAAATTTAAATAATAAAATGTTTAATTAAAAGAGAATAATTCAAATATCACTTGTGGATCCATTTAAAAAAAGAAAGAACTCCTTTTAAATATTACGAGAATAAATTTTCCTTTTATTTAAATAAAATATTGAATCTAATAATGCTTCTAATCTAATTGAATTGAATAATAAATAGTCAGTTACCTATAATATTTAACTATAATCCAATGAAGTTTGAATATTTTAGATAAAAAACTACATATTTGGAATATGCACTAAAACATTATTGACCATCTTATAGTCCATGTCGTGCACTATTATAGAGTGTACCATGTAATAGTAAAGGCCACAATGTCATTTTTTATGTTTATATACATAATTTTCCATGTGATAATGCATGGGTTTATTCATTCATCATACCAAAAAACTGTTATAACTGATTATTCATAATGTGATGATGAATTGGAGGATTTTGATCATTGGAAAAAATAATTACTATTAAAACTATTTTATATGGATCAAACAAAATTAATTATTCTATTGAAATATGTTGATATTTTATGAAATATTCAAATTTATAATAGAAGAATTGAAACATAAAACCCACAAAGGACTAGCCCAGGCTATGGGTAAGCTGAGTGTGCCCCCCAACACTAGATCCAAGAGGGAAATAGATAGTAACAAACACTAAGTAGAAAAATATTCTTATGGAGAAGGCCTTATCAAATTTCAACTATCAAGAAATAAATACCTATAATATATAAAACAAATAAAAAACCATAATTATGTGTATACATAGAATCAAATAAACTATATAAAAACATTAATGAGATATCGTTTAAAAGTATATATTCATAATAGAAAAAATAAATTTCATATCTATTGATCTTAAAATTATTATAGTAAAAATAACTAGGAAAACATATCCTCATTATGTGTACTCCCAGAATGCACTCCAACCAGAATTTTTTACTTCTAAAATCAAGGACCGCTGATCTCAATCATTAATCACCAATATTCTCTAGGTGTTTGCTCTGAAGAAGCCATAAAATCTCTATGTCGACCAATAAAAAAATTAATCATTATGTCATATACTTTGTCAAAACACTATTAAGCATAAATCCCTTACAGGGGTATAATAATTCCTAGTTAGGCACCCTGTAAACTATAGAAAAAATAAATATCATGATGTTTTATCAGAACAATGGTACTAGGGAATAAAATGGTGGATGATAATTAATATAAATCTATATATTCTATACAACTAGACATATTTTGAACATAGGGTGACATGAATAATATTATCTCTAGAATATATGTATATGAATCCCAAGGGAAATTAGGGATTATTATAGTAATTAGATGCTCACATAGCATGTAATTGATATCCAATCATATATCACATCTCAAAGAAAAAAAGGAATTCATGAGGTGTCATAACAATCAATGATTTTTTAACTACCCTACCCCTAAAACTATAGCACAACTACCAGAATCCATGAGGTGTAACTTGGGCATTTATGAAGAATACTCAAGTTTAAGGGGAACTATTTACTCCTATTTAATAAATAAAGCACAACGAAACAAGTAATAAAATATTCAATTATATGAAAACCACATAACCTTATATGAATTGTGAAGTAAAATCCATGAATCACTGGACAACAACCTAATATATTGACTATATCCCACTGATCGAGGATCTCACTTCCTAGGAGAATTGGAGAAATACCTAACTAGTCCTATAGAATGAGGAATAGGTTCTCATGAAAAATTTATATAAAAGGGATACTGAACCATATATGTAAACTGATAAATATATAAATAATATTATGCCCCAATAATATAAGGGATACATGTTGGGAAATACTCTCTCAAGGTATCATTGAAGCTTTTTTGAGGTGATTGTGTTTGTTGACAAAGTGGACATCTGTGTCGTGATTGTTGACAAAGAAAACCATGATATACAAATTTGTTGACAAAGGGGATTTCATGGTGGCATTTTGATTTAAAGGGACGTGCTTAAAAATCCATGTTTGATTCAAGAACATCAAAAAAGGAATGGATGATCTAGAGGTGGTACAAAAAGAGCAGATACAAGGTGGCGCCATTTTCCAATGTTTGCCAAATTTTTGGGCCTGAAAATCGACAAATGAAGAAAAGTGGGTTTTGGCAAAGGTAGTTGCGCACCGTGTACTTGAAGGAGAGGAAACTTGCATGCATAATGTTTTTCAATATCAGAACATCAAAATATGGAAAAAGGATAAGGGGCGCCAAAGTTTTAGGGTTGGTCACGCAAGCGACTTGCACGTCAGAGACTTGCGCGCTGAAAGTTGCGCGCCGAGGGGAGACTTGCGTGTCATCGCGCAGGGTGTCCAAATGCCTATAAATACAGGTCGAACCCTCCTCATTCTGTATGATCTCAACACTTGGAGAAAATAAGAGCTACCGTCGCACATGTGTGGTTGTCCCGCAAGTGGTTTGGTGACACTTACGTGCCAGGTTTTGAAGAAGCGCGAAAGTTGTTGGTTGCGCACCAAAATTGGTTTGGGCATGAAAGTGCGTGCGTTGCACAAGTTTGGAGTTGCAAAATCTTGTGTCGCGCAAGTGGTTGAGGTGGAATTGCATGCCAGTTATAACTTGTGTGTCGATACTTGCGTGTTGGCTTAGAGAAGGGCGCCAAGTAAGGTTGATTCATGGTAGTGATTCATGGCTGCGTGAAAGCTTAAAGATTTCCCAATACATTCGGTGTAAAGAGAGATTCATATACAGGTGAAAGTTGGACTTCAAAAGAGCATCTACATACAATAGATTATGTATTCACTAGTGATAATGAAGAGACCTACTGGTCTATAAACTATGAGTGGATCCTTTCCAGAGTAGTGAGCAAAGGAACAGAAAGAAGGTGATCCTCTCCACCGGCAGTGAACTAGAGAGAGAGAAACAAGGAGCGACCCTTGGGAAAGTAGTGAGATGACCCTAAACATTGTAAAGGCAGTGATCCTGGGCATAGAAGTGATCTATCCCGAACATTGTAAATTGGCAGTGAGCTTTAGTGGATTTGGTACAGCGGCACATCGTCGTTGTATTCTCCTTGGATGTAGCCTAGTGAGGGTGAACCAAGTACAAATCTCTATGTCTGCCTGCTTGCTTCCCTACATTGCATTTAAATCATTATCATCAGATAAAGAAGAAAATAAGTGATCATAATAAAAACACAAGTGAAAATAAAGTTACCCTTGTAATAAAGAGGTCATGATCTAGTGGGGTAAGAAGAATTTCTAAAAATAATATCCATACCCTGATTCACCCCTGCTCTCAAGGTATATATGTAACGACCCAAAGTTTCATTAATGGAAATCCTTCTTGATACAGTTAAATGTATCTTTATGAAGAATGTGTTTATAAGATGTAAACTTCTTTGGTTTTATGTTAAGAATTTTTATAGTTGTTAATATAGACATTGAACAGTGATCACATGATCAGTATAAATATAGGACCTTAACAAATCCAATTTACTCATACAAAAGAAGCGATGGCCTCATCCAGTAGAATTTCCCCATATGAAGCCCATTTTTTGGAGTTCAGAAAAGAGGTGGCATCCTTGGGCTTCGCCCTTGACCAAGCCCAAGATGAGCTTCACTATGTCAAGCTCGAACGGGACCGTCTACGGGAAAAGTGGAAGTTGATAGAGATTACCACTCGAGCGATGTTATCCGAGCCACCCCAAGAGTCTGTCACCATCGCACACCTTAACCTTAGGTCTTATGCGGCTGTTTAAAGGGGTTATGTAACAAATAAGTAGTACTATGTTCATGTACATTATTTTTGTATATAATAATGAATATAATTTCTAGTCATTTTTGATACATTGTAAATAGTTTTTAAAGTACAAATGGTGTTTTTAGTTATTATTTCATTAAGAAATATATTTTATTAAATTAAAGGATTTTTGAATTAAATAATATTTTAATAAAATAATAATATTATTATTAAATTAATTTTTTATTAAATATAAATTATCTTATAATTTTATGAATGCAATTAAAATTTTTATTAAGGTTTGAAATCCATTTTTGTCAAAACCCGTGAATTTTCGATAAATGACAGTTTTTATTTTAAAAGTAAAAATTAACATATTTAGAAAATTATTTAGATAAAATAAATGTTATTTCTGGAATTAGGATGTCGAAATTATCCAACGGTGAATTTTTCATAATTTTCCGAGACAGTCAAATTTTTGGGTAAAAGTTAAATACCCTTTAAATATATAATGTGTTTTATGACATCATAATGACCCAATGGTGATGTAATAAAATACTATAATCCTTATGTTCCGAAAATATATGTTTTACCATTAAAATTAAGTGATTTTGGGTTTGTTTGACTTATTTTTCAAAGCATTAATGGACCCCTCAAGACTTATTCAACACTTTGCCTTTTTAAATTAATTTCCATGGGAGTGTGACTCACCTCCACATAAGAAACCTTATTATTTTAAGAAGTTCTGATTTTTACCTTATAAAATATTGTTTTCCTCTTCCCTTTTCCAAATACCGTGGGAAAAACCATGGGATGGTTTGTGGTTTGGATTAATTTAATATAAGGGGTCCCAAACCTAAATAATAATGAATTCCCTCACCTTTCCTATATAAACCCACCCAATCTCCCACTTCCTCCTCACTAAAAGCCATTGGAGTTCGTAAAACCTCTACCCAACTCTCTCTAGAATCCTCCCAAGGTTCCCCAAGCTCCCAAGAAGCCTCTCACAAGCCTCTCTCTAGCCTTTGGAAGCACACTTCCATGTAAGGGTTTTTTTCTTCCTTTCTCATTTTTGTCAATTTTCTTTAAGCTGTATTACCATTTTAATTTCAATTATGAATGTTGGGGTGTGTTTTCTCACCTCCCCCATACTGCCATATTATTGTTTGAATGATGGGATACCCCTTTCTCTCTCATTAAATGCCTCCCATGTACACCCGTTACTATGCCGAAATTCCGAAAGGAGCTTCTCTCTCTTCATTTACATTCAAGAAATAATTTTGAATCATGAATCTAAATTCCATTACAATAGTTGGGAAATGTATCTATATGACCTCCTTACTATCCATTACATGTAAATATGATGAGGAACCCCTTTCTCTCTCATCAACCATTTTTTATGAATTCTTATGTCATGTCGTTACGCTACCGAAATCGCACCGATTTTCTAAGCCAATGCCATTGTGTAGTGGATACCATTCCCATTTCTCCATCAAGGGTATCCACCTTTATGAAACTTTACCTATTGATTACAAAGTTTCATGTATAAATTACACATTCCTTTATCGTGGAGAACTGAATATGTTTTATGAATCCATGTTTTATGATCCATGTGGCACACTTATGCATGAAATCAAATGTTTAAGAAGGGTGCACCCTTATAGTGCTCTAATGCATTGGGTAAAGTATAGTATCATGATATTTCATGTGAAATGAGTGTTGAATCATGATAATTCAAGTGCAATGAGGGTTTACTCGTGCTTTACGTGCAATGAGGATTTACTCATGCTCCATGTGCAATGAGCCTTGGCTCATGCTAATTCCATGTTAAGTGTTGTTGCCAAATTTCCATGTTATGATTATCATGCTTTATCATGCCTTTATGTTCATGTTTCTTTTATTCTCTATTGATATTACTATTGTATAACATGTATTTTACTCCTCATGTAATTTCATGTGTACTCCCTTACTAGGCTTTATAGCTCACCCTTTTCTTATGCATGTCCTCAGGTTATCTCATGCAATGCTAAGTATGAGGGAATGTAGTGGTCATGTAAAGGAAGTTTTCAATAAAGATGTTGTATTTCATGTTTTAAGTTTTTATGTAATGATCCTAAATCCCAAAGACACTAAACCTCTCGATCTTCTTTGTTGTATCAAGTGAAGTTTTATGTAATGAATCTTGTTTAAGATGTAATAAAAAGCAGGGTTGTCATAGTTGGTATCAGAGGATAGGTTTAGTTATTTTTGGGATTAGGAAACCCTAGTAAAGCCCTAGAGACAAGACTAAGTATAATAAAAATATCCCTAGGTTTTGGTGAGTATTGAGTAAGTGGGTTATCAAGAAAATATATCCCTATCTGGATACGAGCAGGTAGAGGCGGCTCTGGCACAGATGTATCCTAGGGGTAAAACCTGAAAACACCGCTTTAAGCTAGACTCGAACGAGAACTGGTGCATGACAATGGGCCTTGCTGCACTCTTGGTTATGACACTTCCGGGGGATATGTTTTGATAAATTCACAATCTTAGTATGAACCCTTATTAAGGGAAAAAAAACCCCTAATAATATATGTTATAAAGTAGATCATTAAAAGCCTAGATTAAAGCCTATAGACTCATGAGTTAAGGAAATGAAAGATTATTTATAAGTCATCAAATTTTGTCTTTATATTACTCTTTATGTGTTACCCCTAACATTCCTTTTATTCCATCCAATGGCCAGTAATAGGAGGACTCGGGCTAACAATCGATGTAAAGATCAGTGTGATGACTGTACTAATGAGATGCCCAATCTAATGGGAGCGGGAATCGCGAACTTTGTCACGCTTATCTCTTAGCTAACTCAAGTTTTGAGTAGAAACATGGGTCAAGAGGAACGTTCAACCCCCCTAAGAAATAACAAGTCGCTATCGAGAGCTTCATGAGACAAAGGCCTCCTACTTTTAGTGGATCATCTGATCCCACGATCGCTGAATAATGGATCAACTCCATTGAAAAGATCTTCTCCATCCTTCAATATTCTGAACAAGAGAAGGTTCTCCTGGATGCCTATCGTATGGTGGGTGAAGCTGATCAATGGTGGACGTTGAACAAAAATATGAAGCCTGAGGAGGAGATCGAGGCGTTGGAATGGAAGGATTTCCGGAAGATGTTTTTTGATAAATATTTTCCGCGCACCCTCCGGCTTAAGATGGAAAGGGAATTCCTTTCCCTCAAGCAAAAAGATGAAGAATCAATTGGAACATACGAGGAAAACTTCACAAGGCTTGCACTATACTCTTCCGGCTTTTTTGTTACCCCCGAATGCAAGGTCAACCGCTTCTTTGGTGGGATGAAGCCTAGCTTGCGGAAAGCATTAGAGATCCGTGACTTCGACAGCTATGAGGAAATTTTCCGATGTGCCCTCAAGGTCGAAATGGAGATCGAGGAATCACATGGGTATCATGGGGACAAGAAGCGTAAGGTGGAATTCAATGCTAGTGGTCTGATGGATAAATCCAACGGTGCTAAGAAGATCCAACACCCCACTTTCCAAAAGTGCGGAAAGAATCACCCTAGAAATTGCCTTAAGGGGACGAGAAAATGCTTCAGGTGTGGAAGAGAAGGGCACCTAGCTGTTAAGTGTCGGAAAGAAGGACCCGCAGCTGTGACAGGGGAAAGGAATGCTCCATTCGAACCTCAACGCATTGTTCAATGCTACAAATGCAAAGAACTGAGTCATTTTGAAAATAAGTGGCCTAATCCAAGGGTTATCAGAGGCAACCAATAACCTCCAAGACAGTAAGGAAGAGATTTTGCCATCACTTCTGCCAAAGTGAACCCCGACAACGAAGTGGTGACAGGTACACTAGTTATTCATTCAAGAACAGCGAACAAACTTTTTGATTCAGGTTCTACACATTATTTTATATCTCGAAAGTTTAGTAGAACAATCCCAGCACCACCACAAATCATAGAAGTAAAGATGTCGGTGAGTACGGAAAATGGGGCAATCATTGCATCCCATGAATATAAGTCCTCCCCTGTTATAATCTGTGGATTGAATTTCCCAGCGAACCTCATCATACTCCCTTTTGTGGAATTTGATGCAATTCTTGGCATGGATTGTCTTTCCTTATATAGAGCCAACATAAATTTTCGGGAGAGGGAAATCACATTCCATATGGAGAATCGGCCCCCGATTCTTTACAAGTTTCAGGAGAAAGATGAATCTCCTTTAGCTCCATCATCTCAAGTGTGGATATTACTACCCTATGAGAACGCGTATCTGGCTCAGATGATTGAGTCCAAGGAAGAAACCACCCTTGAAGAAATTCCTATTGTTAGGGAATTCGCTAAAGTGTTTCCCGAGGAACTTCCTGGTCTTCCTCCTAGAAGAGATGTTGAGTTCTCAATTGAACTTATACCTGGGGCGTTACCAATATCCAAGACTCCATATAGAATGGATTTTGTTGAGATTGAAGAGCTGAAGAAACAACTACAGGAGAATCTAGATAAAGGGTTTATACACCCAAGTGGTTCACCATGGGGTACACCAGTCCTCTTCGTCAAGAAGAAGGATGGGTCAATGTGGATTTGCATCGATTATCGTGAACTTAACAAAATCACGATAAAGAACAAGTATCCTATCCCAAGAATCAATGACTTGTTTGATCAGCTGCGTGGAGCACAATACTTCTCCAAGGTGGATTTGCGGTAGGGAAATTATTAAGTAAGGGTGAAGAAGGAAGATGTCCCCAAGACTACTTTTTGTACAAGATACATGCACTATGAATTCATAGTAATGCATTTCGGACTCACCAATGCTCCAGAAATATTCATGTACTTGATGAATAGAGTCTTTAGAGATTACCTTGACAAATTTGTGGTAGTCTTTATAGATGATATTCTAATATAATCTAAAACCAAGGAGGATCATGAGGAGAATTTAAAAACTGTACTAGAGACTTTGCACAAGGAGAAGATCTATGCAAGGTAAAGAAAGTGTGAGTTATGGTTGAAGGAGGTCTCATTCTTGGGTCATATGATCACAAGTAATGGGATATCTGTGAACCCCTCTAAAACAGATGCAATTGAGGGATGGCCGAGGCCAACATCGGTAACGGATATCCGTAGCTTCTTGGGGTTAGCTGGATATTATTGAAGATTTGTGAGAAATTTCTCACGATTTTCCAACCCTCTTACCAAGATAACTTGAAAGGGAGTAAAGTTTTCTTGGAGTGATGAATGCGAAGAATGCTTCAAGGAGTTGAAAAGGAGGCTTATCACTACGCCCGTGCTCACTTTACCCACAAGTGGGGAACTTTTTGTGGTATTCAGTGATGCTTCAAAGAAGGGCTTAGGCTGTGTGCTAATGCAGAATGATAAAGTGATATCCTATGCCTCAAGGCAGTTGAAATTCCATGAGCAGAACTATCCAACACATGATCTGGAGTTGGCGGCTGTGATCTTTGCCTTGAAAATATAGCGGCATTATCTCTATGAAGAGAAGTGTGAGATATATACTGACCACAAGAGTCTTAAATATATATTCACGCAGAAAGTGCCTAATATGTGCCAGAGAAGATGGATAGAGCTCATCAAGTATTATGACTGTTCAATACATTACCACCCTGGGAAAGCGAACAAGGTGGCAGATGCCCTAAGTAGAAAGGATCCGGCGATTCTATCAATGATGAGAATTGAGAAGGATCCAATCTTCTTAGACATGATGAAGATGGACGTGAGAATCATAAAGAAGGGAAAATCATCAATCCTTTCACAAATGATTGCTCAACCATCTCTTTTGGAAAGGTTAAAGGATGCTCAAAAGGATGATGTGGGAATTCAAGAAAAAGTGGAAGCTATCAAAAAAGGGGAAATCCTCGGAGTTTAATGTTAATGAAGAAGGAATTGTGCGGTTTGAGAAAAGACTATGTGTTCCATCAAGTCCGGAGCTGAAGAAGGAACTTTTAGATGATGCAAATAGTTCAAATTTCTCTATTCAACCAGGGATCACAAAGATGTATCGAGATCTCTGAGAAAACTTTTGGTGGGATAATATGAAGAAGGAGATCGCTGAATATACATCAAAGAGCCTAGTGTGTCAGAAAGTGAAGGAAGAGAGGTAGAAGTCTAAGGGGATGATGCAACCATTGCCCATACCAGAATGGAAATGGGAGAACATCACCATGGACTTTGTCACTGGACTTCCAAGGACATCCAAAGGCAACAATACAATATGGGTTGCTGTGGATCGTCTAACAAAGACTGCACACTTCATTGCTATTCAAAAGGATTTCTCATTGGATCAACTAGAACAAGTATATATCAGGGAAGTTGTAAGGTTGCATGGAGTACCACTATCTATTGTGTCTGACCGAGATCCAAGATTCACCTCTAAGTTTTGGAAGAGTCTTCAACATGCTCTGAATACTGAATTGAACTTCAGTACGACCTATCATCCTCAAACTGATGGCCAATCCGAGCGGACTATCCAAACACTTGAGGATATTTTGAGAGAATGCTCAATGGACTTTAGAGGAGGATGAGATCAACATCTTCCTTTGGTTGAGTTCTCTTATAATAACAGTTTCCACTCGAGCACCCAAATGGCACCATATTAAGCCCGGTATGGGAAAAGGTACAGAACACCGGTATGTTGGGATGAGGTCGGTGAACGTAAGCTGCTTGGACCAGAAATGGTCGAGGAAATGGTGGAGAAGGTAAAAACCATTCAGCAGCATATCAAGGAAGCCCAAAGTCGATAGAAGAGTTATGCAGATAATCCTCGACGAGACCTTGAGTTTAAAGTTGGAGACATGGTGTTTCTACGCATATCTCCGTGGAAGAAGGTCATGAGGTTTGGAAAGAAAGGGAAGTTAAGTCCAAGGTACATCATCCCCTTCGAGATTATTGATCGTGTCGGGACTGTGGACTATCGACTAGGACTTCCACCTGCCATGGCCAAAGTACATGATGTCTTTCATGTATCCCTCTTAAGGAAGTACATACCGGACCCTTCACATGTACTATCTTCCGAGGTGGTACAATTGGAAGATGATCTTTCTTATGAGGAGCAACCAGTGAAGATCTTAGATCGTAGAGAAAAAGTTCTACAAAATAAGACGATGCCCCTCATCAAGGTGTTGTGGAGAAACCACAAGTTTGAAGAAAAAACTTGGGAATCGGAGGAAAAAATGAAGCTGAGTTACCCACATCTGTTTTAGTGTGGGAAAAGGAAAAATTTCGAGGGCGGAATTTCTGAAGGGGGGAATGTTGTAACGACCCAAAGTTTCATTAATGTAAATCCCTATTGATCCAGTTAAATGTCTCTTTATGAAAAATATTTTTATAATATGTCAACTTCATTGGTTTTATGTTAAGAATTTTTACCGTTGTTAATATAGCCGTTGAACAGTGATCACATGATTAGTATAAATATAGGACCTTAACAAATCCAATTTACTCAGACAAAAGAAGTGATGGCCTCATCCAGTAGAATTTCCCCATACGAAGCTCATTTGTCGAAGCTCAGAAAAGAGGTGGCATCCTTGGGCTTCTCCCTTGACCAAGCCCAAGCTGAGCTTCACCATGTCAAGCTCGAACAGGACCGTCTACAGGAAAAGTGGAAGTTGATAGAGATTACCACTCGAGCGATGTTATCCGAGCAACCCCAAGAGTCTGTCATCATCGCACACCTTACCCTGAGGTATTATGCGGCTATTTTAAGGGGTTATGTAACAAATATAAAGTACTATGTTCATGTACATTATTTTTTTATATAATAATGAATATAATTTCTAGTCATTTTTGATACATTGTAAATAGTTTTTAAAGTAAAAATGTTGTTTTTAGTTATTATTTAATTAAGAAATCTATTTTATTAAATTAAAGGATTTTTGAATTAAATAATATTTTAATAAAATAATAATAATATTATTAAATTAATTTTTTATTAAATATAAATTATCTTATAATTTTATGAATGAAATTAAAATTTTTATTAAGGTTTGAAAGCCATTTTTGTCAAAACCTGTGAATTTTCGATAAATGTTGGTTTTTATTTTAAAAGTGAAAATTAACATATTTAGAAAATTATTTAGATAAAATAAATGTTATTTCTGGAATCAGGATGTCGAAATTATCCAATGGTGAAATTTTCATAATTTTCTGAGACAGGCAAATTTTTGGGTAAAAATAAAATACCGTTTAAATATATAATATGTTTTATGACATCATAATGACCCAATGGTGATGTAATAAAATACTATAATACTTATGTTACGCCAATATATGTTTTACCATTAAAATAAAGTTATTTTGGGTTTTTTTGACTTATTTTTCAAAGCATTAATGGACCCCTCAAGACTTATTCAACACTTTGCCTTTTTAAATTAATTTCCTTGGGAGTGTGACTCACCTCCAGATAAGAAACCTTATTATTTTAAGAATTTAGGACTTTGGCCTTATAAAATATTGTTGTCCTCTTCCCTTTTCCAAAAACCATGGGATGGTTTGTGGTTTGGATTAATTTAATATAAGGGGTCCCAAACCTAAGTAATAAAGAATTCCCTCACCTTTCCTATATAAACCCACCGAAGCTCCCACTTCCTCCTCACTAAAAGCCTTTGGAGTTCGTCCAACCTCTTCCCAACTCTCTCTAGAATCCTCCCAAGGTGCCCCAAGATCCCAAGAAGCCTCTCACAATCCTCTCTCTAGCCTTTGGAAGCACACTTCCAAGTAAGGGTTTTTTTCTTCCTTTCTCATTTTTATCAATTTTCTTTAAGCTGTATTACTCTTTTAATTTCAATTATGAATGTTGGGGTATGGTTTCGCACCTCCCCCATACTGCCCTCTTATTTTTTGAATGATGGGAGACCCCTTTCTCTCTCATTAAATGCCTCCCATGTACACCCATTACAATGCCGAAATTCCGAAAGGAACTTCTCTATCATCTTTTACATTCAAGCAATAATTTTTTATCATGAATATAAATTCCATTACAATTGTTGGGAAATGTATCTATATGACCTACTTACTGTCCATTACATGTAAATATGATGAGGAACCCCTTTCTCACTTATCAACCATTTTTTATGAATTCTTATGTCATGTCGTTACTCTGCCGAAATCGCACCGATTTTCTAAGCCAATGCCATTGTGTAGTGGATACCATGCCCATTTCTCCATCAAGGGTATCCACCTTTATGAACATTTACTTATTTATTAAAAAGTTTCATGTATGAATTCCACATTCCTTTATCGTGGAATAAATGATTATGTTTTATGAATCCATGTTTTATGATCCATGTGGCACACTTATGCATGAAATGAAATGTTTAAGAAGGGTGTGCCCTTATAGCGCTCCAATGCATTGGGTAAAGTATAGTATCATGATACATCATATGCAATGAGTGTCGACTCATGCTAATTCAAGTGCAACAAGGGTTTACTCGTGCTTTATGTGCAATGAGGATTTACTCATGCTCCATGTGCAATGACCCTTGGCTCATGCTAATTCCATGTTAAGTGTTGTTGCCACATTTCCATGTTATGATTATCATGCTTTATCATGCCTTTATGTTCATGTTTCTTTTACGCTCTATTGATATTCCTATTTTATAACATGTATTGTACTCCTCATGTTATTCCATGTGTACTCCCTTACTGGGCTTTATAGATCACCCTTTTCTTATGCATGTTATCAGGTTATCCCATACAATGCTAAGTACGAGGGGATGTAGTGGTCATGTAAAGGATGTTTTCAATAAAGATGTTGTATTTCATGTTTTAAGTTTTTATGTAATGATCCTAAGCCCTAAATACACTAAAGCTCTTGATATTCTTTGTTGTATCAAGTTATGTTTTATGTAATGAATCTTGTTTAAGTTGTAATAAAAAAGCAGGGTTGTCATAATATAGGCCCCTATTGTTCCTAACAATTGGTTTTAGAGGGAAGGTTGGTTTTATTATATTTGTTTGCTCTGACTTGGTGTAGTTGATTTGTGTGGTTAAATCAGTCTTCTCTTATCTCGGTGAGCCATGGGAAAAGGAAAAACATCAAAGAAGAATCAGAAGTCAAGTGATATCCCTCAGTGTGGAAGTGATTATGGAAAAAGTGTGATTCAACTAAAAGAACCAAAAAACTTACTAGAGGAAGGACTGGATGAATCTGATAGGGAAAAAATTGATTACTCAATCATGATGTTAGAATGAGTGAAGTACATGAACATCAAGGTGATATCTATAAAACTGATGATGAAGAAGTTTTAAGAAGGAGGCCACCAGTATATGTTGTCAACATGAAAAATAAATTGGATCGGAAATTGGATGGAGAAGTTAAATCTAAAGATATCTGTATCCAATTATTGGAAATTGAGGTCAACAAGCTAAGAGGATTAAATCAAAGGCTTATTGATGTGGCTACTGACCTAAGGGAGAAGAATGATTCTCAAGGTGAAGAACTACAAAATATGGCTAAAATGAATGGAAAACAAAAGGCTGGTGATTATGAAGAGAATCAAAAGTCAGATGAAGTTCAGAATTTGAAAGCTAGAAATGATGATCTAGAAACATAGTTGTTTGAAGAAGTTTAGAAGAATCAAAGGATAAAATATGAGAATGAATCTGTCTATGAATATGTTTATGAGGAAAAATTTAATGTAATGAAGCAAGTTGACATGGTAGAAAAGCTCACACGATAACTGGAATATGAGATGAGTTGTGGAAAGAATATTATAAGAGAAATAAATGCCCAAATTGAATCAAGGGACATGAAGATTCAAAATTTGGAAGAAGAGATAGAATCAGTGAAGAAGGAAGTGGATAAATCCAATTCTAAAGGAAAGCCTAAAATGAAGGATGCCTTGCACTTGCTATTTGATTATCCCTCGGTAGGTGATGATGAAATGAAAAGAAAATTTTCTATTTCTGAAAAGATGAAAGAACAAATTTTCTCAGCTCAAAGACCATACAGTTTGGGAACAACTGGTATCAGATTTGATGAATCACCTCCCATGAAAGATAGAAAGAGAGTTGTGAATAGTTCTAGATGTGAAAAAAATCCTATAGGTACTCGAGATAGGCTTAAGAGGACAGTTACAAAATGTAGTGATGACATGTGCTATTTCTGAAGGATTCATGGACACACATCAAGATTTTGTTCAGAGGCTCAGGAATACATTTTGGGCAGTGAAAATAGAGACATTACAAAATCTGAGAATAAGAAGAAGTGTTATTAGAAGTCTAAAAGAAGAGTCTCTCAGAGGAAAGCATTTATTAGATGCTATTACTATGTAAGAATGGGACACACCATGAGTATGTGTCAGTAATCTCAAGAGATCAATGTCAGAGGAAGAACTCAAGATGCATCAACATCTCAATAGAGAAATGATGAAATGAGGTATGACTTTGATAGAAAATTTTTTATATGTTCTGATTATGGGCATTTGGAAAGACATTGTAGAAAGAAGAAAGAAGGAAAGGGAAAGTAACTTGAAAGGAGATTCATGTCTCCAGTAGTGTATTATGAGAAATCATACACTGGAAGAACATGTGGTAAATTGGAGAATAGGTTTAGAGCCTATGGGGAATCACTCAGAGCTGAATGAAAGGTGTATCAATCACCTCCTCTGTCACACTCACAACCACCCTCTAAGAAATAACATGAACAAATATGGATGAAAATTGGCTAGGCAGCTAGAAGAAGCAAGGAAAGAGTGCGGTGCTCTGCAAGAAAGAATCAAAGGGTTGATCCATCTGGATCAACCACAATCCTTATCCCAAGGATTCCAGAAGAACCCCTCTCCCTATGTATATTAACAGATTATTCAAGTGTTTCATGTTTTAGGGAGATACAATACAAGGGTAGTGGCATCTAAAGATGAAAAGTGGAGAAGTGATATGCTCAATATTTTCAATTGATTCAAATCTGGTACCAGAGTTGAAGAAGAAAGGGAGAAATAGATCAAAATAGGAAGTGATTTTCTTATTAGCTTTCTCTCCTGTTTCCTACGCCGAGTTCCTACTCGGTAGGCTTAGAGATTCTGTTAATGGATCAATGCTGAGTTCCAGATAATAAAAGATTCATGAGGAGAAGAATGGTTATGGGTCCATACAGTTGGGCCTAACAACTGGAAGATTTTCATAACACAGGGGGAGCATTCTATATCCTAATCAGATGAAAGATCACAATGTGATATGAAGGATGAATGTTTATGTTCAGGAAGAATGACTGGGGAACAAGTAGAAACTCACAGGTTTTGATGATTATCTTTTTGTTCTAACAATGTGGTATCAGCTGACTACTTTCAGGATACCAAGAATTTTCGAGAGAAAATCAAAGGTGTGTCAACAAAAATCTAAGAGAAGAAGTTCAAAGAAATGACGTCATTGAATAATGACACAATGGCATATTTTTTTGTTAAAAGTAAGGAAGTTCTAAGAGACTCAGGGAGAGTTGAAGTGGCTGAAGTTGATTCAGAAGAAGATACTGATGGTGAGTACGAGGAAGTAAAATCTTTATCTACACAAAATCCAAAGATTTGAGCTGAAATTGATAGAAAAAATATAATTGGTGATTAGTTATCTCTAGTTCAGACAAAGAGAATAAAATCACTGCAGTAGACATATTTTCTATCTCAGTTTGAGCCGAAATGCTTTGCTGATGTAGCTGAAGATGAAAATTGGGTTCATGCCATGAATGAAGAGCTAGATCAGATTGAGAAGAATCATACGAGGGAGATTGTTTTGAATCCAGTAGATAATAATTTCATCGGGACTAAATGGGTCTTTTGCAAGAAGATGAATGAATATGGAACAGTGATTTGAAACAAAGCATGACTAGTGTGCAAGGGGTACTCCCAGATAGAGGAAATAGATGTTGATGATATATTTTCACCAGTTGCGAGACTAGAGAAAATCAGATTATTTTTAGCCATAACAGTGCAAAGAATGTTCAAAGTGTTTCAGATGGATGTCAAATTTTCATTTCGGAATGGGTTTCTGGAAGAAGAGGTGTACACTGAGTAGCCAGATGGTTTTCTCATTCATGAAGATGAGAATAAAGATTTTCGAATGAATAAAGCACTATATGGGTTAAAACAAGCACCAAGAGCATGTTACTCAAGGCTAGATCAGTATTTGAAGAATCTTGGGGTTCAACGTGGTGGAGTTGATTACAATCTCTACTTCAACAACAACAGTAATCAAAGGATAATGGTGTTGGTTTATGTTGATGACATAATATTTGGTGGATCAAATTAAGTGACACAAGGAAGTAATGTCACTTTCATTTATCAATCCAAATATGCCAAGGAGGTTCTGAGAAGGTTTAGAATGGAGAATTCAGAGGAGATGACACCGTTGCAACTCGGATGAAATTATTGAAAGATGAGCATTGAAAGGCAGTTAATATCACAGAGTACAGTGAGATATCAGAGTAATCCCAAGGAAATCCAGATGCTTACAGTGAAAAGAATACTTTATTATATCAAGGGCACGATGGATTTTGGCTTGAAATATAATGACAAATCTTAGACAATGTTATTGGGATATGCTGATGCAGACTAGGCCGGTTCAGCGGATGATAGAAAATCAACGTCACGTGGTGCATTCTATCTTGGTGGATTGTGTATTTCTTGGATAAGAAAGAAGAAAGACTGCATTTCATTAAGCAACATGGAGTCTGAGTATATTGCAGCCACTCAAGCCTACACACAGTTATTGTGGATGAAGCAGCAGCTTGAAGATATGGGAATTGAAGTGAAGTCTCTGATCGGAATCAAGTGTGATAACTCAAGTGCTATCAATCTTATCAAAAATCCAGTTCATCACTCAAGGACAAAGAACATTGAGATAAAATATCATTTCATTAAATAGAAGGTGTATCAAGGGCTTGTGAAGTTGGAGTATGTTCCTACAGAGCTACAGGTTGCAGATATTCTGACAAAGGCCTTACCCAAGGAAGCATTAGAATGACATCGACTAGCTCTGGGAGTTCAGTCGACTCCCCACACTTAAAAGAGTGTGGGTGTGGAACACCCCCCTCTCCCCGAGGTATGATGTGTTTTTCCCTAATGTGATGATATGTGTTCTCTACTCTGTTACAGACTACAAAGGAGTAACCTTTGGGTTCGTTGAAAAAGGGGGAGAAAATAGCGATTGTTCAAGGGGGAGACAATGTGGCAATTTGATAAATCATAATTGATATGGGGAGAAGCTGAAAAGTGGAGCAACGAGATAGGGGGATCAATGAGAAAGTGGGATAGTATTAAATCTGACGATGATAGAAGTGATCGATCAAAGAATAGATATCACGACAGCTAAGGATCATGATAAAAGCAAAAGGGTGGTATAGAAGAGTGGTGTTGGAATGCGGTAAAAATATTTCCCACAAATTAGTATCAGTTTGGTGTCAATAGTGGGTGTCATATTTGAAGTTATTCATTGAACAACTATTCATTTACTCTTATTTCTCATGCCGAGCATTGCTCATGTGGGCTTAGAGTATGTGTTGAGTAAATCCTTGATCGCTATCGGAATCGCAATAGGCGAATGGTGGCTGAAGAATTAATGATGTATCTTTTTATGGAAGAGTTGTCAACAATCCCAAAGGGGGAGATTGTTGGGAAAAAATCCCTCAAGGTATCATTGAAGCTTTTTTGAGGTGATTATGTTTGTTGAAAAAGTGGACATCTGTGTCGTGATTATTGAAAAAGAAAACCATGACATACAAATTTGTTGACAAAGGGGATTTCATGGTGGAATGTCGATTTCAAGAGCTATGGTTAACGATCCATGTTTGATTCAAGAACGTTGACAATGTAATGGATGATCTGGAGGTGGTACAAAAATAGAAGATACAAGGTGGGGCCATTTTCCAGTGTTTGCCAAATTTTTGGGCCTGCCAATCGACAAAGGAAGAAAAGTGGTTTTTGGAAAAGGGAGTTGCGCACCGTGTACTTGAAGGAGAGGAAACCTGCGCGCATAATGTTTTTCAAGATCAGAACATCAAAATATGGAAAAGGGATAAGGGGCGCCCACGTTTTAGGGTTGGTCATGCAAGCGACTTTCACGGTAGAGACTTGTGCGCCGAAAGTTGCGCGCTGAGGGGAGACTTGCGCGTCGTCACACAGGGTGTCCAAACGCCTATAAATATAGGTCGACCCATCCTCATTCTGTATGATCTCAACACTTGGAGAAAATCAGAGCTCCCTTCGCACATGTGTGGTGGTCCCGCAAGTGGTGTGTGGTCGCGCAAGTAGAGCTTGCGCGCTAGGTGATAGTTGCGCGCCCAAGGTGGTCTGGGTGATGAAGGAAGCGAGTCGCGCAGGTTATGAGTTGAAGAAGGAAGTGTCACACAAGTGGTTTGGTGACACTTGCGCGCCATGTTTTGAAGAAGTATGAATGTTGTTGGTTGCACACCAAAATTGGTTTGGGCGTAAAAGGGTGTGTGTCGCGCAAGTTTGGAGTTTTAGAAGCTTGTGTCGCGCAAGTGGTTGAGGTGGACATGCGTGCCAATTATAACTTGCACGTCGATACTTTCATGCCTGCTTAGAGAAGGCCTCCAGGTAAGGTTGATTCAGGGTAGTGATTCAGGGCTGCGTGAAAGCTGGAAGATTTCCTGATACCTTCGGTGCAAAGAGAGATTCATCTACGGGTGAAAGTTGGACTTCAACCGAGCATCTACATACAATAGAGGATGTATTCATTAGTGATAATGAAGAGACCTATAGTTCTATAAACTGTTACTGGATCCTTTCCAGATTAGTGAGCAAAGGAAAAGTAAGAAGGCGATCCTCTCCACCGGCAGTGAGCCATAGAGAGAGAAACAGGGAGCAACCCTTGGGAAAGTAGTGAGCTGACCCTAAACATTGTAAAGGCAGTGAGCCTAGGCATAGAAGTGATCTAGCCCGAACATTGTAAATTGGTCGTGAGCTTTAGTGGATTTGGCACACCGACACATCGCCATTATATGATCCTTGAACGTAGCCCAGTGAGGGTGAACCAAGTAAAAATATCTTTGTCTGCTTGTTTGCTTCCTTGTATTGCATTTAAAGCATTATCATCAGATAAAGAAGAAAATAAGTTATAATAATAAACACACAAGTGAAAACAAATTGAACCTTGTAATAAAGAGGTAAGATCCAGTGGGGTAAGAAGAATTTCTAAAAAGAATATCCCTACCCTGATTCACCCCCCTCTCAGGGTATATAGGACCCTATTGGTCCTAACAATACACGACCATACAAACTTGATGAGAATGTTATGATAAGAGTACCCAAACTACATTTATTTCAAACCATAAATAAAGTATAAATCATTTAGTATCACCTTGAAAACACATACATATTTAAAATGATCTAAAATATCATATTTTACATGAAATAATACTTTTTTGTGCTATTTATTTGTAAAAAATAGAATACCAGTAATGAAATGTAATCAAATCCCCTTAAAATACAGAGTTGTCCATGTGGTTTCCCCTTAGTGAATGTGGTGTCTTTTCTTAAAGGATTTATAAAAACCCCAACCATCCACATTATGGGACACCCAAAACCCACACTCAATGATATAGTATTATAAATACAGACATTACATAATAAATTTCATACCATATTCAAATTCATGTATATAACTATCCGTAATTACAAAATAAAAATTGTTATTGTATCACTTATATGTAGATAATTTTTTCCTGATTATAAAATGAAAGGATTATGTCCAAAAGTATATTAATAAAAATAATGTTCTTCATATAAAACGTGAATTTAATTTCTTCCTACATAAAACTGCATAATCCATATTGATTCATTAAAATATACTGTAAATTATTTCACACATGATATTATTTTAAACATGGTGTGTATGCTAAATTAATTTATAATAATTTTAAATAGAAACATAAGAAGGGGTGAGCCAGAATACTCAATATGGTAAAACATGTAACTGAGAATATCATGGAAGAATCATGTAATAAATATTGTAACACAAATAATTAGTCAACATGAAGAGAAAATTAACATGAAATTGAGAGAATCATATAGCCAAGAAAGTAAATGAAAACACATATACCAATAATAATGATCTCATAATATAGTAATAAAAAATGGATGACATTAAAACCATTTTTCAAGACCTTCTTCCACATAATTATAATTGTTTGTAAATATTTATACATAAATAATAAAGCTTTTTTTTCTAATGAAATCAGTCAATGAATCGATCGAATAAATAATTTAGGGGACCACCCATCACCTGTTTATATACACTGCATTGACCGTAAGAGTAATAATAACTTTTCATACCATTATATAAGTAACTTATTACTAAATAATACATGTTTAACCTTATATTTTAAGGTATATAATGCCAATAAATAATAAATGTATAATATTAATCAATAATCATCAAGAATATCAATACTTTTATCTATGTTAATAAGAGGGATAACGTAGTCATAACCCATCTAAGAAAATAAGGTTGGTGATAAAATAATACATTACATTCTTTCTATAAATTATTAATATTATAATAATATTATATGAGATTATAATACCTATCTTAGTGTTAATATAATAACATTAATTCTTAGGGAATATAATCTTATCTGAATCATGTAAAAATTTGATTTTCACGCCATATAGTGAAATAAGTACATGAATAATTCAATACAATAATACCTTTATTATAATACATTAGAAGAAAAAAGGTGAATGGTTTCAGAATAAAATAATTTTAGTGCATTAAAGTAGACTTAGAAGGATCTTGGAATAGTTTAAAAACAATGCAGAAAAAAATTCTCTAAATAGTATCCCAAAATAATGGATCAATAATTACTTTTTTGTCTACAATGAAATTAAAAAACCAAATTATAACATATATATATTGGAGGATAAATCAAGAAACATAAACACTAGTAGGGTAAATCCATTTGAATATACAAATTAAGGTGGAAATGAAAAATTAAAATCAATTGGTAAACATTTTTAACAATGATTTAAAATAAATATTTTCTTTTTTTTCAAATATATATTTTAAAAATGTGACATTAAAGATTTTATCCACCATTAACTGGAAAATTATTTTCAAATAATATATTCCAAAAAATATATTATGTTCTTTTTTGGTAAAATTTGGTGAGGAATCTAAAACATATGAATGTTAAATGAAAACCTTTTTTTTCATAAATTAATTATCCAAAATAAACATTGTATGAAGGATACAAAACCATTCATTTTTACTAAAAACTTATTTACACAATGGGGGTTATAAAATATAATATAATATAATATTAGGGTAGGAGATGTCATGTAGAGAGGAAATTATTTAATGATGAAATAATATAACTAAATGAAAAGAGACTTGTGTAATCAATATCTCTTATTGGAAACATACTCCATGAGGTAAGAATATTTTCTTGGGTCAATAATCACATAATATTTTTTTAGTATTTCACAACCTATTTATATTGTAAGAGACTAATTCAATTTCCCAGGAATATTTTGGGGAAAAAGTAATTGGGTAGTTTCTGGGGACTCAAGTAAGTAACATGGACCCTCAAATTATATTCTCACTCTAGTTTCTCTACTCTGACCCCAATTTTTTATCTTCCCCATTTAAATCATTAAATTTATTCCCTATAATATGAAACAACATTCAAACAAACTAGTTTGGTGCAATGATCCTAGGGGTGAGGAATTAATTTAACTAAGGGATCCAATACCACTACAAAAAAAATTTAATGCTAAAAAATCTAATTTTGGTTCCCATGTAATGGAAGGTCATCTAGACAACCACGTCTTAAATTTAGGATAGAATAAAATGGGAAATATAGATGAGGAAAACTATAGCATTAGTAATGTCATATATTTTACCATGAATGACTACCCCACACATTCTTGAACCAATTTCCCCTCATTGATCAGATATATTAACAAAAAAGAAGGTAAATATATATTTAACCCATATTTCTTAACCATCCCACCATTCATGGATTATAGTCTCGAATTCAATTCATTCATCTTGAAATGTCTAAATAAATCATTGAGACTATGTTCCCCCCACATTCAATTGAATCATCAAAGATAAAACAATCCTCTATATATAAAATATAATGATAATAATTAGTAAACTACTTAATACTAGTATCCATCTATTCATCAGACAAATGAAATAGAAAATATTAAAGAAAATACCTCTACCATGAAAATAAAATTGAAATAAAAACTTCCATTCAATATTTTTTTTAAATATGGAGATTCATTTCAGGAATCTTGGGAATGGTGAAAAAGTACACTGAAAATAACAACACTACAAGTCACTTCAAAACAAAGATGAATTTGACACATTTTATAAAGGGTTTGTTAGATAATACAAAAAATTCATATACATAATTCATATAAAACCTTATGATAAAATGAATTAATTTTTTAAAAATAAATTATATTTATTTGATATCATGGAAAATATGAATAAACATGCTATGCATTATCTACACACAACACTGGGTTATCTTGGGATACACACAATATTGAGTTTTAACAAAGCATATATAAATTATTAATATTAATCAAACATAATCATTATAAACTATACATTAAACCAGGATTCATGAATATTTATAATTAATTTGTAAATAGTTTGTATAATTTTATTATATAAATAAATCATATTGATAAAAATACTTAATTTTTTATAGTCTTTATATGTTTTGAAAGTACAATTTTTTCAAAAAAGTATTATTTTGGCCTAATAATAATATTAAATTCCGAAAATATTGTGAAATAAATCTCATAAAATAAAATTTATTTTTTATAATAATCTTATCAAAATTATTTTTTTTATTTTTCTGAAAAGATTCATTTTTTAATGAATAGTGAAAATACTAAATTTCGGTTGAAATAAGCCCTTTTGTTTCAATTATAT
This sequence comes from Viscum album, assembly GCA_963277665.1. Classification (NCBI taxonomy): domain Eukaryota; kingdom Viridiplantae; phylum Streptophyta; class Magnoliopsida; order Santalales; family Viscaceae; genus Viscum; species Viscum album. Next base: position 1,133,601,537 of record OY728153.1, on the reverse strand, counting down.
ATATATATAGTATTTAAAAATTATTTTAATGTTAAATTATTTGATATATATATATATGTTAATAAAATTTCTGTCATTGTAATCAATTTCATATTGGATTTTGAAATAAAAACATTTTAAACTTTTGAACATTTTCTCTTTAAAACCCCATTTTCTCACCACATCTAGGATATTTATTTTAATTTTATTTTTTTTATATATGTGAATTGAATTTAAAAAATTGATTAAATATTTTTAATCATAAAAATATGTATTATCTACTATTTTCTACTTAATTTTAGGCCAAATTAAATTGCGATTACACAAAAAAAAATTATTTATCAAAGTTAAAGAAAAACGAGTTTATTAGGGAGTTAAAGTAAAATGATATGAGTCCTAATGAACTATAAAATTCTCTAAAAACTAATTTATGGAAATATTGATACAATTAAATATCTAATGTTAATTAAATGACCATTTTGGTCTCTTTTGACTTATAAAAATTATGGTAGCACTCAATTCCTTTCAAAAATTCAAAGTGTGTCATATCCCCCACATATAAAAGTCCACCCCTATGATATATTATATATAAATTAAAAATCATTTGGATCATATATGAATGGACCAAATATTATTTTCCATTTTTTATTAATATGATGATATCATTCATGTGTATGAAGACTACCATGTGGTGAAGTGACGTGATTTGTTCACGCATTACATATAAGGTATTAATGATGGTTTTATTTACAATAATTGATATATATGAAATAAAAATGGTTATAGAATGACAATATAACATTTAACATTTTTTCATTCAATTCCTCAAGAAAACTGAAATAGTTTTCATGCATATATATAACATACCATCTCCATGAATGGTTTATTTTATTTTCTAATGGTAAATTTTATTGATTAATATAAATTTTTTTATTGTAAAAAATAAATGTTATTTATATCATGGATATTATTATATATATTACTGAACTGTGTTCAATATTCTAGTAATATTAATATAAAAAATCAATACATATATGGAAAACATAGTAGTTATTACCAAAAATAGAAATTTAACATTGAATTGTAAATAAATGGGAAATTAAAGGTCACAAGTGATCATTTGTGGTATGAAATATGTAAATATATTTATATTATAGGTGTTAAATAAAATTATATTTGTTATATTTGATTTTTTACTATGTCTTATGTGTGTCAAGATTTTACAAAAGGTAATTTTGTCTACCATTTTACTTTTATGAGACACCTTCCATATTCACCAAATATTTCATTTATATTCAGCCTATAATGGCAATGAATTAAATTTTAGATTATTATTTTATGAATTAATGGAATTTATATATCTATCTTAGGATCACTATTTCATGGAGGTTACATATAAAATGATCCCAAAATGGAAAGGTATTTTTGACTCATTTTTTTCTTTAAGATAGATATTACCTTATAAATATATATCATTTTTTGAGGTGTCTATATAGACCCTTTGACATGTAATATCATTTATTTTTTTATCCGAATGATAATTTAAATTTTCGTTTTATTTTATCCATTGATTGTGCTTATGATTTACGATTACAAATGTGTTAATGGGTTTAAGTTACAATATCCTTATTTATTGGGATTATTTATGATTAAGACTCTAGTATTGATAACTCATGATCTACCTCCCCCAAATTCCCCTGAAATTTACTATCCTATGTTTTTTATGAAATACTCATGTAATAATACTATTTTAACAATTTTTAGTAAATAAAATAATTGATAAAATATTTATAATAAAAAATGATATTATTTTTCTCTTTGGCCAGAAATCCATTTTATACCAAAATAATGTTTTCTAATATTGTTTCTCAAAACATTATATATTTATAAAAATTATTCTTTAAACAATTTTAACCCATGTTTTAATGTTTAAAAATGTTTTGAAAGGTATATTCATGTTGTGTTCTAAAAATTCTCTTTTAACTTTTCCTAAAAAAATATGAATTGAATATTTGTTTCAATATCTATATCATGTAAGGTATTTTCTAATATAAAGAAAATTCATTACATAGAAGCCTTTTTTTTATTTTTTCAATGTCATTTTTAATGAAAATAGTATTTATAATGTTTTCTAATTAAAAAAGTGTTTTCTAAAATATGAAAGGATATTTTCATAAATATATGTTTTAAATGTATTTTTAAACATGATTAATATGTTTTAAAGTTTATCATCATATAATATTTTTTTGAAAAATGTTGTGTGTTTAAAAAAAATCATAGAATAAAGAGATTTTTTCCAATAAATGTTTAAACTATTCTTTAAACAATCCATTATATGTTTTCATTTTTATTTTCAAATAAAATGATTGTAAAGATGTTTTTATATTTAAAAAATTATTTTCAATGAATATATATATCCCCCACGAATTTTACATAGTAAATTTTGAAATTTTTTCCATCTAGGATAACATATGTTGATTTCATCTATGCTTTAATAGTGATATGAACTAAGTAAACCATTCTTAACCATTCTATAAATGGTTTATTATTAAAAAATGTTTATGAAATACATATCTCTTACATAATATAAACAGTGATTAAATTTTTATGAATCCCACTTATTCTCCATGTGTTATTCAATACTAAGATAAATATATTATTATAAAACCAGTATCTTTTCCATTAGATATGATATGCTGAAGATTTTATAAAACCCATTTCATTTTAGGGGATGTGATATGTTGAATGTCTTTGATCATTTTTCACAAATGTATTTTATTGTAATTATGTGAAGGGTGTACCAATATCTCCCACAAATAAATTAGGTAAATCATTATATTTCATGATAAAAAATAGGATACAATTCAATGTGATTGATACACTATGGGAAACAAGTGCGTGTTGATAAATAATGGGAAACATGTGTGTACCGATTTGATATAGGAAAGAGTTGTATCATGATACACAATGGAAAAAAGGTTACAATTCATGATGTAATATGTTTATATTCTGGGTTTTTAACCTTGAAATATGAAATTTATTTCTATATTTAAAAGTTTTCCACATTTTTATGACATGATCTTATGTTTCATGATTTATTTTTGATGAATTATCACACTTATGATCAATGTTTTTTAAATTGACAAATATATAGGACAAGAACCATATTTACAATATATGACAGTTTTGATATCAACATTGCATGTAATGTTCATGATCACATACCCTCTTCTTGTATAATTGATTCATTTAATCATAAATTTATATCTGTTATGTTTACTATTTTTTATAATTTTAGAACACCCTTTCTTATGCTTCATTTCTGTAGGTTATGAAGAAATATTTTACATAGGTTATATATTTAGAGACTATGAAGATTTATTATCTATATAGAAAACATTAAAGATAATACACCAAATTATATTTTTATGTTTGAAGGTTCTAAAAGAACTAAACTATTAAAGTACTTATGAGAGTATTTATATAATGTGATAAATATTCAACAAAAAATACATAATATTTATGTTCGGGAATACTGGGTAACTATAGGTGGAATTTTAGGATAGCTTAAGTTAATAATTGGAAAATAGGATGGGAAACCCATAGTGATATTTATAAAGACATGTATGAGGATAAGTTTAAGGATGAGTAAATGAATTGGAAAATATCTTGGAATTTTGTTAATAGATAGAGTGATTGGTTTTCTAGAGAGAAACCCATATCTAGATTTTATAATGGAAATTGGACCTGAAATAGATATACCTAGGGTTAACAACCACAAAAAAACCCATATTTAGCTAGACTTGATTAGGAACTAGTGCCCCAAAATGGGCCTCACTATATACCTGGTTTCTAAATCCCAAGGGATATTCATTAAAAATTCACAATCTCATTATAGACCTTCATGAGTGATTTAAATAGACAATGACTATTAATTCCTTAAGATAAACTTTATTTATGATATATTTAAATAAAGGTGCGATATATTGAAATGGTGGTGTCGTGATTAATAAATTTTATAAAATATATTTCATGATTATGTGGTTTTCCACCATGATTAGTATTTATCACACTCTACATTTTTGTTTTTGTTAGTGGATAGAACCCAAAGGAACTATATTTATGTAGAATGAAATGGAAAATGAATTGATTGTACTATTGCACAAAAAAAGTATATAAGAGGTAATGTAAAATTATGTTGATAATATCAAACAACATTCTCAAGATATGAGAAATTTTAATCAATCAAATGATAAGTATAGGAAACAAGTATCTGGTAATCCCTGCATGAGGAAACATCCATCTTCTTCCAGTGGTTCCAATGAATAACTAGTTGTTGGGAAATGGATTTGTGCCAATAATATTATATTTTATGTTTTTCAATTTTTGGAGAATGGAAAATAAATTTTGGATATTTATCATTTGGATGGTGAATCACATAAACAGTTGACTCTTATTACAAACATTATATTTCAATATGAAATTTAATCAATGGAATGATATGTTTTTAAGGGTGTATTTTTTAGTATGTACATCCATCATAGTCTACAAACATATATGGAGAAGTAATTCCATGAGATTAAGAATAATGATGATGAATATATTGGTACCTATGAAGATAATTTTAAAATAAATGCAATGTATATCCCATTTTTAATCATCATCCCAAAAATAAAAAATGATCTATAATTTGGTGGACAAAAAATGTCTTAAAAGGCCATAGAAATAATAGAAATTAATAGCTATAAAGCAGTATTTCTATATCAAATGAAGGTTGAAATAAAAAATTAAAATTCCCATATCTCCATGGTGTTTTATTAGTAACGAATGACTGGGTATCATGAATACAAAAATAGATTAATGAAATTTTTCACATCTATATTCCAGAAATGTGGGATGATGTATCCTTAGAATTTCATGAATGGAACTGGGAGGTTACGTAAATCTTTAAAGGTTTTTAATAAATTTCATGAGTGAAAAAATGTGATTAATGGTCTGAATTTCTTTTGTATATGATGAGATCTACTATAAACAATAAAATTTGAATTAAAGTTTATAAGTGTATATGTTTCCATGTAATATTAACATAAGAGTTATGGATAAGATCATGAGTTTATGATTTTAAGGTTAATAATTAGTCATTAATACCCATTTTTATATTTTTACGAGTTACAATTTTATCATGATTAAATATATTTCTAAATACAATTATGGAAATATAGTCCTTCGATTTTGTAAATATTTTAATGAGAATGTTATTTGAGTTGGATTACATTAACAATATGTGGACATATGAATAAAGGTACTAATATTCTTTAGGGCTTACATTATATTTTATCTTAAGGTAATTATGTGTTATATTTGATCACATTATGAATTAATTGTACTTTAAATCAATTAGAGGAAATTTCTCTTAGGATCATCATTGTAAATTTTCAATAAAAAAGTGTTAAGGTTTCATTGGGTAAAAAATTATATTGTATATTACCACTTTCTGATGTTTTCTTTGATCGTATAGGAAGTATTCACCAATATCTTGATTCAGAGTTGTGTTTCTACACAAGGTATAATCCAATCATATATGGTTATTTTGAGTGAAAAATTAAAACCCTATAATATATTTTTATATCTTATTAATTGGATTTAAATAGTGGTTGGAAGAAACACATTTTTCATGTTTATTTTTCATGAAATAATAGCATTCGATCGAAAATTTATTTTTTATTCAAATATTAAGTGTCATCCAAGAAAAGTCAAGGCGGTCTAAAATGATTAAGCCCTAACACATCCCCAAGTATCACACCAATACAATCCTAGGGTAGAGTCCCCACTCCCAAGAAGGCCTCTAAGGGATTGTTAAGGCTACTCCCCCAGGAGAGAAGATCTGCGGAAAAGTTGGCATGCCTATGAATATGTTGAACCACACAACCATTACCAATTTCCATGAAATAACCCTGAACGATGTATGTTAAACACCAAGGCACCTCACATTTCCCTTGTAGTGCCAGAATTTGTACCTCTGATTCTAATTCCACTTCCGAGTCAAGAAATGATAACCTTTTTCATAGCATAATTCCCTCTAGCAACGCCTGACCCTTTGGACCCAATTAGCTTCCCTGTCTGTGAAAGCTACTAAAGGATGATAACACCAAGCCACTTCTATCCCACACCAGCCCTAATCCCCTCATCATTCCATTCATGCATGAACCATACACATTGAGTTTCAAACCGTTATTCAGAGGGTGCCATCTCACCCAGCCCCCCTGTAACCTCGGATGACCCACCGTTCTGATAACAGAGTTATAGATTACAATATAGTTTTCCCCCTTTCAACAAAGAACCTAATTCCTGCAGATGCCCCTTCATATTAACCATAAGAAGAGATACCGAATATTTTCCATCCCATCTTACTGTATTTCACGCCTCGCACAGAGACCATAAAATTGATATAACTGTGATGCGGCGAATCCAGTTTTTTAGCTCGTCTTTACTTGGCCATCTAAATGGCTCCTAATGATTCCTTTATGGAAAGATGTTTTGAACTCATACATACTAGAATGAAGTTAGAGAAGTAATTAAATTAGGTCATGAGAAAGATAATGGGATAATAGGGAATGATATATCCATTTTATTACATGTACTAATAGCATAATTTTTATATAAATTTTATTATTATTATCATTTAAATGTTCTTGAATTTGAAGATGTTGAGAATGACTATTACTGAATTTTTATATGATAGAAATAAGTTAAATAAATCCCTAGGTATATTGGTCACTTTTAAATTCTTGATCATATCCAGATAATAGACAATCACTTGTATCTTCCACAAAACCTATCTCAAGTCATTGATGTTTTCCATGTATCTCTCCTAAGGAAGTATACAACATTTCATTCACATGTATTGGACTCAGAGGCTATACGAACGGTAGATGATATTTCATATGAGAAATAATTGGCGGAGATTTTAAAACATTAATTGAAATTTATATGAAAAAGTGACAATAAACTTGTCAATGTTTTGTGGAAAACCACCAATTTCAGGTATCTATGTCAGAACATGATGATATGAAGAGGAAAAAGTATCCTCATTTTCTTTATTAGTGGGATGAATTTTTCGGTAGAAATTCATTTTTAGTAACGCATAATTTAACACAATGATTTTTTTAAAAAGTTATTTTTTACAAAATAAATTTATTAGATATCTCACGCTATACGATAAACCTTGTTAATCTTTCTATATATGCAACACTAGGTATGTTTTTGTTGAACAAAATACTATGTTTTAAGAAAACCATGATATATTAGTAATATTGTTAAAACATGACCATTATAACCTAGCTATTAAAACTAGCGATTGTGATAAAAATAAAAAATTTATAAATATTATGTATCATGGTTCTATATTAAAAAATCATATTGAAAAATACTTATTTCATAGTAAAATCATTATAGGTTTTAAAAGTACTATTTTCTCAAATATATGATTTTATGTTTTTTATGAAAAAATGTTAAAATTATCTTTTGAAAAGTTTAGAAAATAAATTTCATAAAATAATACTAATTTTTGAAATCATCATGTCAAAAAAATATTATGGTGAATTATTTTTATTATTCATAAATTTTTCATTTTTTGATAAATAGTGAAAAATAATTAATTTTTATTGAATGGTTCATATTCATCTAAATAACTTATAAAGATAAAAAATATTTTAATTTTATTTTAGTGATATATCATAACAATTATAGATCCATTAATCCAATTTATTTCACATTAATAAATTTTATATTATATTTTGATAAAATATCATAAAAAAACTTTTGATCATTTTTTTAAACCACGCTTTCTCTTGGTGTTCTAGGGTCTTGTTTTATATTAATTTTTTTCAATTATTTGAATTTAATTTGGAAAATTGAATTCCATATTTAGTATTAGAATAATTCATATTATCAATTTTGTTCAACTGAATTATTGACCAAAATTAGTTGGGAATGCAATAAAAATTCATTACTGTAGTAAAGGTAACAATTGGTTTACATAGAGGGTTAAAGTAAAAAAAAGCATTAAAATTACTTATTAACTGGTAAAAAACTATTTTATTTTCTTTATTTAGACCATTAGTCCTCAATTGTTTGAGAATGGAACATTTTTTGACTCTTCTAAAATATGAAATATGTGGGATTACACAATTCGTTTTAAAAAAAACCATGTGTGTCCTCTTCTCCACATATAAAAGGCCAACCACTCTCCTATATTTTTCAAACCTTCAAAACCAACCGGTTCTATCATGACCTATCCAAATAAATTATAAAAATACCTCATCTCATACTAGGAGCCATATTTAGTACATAAAGCCAACTGAGAAGTATTTTGGTTAAATCCTAAGGAGGATACCCAAAGAAGAGGTAATGTTGATCAACGAGCGTTGTTGGATTATTTCTTCCACCAACTCCATCAATTATTTTTAACACATAACCATAAAATAAAATCATTATATTCTATATAATTTTTTTTCTTTGGGATTGACCCAAAAATTATCCACTTCCATCAAATGGGTTATGAAATCATCATTCATGTGTATGGTAGACAACAACCTCCAAAATTGATGTAATTCTTTATTACTTTACTACCTCCTAATGATTGAAATAATTATGGATATATTATTTATATATATGATATATATAATATTTATAAATTTATTATGTTACTTAAATTACTATTTTATACATAACATCATATTTTACATTTTTTTAAATATGATAACGTCATCCATATGTACGTCATACTATTGCCTTACAATGCAATGTAATTCATTCACCCATTATATGGAAATTATTTCAAATTAGTTTAATAAAAATATATTATATATATAAAATTAAAATGATTATTTAATGATAATATATCATTTAACATTCATTCTTTAAATCCATCATGAAAATAGAAACATTATTCATTAATACGTACAACCAACTGTCTCTATGAACAATGTTTTTCATTTTTTAAAACTAAATTTTTGGAACTATTATAAATAAATATATACTGAATATATGTGATATTTACATAATTATTTTAATAATAGAAATTATTGAAACATAGTCAATATAATAGTACCAAAAATATAATAATCAAAACATATATTGAAAAATAAACTTGTATTACGCAAAATATAACATTAACATGGAATGGTTAATAAAAAGGTAATAAAAGGTCACAATAAAATAATATGAGGTATTAGATAAATAAATAATTTTATATAATAGATTTATAATAAACATATATATATTATATAGGATATTTGAATTTTTATTATGGAATTCATGTTTTAATTTAATGGAATTTCGTCTCACTTTTTACTTCAATGATATACATACTATATTAACCTTGTTTTTATTTTATGTGGTGTTTACACTTCCCATGAACGTATTTTATAATTATTCAACAGATAATTATTATTTTTTACATATCCACTATAGGACCTCTCTTTCACATGTTTTATAGTTATAATGTTACTAAAATGGTAAGGTATTTTTTTTTTCAATTTTCATTCTTTGAGATCGATGTTTTGTAATTCACCTATATCCTTTTAAGAGGTGTGTATATTGATGAATTAACATGTAATATCATGAATGTATCTTTATATATAATATATTAATATTTTATTTTATTTTGAACTTTCATGTATATTATGATTCAAGGTTACAAAGTGGTAAGATTTTTATGTTAGAATCTAAACGTTTCTCGGAATTGTTTGTGGTTAAGTATTAAATATTGATATATCATGATAAATCACACAATAATTCTCATGAAGTTTATTATAATATATTTATTGTTGATTTATTTAGGTATTTGAATTATTTTTCCACCCTTAGTACTAATAATAATTGATATTTTTTTATGAAAATATGCATTTATTACTCTATTCGGCTAGAAATATTCTTTCTTATGATTATGTGATTTATAAAATTGTTTCCAAAAAAATTAATCTATAATTTTTTTATAAAAAAATTATAAACATGTTTTACTTTTTAAAAAATGTTTTGGAAGGAATATTCATTTATTTTTTCAAAAAATTCTCGATTTTCATATACCGTAAATGTGAAAGGATTATTCCTTTTAACATTTACAAAATGAGTTGAATTTTATGAAATCAGGATGAATCATCCAATTGAAGATTACATTATATTTTTTTAAAGTTTATTTTCTATGAAAATTATTATAAATCATTTTTATGTTTTAAAAAGTATATTTTTCATAGTAGAAATGATATTTTCCAATATAAATGTTCTAAATTACTTTAAAATATAACTTTATACATTTCGAGAGTTATTTTCAAATGAAAATGATATTAAAAAAGATTTATATTTTTAGAAGTTTCTTTATAACATGTAAGACTATTATCCTCAATATATTAATTAAATATATTTTTAAAATTTTCTTTATAAAGATTCATAGTTATATTCAATGAAACAAAATTTGAGATTTTTTTTATAATTAAAAAAAAACTTTTTTTCTAACAAAATTTCCCAAGAAATATTTCCAAAATATTTTCTATCTAGGATTACATCTGTTTATTATACCAATTCATTTTCATGGTTATAAACCAAAGATAAAATTTGTAATATTTATTTGAATGGTTTTTATGAAAAAATGTTAATGAAATTTACCTCTATTCCATGAGTTATACAATTCTTGAATTATATTGAAACCCAATTTTTCTTAATGGGTCATGAAATGAATAATTTATAAAATTATTAAGAATCATATCTCTTTTCCATGGGTTATAATAAGATTAAATGTTTATGAAACCCATTTCATTTTTAAGATTTATAATATGATAAAGTTTTTATAATCAATTAGAAAACATGGGTATGATTTAAATAATGTGATGGGTAGTACCTATATGTCCCTCCAATTTATTGGGTAAATATTTATATCTCATGAAGTATAAATGGAAAAAAATTGACGAGCTAGTTCTAATATGGGAAATAAGTGTTCTCGGGTCCACTATGGGAATCATGTGTATCCTGCACCAATATAGGAAACATGTGTGTCCTAATCGACTATGGGAAAGAGGTGTGTCCACTTACACTATTGTAAATAGGTATTTCCCCAAATATTTTAATAAAATAAATATGGATTCCATTAAAAATGGGATCTAAGGAAAAATGAAGATTACAAGGGACTATAGAAGTTAATACCAAGAGTTTACCCTATAAAAATGATCACAACATTATATGGAAATGACCAAATGGTGTCAAAAAAGGATAAACCATTATAAATAGGAGATTTGGATGTAAGGAAGTCGTCTACCCTATTTCCTTCTCTCCAAATATGAGTTTCCTTCATGTAATCATGAATCATATTCCTAATTTTTCGCACTTGGTATATTATTTACCTTGAGGTAGACAAATTACCTTGAAGTAGCTTTAGGATCACTTTAGAGCCCATTTAAAGAGAAGAAAAGGAAATACTCCTCTGTTTTCACAAATCAAGGCTGGTAAGAAACGAATTATCTTATACTTGTTGAGAACTTCCATTCCTTAAAGAAGTAGAAAACCCAAAGATTACAAAAATTCACTATCCTATTAAAAAACACCCCCAAATGATGCTAGATAGATAATACCCATCAGTGTTGAGTTTAAATCTAAAAACATGAGGATACTACCTTGGTCATTAACCTGCATGGGGACTAGGCTGAGTGGTTTTTGATGTAGAAAAATACAGAATCAGACGCTAAGATAGAGAGAGCTCCCCATGCTTGAAAATGCAGCCCATGTCAATAAATAATGTTAAGATTCTTACAGTGATAGCCACAATCAAGATAAACATGACCTTAATGAAAACCCTATTTATGGATTTCCAAATACACCAACACCCAATGGATAGTATGCTTTCTCTTCCTTTGTTTACATTATGGTTTGACTCAAAGCATTGGAACCATAAATTAATAAACTATATGATAAAAAATTATTGATAAAGAGTACCTATGAAACTTCCAAACACGCTCTATACATACCCCACTCATCCATCCTTTAAGAAAATATTATGAGAGGATTCCTCCTTAGGTTTGGAGCAACATAATCATTGGGACACCATGTGAATAATATGATGCTTAATGTAATCATAAATGGAGATTAATTATTTAAAACTATCCAAACAATGAAAAAATATATGTCCATAATTTCTTTACACCACAACACCTCTCCCCAAACATCATTAACCACTAGAAACAACACCACCATACAAAAATACTTCATTGAAAAGGATCCTAGAGCCAAATTCATGAATACTCAGGTTTCTAGGGCCCCTGAATGTTATATGAGATCATTCAGTCTCCATTCGTTAGATTTGATAATAAAGTAAATAAAATCAGGATAACACATCACTTTTATGAAGGTGTTGTTCAATATTGGACATCATGGGAAAAATATTTTCTTGACAAGACAGAAATGTTTCTAGAAGCTAATATCACCCTTTCCTACTATCCATTAAGTATAATTATCTAGATATATGATAATTTCATGAAAAAATCACAACATGCATGACAATAGGATAGTTATGGACTTAGAATGTAATATTTGTGATAACATAAACTTATTTTTCTATTATGATTTCATATGATAATAGACTAATATAACTTTTTTATCCTTATTGTGAATCTAAGGTAACCTGTTATTCTGTTTCTATTCACCTATTTGTGAGTAAAGGTTAAATATATGTTATACTTTTGTAGAGTACTAAATGGAAGGATATTTTTGGGAAGCATTGAAGATCTTTCACCAGTTTTGATGATTGTGTTCCACATTTCCATGTGAAATAAACTATTATGGTACTCATGTGTATGTTTATGTAAGGTAATGAATATTAATATAAACCTATTTAACATCCATTTATGGGAATCTTGGGCCATATTAAATCCTAACGATAAATTTAAAAATAACCCAATAAATCTTCTAGGTATCTATACCCTATTAATTAGAAATGAAAAACAAGTGGAACCTCTCAAAATAATTACAATCCTCCCTAATCTAATGGGATGAAAACTATTAGTGATGATTAAATCCTCAATGAAAAACATATATCCATAACTGGGATGTTCAAAGTGATAGAACTTAATACAATATACAATGTAAAAATTATTGACATTTTTTTCATAATTTTTGAGAAAATACCATTAGAATAATAATTATATAACTATTTTAAAAATTAATAGGGTCTATCTAGAAGAAATTTCTATTTTAGATATTTTTATAATCAAATTCTCTAATCTAAAATAATTTCAATCCATGTAACATTGTCAATTGAGGATTTTATTTGAGGTATAATAAAAAACTGTAACGTATCGATTCAGGTGCCAAACAATGGGTGCCCCAATCCCAGTTGGTCACATGACCTCAAGCACATTTCCAAAAATTCCAAAGGTTGCCGACTAGCAGCGAGGGCCTAGGTCGGATAGTGGGGAAACTATACCCTCATTTTTCAAAGTGTAGCGCATCAGAGAAAATACAAACTTACCAAAAGCGAAAGCATTAAACAATACCAAGCTGAAATGGATAGCAGTACAGAAGTAAAAGATGACAATAATAATATATATATATGATGATGAAATATGTCCTTAAATCTAAGAAAGTATCCAAAACATGATACACTTCAATCTAAACAATACAGTATAAGGTACAAGTACAACAAAACAAAGAAAACAATGCAGTAGGAACTCAGCAGCATCGCAAGACTAAGCTCAGTCCTATGCTCTCCTACTCCTCTACAACAATAAAGTACCTGTATAGGGACTCTTTACCTTATCAACACATGCATCAGTATAATCTATTTGGTCCCAAGACATGACCCAAATAGGGTGTGAGAAATAAATCCCTGTAGGAAACCACCAAATGCTTGTGCCCAACTATTAGTGAAAATGAGAAACATCAGTGTGCAATAATGATATGCAGTAAACTAGGAAGTACTCAAGAGAAGATACTCCTACTACTTCCATTACCATTTAATTATTATTTAACAATTTAATATGATTGAATCACAAGTTCATGAGACTCAGCCTTAGCCAACAATCATCTATACAACGCCGCAACAAAAACCACAATAGTCTATCTAACAAGTAGAAGGCCAAACAATACCAAGCATGTGCTTTAGCTTGGCACGTATAACATAAGAAATCACAATAGTTAATATTCAAGCAAACCGTATCCTTATAAATGAAAATCCATACCCTCAGGTAATCCGAATCGAAACCCTCAAGTTATTTCCCTCAGGAAAAATGAATATTGCCCTCTAGGACGAAATCTACTACCCACAAGCATAAGAAAATTTTCTCTTAGGCTAAACAAAACACTTTCCCTCAGGCATAAGAAACACTGACCTCAGGATAAGAAAGCAATCGGGCCGATCCCAACACATAAGAAAACAATTATATAAACATTTTCTCTCAAGAAAACTTAAAGCATGCTATAATCACGACATACCCACAGGTATCCTGGCCAAATGGATAAACAAGGGAAACACACCCACAGGGTGGCCCTGGATCAAAGAAGTGATCCAAAACAACAATTTAAACATAATCAGAAGATTACCTATGAAATTTTATGTAGATACCCAAAGCTTGACGTACATGGAAAATACATTACTTTTGCAGAATACTTAATACATAACAAAAACAGACACACAAGGATCGTAATAGTTTAATGTCTTTGGAAACTCAGAATAAAATCTTCTAATCGTGGTGAAAGATCTTCAACATCTCCCAATAAGGATCTTCCCTTTTTTTCTTACCTAAAACCGTTATTTATATCCTGGGGAAAAGAAAACATAAAAGGGGTGAGCTCAAATTCCCAATAAGGGTAAACATAGAGAACATAAAACAATCCATAAACATTTGAATGCAAAAACTTGAACATAAAATCTAAACATCAAAATTTTGAGCAAAGACATGAATCTTGTAAGTACGTAAGGCATATATCATAAGGGAACATCAATCATGATAAAATAACATGGGAATAAAACATGTAATCGTGGAAACCATTAAGCACATGATATGAATTCCATAGTAACCAAGGCATTGCTTCCAAGACCATCTTAGTGGACAAAGTCCCTTTCTGAATCGAGTTCACTCCTCGTTCCAGTCCTGTATTACTGAACCAATTTAACTTTTCCATTCCTGCCATGTCTATCTCATGAGATATAAATCTTTACCCAATGCATTGGAGGGAGATATAGGTCCCACCCATCTCATAATTAAATCATTCTTACTTGTGCCACAAAATAAACATACATCATTCATAATAACCCAACGAATGAAATGGGTTTCAAAAACATCATCCCATCATCACATAATCCATATAAAATAAATGGATATCATTTCATAATAAGAAAATTGAAACCATGTAAATCATAGAGACATTATACTTGAAATATACGCATATAAAATAATGTCATCTTAGATGGAAAAATGGTTTTGATAAAACACTTGAAATGAATTCTTGAGGAAAATATCCTTTCTTCTTCAAAATCATTTTATTTTCACAAAATTCCATGAAATTTTAAAAGAAAAGTATTTTGATGAAAATATTCATAAAATCTTTTAGAGTAAGCTTCATGAAAATGAGGCGTTATGAAACTGTAAAAATTTGTTCACGCCGTATAAGTTAAAAATAACATTATTCTCATACTTTTGTTTGAAAAGTCAAAAAGTTCCCCATGTGGTAAACAAAAGTCAGATTCCATTCATAACATGTGGTAAATTCCAAAAATGGGTAAAAATGAATTTAAAAATACATGAATTTTTTTTAGAAAACATGGGCATGGATGAAAACAATAACCCCAGTAAATACTTACGAATAACAATCTCGGATAAGAACGAGATTGGAATAGTTATCCCTTACCTTAGGTACGATATGCTTCATACATATCTGAACCTCCTGTATAATGATTTAAATAATGTCCTTGACTTATTAAAGAATAATATTCATTGTTATGATATCATATATGTTTCACTTATGACTTTATATTACCCGTTCTTTTGTAAATTCCATGTTAAAGCAGCGTTTTGGGTAAAATCATTTCATTTATCGTATGTGTTTCGACTTGTAGTTCTTGATATTAATAATTATATCCTGATTTACATAATTCCAGAATTTAAAACATTATTTATATAAAATATATATTCATCATATACATATATATATATTATAGATCGATAAAAGGAATGAAATACACCGTTCATGGAGACGGTAGGCCGTACGTACGCATGAATGCTGTTTTCGTTTCCTTATTGAATTGAATGAAAATAAATAGATGAAATAAATATATATATATACATAAATCCAATATAATTCATATATTTCATTATTATTCATTATATAAACTATATGATCATTCATGTATGGTTAACATGGAGAATGAATCTCATCGTGTCGTTGAGACGGTAGTCCGTACGTACGTATGAGCGATGATATCGTTCCCATAATTATTGAATAGAATTGGAGTGGATGGTATAATATATCAGAATCATTATGATGTTATAATAACCATATATAGTTATTCTTTACACCATTATACCCATCCTTGTAAGGTGTTGGTGGAAAAAAATATTTCACCACGGCGTGGTGACGGTATTCCGTACGTACGCACGCGTGGTGATTTCATTTTCCGTTGGATGGATAGATGATGAAATAGGGGTGTTTCATACTTATAATAACATATCAGTATATGAGTTATACTTATGTTATTACTTCATAATGAAACAACTAAAGAATAATAAGTGGAAGAAGAAATAAAGTTGAAAGAATCGGTAACGGACATTACCTCTTCTTTGAAGCGCCTCTTTGAGACCTCCTCTTAGGGCACTAAAATTGGTCTTTTAAGAAGACCAGAACCTCTAGGATGTTTATATGGAATTGGAGAAGATAATTTGGAAGGGGTTGGCCGAGAAGGAAGGCTCAAAGTGGTGTGAGGAAGAGAGGGAGGAGGTGCCCTTTTATAAGGGAGGAGAGGGGCACCTTTGGAAAAACAAAAAATATTATTTTATTATAAAGTCATATTCGGTTTTTAATAGCTCCAAATTGAGTTATTTCTAAGCTAAGGTGGGGATGGGTCTATATCCTCTCATACAATATAATTTAGACAAGTTTAGATTTCTATTTTAACCTTATCATTTAGATTTAACCTTAAGTTAAATAATTTTACTTTTACTGTGTCTTCTTGTTTTCTTACACTATAAGGTTAATAAACTTAATATAACAAGACAAAATAACCCAAAGTTGTTTATTATTAATATATATAACATTATCTAAGTCATTTGGCCTAACCGTATATTTTTAGGAATAAAATAACAATTAATAATATAATATTTGTTTTAAAAACTATTTTATGTCAATTTTGACACTATTTGGTAATTGATTTTTTTTTGAAAATCATAACAGAATGATTAGTTATAAAAAAGTTAACTAAATCAATACTAACATGTCATATTAACATATAAAATTAGTGGAATTCATAAAAAGTCTCAAATTACATTTATTTGGGTATTTATAACATCAATTATGTCAATATTTCATCAATAAGATAATTACTGCATCATCTTTGTGTCATAAATAAATCAAATTATTTAATGACTAAATATTATAAATAAAATACCATTATTTATGAAATATTTTTATCTTTCGAATGAATATTTATAGTCAAATTTATCTTATGTATAACACTATAGTAAAAATGATTTACTTATTAAACTTTGATTTTAACAATTTTAAAACTTCTTTAAATAAATTAATATTAAATGTCCTAATCTAATATAAGTGGGCCTAAATGGTCATATGTTATTCCTAAGGTTGTTTTTGGTCGAATTAAACTTATCCAATAGAATTAGGACATGTGTTAGGGTAATAATAATATCATTTTTACCCTTAATTATCCTATTTACTTTTAACCGTGGTAAATAAAAGTAAAAAGTTACCATTCACCAAAAAATATTTTCATCTCATTGAACCAAATTTTAGTCCTTTATATTAACCGTGTCTCTTGGATTTTAGAAATTCCACTCACAGAAGCGGTAAAATTAAGTTTTATGAAAAATTCAATTTTTTAACTACCACTTAGTGGTTTCACTATTCATCAAAAAATGAAAGTTTCCAGAAAAATACCAAAAATTAGGCCTAAGCTATATTTCATATTATGAATTCAAAAAAGATTACTATTTTACCAAATTAAAAACATATCAGTTGCAATAATTAATTTAAAAAATTAATTCTCATCGTCAAAACAAATAGCGTGTTTTTAAGAGATAATAACTATCAAAAGATTGACACTTGTTTATATCTGGTTTAAATGTGAAATTACATCCAATGACCAACATTGTATTAAATGGTAAAAATATATTCTAAATATACTTTAAAACTACTCAAATTAATAATTTATCACTATTAATTATTTCGATTTAAAAAGTTGTTTTTAATTAAAATTTAGTAATTTTCACTATTCATCTGAATATGAAAGTTATCCGAAAAGTACCAAAATTTCACCCTAAGCTAATTTCGATATTCCGAATCTAAAAATGAATTCCATTTTGAAAGATAAAATTTATAAAATTTCAAAAAGTGGGTATTACTATTCATAACGGCTAGTTCATAATAATATTATAATAATATCTCGTTTAGTGAAACTCAGTATTGCGTACTACACACGCTATCGAGGAAGGTATTTATTGCGTGTAATGAAAGCCAAGTCAGGGATGCGTGTTGTGAAAGCTCCTTTTGGTGTAGCGTACAACACAAGACAGTAATTAAATTAAAAAGAATATTTTTCATAAAATCTCGGGGTGTTACATTCTACCCCCCTTTAAATGAATTTCTCCCTCAAAATTCGTCTGGGTTATAAATGGTTTACTACTTGAAATTTTCTTTAATAGAACCCCACATCGTAAAAAGGAATACCAAAACATGGCTTTAAAAACTAAATTATGAAACGTAACGGTTACCCAAATTAACTCATCACTAGGTTTTCACGTTGGAGAACATATGTGAAAATATGGATATGGAAGAAAAATCTAACCATCAAGTTCCTATGGAGAGTGGTAGAGAACATGGCTATGAAAAATCCAACAATCACAAAGCCATAAATTTGTGATGATCTAGTGTACCATCTGATTCATCGGATATAAGGGCACTAGGACAACATTTTTGGTTTTCAAGATCATTTCCCTAAAGTTGAAGAATTTGAATTAGAATAAATACTTACTTTATTTTTGTACAATCTCACTGTGGTTCGTGCCTTGAACAATTTCCACTTAATCTCTTAAAGAAATGAAGTTGAATTTGTTATTCCTGAAGTGTTAGCAGATCATGTGATAAAATGACGGGTCATTCCATCTGTCTCAAACAAAAGGTTAACAAAAGTTATTAAATATATATAAGTCGATCTACAGTGAGATTAATCATATATGGTTTCTAAAATGGACTTATACTTAATATATCATACTTCTTAATATAATAAAACTAGTCTCTACTAAAGAAGGACTTCCTGTAGGCCAGTGGTAGGTGATAAAGGCCAGTCGCACTTCAGTTGTGGGTTCGATTCCCACAGCCTTGTCCGACGTGATGGGATGTCGCCCATCCTGCAGGTTGTCCTTTTTCTAAAACTACATTACTATAACATCCCATCAATAATATCGAAAAAAGTTATATCCTTAAACAATATTATCTTGTGTCCAACATAATCCATTCCAATATTTATCTAAAATACTTCGGTCCAAGCTCATAATATAAAGAAAACGATTACTTGAAATGTCATGAACCAACCATCATTTATCCCCCATTATCTTGTTGGTCACATTCCAATAATGTGAATACCTTAATCATGTATTCTCTTGAAAAATGAATACCCATTAAACCTTAGTGAAAACATGAATGCTGTCAAAAGTTAACTCTTTCCACATACCAAAATCCAAAAATTCTATATACTCAAACCACGATATAACCTTCTCCTTATATCAGTCATGATCTCATTAATACTATCAAACATTTAATTTTATCCTTATCCCTTCATTATGCGCATATCATCTACTTTCCAAAAATACTGGTAGCATTCATCACATACTTTCAATACTTAAGGAAATACAACAGTGTAACAATCCTTAGATGTCTCTTTATTCCATAGTACCATGAGATAACTTATACAACATTACACTTGATAAAAATGTAATCATTCCACTACCTTCTTAAACCATTGACCGAGCTTCAAAAATTCTTTCATCTCACATATCATTTGTAGTATCTTCATCATCATCAACATAAATATTACCCATACGACCATACTGATTCTCTTCATGAGACTTTCCCTTAGGGAATTGGTTTTCATAATGCCCGTACATTCCACATTTAAAAAATTAAACCATGGTTGATGTCGTAGCAATACCATTATCCTCATCCATGGTGTTAAATGAACCTTTTCCTTTGCACTTACTGGCTTTCTGTCCTTCTTTTCCACTCCCAAATCATCTTCTAGTTCCTTTGAAACATTCTCCTTCATGCCTCTTCCCACATGATTTACATAGGGGAAATTGAACTTTCTTTCCTCTATGATCATCATGAAACTCCATCTTTCTCTTATTAGCCGAGTCAAGAAAAATTACCAAATTTGAGTTTATTGATCATATTATGAGATTACTGATTTGGCATAATAATGATTTTTGTACTTCCAAATCCCATTTCATTTGGTTTCTCATGAAGAATATCATTCCATTGTCCATCATATCCTCCATTATCGTGAATCATCTTGTTTCCAGCCATTTTCTAAAACCCAAAAAGAATAGTGTGAGAGGTAAAAATCATAATAAAGGGGGAGTAACTTCAATATCTAACATATTAGGTTTTATATAATATCGTTACCATAATTCTAGGTCTATAACCTATACTTATACTTAACCTTAGGGACATCCCTAGAGATACCTTAGAAATATCTATAGGGATCTCACTAAAGTTCTCGCATCTTAGTTTCCAAAGGTTGACTAAACCTTTCCTTTGATACCAACTGTAGAGACCCAAAGCATGATGCAAATGGAAAATAAATTACTTTTTCGAAATACTTAATACATAACAAAAACAGACACATAAGGATCGTAATAGTATAGTGTGTTTGGAAACTCGGAATAAAATCTTCTAATCGTGGTGAAAGATATTCAACATCTCCCAATAAAGATCTTCCCATTTTTTTCTTACCTAAAACATTTCTTTATATCCTGGGGAAAAGAAAACATAAAAGGGGTGAGCTCAAATTCCTAGTAAGGGTAAACATAGAGAACATAAAACAATCCATAAACATTTGAATGCAAAAACATGAACATAAAATCTAAACATCAAAATCTTGAGCAAAGACATGAATCATGGAAGTACGTAAGGAATATATCATAAGGGAACATCAATCATGATAAAATATCATGGGAATAAAACATGTAATTGTGGAAAACATTAAGCACATGATATGATTTCCATAGTATCCAAGGCATTTCTTCCAAGACCATCTTAGTGGACAAAGTCCCTTTCTGAATCGAGTTCACTCCTCGTTTCAGTCCTTTATTACTGAACCGATTTAACTTGTCGTTCCAGCCATGTCTATATCATGAGATATAAATCTTTACCCAATGCATTGTAGTGAGATATAGGTTCCACCCATCTCATAATGAAATCATTCTTACTTGTTCCACAAAATAAACATACATCATTCATAATAACCCAACGAATGAAATGGGTTTCAAAAACATCATCCCATAATCACATAATCCATATAAAATAAATGGATATCATTTCATAATAAGAAAATTGAAACCATGTAAATCATAGAGACATTATACTTGAAATATACACATATAAAATAATGTCATCTTAGATGGAAAAATGGTTTTGATAAAACACTTGAAATGAATTCTTGAGGAAAATATCCTTTCTTCTTCAAAATCATTTTCTTTTCACAAAATTCCATGAAATTTTAAAAGAAAAGTATTTTTATGAAAATAGTCATAAAATCTTGTAGAGTAAGCTTCATTAAAATGAGGCGTTATGAAACCGTAAAAATCTGTTCATGCTGTATAAGTTAAAAATAACATTCTTCTTGTACTTTTGTCGAAAAAGTCAAAAAGTTCCCCATGTGGTAAACAAAAGTAAGATTCCATTAATAACATGTGGTAAATTCTAAAAATGGGTAAAAATGACTTTAAAAATACATGAAAACTTTTTTAGAAAACATGGGCATGGATGAAAACAATAACCCCAGCAAATACTTACGAATAACAATCTCGGATAAGAACGAGATTGGAATAGTTATCCCTTACCTTAGGTCCGATATGCTTCGTACGTATCCAAACCTCCTGTATAATGATTTAAATAATGTCATTGACTTATTAAAGAATCATATTCATTGTTATGATATCATATATGTTTCACTTATTACTTTATATTACCCGTTCTTTTGTAAATTGCATGTTAAAGCATCGTTTTGGGTAAAATCATTTCATTTATCGCATGTGTTTCGACTTGTAATTCTTGATATTAATACTTATATCCTGATTTACATAATTCCAGAATGTAAAAAATGATTTATATATAATATATATTCATCATATACATATATATGTTATAGATCGATAAAAGGAATGAAATACACCGTTCATGGAGACGGTTGGCCGTACGTACGCATGAACGCTGTTTTTGTTTCCTTATTGAATTGAATGAAACTAAATAGATGAAATACATATATATATATATATACATAAATCCAGTATCATTTATATATTTCATTATTATTCATTATATAAACTTTATGACCATTCATGTATGGTTACCATGGAGAATGAATCTCATCGCGTCGTGGAGACGGTAGTCCGTACGTACGTACGAGCGATGATATCGTTCCCATAATTATTGAATAGAATTGGAGTGGATGGTATAATATATTGGAATATGTATGATGTTATAATAACCATATATAGTTATTCTTTACACCATTATACCCATCCATGTAAGGTTTTTGTGGAAAAACAGATTTCACCACGGCGTGGAGACGGTATTCCGTATGTACGCATGTGTGGTGATTTTGTTTTCCGTAGGACGGGTAGATGGTGAAATAGGGTTGTTTCATACTTATAATAACATATCGGTATATGAGTTATACTGATGTTATTACTTCATAATTAAACAACTAAAGAAGAATAAGTGGAGGAATAAATAAAGTTGAAAGAATCGGCAACAGACATTACCTCTTTTTTGAAGCGCCTCTTTGAGACCTCATCTTAGGGCACTAAAATTGGTCTTTGAAGAAGAACAGAACCTCTAGGATGTTTCTATGGAAGTGGATAAGAGAAGTGTTCAGGTTTTGGCCGATCTTGAAAGCTCAAAGTGGTATGAGGAAGAGAAGGAGGAGGTGCCCTTTTATAAGGGAGGAGAGGGGCACCTTTGGAAAAACTAAAAATATTATTTTATTATTGTCATATTCGGTTTTTAATAGCTCAAAATTGAGTTATTTAGAATATAAGGTGGGTATGGGTCGAAATACTCTCATCCAATAGAATTTAGACAAGTTTAGGTTTCTATTTTAACCTTATCATTTAGATTTAACCTTAAGTTAAATAATTTTACCTTTACCGTGTCTTCTTGTTTTCTTACACTATAAGGTTAATAAAATTACTATAACAAGCCAAAAGAACCCCAAGTTGTTTATTATTAATATATATAACATTATATAAGTCATTTGGCCGAACCATAGATTTTTAGGAATAAAATAAAAATTAATAATATAATATTTGTTTTAAAAACTATTTTATGTCAATTTTGACACTATTTGGTAATTGATTTTTTGGAAAATCATAACAGAATTATTAGTTCAAAAAAGGTTAACTAAATCAATACTAAAATGTCACATTAACCTAGAAAATTAGTGGAATTCATAAAAAGTCTCAAATTACATTTATTTGGGTATTTATAACATCAATTATGTCAATATTTCATTAATAAGACAATTACTGCATCATCTTTGTGTCATAAATAAATTAAATTATTTAATGTTTAAAAATTATAAATAAAATACCATTATGTAGGAAATAGTTTTATATTTATAATGAATATTTATAGTCTAATTTATCTTATGTATAACCCTATATTAAAAACGATTTACTTATTCAAAATTGATTTTAACTATTTTAACCCTTCTTTAAATAAATTAATATTAAATGTCCTAATCTAATCCAAGTGGGCCTAAATGGTCATATTTTATTCCTAAGGTTGTTTTTGGTCGAATTACACTTATACAATAGAATTAGGACATGTGTTAGGGTAATAATAATATCATTTTTACCCTTAATTATCATATTTACTTTTAACCGTGGTAAATAAAAGTAAAAAAGTTACTATTCACCAAAAAAATATTTTCATCTAATTGAACCACATTTTAGTCCTTGATATTAACTGTGTCCCTCTGATTTTAGAAATTCCACTCACAGTAGCGGTAAAATTAAGTTTTATGAAAAATTCAGTTTTTTAACTACCACTTAGTGGTTTCACTATTCATCAAAAAATGAAAGTTTCCAGAAAAATACCAAAAATTAGGCCTAAGATATATTTGATATTATGAATTCAAAAATGATGTCTGTTTTACCAAATTAAAAAATATTAGTTTCATTAATTAATTTAAAAAATTAATTCTCGCCGTCAAAACAAATAGCATGTTTTTAAGAGATAATAACTTTCAAAAGATTGACACTTGTTTATGTCTGGTTTAAATGTGAAATTACATCCAATGACCAACATTGTATTAAATGGTAAAAATATATTCTAAATATACTTTAAAACCACTCAAATTAATAATTTATCACTATTAATTATTTTGATTAAAAAATCTATTTTTAATTAAAATTTAGTAATTTTCACTATTCATGAGAATATGAAAGTTATCCGAAAAGTACCAAAATTTCACCCTAAGCTAATTTCGATATTCCGAATCCAAAAATGAAGTCCATTTTGAAAGATAAAATTTATAAAATTTTAAAAAGTGGGTATTACTATTCATAACGGCTAGTTCATAATAATATTATAATAATATCTCGTTTAGTGAAACTCGGTATTGCGTACTACACACGCTATCGAGGAAGGTCTTTATTGCGTGTAATGCAAGCCAAGTCAGGGATGCGTGTTATGCAAGATCCTTTTGGTGTAGCGTACAACACAAGACATTAATGAAATTAAAAATAATATTTTTCATAAAATCTCGGGGTGTTACATTTTAGGTATTTAGTTAGTCAAGGACCCAGCCATACGACACCCCAAACATGGGTGTGTAGCACATCAGTATACAAAAACAACTCGACAGTTGGAAATAAACAACATACCACCTACCTCGATCTCCTATGATCAATATACATGAACGACGCCTCCCGAATCAACTGAGAACAATGTAGATCAGGGATACAAAATTATGCATTAAAACCCAAATAACTTACCTTCGGTAAGGAATTGGAATTATAGGTTCAAGAAGAGAGAATAACTCACCCACGCGGTTCAATCAATATCGACGACGAAGGAATCGAAGTCCCAATGTGCGGTCGAGAGCTCTTCCAAGATCCGACCTTCTCTCCTGCAGATCTCGGGCATTCTAAACTTCCTCTGTCAAATGAGGAGGCTACTGCCTGTTTTTAACGAAAAAAATAACTACACGGTGTGTACTCTCAAGTACACTGAGTGTACTTTCCATTTTTTAACTGTTCCTCCGGCGGCCACATTCCACCGCCTCACTATTCATATGCTGACTTGGTTACACGGTGTGTATTACTAAGTACATGACATGTACTATCGTTTTTTCTATTCATCTAGAAGATACTATCCACCACATTACTGTTCACCTTCCAACTAATTACATGGAATGTATTACTATGTACATGGAGTGTAGATAGTTATTACACCCTTAATCGCCGACAAGCTTACACACCCTGTATACTCATCCCACATGGCCAAAGTACACGATATGTGGAAAAGTACATGGCATGTACCCATAAATTTGGTATTTTCCCCCCATTTTCCTTATTTTCTCTAAAGTATTAAAGGGAAAGGAAAAGAAGAAACTCATACCTCAAGAATTAGAGTCGGGTTCTTACAAACATCCCCCCTTGAAGCAATTCGTCCCTGAATTTCCCTTCTAAGGGTGGTGAAAATAAATATGAGAATAAATCTGGCCACTGAGCACGTACGTCGGTCTCCCACTACCAGGTTTCATCCTGAACTTGGCCATGCTACCATTGCACCCCTATGGGAGGAACTGACTGGCCTCAGAGAACCTTCATGCTCCTATCAACAATACAAATCGGTTTTTCCTCAAAGGATGCATCAACCTACAACTCATACTCCTTGGGATGAAAAACGTGAGATAGGTCTGAGTGATAACGGCATAGCTAAGATACGTGGAATCCGTCATGCATGGCCCAATACCTCTATGGTAACTAAAACCGATAGGCAACCGGCTCGACTCTCTCTAGAATCTAAAATGGCCCTACATACCTCGGGGAAAGTTTACCATGTCTCCTAATATGCCTGTGTCCCAACCACAGTAAAACATGCAAGAAAACCTGATCCCTGACCACAAACTCCAAGGGTCTTCTGCGGAGATCAACATAATATTTCTGGAAAGACTGTGTAGTAGCCATTAACTTCTGAATCAATTGGACCTGCTTTGAAGTATCCTGTACGAGACGTGGTCCCATAAAGCTATCTCACCTACCTCTAACCAGCACAAGGGTGAATGACATGGCTTACAATATAAAGCCTTGTAAGTTGTATCTCAATAGTTTCTTAAAAACTAATATTGTAGGAAAACTCCACCGGGGTTATGTGCTTCCCCCAGGAGCCCCCAAAGTCCAGGACGCATGTATGTAGCATGCCCTCTAGCACCTGTATTGTACGCTCTGACTGGCCATTTGTGTGAGGGTGGTAAGCTGTGCTCAGAAGAACCTATGTACCCAGTTCCCTTTGAAAACTCTGCCTGAAACGAGACGTAAAATTGGAATCCCTATCTGAAACGATAGAATGAGGGACCCCATGAAGATGTACCACCTCTCATATATACAAATTACCTATATCATCAACACCGAAGGTCTCCTTGATTGGAAAAAGTGAGATACCTTCATAAGTCTTTCCATAATAACCCATACGATATCACTGCCTCGAGGTGACCTCGACAACCCGGTCACGAAGTCCATCGTGACATCAACCCATTTCCACTCCAGGATGGGTATCTATTATAACAGTTCAGCTGGTGTCTAATGCTCCACCTTCACCTAATGACAGGTGGAAAATCTCGTAACAAAACCAGCTACCTCTCTTCTCATACCCGGCCACCAATATTGACATCTCAAGGCACGATACATTTTGGTAACCCTAGGATGAACTGCCCAATATAAATCATGAAATTCCTACATCAACTCCTCGTGTATATCCCGTGGAACCCACACTCGTCCGTGGATATGCAGTAACTCAACATCGCCTAACGTCCAACCGGGAGGAGGGTTCCCATATGCCACCGACTCCTGTAGAACTATGCCTTCTGAATCTGATAGGTGTCTCATACTCACTATATCCAGGAGGGTAGAAGTCATAGATAAGGATGGAAGATAGGATCACCCCTGATTATCGTGGACATCCAAATGCATCTCAAATAACAAATCCATAAGCTTCCACTCACCACTGGCCTCTTGCACTGCCTGTATTTGAGTCCTCCTACTTAGTGAATCAGCTACTACGTTACCCTTACCAGGTGTATAGGCAAACTCAAAGTCGAAGGAATGAAGGTATTCGACCCACTTTCACTGCCTCAAATTCAGTTCATGCTGGGAAAATATGTAATTAAGATTTTTGGGGTTTGTAAACACCACAAAAAGTTCTCCCAAGAGATAATGTCTCCAATATCATAACACATGAACAACTGCAGCAAACTCGAGATCATGCATCGGGTAATTACCCTCATGTGGACTCAACTACCGAGACCCGTATGCAACTACTCTATCGCCCTGCATCAACACTTCTCCCAACCCAATACCTGATACATCACAGTAAAGTGTATAGCTCTTCCTTTAATCTGGAAGTATCAGGACTGGTGCTGATTTCAATCTTCCCTTCAGCTCCTGAAAGGATGTCTCATAAGCTTCTGAAGAAACGAACTTCAAACCCATCTTAGTCAAACCCGTAAATGACACTGATAAGCAAGATATGTCATGTATAATGTTCCTATAGTAACCAGCCAGCTCCAAGAAACTCTATATTTCAAACATGTTCTTAGGCTTCTCCTAGGAAACTATTGCTCTCACCTTCCCTGGGACTACAAAAACTCTTTCCTCTAAGATAATATGACCCAGGAAGTGAATCTGGTCCATCCAAATGTGGAACTTTGAGAGATTAGCATATAACTGATGCTCTCTTAGTGTACTCAGTACGATCTCAAGATGGGTGGCATGGTCGTGTTGAGTGTAAGAGTACACCAAGATATCGTCCACGAAGACTACAACAATAGAATCCAGATAAGGGTGGAACACATGATTCATCAGAGCCATGAAAATTGTTGGTGCATTCGTGAGTCTGAACAGCATGAACAAGTAATCAGTTAGACCATATCTGTTCCCAAAGGCTGTAAGTGGTATCTCTGATGGTTTAACATGTAACTGATGATATTTGGATCTCAAGTCAATCTTTGAGAACACTCGTTCTCCTTGAATTTGATCAAAAAGATCATCAATCCTTGGAAAGGGATATCAGTTCTTGACCATCAACTGGTTCATCTTCCAATAATCCACACAGAGTCTGAGGGTACCATCCACCTTCTTCACTAACAGAACAGGCAAACCCCAAGAAGAAGTACTAGGTCGGATGAAACCCTTTTCCTGCAACTCCTCCAACTGCCTCTTGAGCTCCTGAAACTCTAGTGTATCCATGATATAAGAAGGAATGGACACCAGTGCTGCTCCTGGCACAATCTCAATAGAGAAATGCACCTCTCGCTCTGGAGGTAGACCTGAGAAGTCGTCTGGGAAGATATCCCTGAAACAATCAACTACTGGAGGGAAATACTTTTTACAAGTTCCCTGGTCATCCATATATAAGCTCGCAATCTAGGCTGTCACCCCACATTTCCCATGATACTCGGGTCTAGCTCGGCTTTCCTGGACATCCCATTCACCCTTGTATAGAAACTCTCTACCCTCTGGTGACGTGAAACTCACCCTGTGACGACAACAATCTACAAAGGCTCAAAATGGTACCAACCAGTCCATAACGAGAATGACGTCATAGCTCATCATCTCTAATACATAGAGGTACCATAGAAAGTGACACCCAAAAACCTTTAGGGGGAACTCCTTGCACTAACGTACATTGGCCGTTCTAGTCCCCAACGGAGTGTCTAGAATCATAATAACAAAAGGAGAAGAAACACAGAGCCCAAGGCTCTCCACAAAAAGCACATATATAAAGCTATGCGTAGCACTAGTATCGAAAAGTATCGAAGATAAAACAAAAGCAACCAGAATAGTACCTCTGACAGTGTAAGGTTTGGGATCCTACTCATGTTGGGTCTGTTGCACTGCATATTCCTGCCTAGTGTCGTGGCCCTGCAACACAGCCTGGCTACACTAAGTTGACCCTCCCTGCTATCTCTGAGATCCTGGTGTCTGGCTACCATGGCCACAACCACCACTTCGACCTGAATATCCTGACATGTTCCAATTCCCTGACTAGGAACCACTAGGGGAAACTCCCAACAAAAATACTAGAGATGACCCATCTTGCTGCAATCTCATTACTCCACTAAAACTGGTGTCGAACCGCCCTAGCCAGCACCACTAGCTTCCCAAAGGTTCTTCTCAGTAATCAATGCCTAGTTCACAATAGCATGCACTATAGGAAACCTGAAAAAATTCACTTGTGCTCGAATTTCATATCAAAGACCATCCTCGAAGTGTCTTGCCCTCAACGTCTCATTAACCACTAGAACAGGTGAAAAATGTTGTAGCTCAGTGAAGCGGGAAGAATAATCCATCACTAACATGGGTTCCCTGCTACAGATTCATGAACTCTTGAGCTCGATCTTCCCTCAGTATCTCTGGAAAGAAAAATTCATAGAAGACTGCCTGAAAATCTGTCCATGCCATGTCTCTATGATGCTCAGTTTGGTTGGTAAAATCCCACCATCTCTTGGAAGAATCACGCAACATATAAGTAGCGAGCTTGACCCTCCTCCCTGGAGGCATCTCTAGATGATCGAAGATAATCTACATAGAACCCAGCCAATACTTTGTAGCCTGTGGTACTCCATCCCATGAAAACGTAGGCGGATGCTGCTGTTGGAATATAAAAATCACCTCTTCCATAGATGTGGCAACCGACAATGCTCCATGGAAGGTCTGCATGAACTATATGAAGCCTTCACAGAACTGTGCTTCCACTTCGGCATCCGGTGTAACGGCTGGTGCCGTATCTGGCACTGCTGGAGGATCCATCGGTAGCCCATGGCCTATTGTCTCTCGAGAATAATTGTTGTTTCTCTCTTGGTGAACAACTCACAGTCTTCTCGGCAGCATGACTCTAATAGGTCAAACACAAGACTTAGATTAAGATCATCAAGACTAAGAACTGGAACTGTAAGAAGGGAACAAGAGAAAGAAAACATTCAAGTTTTACAAAACAAGACTAAATGGTGTGTATAATAACTACATGGCGTGTTCCCTTAAGTCTTTGACATGGGCGTGTACTTCTTCTAGAACTGGTCATGTAACATCCCAAACACATGGTGTTTTTTCCACACACACGGTGTGTACTTGAATTTTCTTCCCCTTCCTGAGTCCTTCTACACAGCTTAGACACACTACTCTCCTTAGAATGATACTACACGACGTGTATACGATCTACACGGCATGTACTAGATGAGATTTACCGAACCATGTTGTTCAAGACACAACTGGGTACACAGATCACACTACACGACGTGTTCTAGATAGACACGACATGTACGACTTAGATTCCAACGTCCTGTATTGTTAGTGACATGACTGGCTACTCAGCTGACACTACACGGTGTGTTACACCTGCACACGACGTGTACACCACCCTGTTTCCCCATACACATGGCCAATTACACACGGTCTCTCACCAGTCAAGACTACACGACGTGTCCCACAGGTACAGGGCGTGTACTAAATGAGCTTCAATGACCCGTGTTGTTCGAGATGTGGCTGGATACACGGCTCACACTACACGCCGTGTTCCAGATGGACACGGCATGTACTCGAAAGGATATCACTGGCCCATATTGTTAGTTACACGACCTAATTACCAGATTACACTACACGACATGTTCATAAGTGATACATCATGTTTAAGAGAAGATTATTTCATCCATGTAGTTAGACCCACGACGGACACAGGGTCAACATGACATGGTGTGTACAATTGGTACACGACGTGTTCCCTCTGGAGTTTCCCAATCCCGTGTTTCTGCCTACATGGCGTGTACATAATTTGTTTTCTATTTCTTCTCGAACAGAATAGTAAATGGCATGTAATAAAAATTAAATGGCATGTATTCTGGGTTTTTCTGGACAATAAACCTCAGAAACTACTCCAGGGCCCAAAAAAACACTGAACGAACACCAAAGTTCCAAATTCTGATCCGTGAGGGCCCATACTCCCCGCGAACCAAAGATTGGAATATTATACGTGTTATAACTATGTAAACAAGTTGATTATCCACCAAATTCTGGTTTATAAGAGCCCATACTCCTCAAAAATCAAATATTGGCATTCATTCACAAAACCTTACATAATAATACTCTATCAAATAGTAGGCATTTTATCAAGGAATACATCACTACAACATGCATTTCTAGCACAATATCTATCACAAAAACATGCAATTTCTAATGCACCAAAATGGCATTGAAATTATGCATGGAATGTGATTCTAACATGTGCCTAAATGATGCATGAGATAACATACCCTCATCTCATCGGGTTGCAACTAAATAGAACCCAAGTATAGAAATATAAACAGAAAACCACCAGTGCATCACCCAACGGTAAAAATCAAATCAATTATAATAATAAAAAATAAAAAATCACAATTTAATTCAAGGTAATACGGAATTTACCTATATGTGGGGTAGCTACTCTCGGGAACAGTTATTACTGAATCCCTTAGAAATATATATCTTTCTGTCGTCTCCAAGTGATAAAATAACTCAGAGGAAAGAAAAAATCTCCTCTGATACCACTTTGTAACGTCCTTGATCCGGATGCCACACAACGGATGCCACAAACCCGGTTGGTCACATGACCTCAAGCACATTTCCCCAAATTCTAGAGGCAGCCGACTAATAGTGATAAAATAAAATCATACCAGAAGGGAAAGAAGTAAACAATACCATGCTGAAATGGACAACAATATAGAAGTAAAAGATGACAACATTCATATATATATGATGATGAAATATGTCCCTAACTCTAAGAAAGTAGCTAAAATAGGATACACTACAATCTAAACAATACAGTACAAGGTACAAGTACAACATAATAAAGAAAACAGTGCAGCAGGAACTCAGCAGCATCGCAAGCCTAAGCTCGTTCCCATGCTCTCCTACTGCTTTGAAATAATCAAGTACCTGTATAGGGACTCTTACCTTTATCAACACTTGCAGCAGTATAATCTGTTTGGGCCCAAGACATGACCCAAACAGGGTGTGAGAAATAAATCCCAGTTGGAAACCACCAAAGGCCTATGCCCAACTGTCAGTGAAAATGTGCAAAAGCAGTGTGCAATAATGATATGCAGTAAACTAGGAAGTACTCAAAAGAATATACTCCTACCAGTTCCATTACCATTTAATTATCATTTAAAAATTCAATATAATTGAATCATAATTTCCCAAGAATCATCCTCAGCCAACAATCTCCTATATAGTGCCACAACAAAAACCAGAACAGGCTATCTAATAAGTAGAAGGAAAAACAATACCAAGCCTGTGATTTAGCTTGGTAGGTACAACATAAGAAATCACCACAGTTAATATTCAAGTAAACCATGTCCTCGAACATAAAAATCCTTACCCTCAGGTAATCAAAATCAAAACCCTCAGGTGATTTCCCTCAGGCATAATGAATATTTCCCTCAGGCATGGAAGCTACTGCCCACAAGCAGAAGAAAAGTTGCCCTCAAGCTAAACGAAAAACTTTCCCTTAGGAATAAGAAACACTGCCCTCAGGCTAAGAAAGAAACCGGGCCGAGCCCAACACATAAGCAATCAATTATATAATTAATTTCTCTCTAGAAAACTCAAAGCATTCTATAATCACGGCATACCCACGAGTATCCTGGCCAAAAGACTAAACAAGGGAAACGCACGCATGGGGTGGCCCTTGATCAAAGCAGCGATCCCAAACAATAGTTTATACTTAATAAGTAGATTACCTATGAAATTCTAGTTATTTAATTAGTCAAATAATCATCCATATGACACCCCAAACATGGGCGCGTAGCACAAAAGTACACAAAAACAACTCGATAGTTGGAAATAAACACTAGACCACCTACCTCAATCTCCTCTGATCGATATACATGAACGAAGCCTCTCGAATCAACCGAGAACAATATAGATCTAGGATAAAAAATTATGAGTTCAAACCCAAATAACTTCCCTTCGGTATATAATTGGAAGGATAGGTTCAAGAGGAGAGAAGAACTCACCCATGCAGTTCAAACGAGATTGACGTTGAAGGAATCAGAGTCTCGGTGTGCGGTCGAGAGCTCTTCTAAGATCCGACGTTCTCTCCCGTGGCTCTCGATCATTCTAATATTCCTCTATAGAATGAAGCGTCTACTGCCTATTTTTAAGGAATAAACATATTTGCACGACCTATACTCTCAAGTACATGGCGTGTACTTTCCATTTTTTTAACTATTACCCCAACGACCACTTTCCACCGCCTCACTGTTTATTTTCCGACTTGGTTACAAGGAATGTATTACTAAGTACATGGCATGTACTATCATTTTTACTGTTCATCTGGTGGCTACTCTCTACCACCTTACTTTTCACCTACAGACTGATTCCATGACGTATATTACTAAGTACATGACATGTAGTTAGTTATTACACCCTTAATCACTGACAAGCTTACACACCCTGTATAATCATCCCACATGGCCAAAGTAAATGAAATGTGGAAAAGTGCATGATATGTACCCATAAATTCAGGATTTTCCCCCCATTTTCCTTATTTTCTCAAAAAAAATAAAGGAAAATGAAAAGAAGAAACACTTACCTCAAAAATAAGAATTGGGTTCTTATACAAAACATTCCAAATCCATATCAGAATCCATCAACTATAAAAAATTAAATCAAATAACTACACTCAATCCCAAAATTATAAATCCCAAAAATATTACTATAATTAAAAAAAATTATTAGGAACCCAAACCACTCAATTATTTAGTTATTGAAGATATAGTTGAAATATTGTTACAATCAACCCTCTTATTTTTACCTCAATAAAGTGATTATCTTACATTGTGGGAATACATTGATAAATAAAAAAACCCCTTTACCATTTCATTACTACATTTCTCATTATAATGTTGAGGATCCAAAAATAAAAAAATTGTTAATATTTGGGGAACATAGATGAAAAAATACCTCCCAAAATAATCTAGCAATATTTTTCATTCCTTTAATCAAAATAGAGAAAATTCAATACTGAGATAAATGAATCATTAAGGGAAATATTATCTCATGTTAAACACATTTTACCCATTCTTAATGAATTTAAAACCAAAAATAAATATAAAAATATTATTTACTTGTGTTTTGTGGGAATATTATTCTCTCACAAAAAGTGTGTATTTTTATTCTGGCATGAGAACCACCATCCCATGAATAATTCCTCTGAAGAGAAATTACACTAGTAAACCTTTTATCAATTTTTAATGTGGAGAGAAAAAATATATCAATAAGGTATATAATATTAGATCATTAGTTAAACTTAATTAATATCTCAGGTATTTTATTCTTGGTCTTGAGGACCTCTATCAGACATTATTAACTCTCCAAATAGTTAATATTTTTTTGAGTATCTAATTTAATCTCAAAAGAGTTTTTAGTAATAGTTGAAAATACCATTTACCTGTATTTCTACATTTTCCATGAAAATTATGTAATAATTTTTACTTGGGAGAAAACCACAATCATTAATGGTCATAAATTCTAATAAAAATAATAATAATGTAAATACTTGTTTGGAATGGAAACATTTAAATAACCTTTGGAAACATGATACTTGATTTCAACATATACAATCCATTATATAAAATTACTGATTATCAGAAGATTTATGAGTATAATTAGTTGTTTAATATAGATAGTGAACAATGGAATGTCATTTAATTATTTAATGATATTTATATCAATATGATATTTACTTCATTTATTCACATGATATAAATTTAACTTATTGACATTAATATGAAGTATATATGTACTTCGATTATTTTATTGGACAACAATCACTAAAACCAAATTAGAAATCATTGTTTTTGGACAATATGAATTCCATTCATTAAATATTATTTATGGAGGTGGTACATCAATTATAAATGAATCAATGTTGTATGATTTTAACTCCCAATATACCTCATGTAATTTTTAAAAAACTAACCATGAACTCAAATATTACATTCCTATAGAATGTATTCATTCTTGGTGAATAATAAAGCCTTTGATTTTTTTATTTCATATTCCATAAAATAAAACCATTGGAAAACGATTTGTAATGTCTTAGGAATGAATAACAAATAAACTGGATAGGTCTTTTGAAACATCCCACCCCTCCTTATTGACTTAAGAAGTAATAGGTTCTACTGGCCTTATGTAACATCCCTAAGACACTAAAGGTTGTATATAAATTCCCAGGGCCTCAAGAAAACATGGGGGATGACATTCCCATTTGAAGTTAATAACCAATCAAATATATAATGTATGAATAAAATAATAAAACCAATTTTATAGTCAATAATAAAACCATTTTAGAGTATCAGTCGAAAAAAAATACCATAACCAAAAAATAAAAAAAAAATCAAAGACCTAAAGGTAACCCCAAGGCATCATTATAATTGACTATACCAAGATCTACACTTTAACTCCCCTTTTTGTTCCCATATAATGAAGATGAATCATCATATAAATATGATACATTCTATTTAATAATTTTATGATAGATGAGATACAAAAATTCACTATAGATCCTTATAATAAAGTTAGTATAATCTTAGTTAGATTTCCCTAATGAAATACCAACTCATGGTACAATAAAAAAAATGTTAGCATAGTTCATATAGAATTTTTTTAAAATAATTTAAAAAAATTATATCAAAACCTAAATCGTGTTCTATGGATAAAAATAATAAAAACAACTAAAACAATTTAAATTTTATTTGGAATACACATTCAATGTTTCCACACACACATGCATTCCCAGGTGATAGTTATTACTCATAAGAGGCATCTAATCGATAAACCAAGTCACCACACAGTGACCACTACCAAGTTCCCCAATGTTAATTTACCCTTCTATAGGGTAACCAATATTAATGAACTTACACTAACAATATACTATAAATTTCATTTAAAACCAATCCACATAAAACCTTAATTTCATTAAATAATTTCAAAAAAATTACCATTTATTAAAACAAAATAATAATTTTAACATCATCATATTAAAAATGTCCCCAAAGTGAACTTTATAAGAAACCATTAAATTTTCACAATTTAAAATCCAAAATCCACTAGATTTTCTCCATCATGAATCACATAGAAATTTCACAACATTATCAGAAAATTC
Source organism: Viscum album (assembly GCA_963277665.1). Lineage (NCBI taxonomy): Eukaryota > Viridiplantae > Streptophyta > Magnoliopsida > Santalales > Viscaceae > Viscum > Viscum album. Next base: position 1,133,564,637 of record OY728153.1, on the reverse strand, counting down.
ATTTAAGGGAAACTAAGCCTTCATGTTCTATGTCAAGTGGAAAGTAATGAGAATCCATCTACCTAACAGTGGTTGGATAAAATGATTGAAAGCATTATAATTCTTTATATATGGGATTATATATTCATTTCTTGAATATATTTTAGTTTATATAATCAGTATTCCCATAATGGAACATATATCTATCGATAAAGGACTGTAGCTATGTTTATGATAGGGAGAGAGAAAGACAAGATATAAGAATAATGATGAATAAAAATGACTTACCAATGAATACGGACCTCCAAAAATCTTTGATTAACCATTGAATCACTTCTTAATACAAAGGGGTTGTATCTCAGGCCTATAGAAAAAAATAAATTTTATATCCTGAAAGAATGGGGTTTTAAAGTGGGTTTTTGGTTTTAATTAAAATTATGTCTAATATTTTCAGGGTTCTAACTATACTCCACATAGTTATGAAATATTATTTGAAAAACATGTTCCAAAAATTTAGTGCGACATCATTAGACTAACACCTTTCATGGTTGGATAGCATATTTTGGAAAAACATACACCAATCTTACTTTTCTTAACTATCCTGAAATGAATGTATTCCCCAAGGATGTCACATGGATTATAAACACTATTTTCTAATATTTCATCTACCAATGACCACTTAATTACCATGATAGGCTTTTTATAGGACGTACATAGATTCTAGTGATTGTTCCAAAATAGTGAACATCTATAGATGCCTCTAAAACAAGCCAAAACACATCATAACCTCCAGAAACAAAACTTGAATGTTAAATGTACTCAAAATTCCTAAATAAAAGGCCATATTACTAAAAATGAGTCTACTATATTCTCCCCACTATTTTAACTTTTCCTCCAAGAATGTAGAAAATAGTTGTTTTCCTAGATGATCTATAGTCACCACTCAAATATTTAAAATTATCACTCTCATCATTCATCAGGCATCTAAAAATAATTCATTAGAGCCCTTATTATAACAATTATTCTCTGGTGAATTTTCAGCCCTTTCTTATCCATAATATAAACTAGAACATAAATAAACATAGTATCTAGATCTAGTTCAGCGTGATCACATTCAATCACTTGGTACAAATCATGTTGGTACTTTTCAATCTAAGATTCATGAAATATATTTTTCACTAAATTTAACCTCGATGGAAAATACAATTGATATAAAACTTTAAAAAATAATTCAAGTATCTAAAAATTAAATATGTACCATGGTAACAAAATTACCTACATTCCTAAAAAATGATACCTATGTCATAGAGAGAATCTCTAAAAGGCATGTTCACTCGCCTCAATCAACAATGGTCACTGATGATGATTCACATATATTTTCTGATTAATTTATTCCATATCCATACAATTTCTAGTAAACGAAATCTTATCTATTATATCTTGTACTTTTTTGTGTCTATTTAATAAAGTCACACATGTTTCCACACAAAAAAAGTAGATAAAGAAAATGAGACACATACAATACTTTAAAAAGAGCAATATGTATTGAGTCTTGGTATATATTATTGTATGATAACTCCAAAAATATTATACGAACCTTTTTTGAGCCACTAAAATCCATTAAAAATCCAAAATCATCTCCTCTATTATTTTTATTTTCCATTCAAATTGGAAATCCATTTTAGGGTATTAATATATGCTCATATTGAAATCAGTTCCAAGGTATTTCTATAAGGGCATATAAAAAAATTAGAAGTAAGCATGAGTTCTCATTCAGATAAAATGTATATGTGAACCCTATTCATCATTAATGTTTATATAATATATATTTTTCCCCATTATTCCTCCATATTGGTTTCATTAATATAGATGATGTGATATAACATTGTGGGTTGATCCAAAATCACCCTTATGAAGTCATGTTTCTTACATATTTATGGTAAACCTATTACAAAATCCATGCTCATTTACTCATATATCAATATAATAGTAAATAAATACTAAAACATACCATATATACAATGATGACTTTCCTTATCATGCCGATATCTATGGTATGTTAAGAAAAACACTACCAAAATATTTTTTTTGTAATTTCCCTCATAAACTATGATCTCAAGGAATTATACATAATCTGAATTCTAGGAAGAATTTATCATCTGGAATGGTGGTAGGAAGTAAGATGTTATTGTTCATAATCTAAAGGTATGAACACGTGATCTCAAAACTATAACAAAGAACTCATATTCATTATTCATCCCCCTATAGTCTCCCCAATGTTGATTTTTTACGTAATATCTCAACATTACAGATTAGATGTTTAAGAAACCCTATCCTTCATAAAAAAATCTAGAAAAACTAAAACCTGAAATAAAACTATAACTTTTCCAAGTGTTGTACAATCCAAAATCATATTATCTATTACTGGCATAATCTTTCATTAAACTAAACCCTATATTGAAAACATAGCATATAGATTCCCACTCAAGGTATACTCAAATTAATTTCATTTCTCTAATTTGTATGATAAGATAGAGTAATAAAATTAATGATATTTCAGACATATTCATGTTCTTTGATTCATATATGTTTTTTGAGAAAATGTGATTTAATATTTTATTATCTGTAAACACTCTATATTTATCAAAAAAAGATAACGAGTCTAATTCATTATGGCATGAACTATAGCGTACAACTTTAAATCATAGGTTGGGTAGTTTTTCTTCTGCATTTTTATCTTTTATAAACCATATGAAACATCCTGATCTCCATATATGGTAACAAAACCCATCCCAGATCCCACTGCATCATAATATATCATATAAACCAATCCAAATTCTAACAACATGAGGATTAGTGATGAAATAAGTAATACCATAGTTTCTTGACAGGATATATGAAATTTATCATTTCATTTGAAAGCAATTAATTTCTTCTTCAAAGACATCATCAGTGAATCCAATAATTAAAAATCACTAACAAATAATATGTAGTATTATAATATGTTAAGTTTACTATGTATCTCAAAGATATTATTTAGTGATTTCCAATAGATAATAGATACTATCTTTTTTTTGATCTATAAGAACTCATTTTTTACCAAATGACCGTTGAATGGAAGTTCACATCGTGTATATAGAAATAATACATTGGTAACCTATCATATAGGTGATACAAACACAAGATACCCTACACTATAGAAAAGTTTATCTAATGATCCACTTTTTCCATTGAATACACCAAAATATCATCAACCAACACCACCAAAAATTAATCTAGATCCCAATAAAATATATTATCCATTATTTACATAAAGACTACTAATGCATTCATTAGACCAAAATTAATAAAAACATATTCATAAAGGAAATATCTAACTTATAATGTTTTCTTCAAAATCTCCTCCTTTTGAACTCACAATTGGGGATCATCCAAATATAAGTTAGTTTCAGAGAACCAATGGGATTCACTGAACTAATCATATAGGTAATCTATTTGAGGAAGATAAAAAAAATTTTCTATCCCAACTAGGTTTAGATTATGATAATCCACACAAACCATGTTATTTTTATCCTCATTTTTTAAAAAATGAACCAGATTTTCCTAAGGAAACATTCTCGGTTGAATGAAATCATTAATTTTCAACTCCTATAACTGATTATTAAATAGTTTTTTTTTCTATTGGTACTATCCTATTAAAAAAAGTGAAATAGGAATGGTCTGTATTAGGAAATAGTTCAAAAACTTGAATTAATTTTTGGGTGTAAACCCTAAGAAATTATCATGATTAATGATATTAAAATTTTAAATTATGTTTGGAAAATCTATATTTCGAATATTTAGTATAGATTCAGAGGTTGAAGATTCCAACTAATATGAGATAGTTTAAACCAATAATTACATAATTAATCCTAGACCAACCTTTATGTCCCAATATCCTCTAATTATATTCTCAATTCCATCAAGAGATGTGAAACTATCCTTTCGGTAATAAAATTAAATGTCGGCATTAAATGATGTCAACCAATCCATACCCAAAATTAATTCATATTCATTAATATCAAGAATTGAAAAATTATGAAGAAACTCAACCCCATTAGTATTTATTGAAAATTGTTTTCACATAAAGGATAAACAATATCCATATCCATGAGGGTATTGATGATTAAAAACATAACATATAACCTCAACATGAAAATCCATATGATCAATCACATGAGAATCAATAAATTAGTGGTGTGCACCCATATCAAAAAATATTATATACGAATATAATTCAAAACAATCGTACCTCTCACTATAAAAGGACCGGATTTATCATACGTGATCACCTTCTCAGCTCCATGAAATTACATAAACTCTGTGGTATTGTATTTATTATCTTGTTGAGATTTCATAGGTTGATGAGTCATGGTGTTCTTATAATTACCATATATCACGTGATTTTGATGATGATTATTATTCTATTTTAGTCAGTCTAGCAAACCATACCTTGTTTTGGAAACATTAGTTGTGTTCCTATCACTAAACCGTGAAGATAAATGATTATAATGAAAAATATGTCCCATGTTTCTACAACTATGACAAGCTATAGGTGTTTATGTATAATCTCACTTTATATGATCAGAAGAAACACATTGAAAACATCATGGATTACTTTTTTTTGAGAAGGAATATTTATTGATCTTGTGGTCTGATTATGAGATATCTCACTACTCTAGAAGAATGTTTCCCTCTTCAACTTATTTCAAGTGTTAGAATTCCCACCTATACCAATAGTAATAACCATGAACCCTATAACTTCATTCTTAAAGATATCCTTTTATTATATAGTGTCTATGATAAACATTTTTGTATTGTATGTAATGAATATAACAGAAAAAATTGAGTAAATATCTAATAGTGAACATATAAAGAATTGTTTTCCTTTAAGTATGAACATGCTGAAATATCTATGGATAAGTAAACTGAATTCATAAAATTTGCAACATACTCTTTCGTAGAGTTTTTTATCATTATTTTTTATAAAAAAATTTATTGATCTAGAAAAATGAAATATTCATATATATAATTGCATGTAAAAAAATTCCAAAAAATCCTCCAATGTCATTTCTTATTCAATATTAGCCTAAAAAAATAAATCCCACCATTAACACAATAAATCCTCATACATCTACAATTTAAACTAGAATTTTTACTCAACTGGTGTTCCCCTAAAATCAAAAAAAACTATCATCATATTAAACCCAATATTTTATTTATTTGGATCAAAATACCCCTGAATTATGGGTAAATTATACTTTTGGAACTGAAATAAATTCTCAATTTTACAAAGTTCTTCATTTTTATTTCCCCAATACAAGACCTCAAAATAATTGAAAATTAATTAGATACATTTCTTATTCAAGTTTGGCTAAGGTGCAACCATATTTTCAACATTCTTTTTCAAGTGATTTATACAACATCTAACTAGTTTCATTCACTATAACAAGAAAAAGAACATTTTAGTCATCATCTAATAGTAATAATTTGATTAATAATATCAATTTAACACATCAATACATTTCAAAATCATTAATTTCCAAAATACAACCATTAAATTATTTCTATTAGAAAGTTATACTATCAATACATTTCATAATATTATCATTTTCTAAACCCATGAAATTGAGAAGATGAATTTTCTAAAATTTCAATAAAAACATATTTTTATAAACTCTTGGTTAAAATTATGTTAAAAATAAAATGGCTAACACTTTCTATTTAAGATATAAATTACACGTTTCAATGTTCCTACCACCTTGATGATATTCCAATGACAAACTGATTTAATTTTCCACTCAATTACTAAACTATATTATAATACATTTCCCAACATGAAAGATGGACTGACATAGACAGATGTCATTTGTAAAATACATCCCTTTCTTCATTTTCTTGAGATGATATGGGTTCTACTTTCCTTAGTTGACATCACATAGACAACAAAGAATGTCACAAAAAACCAAGGTCCATAAGAACATTAGTGGACAATATTTACTTTAAAAAAAACCAACCCTCTATATGATCTATGAATAAAAAAAATATAACCCAAGGTATAATTAGTAATAAAAAACATATCTGAGTACTAGATGAAATAAAATAACATAAGAATAAAATATAACTAAAATCCAATTCCCTATGACAACCACAAGACATCATCCCAATTGAATCGACCAAAATACAAGACGTAAATCCTCTCACTAAGCCAATGGAATCAATGTGAATCACTGAGAAAAATGATATCTTCCCTATAAACTTTTCAATATAGATGATATCTAAAACCACATTCATGTTCCCATGTTTTACATGATTAAAAATCAGTATGATTTACATACTGACTTCCCAACTCTTTCTAATAAGAAATAACTTGTTAGAACCATATATATAAAAAAAATTAAAACAAATGATTTATATTAAAACCAAATCCATGTTCTATATAAAGAATTAATCAGAACTACAAAAATAATTGAACATTGATTTGGAATACACATTCCACATTTCCTCATACACACACTCATAATTATCTATGGGAGAGTTCCTTATTCTTGAGTTGTCTCTCATAATTCTACAAAGTCATCACAAGGTGACCGAAACCATATTCCCCAATAGAACTCAATCCTTACATAGGGTCAAATCTATAAATGAAATCACATCAATAATGTATGAAAAAGTCCATTAAAAATCATTCCACATAAAACATTTCTTTAATTAAATTATTTCAACAAAAATTTTCCATTCACTGAACCAAAAGTAAAATTTTAATATCATTATTTAAATTTATCACCAATGATAATTTTCCAGGAATCCATTTTATTTATAGAATTTTCGATCCTTATCTAAAAATAGGTTTTCCATCAATAATATCAAATGGATTTGAAATAAATTACATCAAATTGATTTATTTAAAACAAAAACTTCAAATTATAATTCATGTGGAGATGATATAGCATTCAAATAACTCTCAACATTTGGAAAAAAATAACTATGATATAATTATTTAAATTCATTTATAGATTTCTTTTGATCAATATATTCATCGGTATCTCATAATGATAAAAAATGTAGATCATATATATATCCACGAAAGACTATATATATGGTTTTGGTAGAGAGTAAAATATAATATATATGAACAATGATGAAGAAAAATGTCATACCAATAAATTTGGAACTCAAAATCACATTAGTTCACATAATAATTAATTTTAGTTTGAAATATATTATCTCTCATTCCTAGGGTGTAAGGAATTACTAATTATAGATAATTAGGTTACTAAAGAGGGTTTTGTGATTTAATTTGGATTAGATCCAAGATTTATTGGGTGGAACCTATATGCCACATTTTTATACCACATAGTTCGAAATACTATGTTACAACTATGAAATGATACTTATTTAAGCCAAACCCTCACAGGGTTGGATCACATGAGTAGAAAAACCATTTCCCAACCATTTATTTCATTTTTATTAGATTTTCATGGTTTCTCCTAGAAATTTCGTGGTTTAGACAGATTGTCCAGCAGCCATGTTCCTTCCATGTAACCACTTTCCTCCTTTGGGTATTTTTCTAGAGTTCATTCATAGTTTCTACTAATCTTTCACAATCTGAGAACCTATAAAAATTCCACAAAAATTAGTCGAAACCCCATCATAACCTCATGAATCATAACATTAACATTAAGTAGTCTCCAAATACATGTAAAAAGTTTCATGAACTAGAAAATGAACATGATACACTTTTTTATACTATTTTGAATTATCCCACTCACCATGAAACACATGATTATTTTTTAATTAGATTATTATCCTTCTAACCAAACCAATTAGATTCTAAATCCAAATACATTTGATTTATTGAAAAATAAAACAATTATTTACTTAAAATTTTATTATCTACCCATTTTAGGATAATTAGTGGGTGATCCTAAGCTATGTTGTTCTTAATAACACTAGAATAATAGTGATAACCAATTAGAAAGGATACCTCCTCACTATATGGGTGATTTATGGATGAGGTGTGAGAATATATTATAGGATGTTGAATGCATGCACTAAGAACATTTATTCCATATCACCATTCTTTGAAAATGTATTTCTATTTGTAGTTGGACATTATTTATACTCTCATGATGATTATTTATAGAATATTCCAATCACGGTTTCCATCAGTGAAATGGTGAGAAGATACCATTACTAATCCATTTTAAATAATCTCCTCAAAAAACAACACCTTTGGGTTATTCAAATACATTGGTACCTTCCACAAAATAATAATAGGAATGTTCTCTGACAAGGGAGGGTATTTTTAGATGTTTTAATTGTACAATTATCCATTTTGGGGATACCTTTTAGGGAATCCTAAAAAATGTTGAGAGGGATCTATCTAGTTTTTCAGATAAAAATCTTTTTCTAAATTGTGAAAATAATTCATTCCATTTAAAAAGAAGTATTGTTCCATGGGTATCATATTTTTTGTATTGTTATTATTATTTATAAATCCAGGGTAGATATCATTAGTCATATTTCATAACAAAAATAAAACAAATGAGGTAAATTTATTCTTAAAAAATTCTAGTTTAAATAGAATATTTATTATACAAAGTATCACTAATATATAAACCCTTTGTGGTTTTCATGTAATATATACTCATTTGTTATTATGAAAACTATTAGTATTTAATATCAAATATCAATTCGTATCTTACCTATCCACCCATCATCCATCCTCTTAATTGGAACACTTCTTTTGAAATAATCTAATATGAAATCAAAATATTTTATTTTCTTTATTAGAAAAAAGATCTGAAAATAAAAAATATCATTTATTATGTGAAGAAAGATTTTAATGAGGGAAAATTATAATGCAAACTATTGAAAAAGAATTTCATGTTTTTTTGTCTTCTATTTTGAGGTTTATATATTATCTCTTGGGAAACCCCATCACTATTTTCACTAATAACTATTCATTAAAATACCCCTTCCAAAATTAATATTCTAATGATAGGTTGAATATATTTATATTTCCCTTTCAATAATTTTAAATCAATATAAATAAAAAATGGGTTTCAAAATTGTGGTAGATATTTAACTTTGTAGGTTGAAATTCAATGATAATTCATTCCATATTTATTTTATTGATTCATTCCTTGGCAGGAGTCCCTATTCTATGAGTGATTTCTTATGGTGTGTTTTTATTGAAAGTAACATAGAAATATTCAATATTCCCAAAATCCAAGGAACTAAATTTATGAATATATTCAATTAAAATATAAATTACTATATGTTTGATGATCTCTAACTTAACAATTAATCTGCCAATAAATTTATCAGAATATTTGTTCTTGGTCCCCTATATGTGTATCTTTTAATTTTTTTTTCATAGAGAGGCATGTGGAACAAAATGTTTACCAAATAAAACCACAAAAAATGTTGTAAAAATTACTTTATTTTTGCTGGCCCTTTCGAGGTATTTCTAAAAAATCTATTATCATTATTATATGGGATAGTAATGTTACACTATAACTATAAAAAACCATATTCCATGTAATTCCATTATGAATATAGAGATACATTACTATTAGAGAATTAATTTTGGATGACCCATCCCATACTTTTAGGAATATATCAATATCCTCTTCTATATTGATTATGTGTCTAAATTGGTTGAATAAATTCCCACCATGTCCAACGATCATAATATACTGATATAATTTTTTATAGAAATAATCACTTTTCTCTCTAGAATTCTGAAGGCGAACATTAGTCATCAAGGAACCCATTTTAGTAATCATTTCTTCTCTCCACTAATTTCAAATTATGGAATCTATCACAATGATTCCATGGTTTTAATGATAATATACCCTTTTAATGATTTTTATATTGTAGTATTTATTGGGATTAATAATGATGAATATAGATATCATCAGGTATGAATTCATTCTCTATAGACCAATTTTAATAGGGTATTTTGTGCACTATGTCTCCTTAGCTATTGTAAGGATCCACTCTAGAGAGTGAACTCTTACCCTATGGACCTATTATACTAGTGTAACATGCATTCTAGGTTTCCTATAGATAAAATTAATTATTCGATTATCCTCATTAAACTATAATTATTCATATGAATGATATTATTTTTTCTATTTATTGTTGTTGAAATTCATATTTGGGATGTTTATATAAATTGTTTCAAACTGGATTATTTTTATTTTTTACACACTGAAAAATAGGTGGTTTTGGAATGTTTTTAATAAATTATTTGTAATAGTATCTCATGGATGAACTTTTCTGGGGGGGTGATTGGCTTATTTTATAAGGCTTTCTTATAAAACACTTGGTGTGATCATACTAGTCTATTTTTACCACATATAATGTACAACATTTGGTGTATTTATGCTTTGTTTTATATGATACATGTATTGGAAAGGCCCTACAGGGTGGAGGTGAGTTTGTTTTTAAATAGTGTGTGGAATTACCAGTGTTAAATCATGTCATATGGAGTTTTATTTTTATAAACACATGTACATTAGAATTTTAAAGGATATTGTAACTTATTTTCCCTGATGTTTTTATCAATTATCCTATTATAATATATTGGTATACCAATATTTTGATTATCTATATTTCATTGTTATATGTTATTTGGGGTATACTCATTCCATAATGTTGTTCTTGAATCCCTGACACTTATTACTTGTCTGTAGGGATCAAGAATCCGATGAAAATCATGTTATGACTAGCTCGGTTTACGAATAATTGGGTATTCTTATTTGGAACATGATAATATGGTAATAATGGAATGGTTTTTTAACATCTATTATCAGTTTTTGATTTAGGATATCAATGTAGATAAGAGATATTAATGCTAGTGTTAAGGGTTAGGTTTCAAGTGAGTACTTGACCAACTCTCCTTGTGATGAGGATTAAGTTACCATTGTGGTCACAAAACATGTCTTCCATAATTCATAGTGTCTTAATACTAGTATTTATTTCTTCATGTCTCTCGATAATTGTATTTTCCTTCTTTTATGATAAACCAAATTTTTTTCATTAATATCAGGTTCTGAGGTCTATTTTTCTATTGATGTGTAGTACCATGCCCCCTAGAATGCCTTGGGATGGGGATGCCAATGTACCACGGTAGTGAAACCCTCATATTAATCATAATTTTATTGATGAATTTGTATGAATGGTCCAAGATATACAGCAAGGTGTGTAACAATAACCTATTTATGATATTGATAGGGAGGTTAAAACACGTAGAGATTTTAATCCAAACCAGTACTAGATATTTCTTCAAAAAAAAACTCTATATTTATAAGATATGAATGATCTTAAATAGGTATAATTTTCATTTGGAATGATTGAGAATATATTTTAATTATAGTAGACACATTATTTGTTAAATGTGAATTCCAATATATTCAATCATAAAGGTGCAATTTTATGGTGGTTGGACTCAATTTTCTTGGGTAAAAATCAAAACAGGTTAGAGTGGAAATAAATCATGGTTTTTTTAATAAGTTATTCTATATAGTTTAAATGACCATAGAAAAATTCATGGAGTTCCTGAAACTTTATAAATATACCTAGTCAGTGAATTATTATTCCAATTTTTTGATGACTATCTATTTTCTTATTTGAGTTTTTATCAAGGATAAGATGAGGTTTTGGAGATTTTAAATTGGTATTTGAGCTAATATTTAGTTATATGTATTCATGTTAAATCTAACCACTTATGATAAATTGTATTAAAGGTCTTTGATTGTGGAAATTGACATTGAGTGTCAGGTCTGACAAGAGTACCTCATACCTCTAGTGGTAACCCCAAGGGATATTTTAACAGAGAAAGAAAGATGTGGAAATTTCATAGAGAAAATAATGATGAGGAGTCTCAGATGAATCTTCCTACAACATCATTAGTAGTTGGTGGATTTACATTCTACTAGTGTGTTTATAACATACACATGAAGAGTTATTTCCATGTTCAACTAATGTTCATAAAATCATCTTTGTGTCTTTGTAACCTCAATATTTATTGCCAGGATTAATTTTCTTCTCACTCTAGAATACAATATTGGTATTTACTAAATATATAGTTCAATAATTTTATTTATGGACTATAGTGGTCTAGAATGAATCCTCTATAATGATGTATTTGCATGCAATAGAAGAGTTTCCAATGGAATATGATGTGGGACCTATAATAGTATGTTGTTCCATACCTATTGTTCTTACCATGGAGACTAGAGTTTTTATACAGATGCCTTTCACCCCATTTTATCAATTCATATATTTAATCTTCTAAAATATATAATGGATCTCATGACATTCATTATAGAATTTTATATGTATTTATGAATGAAGAAGGAGAAGGGTATCTGATGTCCCTAATTTGATTTCATAATGTGTGAAATAGGTCTAGTTATACATTTCCTTGTTCACAACATGGACATCATCGATGTTATTATTAGGATAGATTGGTTGATTTCCAACAAGGCTCAGAATATTTTTAATGAATGATGTTCTTCACCCCATATGATGGGATCTCTATTGTGTTTCACTTAAAACGGAATTCAAGGATGAATTAGGGGGGATATCACATTATAATATTGGCATATTTATGTTGTTTTCTATATTCATGATAGAACTATAGTCTTGGGGTGTTAATATCCCTTTAGTAGTTAGTTAATTTTTATTGTGTTTTGGGATGAATTTTTTTATTCCATCATATTAGCGAGTGGGTTTCTCAATAGGATTAGGGTTAGTAACTCAATATATATTAATGAAATCTTACAATATGGCTCCATATAAGTAGAAAAGTCTAAAAATTCTATTTTTATGATTTTTTAGTCAGGGTATTTATATTCATGAGTCTGTCACCATTAGAATCCCCGACGATTTTTTCCATGATGGTAGATGGAATTCTTCAATTATTCATTGATTATTGGGAGATAAATCAATTAGTGGTTTGGAAAAAATATCCCTTACCCCACAATAATGATTTGTTTGATCTTTTGATAGGTTAAAAGTGGTTTTATAAAATTTATATTCACACATGTAATCAACAATTAAAACCAATTGTGTTAAATATTCTAAAAACCACCATCTGGACCAGTTATTGTAACATTTATTAACTTGATATTTTTCCCTAATTAACACTCTTGTTATATTCACTGAACGGATGGAATAGATTTTCCACCAACAAAATTATTTTTTTTATGTGTTCATTGATGAAATTATTCAATACTATATGTATGAAGCTTATTATTTGTGTCAATTGAGAAATATTTTTGATATACCCTGGGATCACCATATCTAGAAAATAATATATAAAATATAATTTTTTTATCTAATATGTTATGTTCTAGATACATTTGATCATGGAACATTGTATCTTAGTTAAAACTAATAGAATTATGACTTCCATGTCGTGGTAGAGTTATAAAATATATTCATGTTTTTTAGTTTCATTGTATTAATGGGAAATTATTGATAGTTTTTAAAGGATTCAAAATCGTTATAATCTTTTAAAATATCCCACCTAGAAGGGGGTGAAGTTATTGTGGGATTAAATGTCAGAATCATCCTTTGATTATATGATGTTTCGTTTAACCTCAACATAGATTATAATATTATAATAGGAAATTTATAGCTATGTGGTCTATTGTGATTATTTATTTACTAGTTTGGGATATTTTTTATGTAGGGAGATGGTGTGGTGTCTTATAACCAATGTCACCATTGACCTCATGAGAGGAATTGTCCTAGAAAAGATTTGGACCTTCTGTTATTATACATTACCTTCATGTATTTCATTACCAACATTTGGGGAATGTTTATTTTCTACTATAACCACAAAATATTGGGTTATATTGTCACTAATGTTTTGTTAGTCCTCTATTTGAGATGGTGTGGTAATGTATTTACTGATGATCTTATTAGAAAGTTACATTTTTAGAAAAAGGAAGATAATGATTAATGAAACTTTATGGTAATAATTGCTCATATGATATTTGGTTTCATGGAGAAGGAATTTAGTTTTATTCTTTCTTGTGTTCATATGACATCTTCTTTCCTTAAGATGATCCTACTAGAGTAACAATATGACAATGAGTTTCATAGTATTAGAGAATATTTTTATGGTGAGGAGACTATCTATGAATGGTATCTCTATATAGAGGGAATTATTTACTTCATGAATAGTTATGTTGATAATTTGTATTTAAGAAAGGCCTTGTTATGATATTTTCATCGTCCCATGAGGTAAATCTACCCCTAAAGCACGCTAATTGTTTATAACATGAATCCTCTATTTTACGGGCCTCGTATGGAATATGACATGATTGAATTTTAATATTGATGTGATACATTAAAAAACGTTAAGGATGAGCACCAGAATCCTTATAGTTTTCTTGAGCTACATCTATTTCAAGCATAAAAATAAAATGATGTTATAATGGAACTCATCATTTGGTTTTCTTTAACATCATAAATTAATAATTTCATCTATGTGGTTTTAAATCGTTTTACCATTCTAGTGAATGTGTTGTCATAAAAAGTCAAAATTATTATTTTTTATAGTGATTTATAGCATAGGGAATACCCTATGTCATATCTAAAGGATCTTTAGAAGTTTATAGTTTTTATTATTTTTAAAAAAGTACTCAAAGAGGGTGTGGTTTTAATAAAAAATTTAAAAATAAAATGAAATAATTTAAAGATTTTAATTGATAAAAAAGTTGTTTTTTTTTTTGAAAAAATGAGAAATATGGTTCATTTTTAATTCACTACAAATTGTTAATGTTTATTATTAATAGAGATTAATTATGGTTTTAAGTAATTAATTGGATGAAATTAAACAAAATATCAGTTACATTCCATGATTTTATATCATTGTTTGTTGAAGCAAACCATGGAATTACAATCTTATAGGAAAGGTATAGATATTATTCAAGGTATAATATAATCTAAAGGAAATATAAATCTTGAATTCATGGGGATTAAAAGGATTCTTGTGATTTATAAATAGAATAGGAGAAGTCTCACACTCAATACTTCTCAATGATCAGTTATAAATTAAGGGAATACTAATCACATGCATCAGGACAAGCCATAAAATATGAAATAATGTAAGATAAATGGAATGATATGTTATCAAACCAAATTTTTTCCAAACCAATAGTTATTATAAGAAACATAACTCACTTGAAATGTGATTATCTCTCTTACAACAAATTCCCACAACTTAGCTCACTATTGAGAGGATGTGGGAGCTCAAGTGGATGTCCTTCATAATTTTAGGTTTCCCAATGAGGATAGGGAGATCCAGAACCTCCAAATGGATTATAGGACTCCTTTGGTAATAACAAAATATCATAAAATTTTCTCTTATTATATATTATATATGGTGTTTCTTAAGAACCAATTTATAGGCAAAACAGAAAGCAGTTTGGGAACCTAGATTTCAAGAAACTGATTTTCCCATTTTTTTGGATGCGTAAAAAGACTTATCTCAATTTGGATAAAACTAAAAAGATTTTACCCCACCTATTTTCTATCTCCACCAATTCATTGTAATATTTTGGAAAAATGAATCCTGATATAAGAATGAAATACATAACCCTACTTTTGTCATTATGCATATTATTTTTCATGGATAGATCAGTTTAGTTGGGCCACTAAATTGATGAATTGAGATTTTGTGTATTCATATTACTAGAATTCAATTGGATTTTTGATCATACCATAAAAGTTTATCCAATATTGATGCAATTATAATTTTCAGTGTTTTTTTGTGTACCCTTCTGTTTTTGGGATCTAAGTTAATTTGTATTAATTTACTTGAATACAATTGTGGTCTCACATAATTACCTCAACCAACAATGAAATCATCAAAAACATTAAATTTAACCATTAAAAAATTATAAAAAAATAATAATATAATCAATCATAAAGTTCATTTTTTTTAATTTTTTATTTTTTAATATAATACAAGTTCAATATAGTGGTTTTAACGGAAGAAAATAATAGTTGATCACTACACGATCACAGAAACAAAACTAAACATTTACACTCGAGAGAAAATTACCATTTCAAAAAATTATTAATTGATATATTCATAAATTCACGAATATTTAAAATTATATGAATATTTAATTCATGATAATAATGTAATAAAAAATCACAGCAAGGAGTTATTCTGAGCGATTATGGAAAATGATGACTCGTAAATTATATCCAAACTAAACTCAAAAATATTAATGATACCAATTATAGACAATAAATAAAAATTTAACAATGTTTATACCTCTCTACATGTATCTATGACTATAGATTCATGTTATTATCTCCAATTTATATCCTATAAATGTAGGGCTTTTAATTATTATCTGCTTAAATTATTTTTTCCATTATACCTTCCCTACATAATTTTCAATAAAATTTCAATACCCACTCAATTAGGAATTTATAAAAGTAAAACATTAATCTATTGAGCTAAATGTCACCATATGTTTTACATTTCATCACTCCACTCATTTATTATTGATATTATTTTCAAAAGTTGAATTTGGAAAAAATATCACACTAATCACTGAACCATTATTTGATCACCGAAAAACACAATTTATAATTATTATAATAAGATAAAAGGATGAGTAAGAGTTTATTTTTACCATCCCCAGATTGAACCCATATTTGTGTGTGTGTGTGTTTTTTAAAAAAACTATTTTTTGTTTTTTAATTTTACTGTGGGTGTACAAATATCAGAAAATAGGCACACACACATAGGAAAATATGGTACAGTACTAAAAATGGTCGAATAAAGAATAAATTTTTGAAAAAATTATATTGTAAAGATGATTAATATTAACCTAACATATATTTACATTTTATTGTGTAATAAAAATTCACACTTCAATATTGGCTTCAATTATATGTGTATATATTAAGTGACACAATTATGTTGTAAAATACTTACAAAATCAGTACCATTCTTCTCAATGGTTTCAAAATGATACAATAATAATTATCATCTAAAAAAATTTTGTTTCAAAAGTCACAAATCAATGTTAAATTAAATTTAAAATACAATTTTCATCATTGGGAAAAAAAATTAATTTTAAGAAAACATGAAATAGGGAAATTCGTGTCACATATTGAATAATTTCCATGATTAAGTGGGGATATTAATTTTCTTGATTAAGTGGGAATAAAAAATTAATATTCTAGAATAAAAGTTATGGGGGTAATGGGGAAGGTAAAAAAATTATTCCGTAAGAGACAAAGTGAAAAAAATAAATTTTATGAAAATTTCATACTAACTGATGAATGTGGGGACAATAAAAAACATTGAAACAAGAAAAAAAGAAAAAAATTAATAAAGATGATAAAAAATACTTACTAACACATGAATATAGCCATTCACACACACAATGGGTATTCAGTCTCCTCACTATAATAAAAGAAAATGTTGGTAGGAAGGATAAATCTTATTTCCAATCATTAGTAAATTTCTTCTTGAATGTGGATTTCCTCTATCAAAAACATAAAAATGGATTCGTAGAATTTATTCAGTCACTAACCATTGATAGTGAACGTTTTTTCTTCTTCATTTTTAACAATTACATAACCAAATGGATAAACTTTAATAAAAATATATGGGCCAAACCAGTGGGAACAAATATTATTGAGCACTTGTTATTTTCAACAATACATATTTAATGGGGATATTATTGAGTACAATACTCTATCTCTTTATGATGATTTTGATGTTCAAAAATACCCTTTAATTAGTTTCTAATGATTTTACTTTAAGTATTTTTCGAGAATTATATATTTTATATATTCTCATTTTTGGAATAATATTCAAGTGTTTACACAGCATGGAACAATTGATAAACCATTCGATAATCAATTTAAAGTGTTCTGGAAACACTATTCATACCTTACGTTTGGAAAGCATAGCATAAAGAAAGAAAGTAAAGCATAGCGTAAAGAAAGAAAGGAAAGCGTAGCATAAAAAAAGGGGGAAGGAACCCACTGTTTACTCTTTACAGATTATCAGAAAAGTATGGTTAAACAACCATACGTTATCAAAAATAATGAAAGAAAGGAACCCTATGTGAAGAAGAACCCTACGTTTGGAAGGAATCCTACGTTTAAGATATTCAGAAAGTATGAAAGAAAGGAACCCTACATGAAGAAAAACCCTACATTGGGAAGAAAACCTACATTTGGGATATTGAGAAGGTGTAGAAGAATAGACATTATATAAGTCTTTAATGTTTTGTTTGTTTCTCAAAAGTATGGTTAATCAACCTCACTTTTGTAAACAACCTTGAATTAGTTTAAAAAGTATGGATCGTAAACCTTACGTTTGAAATCTTATAAAAGTATGATATACGTTTGGATATGGAAGATAAAAGTATGGATGGTCAACCTTACGTTCTTCTTCAACCTTACATTTGATGAATGCGACATCAACCCTACGTTTTGATCTATGTTACGTTTCAGAGGATGCATGAAGTGAAACTCAACCTTACGTTTGGCGTCAGGAATTTAAAGTTGATATTTTTGTTCAACGGTCTGCAAGAGATTGATCAGGCTAATTTTAAGCTGGACTAAACACTGATTTTGAATTGTTTCCTTTAATGATTCAGAACCGTTTGAAGGATTCATTTAACCGAAGCTTTTCATGGTGAATATTATGGAGTTTTACGACTGCTCAGATTAATTCACAAGTTTGAATATTGCAAGAAAAAGGGTTATTTTTGTGGATTTGATTTTGAAGAGGAAGTGCTCTATATATCTGTTCTCATTTTCAATTTCAAAGAACATAATACACATCATAATAGAAACAAGTGTGATATATGAAAAAAAAAGTGTACATAGATCGATATAGAGAATATTTGAAAGAAGAACACATAGAGATCAAGAACGCAAGTACAGATACAATAATTGTATTTGAAAGAAAGATCTGCTGCACATACAATCTATTTCTAAAGAGCAAAAACAGAGACAAATCAAGATAGAAAGATCTACTGATTACGAAGAGAGACTATGCTCTGTTTTGTTGAAGAATAAGGAACGCAACATAAGATTCATCTATTTGTCAACAACAACCTTTTGTGAATCTGCTGCTGCTTATGTTTTGATTGTATTTTCTATATCTACTGCAAGTGGATCGACTCAAAGATCAATATTTCTGAATACAATGATTCATCTTGCATTCTATTGAAATTGTGAAGATCAACTGGAAAAGTTATTTCTAAATGAAAACACTTTTTATCTTGAGTTATCAGCCTCTCGTACTAAGTTGAGTAGGTTCATGTTTGAACCAGAAGGATTTGTTTTCCTGAAAATTGTAAAGGTATCAACTTCCTATTTTTAGTTCTTGGATGGTCTAGAGGACCAGATAGTGAAAATCACCAAGCTCGTGGAGTAGAGCATTGGTGGAGTGGACTAGGGGCCTTCTGTTTCCCGAACCACTATACATCCATGTGTCTCTGATTTTACTTATTCCACTACATGATCAAATCTAATAAAGCAAAGAGGATAGAACTTGATCAATCTAAGAGTTAATGAAAAATCCGAAAGACACAATTCACCCCCTCTTATGTATAATCTGTATATCCAAGATCCAACAATTGGTATCAGAGGTGGAGCTTCTGATAGAGCCTTAGCAATCGAGAAGCATTTAAAGATTATATAACAGAGCATCATGAATGATACAAGAGAAGGGATGTCAATGGTCAGAGCACCATATTTTAATGGAGACAACTATGGCTGCCGAAAATCGCGCATGATAATATATCTGAAAAACCTCGGATATAAAGTCTATTCAAAGATTCTGACTTCTTATGATATTATTGAAAGTCCTAAGACATGGAGTGCTGCTACAAAGGCAGAATATGATATGAATTCAAAGGCTATGAATGAAATTATCAGCGGTCTAGGACCAGATGAATTTAATAGAGTATCTCAGTGCCCGAAAACATATGATATGTGGCAAACAATAACTGTGGCATATGAAGGAACAGTCAATGTGAGACAAATGAGATATGCTACTACCAAATTAAAATTTGATACTTTTAGAATGTTTGAAGGTGAAAGCATTACCCAAATGAATGGGATATTGATAGAAATTTTCAATAATATAACAGCTCTACGAGATCTTATCAAGTAGGCTGATCAAGCATTAAAAGTACTAAGGGTACTTACTACTCGATGGAATGGTATCTCTGCTGCAATCAGACAATCAACACCTGTTAAAGATCTAACCATGATAGAGCTGATTTGTACACTGATGATGTACGAAGATGAAATACAAGATGATGAAAATGAACATAAAGTGTACATCAAAAAGGATGATACTAACTTGAAGGTAACTTCACAAAAAAATAATAGAAATATAAAGAAGAGAGAAGTCAAAGTCAAATCAGAGATCTCTGACTCATCAAAATCAGATGAAGAATTGGCTCAGCTAGCTAGAAAATTCAGAAAATTCTACAGCAAGAAAAGAGGGTTCAAAAAATCCTTTAAGAAAGATTATAAAGAAGTAAGATTCTATGAATTCAAGAAGATGGGACACATCAGACCAGATTGCCCACAATTGAAAGATACAAAGAAGAAGAAATTCTTCAAAAGAAATGACTATGAGCAGAACGACAAAAAATCTATGATAGCCAATTTGAGTGTATCTGAAGACTCCAGAAACTCTCCATAATCAAGATCAAAGAAAGAAGAATTCAATATGAAAGCAAACATGTATTTCATGGCAGAAACAAATGAGGTAAAATCATATTACTCCTCTAACTCAAAAAATGAATCAAATTCTGAATCAAGCTACACAAATAAAAAACTTGCAACCTACTGCAATATGCTTGAATAAAGATATGACTCACTGTTTATGAAACATAAGTCACTAAAGAACATACATAAGGCTGTTTTAGATTAAAGAGATACAATGCTGAAAAAACATAAGGAATTAACTAATAAATAAAATTCTATTAACACTAACTATATTAATTTTGAATCAAGAATAAAAACACTGCAGGATGAAGTAGAATCATACAAACAGGCTGCATTGGTTTTTTCAAAAGGAGAGAATTCATTAAATGGAATTCTTGGAAAAACTGTCATTAAAAAGGAATGATTTGGAATTGGTAGTAAAAGAGAAAAACCTAAGATATATAAAAAATTATTTTGTTCCTAACACTAAAAGGGTTAATTGTAACTTTTGTGGGACAAAAGGATATATATCTAAACACTATTTCTTAAGACAACCTAAAATTTTTGGTATTAAGAAAGCCTATGTTTCAAAAGACTTATATGATTCAGATGATTTTAAAGAACAAAGCAAATCTGGATACCCAGATCATTATTAGCTAACACGCCTCGACCCAATAGAGTCTGGGTACCAAAGCAATTTGTTTAATTATATTTGCAGGTAGCAGGACACCAAAGAAGAAAATATATATGGTACATGGATCGTGGCTACTCAAGGCATATGAGTGGGAAATCAACAAATTTTATAACACTCACTCAAAAGGAAGGAGGACTTGTCACATTTGCTGACAATGCCAAAGGAAAAATCATTGGCATTGGAACTGTTGGAGATCCAAAAACAATCTCAATCAACAAAGTACTTTATGTACAAGGATTAAAACACAACCTGATAAGTATCTCTCAACTTTGTGATGATGAATATACTGTTGATTTTACTAATAATTGTTGTACTATTTTTAAAGATAAACTGTTTAAATTTAAGGCACTAAGAACTGACAATGTCTATACTTTGGATTTAAATTCCTTGTGTAAACAACAAGTAAATTTCTTGACAGCTAAAGTAAGTGAATCTTGGATCTGGCATAGGAGACTTGGACATTGTAATATATATGTTTTAAATAAGTTATCTAAGATACACTTAGTTTCTAATTTTCCTAGTCTCAGATTTGAAAGTAACAGATTATGTGATGCATGCCAACTTGGCAAGAAACACAAATCATCATTCAAATCTGTTAACCAAGTTGCTACAACTAAACCTCTAGAACTTATCCATATGGATTTGTATGGACCTTCAAGAGTAGAAATCTTGGGTGGTAAATTATATTTTTATATATTAGTTGATTATTATTCTAGATTTACTTGGATTTTCTTTTTGAAATTTAAAAATAAAGCTTTTACTTTATTTGAATGTTTCTGAAAATCTGTTCAAAATGAAAAAGGTTTTAATATAATCTCATTGAGAAGTGATCATAGTGGAGAATTTTAGAATCAGGAATTTAATTCCTTTTTCCCAAACATGGGTATTAAACATACTTTCTCGTCACCAAGAATACCTCAACAAAATGGTATTGTAGAAAAAAGAAATAGAACAATTCAATAAATGGCTAGAACTATATTAAATTAATATATCTTACCTATATATTTTTGTGCAGAAGTTGTAAATATAGCTTGCTATATAATTACCAGAGTTTTAATAATACCTATTTTGAAAAAAACACCCTATGAACTATGGAATAACAGAAAACCTAAAGTAAATTACATTAAAGTTTTTGGATTCAAGGTTTCCACCTTACACACCAAGGACAATCTTGGTAAGTTTGATCCAAAATATGATGAAGGAATGTTCTTGGGATATTCTGCTATTTCCAAAGATTATAGAATTTTTAATAAAAAGTCAATTATTATTGAAGAATCGGTTCATGTAAAATTTGATGAATCTGATCCCTTTGAGAAAAGGACAGATCAAATAGATGAACCTGACTCTAACAATAACAAGAGACTTGAGAACTTAAAGAATGATTTTGAAAATTATATAAAAGAAATTCAATCCAGTTCATTGGAACATGATACTGAAGAACCTTTAAATGTATTGCCTAAACAATCTATAACCCTAAAGAATCACCCTTTAGAAACTGTGATAGGTGACTTAGAAACTGGTATTCAAACTAGAAGAAACTTGGGAAATCTAGTGAAATTCTCTGCCTTCCTATCCAAACTAGAACCCAAGACTATAGAAGAAGCTTTAGATGATGAAAGCTGGGTAATATCAATGAAAGATGAATTAAACCAGTTCAAAATAAATAAAGTTTGGAAATTAGTGGAAAGACCTCAGAATTATCCAATAATAGGAACCAAATGGGTCTTTAGAAATAAACAGTATAACCAAGGTATAATAACTAGAAATAAAACAAGATTAGTAGCTAAAGGATATAATCAAGAAGAAGGAATACATTATGATGATACTTTTTCACCTATATCTAGGTTAGACTCCATTAGAATCCTTTTATACTATGCATCTCATATGAATTTTAAATTATTTTAGATGGATGTTAAATCTTCCTTTTTAAATGGTTATTTAATGGAGGAAGTTTATGTTGAGCAACCTCCTGGTTTTGAAAACTATCAAAAACCTGATTTTGTTTTTAAACTTACTAAACCTATTTATGGCCTTAAACAAGCACCTAGATCTTAGTATGAAAGATGAAGTTCTTTTCTTTTGAAAATTTATTTTACTATTGGATTGGCAGATCCAACACTTTTTAAGAAAATTGTGAAAAATAATGTTTTATTGGTTCAAATTTATATTGATGATGTAATTTTTGGATAAAATAATAAAACACGTTTTCATGAATTTTCAAAATTAAGAAAGAATAATTTGAAATGAGTATGATGGGAGAATTAAATTTCTTTTTGGGACTTCAAATATTTCAAAAAGATTTTGGAAATGTTTTAAATCAAAGAAAATACATTGCTGATTTACTTAAGAAATATGGACTTGAAAATAGTAAGACATTTACAACTCCTATGTGTACTAATATAAAAATTGATTTGGATGAAACTGTGAAATCAGTTGACAACAAGTTATATAGAGGTATGGTTGATAGTTTGTTATATCTTACTGCTAGTAGGCTAGATATAATGTATTCAGTATGTCTTTTTTCTAGATTTCAATCAAATCCCAAAGAATCTCATTTAACTGATGTCAAAAGAATTTTTAGATATTTAAAAGGATCTACTTTTCAATCTTTACTTTATCCTAAAACTTTTGATTTTAATTTGATTTCATATTCAGATGCTTACATTGGAAGTTATAGATTAGATAGAAAAAGAACATCAGTAACATGTCACTTTTTAGGAAAGTCTTTAGTGTCATGGTCTAGTAAGAAACAACATTCAGTTTCCCTATCAACAGCTGAGGTATAATATGTATCTGCTGGAAGTTTCTGTGCACAAGTGTTGTGGATGAAAAACACTCTTATGGACTTTGGATTGAATTTTAATAATACACCTATTTTATATAATAATACAAGTTCAATTAATATTTCAAAAAATCCTATTAGTCATTATAGAACTAAGCACATTGATATAAGGAATCACTTTTTAAGAGATCATGTTATTAAAAAGGATATATTTTTAGAATTTATAAATACAGAAATTCAATTAGCAGATATTTTTACTAAACCACTTCCCACTGCAAGGTTTGATTTTATTAAGGGGGAGCTAGGTTTATTTAATTTTAAATAATTTATTTTATTATAATTTTAAATATTATTTATATAATTTTATTTATTGTAATTTTATTTGCTTAATTGTGTACATTTTATTTTGCTTTTAAATACTGTTTAAAATCAATTAATTATTTAATTTTCGAAAAAAGTTTAACTTTTGTTTTAAATTTATGTTAAATACGCTGTATATAAATTTTATTTGTTTTTAAAATAAATGTAATGATTAGTGATTACATGGGAATCAAGGTTTTCAGAGCCCTTTCTAATTTGAAACCGTTTCATTTCCACATAACAAAAACCATTTCAAACCTGAAAACTACATACTGTTGAAAGCCCTTGATCTTCGAATCTTATAACCTTTAGAAATATACTCAGTAATGGAAAAAAATTTGCAAGGAAAAGTTATAGATCTGGAATGGCTATTTCAGACTAATCTGTTGTTGAAACATGCTTTGTCTTTTCAAAACCTTGAACAGACTTTCAATAGTGAAAAGTCTGAGTTTATGTATGAGGTAGAACTACGTTATTTCTTCAGAACATTTTAGTTCAGTCTAGGTGAAGATGAAGACACTATGATTGCAAAGATTGAGGACAGATATTTCTCAATCTCTTCTATTGAAATAGGACAAATCCTGAATTTCCTGCATGAAGGAGTATATAATTTTGATTTGAAAAACATTGGAGATAATGTGCATAAGTCAGAGAACATTATGTCCTTTTTGTTTGGAACAACTACTGTTAAGAAAATGATGGTAAAGGATTTAGAACCAGATCAGAAGATCTTGGTTAAATTTGTTCAGACTGGAATAGCTCCCAGGATGTTAGAAATGGAAAATATTTTGTACCCTGATATATACATAATGTATCTTCTGTTAAGTGACATCAAATTAAACTTCCCAAGGTACATGGTAAGGTATCTCAATTACTACTTCCAGAGAAAGTCAATAATGAACTTCTATCCTTTTGGAAGGTTCATTTCAAATTTGTTACTCACGAAAGGATTGGTGAGACTTGTAGATGCGAGAATAAGGTTTCATCACGATAATACCTTTAGTGATGGGACACTAAGGAAAATTGGTTATTTATGGAGCACCATAAAAAGGAAAAATCTTTCCAGTGGGGGTAAAAGAGGAATAAGAGGAATAAGAGGAGATAACTTCAGCTCAGCCTGAAAAATCTAAAGAAAAACAACCTGAAACCAGAGAAAATAAAACTGCAAGGAGAATTCATTTTGAAATTGCAGAGGTTGAAGATGAAGGAAGTCAGGAAGGACTTCAAGTAACAAGGAAAAAAGCTACAAGAGTTGAAGAAGACACAATGGTTTCTCAACCACTATCTGTTAAGGATATTTTGGGATATAGTTTTTTGATGGATAAACCTAATATTGTTGAACCCCAAGAATAGGTAGCTCAACTTGCAATGAATGTTGAAACAGGGAGACCTGAAAATTCTGTTGTTGAACCTGAAAGAGTTGAATCAGTGGATGAACTTAAAAATGAGACTCCAATTGATGTTGTGAAAGAGGGAGTGCCTGGAGGAGAAGTGGCTAGTCCTTAGGCTGTTCAGGAAGATGCTTTTGTTGAAAATCATATTCAAGATGATATCATTGTTGAAGAACATGCTGATGATGCATCAGATGTTCAGACTAAAGTGTTGCAGGAATATTTTTCTATGGAAGAGTCTAAGAAAGACTTCGAGGAAAAATCTGTAGACCAAGATGAAAAGGGAGATAAAGAAATAGTTGCAGAATCTTTACCCCTAGTGTTGATACATCAAAGAACTGAAGAATAAAATAATGAACAGAGCACTTCTACTTCACCAAATGAATCAGTTGAAGAAGTTTACAAGAAGTTACAAAGACTAGAAACTGAGAATTCTACTCTAAAGAGATCATTGGAATTAGAAAAGTTGAAATTTTAGAGACTGAAATCTAGCATAGTTTCAAGAAATGAAGTTGATAATTTCAAACATGAAATGTTGACAGAAATGGTCAAAATGAAATCATAAATGGTTTTGAAACCAGATATTTATGGTTTTAAAGATTATATGGAAACTCAGTTTGAATCCATAAGGTCTAGTGGAGCCGATGGTTCAGGTACATCACCTGACCTCATAAGGAGATTTCAGGCTATTACAAATGTAATGGGAAATATGAATGAGAGGCTGACTGATCTTTAATGTAACAGTGCTCCACTATCAGTGTTGCTGGAAAATAAAAAAAAATTAGTAGATCGGCTAACATCCAGTGATCCGGGAATCAGAACAATGTTAAATCAGATGTCATAGAAGATGTTAGTGTTTATAGAAAAAGAAGAAAGAATGCATGAGTTTTTCAGATTCAATTTAATCAAGGATATTCATATGACTCAGAAGAACAGAGAGCTCATTATAAAACTTGGAGATGGGATGATAAAGAGACTGAGGGAACATCTTACAGAAATAAAGGATGTTGTTTAGAGAATATAGAACCTATAATAACCCTAATATCCCTTGATTCCTGTATATCATTATCATCAACATACTACTGTTTTTGAATGAAAATTTGTTTCATTGTCCATTTGTTTATTTATCTCTTTTTTTATCTAATTTTACTATTTTAAGTTTAAATATGTCAGTATACCAGATTACCTTACTGATAAATAGTTAATTATAGAATTTAACTACAGTTTAGTGCAACATTAAATGTGTTAAAATCCATGATTTATCAATCTTTTTGATATCACAAAAGGGGGTGAAATTTGGATAAACACAAAATTTTATTTTAATTTCTTTTAAAACCTTTATTTAAATGATTTCCTGTATATTTAAAATGTATTGGTTTTATACAAATTTATACTTATACAACAAATTATTTTAAGTTATTAATAACCATTTATTATAAAAGGGAAATTTTATTTTACTATTTATTCAGAGGGAGAAATTTGGATAAAACTAAGAACTTTTATTTTATTCATTACTTTTATTTTTTAAAAAAAATAATTTTATTTTCATTATAAATAAAGGGTGATAAATTTATGTTTAATGATAATACAAGGTTTATTTATTGAAATATTTTTTTTAAATCAAATTTTTTTTATATTTTAAAATTCTAAACTTTAAGTAACTAATTTTGAAAGTTAATTACATTTAATTACTCTTATTTTATGGGTTTTTTGATCATCAAAAAGGGGGAGATTGTTGAGAACGTTTTGTTTTCAACAATAAAAATTTAATGGGGATATTGTTGAGAACAATACTCTATCTCTTTATAATGATTTTGATGTTCAGAAATACCCTTTAATTGGTTTCTAATGATTTTACTTTAAGTATTTTTCAGGAATTATATATTTTATATATTATCATTTTTGGAAGAATATTCAAGTGTTTACACAGCGTGGAACAATTGCTAAACCATTCGGGAATCAATTTAAAGTGTTCTAGAAACACTATTCATACCTTACGTTTGGAAAACGTAGCGTAAAGAAAGAAAGGAAAGCGTAGCATAAAGAAAGAAAGGAAAGCATAGCGTAAAAAAAGGGGAAAAGGAACCCATTGTTTACTCTTTACAGATTATTAGAAAATTATGGTTAAACAACCATACATTATCAGAAAGTATGAAAGAATGTAACCCTACGTGAAGAAGAACCCTACGTTTGGAAGGAATCCTACGTTTAATATATTCATAAAGTATGAAAGATAAGAACCCTATGTGAAGAAATACCCTACGTTAGGAAGGAACCCTACGTTTGGGATATTGAGAAAGTATGGAAGAAGAAACATTACGTAAGCCTCTAATGTTTTGTTTGTTTCTCAAAAGTATGGTTAATCAACCTTAATTTTGTAAACAACCTTACGTTACTTGAAAAAGTATGGATCATAAACCTTACGATTGAAATCTTATAAAAGTGTGATATATGTTTGGATATGGAAGAGAAAAGTATGGATGATCAACCTTACGTTCTTCGTTAACCTTACGTTTGATGAATATGACATCAACCCTACCTTTTGATCTATGTTACGTTTCAGAGGATGCATGAAGTGCAACTCAACCTTACGTTTGGCGTCGGGAATTTGAAGTTGATATTTTTTTCAACGATATGCAAGTGACTGATCAGGCTAATTTTAAGCCAGCCTAAATGCTGATTTTGAAGTGTGTCCTTGACAGATTCAGAACTTTTTGAAGGATTGATTTAACCGGAGCTTTTCATAGCAAATATTATAGAGTTTTACGACTTCTCAGATTAATTGACAAGTTTGAATATTGTGAGAAAAAGGGCAATTTTTGTGGATATAATTTTGAAGAGTAAGTTCTATATATATCTGTTCTCATTTTGAATTTCAAAGAAAATAATACACATCATAACAGAAACAAGTGTGATAAACAAAAAAAAGTTTACAAAGATTGATATAGCGAAGATTTGAAAGAAGAACACATAGCGATCAAGAACGCAAGTGCAGATACAATCATCGTATTCAAACGAAAGATCTGCTGCACAGACAACGCTATTTCTAAAGATCAAAAATAGAGAAAAATCAAGATACAAAGATCTACTGATTACGAAGAGCGACTACGCTCTGTTTTGTTGAAGAATAAGGAACACATCAAAAGATTCATCTATTTGTCAATGACAATATTTTGTGAATCTGCTGCTGCTTAAGTTGCGATTGTATTTTCTATATATATTGAAATTAGATCAACTCAAAGATCAATATTTCTGAAGACAACGATTCATCTTCTGTCAATTGCATTCTGTTTCAATTGTGAAGATCAACTGGAAAAGTTCATTCTAAATTAAAAAAAGTTTTATCTTGAGTGACCATCTTCTCGTACTAAGCTGAGTAGGTTCGTGTTTGAACCAGAAGGCTTTGTTTTCCTGAAAATTTTAAAGGTGTCAACTTCTTGTTTTTAGTTGTTGGATGGTCTGGAGGACCATATAGTGAAAATCACCAAGCTCGTGGAGTAGAGCGTTGGTGGAGTGGACTAGGGGCCTTCTGTTCCCCGAACTACTACACATCCGTGTGTATCTACTTTTATTTATTCCACTGCATGATCAAATCTAATAAAGCAAAGAGAACAGAACTCGATCAATCGAAGAGTTAATGAAAAATATGAAAGACACAATTCACCCCCTCTTGTGTATAATCTGTATATTCAAGATCCAATTTTTTTTACTTATATCCACTTCATACATGCATTGAAAAGGAGGCCCCACTTCACAAATTGAAATTGATGATGAATGAGGGAGTCATGGGAAGCCTTGGTTCTATCCTTCTATATCTGATAATTCTCATATTAATCTCTATTAATTTCCTACAACTCTTTAATATTATACTTCCTTTTTGGAACTACATATAACATATTACACTGTTTAATGTCCTAGTAGGCTAAAATATTTATATCAATAGGGAGGTGAAAACTGTTTCTGAAAACTATATAATATGGTGACATTCTAATGGGAGTCTTAAATGTAGTATTGTAATACATAATGAACCATCAATGATAAGATTCCAATATTTTCTATTGGGTTGAAACCAATACAAAAAATTGTTTTACCATTCTATTATACACCTTATCTTTACCATTATTTTGTGGGTGATAATTAGTAGACACTTGATGCCCAACCCCACACCAACACCAAAGTGATTTCATTATTCTTTTGTATAAATGTGATCCATGGTCACTAATGATGAATCTAGGTAATCAAAATCTGTAAGACATTTTGGTTATTAAAAAATCTACAACTACATTAGAATCATCATTCCTTGTGACTTGTGCCTCTACATGTTTTTACACATAATAAAATGATATAAGAATATAAAATTTTCTAATGGAATTGTGAAATGGCCATAATAGTTCAATCCCCAAAACATAAGAAATTTCATGGAAGAGAGTGGGTTGTTTTTGGATTTAATTTCATTTATATATTTTCCTAATTATTTAACAATGAGTATAATCTTTACAAAAATCAATGAAATCAAAAAATAATGTAATCCCAAAGATACTTAAATTGTGGACCTTTATAGATGTATGTTTGGGACCAAAGTGGCCCTCAGAAGTAAGAGTGTGGAAGAAATTATGTATAGTATGAAATTAATTATTGTAAAAATAAAACATGAGGAATTGATCACCACATGTGCACTATAGGTAGGGAACATTAAAAATTTTCCCAGAGTATTCATGTTTCTAATAATTAGCATGGTTTTTTTTAAATCATCAGAAATTTAAAATGATACCAAAATAATCTATAATTTGATTATACCACGGAATAAAATCTTACACTTAGTATAATATATAATCAAGAAACATGGCATTTATGGAAATATTAGGGTATGATTCAAAGTCTATAGATGATAGGATGCAAAAGATATGGTAGGAAACCACATTATCTAATCTTTTTTTATCCTTAATTTATATGTTAAATTATTTACGTAGGAGAGTCCATAAAATGATAGGTGGTTTGGATTCTAGTTTCTAAAAGAGTTACATGGGGTTTGCATGTTCTGAGAAAAAATTATTTCATTGAACCCTAAAATTTATGACCTGAATTTATCATAAGAAAACCAAATGGAAAGAAATTATTTTTTACTTGCGATGTAATTTTATTGGACATGGTACAATGTGTGTGTGTGTCATAGGCTATGACATGTGGAGGTTGATCTACTCATTATGAGAATAATATCCCAACTACATAGTTAGAGGCATCACACAAGAGCTAAAATAGTAAATATCACTAATGTGGTTAGATTACAGGGGGTGATGCGAGACTCCAGTTCAATTTTGTAAATGATTTCAAAGAATTTTTTAATCAAAAACAAATTCATTTTCTTCATATAGTAATCGGGCATATGAAAGTGTACTATTACTAAATTCATGAATGAAATGAAAATAAAATCATTCAGGACATAAGAAATACCACACAAACCAAACTTTTTTTGGGAATGGTAGGGAAGAAATGACATCAAATTTCTTTATACCAAATTGGATACCATCCCGATAAATGGAATGTGAAAGTACAATACCTTTTTACATCATGAAATGTAATTTATCATAATTTAATATTAGATTGTTTTCTATACAGTGATGTAGAAGAAAACCAATACTACTCAAACATTCATCTATAGGGGAGACAAAAATTGTTAAATCATCCATGTGTACATCCATGAAATTTTCCAGGTAATCCAAAAATATATTAACAATGATTCACGGGAATGTACCTATATAATTTCATACACAAAATGGAATCCAACTATATGAAAATGTGCTATAGGGGAATGTAATGGTTATCTTTTCCTAATCCTCGGGGACAATATGTATATTAATGTATCCAAAATACCCATCAATAATTCCATAGTGGGAATCCACTAATATCCTCTATAGCATCTGGATAATGAATTAAAATGGGAAATGATCCTTTATAGAGTCGTGATTTAGTTAGTGATAGTATCAATAAAAATTTCATCTATTTTTCAAGAAGGTTAGTCCTAATTCATTATTTATTTTCATTAGTACAGTTAGACTAGTTTTCTTTGGAACTAAATTCAATAGATGGACTCATTGACATTCGAGATGGTGTAAATGATTCAAAAAACCAATTATTTTGTTACCTACCTTTTTAAAACATTGAGGTAGTTTGGGTTCAGTAGGCATAGTTCATGCCTCACAAGTTTAACCTCATCATTTAACAAAATACGATTCAGGAAAATTTATGGGATAATACTAGGAATATTAGAAATTTTCCATCACAATGATTTTTTATACTCCTTAAAAAGTTAAAGAAGTCAGAATTTATGCTCTAGAGGGAGTGTACTACAAATAAAAATATGAACCTTGTTTCCATTCTCAATATATTAATATTTCAAATTTTGAGGCATTGTTTTATGTTCCAATTCAAGGAGATTTTGGATTGATGTGAGTTAATGTGAATTTTTGAGGTAAATAAAATCATATAACTCTTAAATGGTAACATCCCTATATGGGGAATGTGATTTTATAAGATTATAAGCATCATCATTGGTCATGGGATCCTGAGGGCTTACGAAATCATCAATTAACAAACTTGAGAAACATTTTTCTGAACCACCACAACATTCAATGCACAACTTATTTCATAGAATTTATATCCAGTATTAAAAAATAGAAATGGGATCAAGGGAGAGAAGATAATTTATTTTAGGGGAAACGGTTACATTAATCTAATTATCTAAATGTGAGTAATTATCTTCTGAGGGGTGATTCATGGACTTAGAGATTTTGAAGTGAGAATGTCACCACAAAAGTCTATAGATAATGTACCCTTGTGAACATTAATTATGGTTTTAGTCATTTTCAATATATTATCCCTCAATATAATTGATGTATTCCCATTAATCTTACCATCTTTCATTTTAGTAACATATAAACCAGTAGGAAAAATTAAATTTTTTACCCTCACAAAAACATCCTCTACAACATCAGTTGGGTGTGTGGTACTCGGGTTGTGAATTTGAACAAAAAATCATATTGTATTCCATTCCCCTTAATGAAATGAATAGAAAATGGAGTGAGATATCACATTTATAGAAGTACCCAAATCTATTATAACATCATTTAATAATTACTCCTCAACATCGTAAGTAATTGAGAATGTTCCATGATCATTTCACATTATGAGTAGTGGTGTCTCAATAAATTCTATGATGCTACTCTCTGAGATCTATTTTTTATCACCTCAATGTCTCATTTGGTGTGTGCACATATCCTATAGAAACATGGAATATCATGTAATTTTTATAATGACATCAATTAAGGTTATTGTAACTTTAATTTTTGATAGTTTCTAATATTTATTTAAGAAGTTCAGTTTATTTTTGTTTCCATTAGTAAGAATCCATTTGAGGAAATTGGTGAATTTTGTTTTCTTGATGGTTCATCAAATGATTCTCTATTTCCATCAGCATGGATTTTATCATTTTTAGTGGTTGGGGAGTGGTTTCCTCAAGAGTTGATGACACTATTAGAGGGTTCATTTGAATCTTAAGTTTTGTTAAACTCCAAAGTATGATGAAACTTTCATTTACCATATCCTAAGGTTTGACTAGTGGTTGATAGAGTATTTTACCTAACCCATGAATTTTTATATCCCCAACCAAGTTGGTCAGTTGTTGTAATTGTATTTTTAGGTCATGTATAGATGCTTGGGTTGTTTATTGGGATTGGAGATTATTTTTAGCCATTTGTTTCATCAGGTATTCAAGACTGGACCATGTTTTGGATGGGGTTATTGGAAATTACTTTATAGTGGTTTATTATTTTTGGGTGGTGGTGGTGGATGACTACTCTATCTTGTAGGTTCCAATGATGTAGATATTGGATTCGATACCACACTTCTCCAATAGTATTGGTTGACTTTCCAAATATTGTTGGATGGAGAGTATGTTTCTCTCATAATGGGTTGGTTATAGGGAAGAACTAGAAATATTATCTTGTAACCATAATAAGGTTCTCCTAGATGAATACATTAGTCGTAATAGTAGGTTTCAGAAGAATATCTTGTATGGGAGGAGGATATAGGGATTTCCGTTGAGAAATATCAAGTTGTTGGAGAATGGTACATAACCTTTAAAAATTAATGTCTACCTTCTTATCGAACATAATACTGTACAACTGATGGACACCAAGAATATTTTACATTGGAACTTGAACCAATTTGGGGTGTGTTCTATGCCATATTTTCGATTAGGTTTCTTGTATAAATTGGGGTCATATCCACTTGTGCACCACTTACTGCATGATCAATCATTTTTTAATCAATTAGAATAAAACCTTCAAAAAGATATGGCATTAAAAGTTTATCACATATTTTGTGGTGTGGAGAGATTAAACAATAATATTTAAATAAATCCCAATATTCATATAGTGTTTAACTTTGTGATTTACTTATTTCATAAATTTTGTTCCTTATAGTTTCATTTTGATATTTTAGAAATTATTTTTCAAGAAAAAGACATTCCATGTCCCCCACCCTCTAATAGAGTAGTTAAAATAATAAAACCATTTTTCAACTTCTTCTACCAAAATAGGGAACTCTTTATGAATTACTTATTCTTTATCCACATTACATTTTTTTAATGTCGAACACATATTATGAAATTATTTTAAGTTATTATGTGTGTCTTCTCCCATGATTCCATGAAATCTTGGTAATTAGTGAATTTAACCAGAATTTAGTTCAGAATTTGGTGTATTTCATTGTATTTCAATGTATGATGGATATATCTCTACATCAGGTGTGATATGTTCATTTAGTGTTCAGTTATTTTCATCCATATTGTTATTTTCCTTTTCAGTCTTCATTTTGGTCTTAGATGAAGAATGAGGATTAAAAAGAGTGTCGATGTTTTTTTCCTCTTTAAAATGATCATTCAGTGATTCTTAGTCTTGATAACATAAGATACTCTCAATTTAATGTTCTACTTGATATATTTCCTCTTTTGAATATCATTATATGCATAAGGCCAATGAAAATATGGTTTTATAAATTATTCAAATAATGAAAGATGAAAATAATCACAAAAATATTTATAAAATTCACCATAATTTTATAAAAAATAGAACACACAAAACTAATTCTATCTTGAGAAAATTCATCAAAATTTGAGTATATTAACATGACATGTCAAAATTATTATGTTTCTGATGGTTATTTAGTGCATAAGAAAACCCCTATGTTGTATCTTAAAGAGTTTTTATGGGTTATATTGTCTATTTTAAAAAAATGCACTAAAATAGGGGGTGTTTTTGAAAAAAAATTAAAATACATTAACTTAATATAAAGAGTTTAATAGTTTAAAAATAGTATATTTTAAAAAATGATTGAAAAATGGTTTGTTGGGAATTCATGAAACACATTTAATGTCCTTTTTTTAAATACTAATTACTATTTGAAGATTGTATTAGGTTAGAATTTATCAAAATGTGAATTAATTTACAACAATTTATATCAATTCATGTTGAACCAAACCGTGACATATCAATTAAATAGCCTTGATATAGATCATATGCATGGTTTAATAACATGGAAATAAAATTGGAATATAAAATATGTGGGGAAGAAAAGGATTCATGTGTTTTCCAATTAGAACAAAATAATTCACAAACTCTAAATATCTCATTGATCAGTTAGAAATTAACAACATACCAATAACATAAATAAAGAGAGGGATTAAAATATAAAATAATTTTATATAAACTGAATGATATGTTTAAAAGAGAAAATTATCCAAAAAAGTAGATATTATATGTAACAAAACTCCTTTGAAATGTAAAAAACTCCCCCATAATTAATTCCCACCACTTATCCTACCTTCAAGAGGAGGTTGATGATCAGGTGGATATACTTTTTCATTTCATATATCCCTTACAGAATAGTGATATCTATAACTGAAAAATGAATTATATAACTAATTTGGGACACCAATATATAATAATTGTCCCCCCTATGTGAAATAACAAATGGGGTTCCCATGGTGCCAATTTATAGGAAAAGTGGAAGGTGTTTTTGGGAAACAAGATTTTGATTAACCAATTATCACATGGATTTTAATGGGTAGGTAACATTATATCTATTTTTATACAATTAAAATGTTGTTAAATAATCCCTTGAATATATCCACTAAAAAATTGAAATATTTTTGAAAACTAAAACCTGATACATGGATGAAATACAAAATCCATCCTTTAACTTTGAGTATATTCCCCTTCTTAGATAAAATAGTTTTGCTGGGCCCCTTAATAATACAATTTTTAATTGATGTCATAATAATAGTTGAATTCCACCTAATTTTTTATCATAAAATAAAATTCCATCCAGTTTGGATGCACTTATTAGTTATAATGTGCATTTGAGCCCACATGTTCTCTTGAGGTTCCTCCACAGTTTGGCCATCTTTTCATCAATTCTATCATGGGTTCTGCAAATCACCGCCACCTACAATCGAATAATATAATGAAGTGAAATTTACCTATTTTAATAGTGATAAGAAAATAATTTAATCAATCATGAAGTGAATTTTTTATTAAATTTTCATCCTTTAAAAGAAAAATATTTTAATATAGTGGTTTAATGGTGGAAGAAATATTTATTTTCTACTTGATTAGAAAAATCATTTCATACCGATCCATGACACCATTAATGTGTAATAACTAGGGATATGGTATATTCCAGAGGTCGTAGTAATGTATGGTACTCCTACATACATTATCTTATACATAAACCCCCCTCATTACTTTTTAGTTTTGGACGGACATCCATGAGGTAGTGGGATCTTAGGACATGTTGAGAATAACTTATTAAACCTAGACATATAGTGAGATAGAAAAATTTTATCATTTTTTGGAAGATATACATTGTGAATATGTCTTTGACTTTGGAGTAAAATTAGATCTAAATTTGGGGTTGTTCAAATTTATTTATAAAATCATTCACAAAAAATACATCATAATGGAACATTTTGCTACTTTATATGGTTTCCCTTCTAAATCTCTTCACTATTGGTTAAAGGTTAGAGAAGCCTTAATTTTTGGACTATGTCTGGTTCAGGAGACAACTAATAAGATCTAGTTGATTCTTCAGTAGTTGGTAATGGATCAAAGTTAGTACATTTCTTTTGTAGATCATTTTCATCATCCAATGTATTTCTCAGTTGGTTAATTGGTGTTATTAAATTTCTACTATCTATTGAGTCATATATGTCCTTGTATAAAATGAATATATACTCCATGTTATGTGGGAACATTTGATAAAATTAAGATACATGTGAATTTCTTATCACATGTATTTTAAACCTCAACTATAATAAATACATGATGTTTTCCATGTTTTTAAACTATAAAATTATTATAGGGATCTATCTCAGGTTTTTAATTGGTAAAATTTCAGCATAGATATTGATATTTCTATGACAGAGAAGCCATTGTGAGTTAATTATTCTATTTTTATGTGAAGGCTTTATGTGTTAAGTCTATAAAATTGGTTTTATCTTTTTTTAATCATAGAAATGATTAAAATGGGACGTTTGATTTAAGTACTCTAATGACAGAGCATGAGACTTATCTATTCATGGACCAACACTCTTTGACAATGATTTTTTATAAAATTAATATGAATGGTTGAATTGTAACATCATGTCCTTGTATTCAAGAATGACCATCTTCATTTATCATTTTCATCTTTATTATTCTTATCCCTTATGAATTATATTATTTTTAGTTATCTTGGATGGGTCCAGTCTATGACTTATTTTAGTGCCCATGTGAAACTATATTCTATAGTGTGGTGTTTTTTCGATGGAGATGGTTGATACAACATTGTTAGGGTACTATAACATAGTAGTATGATTTTTTGGTTCTTCAAATTTATCATTTCTGTTTCATTGACCAATGGATATGATGTAGATCTCTCTAAGATGGAACTTGGTTATCTCTTTGAATATTAGGGTCACTAAACTACCATAGCTATAGAACTATGTGGTGTGGCTATTTTATTTTGTTGTGGTTCATTTTAACCAACTTATATAATCTATCCATTTACCATAGTGAGAATTTTCGAAAAGACTTTGACTTTGATCTATTAAAAAATTGTCTGTTTTCTTTTTTCATCTTTTTGTTATGTGTCACTACACATTGTGCCATGCTGTAGGGATTATGTCGTGGTGTTGTTCTTCCCAAATTTCCATTTAAAGTCTTAAGAACCTTGGATCATATTGTATTACCATTTACCCATAGCCATTTATATACCATGGGTTCCAAAATAGTTTGTTTCATGATTTTTATTAATTCTACAACTCCACTTTCATTCTCTTTGAATTTCGTTTCAAAATTTTTGGAATGAGAAATTTATAGAAATATTATTGAAATAATTTTTAAAGGTTTCAGAAGGGAATGATAAATATTGTGATAGAATGTGTTTTTTATAACAATGTATTTAATTGGATTTCCCCAATAGTTTTGAAAAAATAAGTGGATTTAAATATATGTTTTGTATGGTTTCAATGATAGAATTTCCATTGAATGAAATTGATATGTTAAACACAATTATGATCAATGATGATTCTGGTATCCATAATCGAGGACAAACACTTTCCCCCTTGACCTATTCGACAAGGGTAATGTGTCAAATGTTTGATTATATATGGAATGGATCCACTCGTAGGAGTGAACTCTAAACCCCTAGAAACATTTTTCCAGGGTAATGTGCACCCCATGTGTTCTATTGATTACATTATTTGTATAAGGATCCACATTAACATGGTACTATTGATACCCCTGTCCTTGTTTTCTCTAGTGATTATTCTTCAAATTGTTATGATAAATATTCATGGAATCAATTTAATGATCAGCTTATTGGTAATTATTTACACACTATATAATGGGTGATTTAAATGTGTTTTTTTAAACTATTTAGAAATGTATCTCAAGTCATTTCATTGTGTACATTAGAATAATATGATTATTTTATAGAT
Organism: Viscum album; assembly: GCA_963277665.1. Taxonomy (NCBI): domain Eukaryota; kingdom Viridiplantae; phylum Streptophyta; class Magnoliopsida; order Santalales; family Viscaceae; genus Viscum; species Viscum album. Next base: position 1,133,525,620 of record OY728153.1, on the reverse strand, counting down.
CCTTTTTATATAAATCTTTGAATAATTCTTCTTGGCTCATTTTATCACACTATAAATAAAACATTTGGTGATTTTATATTTAGTTCTATTTAATGTAGGTTAAGGAAGCGAATCACATGGTGGATGTAGGTATTATTGTTTGATGGTTCTGAAATTTTACAGGTGACACTGTGTCACATAGACTTGGGTTTTTATATAAATTATGTGCTTTGGGTATTTTTTTGATATTGGAACATATTCTTCATGATGTTTGTATCATTTCACAAGTTGTCTTGTTTGGGAATACCAGCATTTTCATTCTATATATAAACTTATTATATGGTCTAGTTTTCAAAATTTTCAAAAAGGTAGTTCTTGATTCGCAGGTGTTTATCGCCAGCCTAAAGGAATAAGTAATGCTCTTTGGGCTATGAGAGGACCATCTCGAGTAACAAGTAGTTTAGTTTTATAGGTTGATTAATGACAAGTCATATGATAAAATGTATATGTGTAGAGTTTATTGTCATGATTAATGGAACATGGAATGATATAGAGTGTAAATTCATGTAAATGGAATATTAAGGGTTCTCTTCCCATAAATGTGGTTCAACTCAATAGTGCAAGGAAATAATCACCTAAAACATCCATGAAAATTTGAGCTACAATCGGTGTTGGAATCCAGATGTGAAAGACGAATACTTGTGAAACAATATAGTGTGTAATAGGGGAGGAAGGGTTGGTGTTGGATTGATACATCCACAATTGGAACAATCTCAACTAGAGTGAGGTTGGTTAAGGAGACACCATACTGAGTTGATTTTCTTTCAGATGCACAAAATGCACTAGCAAGTTAAATCTGGTTGAATTTGATTCTAACCAAATAAGGTGGAATTGTATTACGTAAATTAATATATCCATGACTTATAACACAAATGAGAGGTGTACTGTGAGTTTATGATAACTTATGACCATGTTTGAATTGTATATTTTACTATTGGACTACAAAAAATGATTGGAAAACAAACGTGGGTCAGCCACTCGAAATAATTTAGTTGCATGGACCTATTATATTCTAGTTAGAATTATATTGAGGCTTTTTACATTGATAGGGTTCTATATTATTTTTTACTTGGTCTATTATTATTGGGGATCCAATTTTAGACATTGGGATAAAGGGGATCCTTAATCAAGGAAGATCCAAAGTGTGAGGTGTAATTATTGTAGTTATCAAGTACTGTTATACACAATAGGTATTACACCATAGTGCATTTGATCACATTTATGGGGATTATCCGCTAAAGAGAGGGTGAAAACCATATCCTAAGAGCATCATTTTCCTTTTATTCAAGTGACTTATAGGAACAATATAAAATAGAGTTGATCATCAAGACACTGAAATGATTGAGATATCCCAACAGAAACCAAGATTATAGATTTAACTAGGATGTGATATTAATGGGTCACTACATATATGATTTTGAATGTAATGAATAGAAACATAGTATTTTATAGTGGAGTAGTAATGTATTGGCACTAGAAGAAGGACATTACTCTCAATAAAGGATGATGAGATAGTTCTATAGTTTAAATTGAAAAAAAAATGAATTTGGAAACAACATATTTTAGGTTCATGCAGCTATAACCAATGTTATATGAGTTTAAAGGTCATTAAAATTACATAATGGGGTTTGTATTTTTGGGTTGTGAAAAAAATACCATAAGGGGGTGAGGAGATTTTGTCATCCCAAAATGAAGATCCTAATATGGATGGATGGGATAAGGGTAATGTTAAAATAAAGGGACCCTAACCTACTAGAAATAATATGAATCTTTCCCCAATATAGGGGGTTTCTATGTCACTATGTTTCACTTTGATTTATAATTATTCCTCATATTATTCAATAAGGTGGTATGGTTGATAACTGGAAATAGAGGGGGAGATCCTCTTAGGATTGGGGAATAATATCACACAATTTTACATCATGAAATTTTCAATGTTTCTATGAAATTTAATAACCAATTGAATTGATTATAGATGAAATGTTTAGTGTAGTACAATGAGTATTATTTTTTGTAAGTTTTAACATCACATGATAATGAAATATTTCCTACATATTAATTTTATATGACAATGATTTTGTTAGAATATATGAATTTTATTACAAGTCAAATTAAGACAAATTAAATAGATTTGTGGTGTGATTCCACACATTCATGTAAGTGAATCGACCAAAATCAATTTCTTAATCTCATGTGGTCCAAAATCCATGTGTAAAATAGGGCTCCCAAGATAGTTTTTTCACTTTCAATGAGGGAGGATGATTATACACAATATGTAGGGTTGAAAATGTTTCATCAGTCACTAAGGAGAACCTATGGAAGTGGGGAACTAGGTGAATGTAATCAATTAGGAAAAATCACCCAAAAATTGTATTTGAATCTATGAGAAGGGAATATAGATTGTAGTTCCCTATAATGATCCTTATAGAGGTTTAAAATAATCAATGGATATTCCAACACTTTTTCTTGAACCAACTAGATCAATGAGAACATTTAGTATTTTTTGACGTTTTAATGATGAAACATATATGATTTTCACCATTACCCTTTTTTCTCCAACGTTTCCATAAATCATGGAAGGGTGAATTTTATAGCATAGCCCTAAATGTTTCTTAGGAATCTGTTTACAATTTTTCAAACTGACCTATAATTGTGTCTATTTTATGGGATAGTTTAACATCATTTTATTCTAACCATCAGGTGTTGTATTTTAGGTTTCTATGGAATTGAATAGGATTTTTTACTAGTTTAAGGACATGTTTCTTATACCATCAAATATATTCTAATATCATATGGCTTATAAAATGGATGGTTAACCATTTTAATGATGTTTTATAATGAACTAAAGCTCAACAAGGGAGTCCATGAATTGGGAAAGGTAATAAGAAACTGCATTTAATTAATATAAACATTGCCTCCATTACATAAAACATCATCGAGAAGGAGACACAGAAAATTTATGGTCATAATTTTCGGACCACATTCAATTTTTGATCACACCATCCATGTGTGAAATGTAGGACTACTGATTTGTAGTAGAATGTATATAGCCAAACCAAGGAAGATGTTATGGTGGAATTGGGCGATGAATGAGATAAGGGATATTGTAATCAATTAATATCCCAAGGATTAGAAATAGATCCAAATTTAGTTATAAATAATGTAATTTTTAGTAACTATTTCAAAAAATGGGAATCCTCTCGGGTGAGGGCTAGATGGTATCACTTAGTTTACATCCTTGTGATGTCGAAAATAAATTTCATTTTAATATCATTTCATCAAAAGGAAATCATGGATGAATTATTTTGTGTGATACAGAAGGAAACACATGCCCAATATGAATGGGGATAAACAACCTTTAAATAAAGAAACTTTTTGAGGGATCATGCACTTAGTTTAGGGTAATAGTGTGTAGACTGGATATACAATATTTTATCTTATAATGATTGGATTCGGGTGATATTGTTACTTTAGGGTAATGTAATATAGACCATATTAGTGAGATAATACTTTCATCTAGGGAGGATCATCATTGATATGAATATATGTGGAAGGGGCCCAAAATACTCATTTCTGAGATTGGTCCTTGTAGAGGAATATGCGTTCTCATATTACGTGTAATTACCTGACCATAAATTTTACATAATATAGTTATCTAAACTATAATTCAATTTAATATATTCCAAAATATCATATTATTTTATATTTTTAAGGAATTAGGCAATAAATTATACATCGAAACCCATATAATTACATTGTAGACACTTCTTCTCAATATCCATTTTTTCATAAAATGATTTTTTTAAAACAAAACATGATTTCATTCCGTAAAAAACATAATTACAGTAATCATGCACTATTATTTTCCTTTACCCATCCATAAAACATATGAATTTTTTTTGAAAACACGGTATGAGCACAAAAAGATCAGTAAGGAACATCAAAAAGTAACAAAAAACTATTAATCATGAATGAAAACATTTTCATAATGTTATAACTTTTAAACATAAAACATATGATATTTAGATTACATTATAAATTCATAAGTTTCATGTATAACTAAAAAAGTAATAGATAAATAATAAAAGGAAAATTTTGGAATAAGTTTTATGTCACCCTTATATATAAAGTCTATGTTTTAGCTACTCCCAGAGAGACCATCCTAAATTTTCTTAGAATAACCATCACAGTATATTCCCATAATCCATTAGAATAAAGATAGCTAAAAAACATTATCCCATTCCCTAATTCATTGGACACATATATTGTTCTCACCCACTAATGATTTATCATAGAGCCACCAACGATCATAAAAATTCCCAAGAACCATAACATGACCTAAACACAAAAATCATGAAAAAATAAACATTCTTGTGTAAAAAATAAAATTTACATTTTAAATATATTTTCAATTTCTAGAAGTCGTGAAATTATAAATTAAAATTTTTTATTTTAAAATAAACTTTTAAATTTATAAGGGAAACAAAAAATCATTATGGATTCCTGAAATCTTGAAAATACATTGATTTTTTGTAAGTAGAAAACCTTCCTTTAAAAAATGAGTTGTAACATGAAAAGTGAATTTTAAAAAAATAATATCCCTTAACATATGTATAAAAGCATTATTCACATGGATTTAGTGTAATGGATAATTAGATTATATTAATTAATTAATTAATTAAGAAAATTTTCCATATATATATATATATATATTTTATTACCATTTTATTATGTTCATTTATAGTACTTTTGCTAAGTTATGGAGATCAAAATCGGCATTCCCAGAGTGTTCATTTCAAGGTTTTATGGTCTCTTAACTTTAGTTTAATCATGTGAGTTCTTATAAAATGGAATAAAAATCCAAATGATGAATTAAATTATATTAATATGTTTTATGAATCTTAAATTAACCCATATATCATTTTTTCGGATATGATGATGATTTTTTAGATAAAATATTAGTAAAAAATGTTTATTTTTCTTTTGGCTATTTTCAAGACCATCAAAAATTAGTTTAGTTTTATTTATTATTATTTCTATAAATTAGTTCCATAAGATTAAAAATATCATTATATACATATTAAATTATGGTTTAACCATGATAATTTTCTTATAAACAATCTTGTTGTCGAAAAATGAAAATGAAAACCCATCGTCCGTGAAGGTGGTGAATCAACACATCATAGAAAATATTTCCATTTTTTTAGAATAAGAGGTTAAGATAAGAGGTTTGATGTTGGATATTACTTATACAAATTTATATTAAATTATATGTCTGCTACATGAGTTAAAATTTATCATTGGATAGGGTATGTGAGGATAAGGTAGAAATAAAGAATGAATGAATGAATTAAGTATTTTATCTCTCGAATTTTATCTCCTTGAGAACCTTCTTAAATAATATTTTTTTGGACATTTGGTGAGACTAGTAGATTATATACATATAGAAGTTTATTGGTAAGGGAATTGGGTTTAATTTAACAAGATACAAGGTATTAGATGTGTGAGGAGAATAAGTTGTGATTGGTTGTATTTTTAGATAGATCAGAGGATTATTTTTTATTATTTTATTCATTTGTATATTATTTTTGGTCATGAATATGAATAGTTTTAATTATAATAACTATGTAATGTAACTATTGATTTTTTAATCTAACTAAGAGGTTATTAACACATCAATACATTAGTAATGAATCAATAATTCATTTATATAATTATACCGTAAATTATCACATATCACCATTCAATAAAAAATAAAATATTTGAGAAAAATCCCAAAAATTCACCATATCCATTTTCTGATAAGTAGATTTCAAAATTTGGACACCATTTTTTGAATTTTTATTAAATATGAGAAATTTAATTTTTAATTAAAATCATCATTTTTTTGAAAATGGATATTTTGATATTATATCCGATTTTATGACACTATATATAAAGAAATTATATATCATAAAATTATATTATAATTAAAATAAAACTAAATATTACATTATTAATATATTTTATAAAAAATCTATTTGAAATAACTATATTAAAAATAAAATTGTAATGAAACGTTTACATTTTACAAAAAAAATAAAAATTAATTTTTCATTATTAAAACATTTATTTAAATATTCCACGATATAAATATATCACATTTTCATTTAAAAGATACATAAATTTTCTTTATATATTCATAGTATAGTATAATATTATATTTTTATAGATTCATTAATTTATATAAATACAACTTGTAACATTATACATTTACGATGACATAAACTATTTAATTTCAAAATGAAAACAAATTATTCAATAAGAGAGTTGGTTGTTACATTATCCCCCACTTCTAGAAATTATATCCTCACTATTTTATTCACATATTAAACAATTGAGGATACCTTTCCCTCTCAGAATTTCAAAATTCAATTGTTTCTTTTTCATCCATGTGGTTTCTCCAAAAACCATAACCCAGTGAATTACATTATTCCTCAATACTTTCTCTCTACATTCCTGAATCTGAATAGGATATTTTTCACATGAAAGGTTATCATCTAATTGAAATATCTCATGGATCAGATCATGAAATGAATCTAGAACATAAATTCGTAACATTAAAATAAGAAAAAAATGTGTTCCTGGTACAAACAAAAATCCCAATCTACTCAGTAGGCAAGTGATCCAACATTGTTACGAATCACATGGTCCAATGAACTATGAGATCATCTTCCCATTCTTACCAAAAATTCATCACACATTTCTATGGAGAAACAGTGATAGATACATGATCACCTACCTAGGAAAAATATTATCCCTCAGTTATCCACATATCATTTTACCTACATTGAGTTTTCTTTAAGATCCTATGAACCAATTAAACCTTAACAGAAGTTTTTTATATCAATTATTGTCCCATAAACATTAATTCACCATATTCTTTCCAAAATTATGTAGATCAACAATGATTTCAAAATAAATTTTCAAATGGAAGCATATGTATACTTGAAGGAAATTTGTTTTTATATAAAGACTCAACCAATGAAATATGATCATCCTAACTTCCTTGGTAATCCATTGAAAAACATCAAATCATATCCTCTAAGGTCTGAATTATTCACTCTAACAATCGATCATATTGAGGATGAAAAGTTTTTATGAAATTTAATTCAGTTCCCATTGAATTCTGAAGGCCCTTCCAAATGTTATAAGTGAACGTGGGATCATGATCAAATACAATGGAGAGATATAACACCCCAATATTTAATAGTACATTATCTCATTAATGTAATGTAATAGATTATATTGCATGCAACACCGAATTGGATTGTGTTATATAAAAATAGAGTTTCTTTGAAATAATACATTAGTATTAAAATTATTTAAATGATATATTTATTTATCAATTAAATATTGCAATATGAATAGTAACAAAAAATTAAATTTTATTTATAATTTTTTTCACATAAATAAAACATATTTATAATGAATTGTATTTGTTTTGCTAAAATATGTATATATTTAGAAAAAATATTTTCTTAAAAGTACTACATTTTATATCTTTTTTTGAACAATAATAAAATTTATTTTTGACACTCCTAAAAATTGATTTTTTTATATTAGACTTAATTTTTGAATTTGGAATATCAAAATTATCTTTGGGTGTATTTTTTTTATTTTTCTCAAAACATTCAATTTTTTATGAATAGTGAAAAATACTACATAATACATAAAAACTGAATTTTTCATTTAAATAATTGTTTTTAATTAAAAATGTAATGCCCCGACCCCAGTTACCCAGAGTCAGTGCATTATTTTAATACATTGGCATGATTACATGGTATCAAGTCCTGAAGGACTGATTGGTTTTGCAGTCTTGGAAAATAGATTACATACATGAATGTTACATTACACTTAATAACATACAAAACAACATAAATAATCCTTTATGAATGTCATTATTCCCTTGTCTTAACCCTGCATATCAATCACAATACACTTCTTGGAATCCTGGGAAAAATAAAACATAGAAAGGGGTGAGCTCAAACGCCCAGTAAGGCTAAGCAATACAACAAAAACTTTCCTAAAAAAGCATAAAAAATTAAGGAAATGAATAACTAAAATAAAAGAATTTTAAACTTGAACTTTTGTATAATATGGAAAAAATAAAATAAAATAATTCCATTTACTTATTCACATGGATATTCTACTAGTCGAATGATCACATGCAATATTACTAACCACTTTCATAATGATGGAATGCATAATACCAGACTATCACAACCACGTAGCCAAGGCCTCGTGCCAAGACTAATAATAAGATTTTGTCAAGTCCTCGTGCCAAGACACTAATTTGTCTCATGAGACCTACCGATGCATCGAGGAGCTATAGCAGGATCCACCCGTCACTTACTAAGTTCAATGCATTCCTCATATGAATAGGTTTAAACATAACATAAACATTCGTATTAAAACTAGCATACGAAATGTCAATACTTTCTCCATAAACCATTAATGGTATAAAAATAACACATCCACAGTCAAAAATATCACAAAACCTTCAATGTAATTTTTTTATAATAAGTCAACTTCAAATAATCTTAAAATCCATCAAAGTATGTTGACATAGATGAAAATGATGAGTAAAACTTTTTGAGAGAAATATACTTTTTGTAAAATCATTTAAAAGTCACACATTTATAAAGGAAGTAATTTAAAATAGATTTTTGAATCAAAGTGTCCTATACCACTTTGAAACTTTTGAAAATAATTATCATTTCAAAACATTCATGTCCATATAAATAAATCCTTAAAATCATTTTGAAAACATGGACATTAATTAAAAATATTTAGAGAGATAAATCTTTAAAACATTTGAAATTATGATATTGATAAAGGGTACCTTTAAAAATCCTCAAAATCTTCATTTTGAAATAATTTTTATGAAAAATGTACATGGATGATAAAAATTTCCTAGTAAATACTTACACATAAACAATATCGGATAATAATGAGATTGAGGGATTAACCCTTACCAATTTGGTAACTTACGAAACATACAACCCATGAAAGAGGTATCATACAATGAATATGTAAATACACATAAATTAAAGTGTATTACACAAATAATACAATTATGGGAGGTACATACACCACACAAAAGGTAATAGTGGCAATATGACATGAATCTCATGGGAATAAGGAGTGAGATGAAAACCCCTTACCTTGCACTTTCCTTTAGTCGAGGGTACGTTTAACCTCCTGTACGAAGATCGTACTATGTTATTAAATTATAACATAACCATATTAATATTTATGAGATCATACATGATTCATTTATGACTTTATACTACCCATTTAATAATAATTTCCATGTTAAATTAATATTTCGGGTAATAATCACTTTCTTTATCGTACGTGTTTTACCTTGTTACTCTTGATTGTATCACTTAGATCATGATTTAAATACTTCCAGAATATAAAACATGATAAATATATCATATATATTTAGAATATAAATATGTATAATAGACATATATATGAAATGGAAAACACTTTTTATGAAGACGGTAGTCCGTACGTACGCATAAACGCTGTTTTTGTTTTCATATAGTATTGAACGGAAGTAAGTGAATAAGATATATGTAAGTATATAAATACTTATATATATATATCTCTAGTAGAATTATTATTTCATATATTACATACTTATTAGTAATATATATTTTTATAATCGTCGATGAATGGTGAACTTGGAAATGAATCTCATCGCGTTGTGGAGATGGTAATCCATACGTACGCACGAGCGAAAATATAATTATTTTGATATTAAAATAATATATAATTGGATTTTATATCATATATAAAGAATTATTATAATTTTATATTTATTATTTACATCAAATACGCATCATTATTATACCCATCCAAATAATAATGTATTGAATAACAATTACACCACGATGTGGAGACGGTAAGCCGTACGTATGCACGTATAGTGACATGTCATTCAAAGGATGAATAGAATACTGAATATGGTTGTACCATATTTATAATAACATCATAGTATATAGGATATACTGGAGTTATTATTTTAGAATAGAAATAAAAAAGAAAGAAGAAGTTGAAGAAGAAAGTAACTTGAAAGAGGGTGGTGAAAATATTACCTCTTCTTCAGGTTCTTCCTTTTGATTTGATCAAAAGGGATCCTTCGGTTGGATTTATGATCAAAATAAGGCCTCTATTTTGAAGTGAGGGAAGTTTAGAGAGTATTTGGGTAGGTTTTGGCCGAACCAAAAGGCTTTGAAGGTGTGAATAATTGGTTAGAAGTTGAGTCCTTTTATAAGGGGGGGGGGGCTCTTTAGGAAAAACTTAAAGTATTAATTTATAATAAATTCATATTCGGTTTCTAATGGCTCCAAAGCAGATTATTCGAAGTATAAGGTGGGTATGGGTCGAAATCCATTCAACCAATAGATTTTAGACATGTTTGGGTCATTATATTAACCTTATCTTTTAGTTTTAACTCTTGGTTAATTAGTTTAACACTTACCATGTCACATTGTATTTTTATAATATATAGTTAATAAAATTACTATATACATCCAAGAGACCTCCAAGTGTTCCATTAATGATACAAAAATAATGATACAAGTCATTTGGCCGAAACTTAGGTTTTTAGTAATAGAATATAAATTAATAATATAATATTTGTTTTAAAAACTCATTTATGTCAATTTTGACACTACTCAATAATTGATTTTTTAAAAGTCTTAACAACTTTATTAATTCGAACCAAATTAATTTAAGAAATAATAAAATATCATATTAATCAATAAAATTATTGTATGTTATAAAAACTTCCAAATTATATTTATTTTGACATTTATAATACAAATTATTTGATTCATTCATTAATAAGGAAAATACTGCATCATTATTGTGTCATATATATTTTTACTTTTTCAATGTCTCAAAATTATAAATAAAATATAATTATGTAGGAAATAATTTTATATTTATAATTAATATTTATAATCGAAAATATAACATATATAACCCTATGTGAAATTTTTTTTTCTAAAAGATATATGCTTATGTCATTTTTGTATTTATTTTAACTTAATTAAAATAAAGTGTCCCTATCACCTACAAGTGGCTCCATGGAGTCCCAAAATCGACCCAAAGATGCACAGGGTTGGACATGTATCCACCAATAAGGTTAGGACCAGTTTTAAGGTAATTTAGTATTATTATAATATTATTTTTAACCCTTATTTACCGGATTTACCCTTTAACCATGGTAAATAAAATATTTACCGATGTAATTATTCAAAATGTCTAAAAATAAAAGTTACCTATTTACAAAATTTAGACATCCTGATTCCAAATATGGAATATATTTTTCCAAATTCAATACACATAAGTGGCATAAATTAATTTAAAATTAATTCCCACTGTCAAAACAAAAAACGTGTTTTTAAGATATAATAACTATCAAAAGATTGATACTTGTTTATGTCCGGTTTAATTGTGAAATTATGTCAAATGACCAAAACTGTATTAAATGGTAAAAATGTATTATTAATATACTTTAAAAACACTCAAATTCATAATTTAATGCTATTAATTATTTTTATTAAAAAATTTGTTTTTAATTTAAATTTAGTAATTTTCACTATTCATCAAAATATAAAAGTTATCCAAAAAGTACCAAAATTTCACCCTAGGATAAATTCGATATTCTGAATCCAAAAATAAAGTCCATTTTGAGAGATAAAATTTGTAAAATTTTAAAATTTAGTTAATACTATTCATAACCTCTTTTGAATGGCTTGTTTGGTAAGTCATGGTTCGCTTGAACTCGGTGTTGCATGTAGTTCAAGTAATTGAATTATTTTGAAGAAGTAACACACTATGAAATCTTGGGGTGTTACAAAAAATTATCTCATTGTAAAAATAGATACACAATATATAAATTAGTCTAATGTATGTAATCTGAGTCATTTTATAATAAGATTAGATATATAAAATTTTATTGGACTTTTAACGTCTTTTAGCCTCCTTCTTTGCAGATTTGAAAATTTTAATCAAGTGTAATTTTACCACTTCTATGAATTTAATTTCAAAAATCTGACATACATGGTTTTCATCTGTATGTAAAATGTGGTTTAATAGGATGAAAATAATTTTTGGTGAATATTATCTTTTTAATTATATTTACCTCACTTAAAAGTAAATAGTTTAATTAAAGGAAAAAATAATACTATAATTGTATAAAATTACCTCAACATATATCCTAATTCTATAGGATAAGTTTGTTTCGACCAAAATCAACCAGAAGACAAAAATAAGATCCTTTTTGATCCATTTGGGTAAGATTAGGACATTTATTAAATTTTATTTAAAGAAGAGTTAAATGTGTTAAATTAAAAATTTAACAACTAAACCATTTTTAATATAAGGTTATACATAAGATAAATTTGACAATAAATATTCATCAGAAATCTAAAATTATTTCATATATAATGGTAGTTTATTTATAATTTTTAGACATTAAATAATTAAATTTACTTATGAAACAATGATGATGCAGTAATTAACTTATTAATGAAAGATTAAAATAAATGATATTATAAATATTAAGATAAATGTAAATTGATACTTTTTATTTCATCCCCAAATTTTCAAGGTGAATATGACATGTTAGGGTTGATTCAATGTATTTTATTAGAAGGAATAAAGTTGTTAGGACATTAACAAAATCCAAATACTAAATAGTGTCAAAATTGACATAAATGAGTTTTTAAAAACAAACACTATTTTATTAAATTATATAGCATTCCTTAATATCTTGGATTTATCCAAATGGAATATACAATGTTACAAATGTGATTAATGAACCATTTGAGGCTCTTTTTTCATTTTATAGTAACTATGTTAACTGTGTAGTATAAAAATACAAGAAGAGTTGGTAAAAGTTAAACTATTTAACTAAGAGTTAAATCTAAATGATAATGTTAATATGGTGACCAAAACATTTCTAAAACCTATTGGACGATATTATTTCAACCCATACCTAAATTATCCTGAAAATATATTAAATTGGAGATATTTGAAACTGAAAATAATTTTATAATAAATTAATATTTCAAGTTTTTCCAAAAGTTCCCCTCACCTCCCTTATAAAATAAAACATCCCCTTTCCTTAAATTCACACCTCCCAATCCATTTGGCTCATCCAAACCCTACTCAAACATCCTCCCAAATACCCTCAATTTAATCTGGAGGCCTTACATTGATCAGAAATCTGAACTATAGAGCCCTTTTGTTGACCACAATCATTTTTTTGTATTATCTAAAAAGTCACTTTTTGGGTAAGTGATATCTATACATAAAGAGTCCCAAAACACTACACACCAAATTAGAATTTCAAAAATTCCACATTCAAATTTGGTGGAATGACAATGGGGGACCAAAAGTCCCCCTAATACCGAAGAGGGACCATCCCTATTTCTGTGAACAGTGAAAAATCATTGTTCACAAAACTGCGTTAGGGCCTCCTTTGGTATTAGGGGGGAATTTTGGTCCCCCAGTGTCATTCCCCCTTCAAATTTCAGAAGGAATGATTCAAAAGTACCACAAAGTCCACCTCGATCCAAATCAAAAGAAAGCTCCCAAAGAAGAGATAATTATTTCATAACCTCTTTCAAAATTCATTTCTCCATCTACTTCCTGATTATTTGTTATTTCCATAAAAAAATAATAAATCCAGTAACTTATACATTATGAGATGTTATTTTAAATATTGTACAACCATATTCCTTATTCCATCCTCCAATTCATGAAAAATCCACCATGCGTGTGTACGTATGGCTTACCGTCTCCATGTCGTGGTGTAATTTTTTATTCCACACTATGTTATTTGGATTGATATAACGATGAGTATTATGTATATAAATAATGAAATGAACATGATAATTTTTATTTATAATTAATATACCATCTAATTCCACACCTTTTAATCATTAAAGAAATTATATCGTCGCTCGTGCATACGTACGACTTACCGTTTTCATGATGTGATGAGATACATTTACACTTTCATCATTCAAGGAGGATTATATAAATTTATATTATTAATATGTATGTAATATATGATATAATGATGATACTGGAACATATATATATATATATATATATATATGTATTTACATATATTTCATTCACTTACTTCTATTCAATATGATATGAAAACAAAAACAACGTTCACGCATACGTACGACCTACCATCTCCAAGAACTATGTATTCCATTATATATATATATATATATCAATAATATTAATTTATATTATAAATATATATGATATATAAATCATATTATACATTCTGTAAGTAATTAAATCAGGATCTATATAATATGATCAAGAATAAAATGTCAAAACACTAACGATAAACAAAGAGATATTAACTGAAATGTTGTATTAACATGGAATTGTTAATAAATGTGTAATATTAAGTAATAAAAGAATCATATATGATATAATAAATATTATTAAAATTTTTATATAAGTTAATAATATGTTTAAAAATATTATATAGGATGTTTAGACACGTACGATGAGTAAGAGACCTAAGGTAAGGGTCAATTACTCAATCTCATTATTATCCAAGATTGTTTATACATATGTATCTACTGGGTATTATTTATTATCCAAATCCATGATTATTAAAAATGTATTTCAAAAAAAATTTAATAGTACCTAGATAATGGGTTAAATTTATTTATACCCTTCTTTTACTTTTTATAAAATGTTTTGAAAGGAATATTTCCGTCAATTTCTAAACATAGTACTTTATGGCCTTTTAGATAATTTAAGGAAAGCTTGTTTTTTAACTTATATGGTTGGTGTGGCACTTTTATATTGTTATAACACCTTATAAGATTAGATAAAAATATTATAAGAATATTTTCAAAATAAATGTTTACTTTTATAATTATGAAACTTTTAAATGATTTTAAAATAGAATGAGATATTTCTCTCAAATAGTTTTTTAGATTAAGTTCATATGTGTCAACATATATTATTGGGTTTATTTTGTTTAATTGAAGTTGATTTATTATGATACAACATTCAATATTTTATTGATATTTTTATGATATGTTTGACTGTGGATGTGCTATTTTTATGTCAGACATAGATTATGGTTAAAGTATTACCATTTTGTATGCTATTTAATACAAATGTTTGTGTTATGTTTCACCCTTTTCATATGAATAATGAATTGTATATAGTAAGTGATGGGTGAGGCCCATTATAGCCCTTCGATTCATCAGTATGTATCATGAGACGAACTAGTTCCATGGCACATGGCCTTGAAACAAATTATATTCAGGGTCTTGCAATGAGGCCTTGACTTTGTGGTTAAGATGTATGACATTATGAATTCCATCATTATGATATTAGTTATTAATGTTACATATGATTATTCAACTAGTATAATATCCATGTGAATATGAAAATGGCATTAATTGATTTATCTTTTCAATATTATGCTGATTTTTATGTTTAAAGGGATTGTGTTCCAATTTTATAACCTTCAATAAATGATTGTGATTATTTATGATAGCTTCCACTATATTATTTATCCTTACTAAGAAAATGAGATAACCTCTTTCTTATGTTTTATTGTACCAGGATGTCATGAATTGTATTATGATTTATATGTAGGATTAATCTAGGAGAATAATGGAATTCTCAAAGGATTATCTATGTTGTATTTTATGATTGAAATTGTAATGTGAAGTTAATGTCTGTAGTATATTTTCCAAGACTGCTAAACTGATCAGTCCTTCGGACACGATTCCTTGTAATGATGATAATGTATTGAAATAATGGACCAGATCTGGGCTTCTGGGGTGGGGTGTTACAGTTTTTATCATAGAAAGTTTAGAAATAACCTTGGAAATAGATTTAGAAAACTTATATTCAGGATCATAACCGTATGATATACATTATGGATAAGTATAGAAGAACCCCCTAATTTTTTTTAAATTAGGGATTTTGAAGATATTCCAAGAAGTACATCCTTGTTTGGATACTACATATTGAAGTGGTTTTGGAACAGATGTATCTTGTGGTTAAAACTCTAAAAAGATGTTCAGAGCATGACTTGCGGGAAACCTAGTATACAATAGGACTTACTGCACACCTGGTTTGACACTCCTAGTTAATATTCTTAGGTTAACTCGTATTTTCTTTATAAACCATTATGAATGATTTATGATTAAATTTGAAATAAAAAATCAAATTTATTATTATGAGATTAGATATTCATAAATTATTATAAATATTTCACTAATTTAGAATCATGAATTATGATTCATAACTTAATATAGTTTAATACATTATTTAGAAAAGTCACATAGTATAAATAATGACTACCCCACCAATTCACATGTTCCAAAGAGTAAGAAGGATCCTATCTTTCATGGTATTAAGACAACATTTCTAAAGGAAGTGTCCTCCCATGTATTCTCATCATATAAATAAATAATATCATGTGTTAAGAAGATAAGAATAGAATTATCTAAGCCATATGGATTAGATGGGAAGCTAGAGTAGAAGAGGATTAAAGGGAGAAATATGGATAAATAGGGAAAGAAGGATTTTTCCCATATGTGATAACATTGGAATGAATTACCCTGGGAAGTTCTTAAAAGGACTGGGTGTTTGTTATAAGTGTGTATAAAAGGGTCATCAGAAAAAATAATGCAGAGGGAACAAATAAAAGACTAATATTCATTATTTCAACTATAGTTAAATGGGGAATTATGAAAAAAAGTCTAAGTGTTAAGGAAATATAGCTCAAAATATTCAAAGGGATCAATGTCAAGTATAAGATATTACTATAGTCAATGTGGAATAATTAATGTTTTTGTGTTTCTAGAATGATGAATTATGTCATTTGAGTGTTGTATCAATGATGTACTAGTTATTTGAATTATGGAAATAAATATGGATTGTACTACAGTTGAGGATTTGATATTGTATTGTACTATGAAAAGTGACTCATCATCATTCATAAATTATTCAAGAGAAAAAACATGCTAACAAGAGGAAACTGTGGAACCACATGGACAAGACCACTTTTCCATATGGAGGCCTAATGTAGTGAATACCTATAGTATTCCCTCACATCAAATTAACCCCTTCAAGTTTCAGAGAATTAATTATATGGAGACATGTGACCTTGGACCCATGTTCTGCCATCCAATCCAAGTGATCTACAACCTTGTTTCCCTCTCTCCATGTGTGCTTGGATTGGATGATCATGTTGAGAAGTTATGTATATTTCCTGATGATATACTAAATTGACCAATGGATAGCTCCTTTAACATGAAAGGAGTCGTGTAGAATCATTGAGTCTGGTTCAACTTTTTTATGATCCATATTCATCTAAGTACAATGAGTGAGGCCAGTAATCACTACATTCACCTCCGCTAGGAGAAAGGTACCACTTCCATAGGAGCTGTAAATGCAAGGAGAACACTTCCCAAGCATCCCAAACCTCCCCTCCTACACGCATGTCACCCGAGTTATAGGACCTGTCAGTATTAATTTTTAGTCTGTTAATCAGGGGGATCCATCGAATTCAATGACCCAGTTTACGAGGATTAGGGGGCATGGCCAGAGGCGAGATGGAGTGAAGAGGGATCATAGACAGTGCCTCCTACATGTTCTTTATGAGAGTCATTAAATCATCTAGAAGACTCATTTCTTGCACAATGATGGACCTACCAGTGGAGAGGGACCCCTCATATCAGACCTGGTTCTTCGCATTCAATATATACAAACATATCGTGCTCAGAATCACAGATCGTGGTGATCACTCTAGGCCTGAGTCCATTTCCCTATTAAACCATTTCTCTAGAAATAGAGATGTATGAAGGCCCAATTCAATGATAGCGGTGAAAGAACCAAAGTACCTACATACACATTGGGCCCATTTTCCATCGAATAATAGAGGCTCCACGCTTTCCTCCCGCTTGGCCTTAATACAATGACATCAATATGTGAGATTGATCCCCACCTTTTTCATGCTTTCATCAGCTGGTATCTACCTCTACTGAATCCTTTAGACGATAAAATTATATTTCACTGGAATCCTTTTTCACCACATAATCTCGTTCCTACAATCCTATGGATCTAAAGGAGATGAACTCCCGTGGAAGTCCTCCATCAAGAATTTCCCAAAATAATATGGTGTGAACACATCCCTATCAGGTTCTTCAATGATTGTGATCACATCCATTTTTTTTGATGTTTCCTTTCAACCACTTCCCTGATGAAGGGATGATGCAAGATATCCTCTTTGAAGGATATTGAAGGGGTTGGGAACCCTGGATATCTAATCACCACACCTGCCTAGTTATGAAACCAGATGAGAATGATACCTTCTCCCACAATCCACCTAGAATGTTGTTGGAGAGTATGGATGAGGGGTTAGATCCTAGACCATATATGGGAGATATGTGTGCTAACATTGGACACATTTCCTTCATAGTTATTTCCCATCATCCTCCCCCACAAGGTATGGTTATAAATCAATTCCCACATGAGTTTCACCTGCATGCATGTAATCGTGATCCCCATGCTACAAGCAATAATCCCACCATTAGATATGGGACATGACAACCTCACCCAGGAGACCCATTTCCTATTTCCTTCAGAAAATAAATCCCAAATAAAACCATCCAACACCCTGTCAATATCCTTGATCACCCCATTCAACACTAGGGTTGAAACTAGTGCGTTTACCGGGATTGTAGACAAAACACTTTTCACCAAAATTGTGCACCCCCAAAGAAGAGGAGGTGATTCTCCTAGTTGAGAATGCCCCATGTGATCCTTCTCACCACTTGTCCGATGTCCCGTATGAACATGCACCCCAAATAAATTGGGGTTCCAATATATTTAAGGGGAAAATATCCTAGCTGCATGTCCAGACTACTGCATTGTAGGGAGGAAAGGTTAGGAAAACACTTATTTAAAATATACATATTTATCTTTGAGATATTGACTAGCTACCCTTTCTAAAAGTAGCATTCCTTAATAATCCCCTTGATTCCACGTGCATATCTCTTTCTAGTGTTTTAGAAGATTATAGTGTCATCTGCGAACTATAGGTGTGATATGAATGTCACACTATGTTTCCTCTTGTATGCCATGATCCTCCCACTCTAATTCCCTTTGTTAATCATTCAGGTGAGTGTGTCTGGAATGACTATAAAAATACTCGGATATATAGGTTCTCCTTGTCGTACGCCATAGACAGCCTTGAAGAAGTCGTGTGATCTCTCCATGATGGTGATATTCATCCACGCATTGCTAAATCATTTGAATAAAATATCTAGTGTCTTGGAAGATATTCCCATGATGGTGAGAACCCTATTTATGAACCCCAATTTGACCTTGTATTACGCTTTATTCATGTGGAGTTTCATTTTCATATTGGAACCATTGGCCTTGTAGTTAGTATTCCTCAACATTTCCTATGACAGTGCAATTGCTCCGTGAATCGACACTTTCCACACAATGTTGTGTTGCTCGATTGATGCCGACCAGGTTATAGGCATGGATATCCTTGAATTAATGGTGCCTGAAATTATTTTATAGGGGAAATTTCACATACTAACGGGTCTGTAATGTGAAAGATATGATAGTGCATTAACCTTCGGAATGTGCATGAGGGTCGTGGCACTTGCCACCCGCGGCAGGTAACCCCCACAGAAGAGGTACTACATAGAAATAACAATTTCATCCATATAGGTTTCCCACGACCCACTATAGAATGCACCAGAGTAGACTTCAGGCCCTGGCACACTATTCTCATTAAGGTTGAGAATATTTGTACGTATCTCTTCTTAATCATAAATCATCTCCAGGGCTTTATTGTCCTCTTCGGATACAATAGAAGGAATCTCTTCAAAAAGTACAACATTCCCACTGGGGTATCCTGTGGGAATCCTCACAGTCAGGCTAGCGAGAAGGACTTTGAATAAGGATAAAGACATACAACCACCTTTCTCTCAATAGTCTGTATAGGATCCTACATCGTGGATGATATTAGGCTATATGGGTCGTCTTTTCACCCATATGCATGGGTGGAAGTAATTTGTAATCTTATCCCCCTAATTTATCCATTTGATCCTTGAGCTCTACCGATCCTTTCATTCTTGTCTAAGGATCATTTCCGCCAACTTATTCTTCTTGTCCACAAATTCATTGAACATTGAATCGCTCTAAAGGTCTTCAGGGATACCTTCCATTCACTCAAAATCATATTTAAGGTTATCCTTTTTCTAGTCGATAGGGGGAATATCTCTTGCCCAGCTTTGGTGGTCCTTTCTCAATCTCCAAAGCTTGTTATGAATAGTCACCTAGGTGTGTCCCCAAACTATTTCCCTCATTGAAGATAGAACCATTTGGGTGTAGAATGGATTGAAATTATAGTGATCATGGAGCCTGAATCTTTCATGCTCCTCCTTCCTGGGAGACAAATGCACCAACAACAAAGAGTGATCTGAAATTCCACTCACTAGATGGCTGACCATCGCATTTGATAACATCGTGACACCGTGGAAATTTGATATGCATCAATCAAGGTGACTCTAGTATCATCTATTACCCTTTTGATTATTTCACCATGTGATGTGATTTCCCGTATAACCCAAATCCATCAAACTAATTACAATCCATGAATTAGGAAAATTACATACTACCCCTTCATGGTAACAATTATCTTCCCTTCTTCACCTCTGGTTCAACCACAATGTTGATGTCCTTGCATATGAACCATGGCTCCTCTCTTGGGTCGAAATCACTAATCTCCTACCACAACAGTTCCATTCATTGGATATCGAAGCTCCCATACACAAAGGTGACATACGGGGTATTCATGTCCATCCACACCCTCGTGGATATGAATTGGTCACCCACCTGGACTAATTCCACCCAGAATTCCCTTCTACCGAAGATCCTAATACGATGGTTAACTGGGTCAGCATGCAAGGATGCATGCATCCTTAATTTATGAGCCATGTGGTTCAGTTATGCATGTGCCTGCTTAGGTTCCAGGAGAACCTCTATATAATACTTATTCTTCTTGATTTTTAATGCTATGAAGTCTGCCTTCACATGAGGCCCGAGCCCATGAGAATCCTTTATGATAATAGGTAAAATTATTCAATGTGTATCCTAGCTTTGGCCCCATGCCCTTTGGTCCCCTTATAGAGGGATGAAGAAACTTCCATGTTCAACCGTGACATTTTATTGGACATAAACCGAGTTCATATTCATGGGATCAAGACCAGGGGATCAAACATCAGTGAGGACAGGTGAGAGTGAACTAGGAGCAGTTTTTTGCATATGCTGCTTGGAGGGGACATGATCTCAGGAGGCTAAACTGACTCCCAAGCTGAGGATGGAGCTTTCTCACCACTACCGGAAACCTCCCCATCTGCCTTAACAGATCCTTCTTCTGGATGATGGCAATGATGAGACCCATGTTCACCACCTGCAGGCAGGTTAGCATAATCGGGCCATGGCTTACCTCTAGGGAAGGATAGAGCCAAGGTGTCCTTTAATGGGATCCTCGGGAAGAGCTCCGATAGGCTCAAGTAGAAAAAAGACAGTTGGGTAAAATTCCTTGGAATAATAATTCCTATAGCCATGAGGGAGAGACATGCGGTCCTATTGGAATTAGGGCCATCCCTAGGTTGACATAGCCATCATCGGCCTCAGGAAGATCCAAATTGCTGCCGCCCGTGGGAGAAGGGTCTTCAAAAGAAACCACCACCACCGTCGTAGATGCCCCGCCTCCGCCCACAAGTTATGGAACAACATGCCTCGAGGCCCCTCTAGGAGCATGATGGAAAGCACCATGATTTTTATTCCTAGAAACCTATAACAAGTTCCCCTGGAGGAGGCACAAGGAGTAGAACCTGGGGAACATGGTATATAAGAGATCCTGGGACCATTCGACCGAGCCCTGTACCTTTAGCCAGAGGGTATCCAGGGGAGATGATAAATCAATATCGACAGAGTTCCATGCCAATTCCATACCCTCACCACTAATGGTATGATCATCCACATAGATAAAACCACCTAGGGAGTCCCCGATAGCCTTGAGAAAAGCCACATTCTGACAGGGAATAGGGATACCTGGGAGGTGGATCCACACTGCCACCTTGGGATTTTCCTTATCCTAGTGAACGTCAAACTACCAACGTGATAGGATGAACCACAAACAACTGAAGCACTAAGGGGAACAACACCAGACAAGGATAAACTCAACTTTTGAGAGAAAACCAAGCCATATGACAGACGGAGAATAATGAAGATATGAGTCGATACATGCAGCCCCCAGGACTCCACAAACTGCTTAAAGGTATGGATGGATGGATTCTATGATCCATAGTGGGCCATTAGGGTCCATTTTAAACTAGAAACATCCTTGTCAAAATATACCGAAGGAACCTCCAAGGATAGGCATAACCTTTCATCGACACCTCTGAGGCCACCACATCAAACGCCAGGATGTAGGGTTATAAGGGAGGACACAACGGGCCACACATGGCATCCATGAAGGAAACTGGTGAACTATTACACCGAGGAGAGATCCGGGGGACACCAGAGACTGGGACAGGCCCACACCATTAGAGGGAGAGCCGAGATCGATGTTCGTTGGATCCACAAACAAAACTTTTGGAGTGAACTACCACTGGTTTAATGATCAAAAGGATTTGAAAATTAGAAGGCATGTGCAACGCGTTGTTTTCTATAGTAGGTGTTATCCCCACCCCCATTTGGAAAGGATATCATACTATGAAAAATGACTCAATAACAAGTTAATATTTCTTTAAATACAAGTCTAAGCTAAATAAAAACCATAATATTGTCTTGATACTGAGGTAGTGATTTTGGAATAAGAGATGATTGATTTGGATAAATTATATTGGTTATTATTGAATACCATGAAACTAATTAATTGACTGTTTATTCTATAATTGTTGGAGTTTACAACATTTTTTGGAAATAAGGAGTATATCCAGTATTACATAAGTAATAATGGAGAATGAATGTAATTAATTTGGTTTTATGGTAATTTAGGGTGTTACAATGTTTTATGATAATACATGACGAAGGTATTCACATGTTATTATGTGGCAATCGGGATCTTCATTATGTTTACCTTCCTTATAAATTTTGGACTCTATGTTTGGATATAAGTATTTTATATAAGTCTAAATGGTTGGAATGAATTAAGTTGGACATTGGATACTATTTTTAAATGTAAAAACATTTCATAAGTTTATTTTTTTGATCGTTATTAAAAGGAAAATCGGGAGGTTGGGCGACAACCTATCATGTCCGAAAAAACTGTGAGACTTGAACCTGCAACCGAAGGGTAACAAGGGTGCTTCACCTTCCACTGGACTATGTGATATCTTGGTTTACATAATGTAGTTTTTTTAAATGGTCTGATAAAAGAATTATAAAATCAGATTTTTTGGAACCTAATATGATTAGGTTTAATACATTATTTGTGAGTTCTATTATCTTCTGTAGTTAATGATTATATTATTGTAGAAATTAGTTAAAGGAAGGAACTACACTTTTCATGTATTATTTTTTTATTCTATGAAGAAATTAATTCATAAACTTTAGAGAATGGATCATAAAACCAAAAATATGTTATCCTAATACCTTATGTTTTGTTGAATTGATGATATTTTAAATCATCATATATTTAGTGCTTTGAGGACCCAAATTGTCCATTTATAGTTCCCATGTTTGTGATTGATGACCTCAATAACTACCTATAAATATTTATATTTTTTTTTTCAATTATGTTTCCCTAATTTCCACCAATGTTCTCCAATCCGAAATCATAATTTGTTGGTTACTTTTTCATTTCACTTTCCCACATATTCAGAATAAATTTTATTAACCCTACTTCTGATGTGGGTTTTCCACAAAGGTATTATCGATTTTTAGACTTTTAATTTTGATGAACAATTTCAAATTATGAGGATGCAATTTATGGAAGGATGGGAGAATGTAATGCCCTAAGATTTCATAGTAAGTTATCTCTTTAAAGTAATTTAATAGCTTAGATAGCACACAACACCAACATGGAATTCATTATATACAAGATTGAGTTTCAGTAAAGCGACATATTATTATTATAATTATTTAAATGATATAATTATTTATCAATTGAATATTGTAATATGAATTGTAGAAAGAAAATTAAATGTTATTTATAATGTTCTCACATAAATAAAACATATTAATAATGAAATGTATATGTTTTGTTAAAATAGTTATATATATAGAAATCTATTTTCTTAAAAGAACTACGTTTTATGTCTTTCTATGAACAATAATAAAATTAATTATAGTAACTCATAAAAAATAAATTTGGTAAAATAGACATCATTTTTGAATATGGAATATTAAAATTAGCTTAGGGTTATTTTTTGGTATTTTTCTGAAAACATTCAGTTTTTTGATGAATAGTGAAAATTACTACATAGTACATAAAACTGACTTTTTCATTTAAATAATTATATTTAATTAAAATTTATCTTAATGTCAAAATAGTTACATAATACATATATTAGTCTAATTTTATTCATTTGAGTCATTATATAAAAATATTAGATATATACAATTTTATTGGACTTTTAACGTTGTTTACCCGCCTTTTAGGCACATTTGAAAATTCGAATAAAACATAATTTTTATGCATATGTTAATTGAAATAAAAAAATAAAAAAAACACAGTTGTCATTAGTAAGTAAAATTTAGTCCAATAGGATGAATATAATTTTTTCTTAATTGTAACTTATGAATTTGATTTACAACGGTTAAAATTAAACCAGGTAATTAAAGGTAAAAAATAGTACAATAATAATATAAAATTACTCAAACATATGTCCTAATTATATTGGATTATTTTATTTCGACCAAAATCATCCTTAGAACAAAAATAAGATCTTTTTTGATCCATTTGGGTAAGATTATGACATTTATTATATTTTATATAAAGAAAAATTAAAAGTGTTATATTCAAATTTTAATAACTAAACCATTTTTAATATAAGATTATAAATAAGATAAATTGAAATTTAAATAATAATTTTAAATATAAAATTATTTCCTACATCATGGAATTTTATTTATAATTTTTAGACATTAAATATTTAAATTTATTTATGACACATTGATGATGTTGTAATTATCTTATTAATGATAGATTAAAATAAATGATATTATAAATATTAAAATAAATGTAAATTTAAACTTTTTATACCATCCACAAATTTTATAGGTGAATATGAATTTTTATGGTAGATTTAGTATATTTTGTTCTAAGTAATAATGATTTTAGGACTTTAACAAAATCCAAATACTAAATAGTTTAAAAATTGACATAAATAAGTTTTTAAAACAAATACTATTTTATTAAATTATATAATAGTAAAAAAATGAAATACCAGCCAAATGACATAGATAATTTTAAAAATGTCATTAATGAGCCATTTTAGGTTCTATTGGCATTTTATAGTAACTATATTAACAATGTAATATGATAATACAAGAAGACCTAATAAAAGTTAAACTATTTAACTATGAGTTAAATATAAGAGATAAGGTTAATATGGTGACCTAAACATGACTAAAACCTATTGGTTGAGTGGATTCCGATCCAAACCCACCTTAAAAACTAAATATACCAATTAATATGTATTAGAAACTGGAAAAAAATTTATAATAAATGAATATTTCAGGATTTTCCTAAAGTGCCCCTCTCCACTGTTATAAAAGGGTATTTCCCCTTCTATTAAATTCACACTGCCTAAGAAATTTGATGGGACAAATGCTGCTAAAATATCCTAACAAAAACTTATAATTCATCCTATATGACATAATTTGATCATTAATCCACCCTAAGAAGCCCTTTTGTTCCAATCAAAAGGAAGCACCCAAAAAAGAGGTAATTACTTCATCGGCTCTTTCAAAGTTCTTTTCTTATTATACTACCTCTTTATTAGTTTATTCAATACTAAATTAATAACTACAGTAACATATAAATTATGAGATTTTATTATAAATATGGGAAAACAAAATCCTTATTCTATCCATCCAATGAATGAAAAAGTAACCATGTGTGCGTATGTATGGCTTACCGTCTCCACGTTGTGGTGTAATTTTTTATTCCACAAAATGTTATTTGGATGGATATAATGATGAGTGATATCTATAAAAATAATAAAAATAACATGATACTTTTTCAATATAATTAATATAAAATCCAATTCCATACATTTTAATCATCAAGGAAATGATATCATCGCTCATATGTACGTACGACTTATCGTCTCCACGACCCGATGAGATTTATTTCCACATTCACCATTCATGGGTGATTATAAAATATATATTATTTATAAGTATGTAATATATGATATAATAATTATACTTGAATTTATTTATATTTATTCACATATATTTCATTCACTTCCATTCAATACGATATGAAAACAGAGACAACGTTCATGCATACGTATGGCCTACCGTCTCCATTAACGGTGAATTAAATTATATATATATATTATATATATTTATATTTATGAATATATATATGATATATAAATCAAATTATAAATTCATTAAGTAATTAAATCATGACCTATATAATATTATGAAGAAAAAGAAGTCAAAACACGTACGATAAACAAAACGATATAACCAGAAATGTGGAATTACCTTGGAATAATTAATAAATGGGTAATATAAAGTCCTAAAAGAATAATATATGATATCATAAATATTATTATTATTTTGATATAAGTTAATAATATGTTTAAAAACATTATATAGGAGTTTCAAATGCATACAAAGGGCATCTGGCCTAAGGTGAGGGTTAATTCATCAATCTCATTATTATCCGAGATTGTTTATCTGTATGTATCTACTGGGACTTCTTTATTATCCACATCTGTGTTTCTTAAAAATTTATTTTAAAACATATTTACTTTTTTCTACACTATGGGGAAAAGTCATTTATACTCTTTTTTTTACTTTTTATTAAAAAATTAAAGTAATCTTTTCATCGTTTTTGAAACAAGGGACTTTATGACCTTTTTGGAAAATTAAGGAAAGAAATTTTTTAACTTATATAGAGGATGTGACCATTTTAAAAAATTATGAAACCTTAAATTATTTCCTTAAAATATTATAATAATATTTTAAAAATAAAATTTTTCATTTTTAATAATGATACTTTTAAAGGATTTCAAAGTGGAAAGAGATATTTCTCTCAAATATTTTTTGGATTGATTTCATATGTGTCATCATCTACTATTTGATTTTATGTTAAATTGATGTTGATTTGTTATGATACAATATTCCATATTTTATTGATATTTTCAATGATCTATTTGACTGTGGATGTGATATTTTTATGTCATTCATTTTTTATGGTTAACATATTAACATTTCATATGCTAGTTTAATACGAATGTTTTTGTTATGTTTCACCCTTTTCATATGAGGAGTGAATTGGATGTAGTAAGTGATGGGTGGGGCCAGCTATAGCCCCACAATGCATCAGTAGGTCTCATGAGAGAAGCTTGTGTCTTCGCACAAGGCCTTGTCAAAATTTATAATTATGGTCTTGGCACGACGCCTTGACTTTGTGGTTAATATGTATTGCATTATGAATTTTATCATTATGAAATTAGTTATTAATGATACATGTGATTATTTATATAGTATAATATCCATGTGAATAAGTAAATGACATTATATGATTTACCTTTTTCATATTAAGATGATTTTTATGTTTAAAGGGCTTGTGTTTCAATTTTATACCCTTCCATAAAATATTTTGATTATTTATGATAGCATCCACTATATAGTTTATCCTTACTGAGCATCTATGCTCACCCCTTTCATATGTTTTATTTTCCCTGGATGCCAAGATTTTTATTATGATTTATATAAAGGTTTAATCTAGGATAATAATGGCATTCTGAAAGGATTATCTACGTTGTATTTTATGTAGAAAATTGTAATGTGAAGTTCATGTAGGTAATCTATTTTCCATGACTTTATAAATGATCAGTCCTTCAGGTCATGATTGCTTATAATCATGAAAATGTATTGATATAATGCACTAGCATTGGGCTTCTGGGGTTAAGGCATTAAAATAAAGAAACTCCACGTAATCGGACTATCTCATTGAGGAATAGTTAAGAAATATTTTCTAGAGAAATAGTATATCAAATATAAAGAAAATGTACATATTTAGTCCTTCGATCAATAATATCAAAAATTGAATTATTATCTCAATAATTTTCTTAATCCCACTAGAAAATATGGGGTTATATTTTCTAAATACCACAACGGAACAAGAAAATGATAAAGAATCCCATTTGGTAATTATCATCATTATTTTTCCTATTAAAAAGTCAAACATCTCTTTCTAAAGTGAGAAATTTCTCATTTCATTCCAACCCAACATTATTAAATCTGAATGTCTTTGTATATTATAGATCATTCTGGAAGGACTAGAAACAAATAATTATGATCTTCATTTTTCAACACTTTTATTAAATGTGAATCACAAGGAACACAAAATATCTTCTGAAATATCAAAACAAAATATTTATCAATGGTATATTCTGGAAAATATCTTTTTATCCAATTTTACCATTTTTTGTATATCAAGGCCTTCCTTTTGTGATTTAATAATTCTATCTGATAGAGATAATTTGACTGAAACCTGTAACAAAATAGTGGATTTTTATCCACCAATTACTTTTAATCTTAAATTCATCTAACCATTATCCAATATGCTAGGTTTCGAATGTATCATGGATAATGGTTAATTTTCAACTCAAGGAATCATCCAATTCTTTTTCATTTAAATAATGGTCATTGATCATTCAATCAAAATTCTTTATCAGTTCCACCCATCTTCTCTGCCTCATTTTTAACTCTTTTTGATTAAATATATAATTCATACTTTTATAATCAATATATATTTCACATTCGCCTCAATATAAATGATGTATCATTTCTTTTAAATAAAAAATGGTCTTATAATAAAAATTAAGTGTGGGAAAATTTAAATCATGGAGTTTCTATTTCTCAGAATCATAAGAAATTACCTGATCATTCTTCATCAAAATGAAACCATGTCCCTTTAATAATGAATGACTGTAGATGAAAAACTCTCCATTTATGGAAGTCAAGGACAAAAATGGAGCATTCACCAATAAAATTTTTAGTTCATGAAAAAAATAAAATTCTTTTATCTAAATAAATATGACACTTTTTATGTTAACATAGTTACCAGGCTAGATAACCATGAATATTGTTTAACAAAATGTCGATAATAACCTATTAATCCTAGTAAAATATGATTCTTAGTAATATTTATAGTTTATTGTAATTCATCAACAACATTTTTTTGGAGGGATAAATTGTTATTCCAATATTATTTAAAATGATCCTTTAAAAAGAAATATCTTATAAAAAAAATCACATTTGCTAAAATTCCAATATAACATATTTTATTTTATATTTTACAGAAAAATACTTAAGTGTTTTTCATGATCCACATAACTTTTTAGATATTCAAAAATATCAAAAACAATTATATCTAAATATTCTTGAAATATTCTATTCACAAGATCCATAAATACATCTGTTGAATTTGTTAATCTAAAGGGGATAACCAGAATCTCATATTCCCATACATTGTATGGAATGTTTTTTTGAAATATCATCCTCCTACAAATTCAACTGATACTGTCTAGTAAATTTTGGAAAAAATGATGAGCTCCATGGAGCTGATCAAACGAGTCATTGATATATGGAAAAGGATACACATCCATACTCGTGATGTTATTCAATTCACTATAATCAATACAAATCCTCATAGAACAATCATTTTTTTAACAAAAAACAAGATCACACTAAATTGAAGTTGTAACATCTCATGTAATGATCGAATAATTAATTTTTATATTTTTAAAATTTATGAAGTAGAGAGTAAAATTTCCATAAATGGAAATTTATGTACAATATCTCACCTGACACACAATAATTATTTTCTCCAAAATCTTACATGGTATGCTAGACTTTGTTATACCAAAAGATAATATATTATGTATATTATTATTTTATGTGGTAGTTATCTCCCAGCCCTTTTATAATTGGGAATGAATGGGATATGTTATATTATTTTTTCATATGTTTATTATGTTTTTTACAATCATTCAATAAATTTTATGGTCTTTAAATAATAATAAATACAAATTAAACATAAAAATATATATATTAAAAAAAATTAGTTTTACCACCTTTTAATTGAGACCAATTTTAAATATATATTTTTTAAACTTTTATAATTTTAATGTGATATTTTTTTTATAAATATAAATATAAAAATTTAATTTTAGTTAATTTTTGGTATTCTTATATATTTTTTTTGATGAATAGTGAATAATACTGATTTTTTGGTAAAAACTACTTATTCATCCAATATATTTATATATATAAATTTTGTTTTAATTTAGTTATAATAAATAATTAGATCAATTTGACATCACATAAAACAAATTTTTTCATTATAAATTATTTTATATAGAACTTAGATAAAAAAACATGGTTAACGTTTTACATTAAAAACATACTTTTTTATCCCATTTGCAGGATTAAATTTAAATAAATTTCTACCATTTAAATTATTGGAATTTAGAAAAATGTATTCCATATTTGAAATAATAATAAATTATAATGTCTAATTTTTCCACCATAGTTTTGAACAAAAAATTTAGTGAATGTAATTAAAATTAATTACAGTGATTAAGAGGAAAAATAACTTAACAAGGGATTACACCCAAAACATAAGAACCAAAATAACATAGAAACAAGTCAAAAATACATTATATTTCCATATTTCAACCCTATACTCCATTGCAATGAATTTTTACCATTATTGGATCACATTACATGGGAAATGATGGGTGTAATTATTTTTTCAAAATTTACAATAAGTACTCTCCTCAACCATTATAAAAAGGCACACACCCTTCCCAATACTTCACACCTCTAATTCAATTTGGATCACCCATAGCCTAATAATATATACTCCAAAAATACCTCATATATTTATAGAATCATAATTTTGGGTATAAATCCAACCATAGATTACTTATGGTACATACAAAATGGATTTTCCCAAATAATAGGAATATAATAAACCACGTGACAGGTCAGACTCAATGTAAGGGATTTCATCTCAATCCCATTTCATTAAGTCATATTTTGATGATATAAAACTTTATTATTTAATAATGTGTACATACAATCCCTTTTATATTTAATATCTATATAATAATTATTCTCAAGTTATATAATGGTTGTTTAAATGTTCTTCCTTTATGTGTCTTATGATTTTAATATTCAAAGTGTTATGTGATAATCATCAAATTTACTTTTTTATTAAGAGGGAAAACCCATACACCAAACAGCAGAAACAAGGATGTTTAAGGAGGTCTAAAATGATGCAAGTCGAGGGCATCCCCTCTAATCAAATTGACCCCTTTGGGATACAAAGTGGAAATTTCATGAACACACACCAGATCATACCCAAGAACCTCCATAGAAGAAAGGTGATCTGCCACTTGATTTCCTTCATGCCAGGTGTGACCGATTTTGGTACTGTTGGAGAGAATACCTTTGCACTTTCTGATAATGTGGGTAATGGACCATGGAGTGGAGCAAATATACATCATAGCATCATGCAAGATTTTTGAATCTGTTTCAACTACAGCTAACGGAAATCCCTTTTGGTGACAGATATTGATACCTGTGAGCATGGACTTGGCTTCATCCTGAAGAGAAGATCCATGACCTAGCCGGGAGGAGAAAGAAAGGAGGACCAATCCTCTCGAATCCCGGAGAACCCCACTCCCACGCAGAACTCCCATGGTGTAGGATCCATCAGAATTAAGTTTCAGACCACTGGTAGGGGGATTCCAGCTAACCCATCGACCTCTGTTCATACTACCATTCGGTTGGATAGAAGATGAACTGGAAAGCATCCAACTGAGCGAAGGAGCATTCCTCCAGTTGCTAAGGAGGCAAGCCAGATCAATAAGAATGATTTTCACTCTGCTGATTATAGACCTACCTGTAGACTATATCCCCTCATATCTAAGCTTGTATGTGGCTTTCCATATGGACCAATATCCGGCATAAAGAATAAAAGAGTGTGCTGACTTCTCCGGCCCTTTATCACCCGACCCATGAAACCATTTTTCCAAGAACGGATGATCCCCCAGGAAAGGATCACAAAACCTTGTAAAGTCACCGTAAAAACTCCACACTGTACTCTCCCACTCACTAGAGAAAAAGAGATGATCATCCATTTCCTCTTTGTAAACTGTACAGTAGGCACAACGAGAAGTAAGGGTGATACCACAACGTTTGATATTATCATCCATAGGAATGGCACAGTTCCGAATTCTCCAAAGCAGGAATTTATATTTCGAAGGAGTCTCCTTGTTCCATAGTGCCTTATTCCAGGCATCCTGCATCTCTAAAGTGCCCCTCGTGTGGTGAAAATCCCGAGCATAAAATACCCCCGAAGAGGAAGGAGTGAAAACACAACGATATGGCTCCTACAATAGCAAAATGAGGTTGAAGAGATCCTTATGCTCCTCTTCCAGCATTTTTTTAAAAAGATTAGTATGTAAACTTGCCTCCCTGAACGTGCTGGAAGGAGCAGGGCACCCCGGGAAGCCCAGCACCTTCCCAGCCCAATTTTTGTACTTGAAGGGAATCTCTCCCCTCCCTATAATCCATTGTGGGTGACTAGTAAGTTTCAAAATTCTGTGAGTAAGATTCTTCCAAGTCGGAGAGCCTCTTCCCACCGCCAAGGACTACTGTCAAAATAGTGGGTGCATTGTTTTCACCCATAACGTACTCTGATCCCCAACTTCCTAATCCAACTTAGCCGTTATACTACTGAGGGTGTCCTATAAGCTACAAACATTAATACCACCCTCTCTAGCAGGCCTAGCCACTCTTCTCTAAGAAGCCTAGTGTCTTTTCCTTTCTGCCAAAGGATCCCATATGAAACTGGATAGAAGTTTGTCAATGCTGTTGATGACACCTTTCGGAGGCATAACTGCAGAAAGATCATGAACTGGAGTAGCCAACAACACACTATTAATGAGAGAAATACGAACGCCAAAAGACAAGTACCTATTTTTCAAGATGTGGATGCAATCCGTGATCTTGTTGATAAGAAAATCAAAGTCCCAAATCCCAATTCTACCAAGATATATAGAAGACCCAAGATATTGCATGGTAAAAATATGATCCTTTCATTGCAAGATTGCTTTAAATTTCAGAAATCCGACTAGGAGAGCATTTGTTGGATATGAAAAAGAAACTTTTCTCTTCATTGATAAGTTTTCCACTCTAGAAGCAGTACTCCTCTAAAATCCTATTCAAACCACATATAGACTTTTTTCCAACATTCATAAACACAAATGATCTTATTCCCTTCTAGTTTGTTTTGTGGTTCTGCCTTTTTTTGTGGCCAGATGGCCATGATTCTCCTTGGTTTTCCTCTACCATTTCCTCATCCTCCTTCACACACAACCCCATATTGGTTGGGTGTGATGGATTCCATGAAGTTTTGTATTTTGTTGGTGGCTTCGGTGAAGTTGGATCTATTGGGGTGTTTTTTGGCATGGAGGCCTGTTTCTCAAAGGATAGATGATTCTGGGGTACAGCTTAGTGGGTCTGGTCCTAAGTGTTGTGTCCATGGCAGTTTAGCGGGTCGGTCTGGCTGACTGTTTTCCCTGGTTCCCACTTTGCCTCAAAGTGATTTTGTTTGTCGTTGTTTGGTTTCTTTGTTGGGAAGGTCTAGACTTTGGTGTGGTTCTAAGCCCGACCCGCTTATGGTTCTCTTTTCATGTTCTTAACTTTGCTTGTTCGGTTCTCACTAACCCAAAAAGTGACTTTTTTGAAAAATCAAAAAAGAAGTTTCAGTGAGTGTTTTAAAATTCTTCCAATAAACAATTTGGTTTTATATCTTTTTAAAAATTCATTTATGATAAATGATCTATAATATAAGGAATATAAACTCATTAATTTAATTTAGAACTTTTCTTAAAAAAACTTAAATGAAGTATAAAAAATAAGATTAATAGGAATCTTCATATTGTTATCTATGAAATGGTATTTCCTATAAATCTTTTTGAAAAATATATAATCGTGTTTTAAATCATTATTGGTATAGATTTGATTTCAAATTATCATGATAAGAAATATTTTAGTGCAAATAATATTATGTTTAATTATTTTATGTCTTTTATAACATACCAAGAAAATGAGAAATTGATTAGAGTTGGAAATTAATGCTAACTAGCCCATATTGTAGAAAATAAAAAACTATTCAATTTAGTGATGTGATAGTACTAAATAAATACATTTATTTTTTTGAGGTTATTTTACTAGTGTTATTCTTGATTGAGTGGTTGAGTCTACTGTTAACTTAATACTCAATGATAAGCCCATTTCTCATCCCCCATATAGAATGGTTTAAGTAGAATGTTTATAAATGAAAATAAATTATAGGAGTTATTTGATAAAGTATTTATAATACCTATAAATTAAACTTGGGTTGATCATGTTTTATTTATTAAAAATAAATATGTATTAATGAGACTTTTTGTTTATTATAGAGCCTTAAAAACATCAGTATTAAGAAAAAAATCCTTTTCAACATATCATTGATTTGGTTGATCAGATCCTGAGAAGAATTTATTTTTTGATGGTTGACTAGAGGTTGAGGTACCATAAATGGAAAGAAAAGTAAACTGAAATTATAAAGACTACATTTCAAAGTGGAAATGGACACTGTGAATTTTTTGGTATTCTGTTTGTGTTATCAAATGAACTCTCTATATTCAAGGATCTTTTGAATAGAATTTTTCATGATTTCTTATATATGTTTTTGGTTGTATTTATTGATTTCATTTTTGTATTTTCGAAAATTCAATAGGAACAGAGAAGTAATATAAGGTTTATTTTGAAAATATTAAAAGAAAAGAAAATTTATGGTATTCTTATAAAATTTGAATTTTGGTTGTAAAAAGTTTCATTCCTTGGTCACAATTTTTCTAAATATGGTATAAATATTGATCCTAATAAAAAAAAGTTGTTTTGGAATGTCCAAGAACCAAAAATATCCCAATGATTATTAGTTTTATATGATTATAGGGTTACTATCAGTGGTTTATCGAAGTATTTCCTCAGTTTTAAAGACCACTAACTAGGTTGACTCGTAAAGTATTGAAGTTAATCTAGACAAAAATATTGTGATGATTGTTTTCGGGAACTAAAAAAGATGATTAGTGAATGATATTATTTTGGAATTACGTTCCCAAAAAAGGGAATTCATTATCTACATTGATTATTTGTTTAAAGTAATTGGATTTTTCATAATTCATAATGATCTGGTAATTGATTATACTTATCTTTAGTTCAAACCTCCTGAGTTGAATTACCCTACACAAGATTTATAATAAACTTATATATCTTTCTTTATGAAATTGGATGAATCTATTATATCAATTAAATATTAAAATATATACTAATCACAAAAAAATATATTTAAATATTCAATATAGTATAATTGAACATGAGATAGAGAATATTCTTAGAAATAATCAAGGATTGTGACCACTCTCTTAATTAACAAACTAGAAAATAAATTAAGTTAGAAGATACTTTAAGTCGAATGTCTAATGATACAGTATCCATGTTACGTTTGTAACATGACTCTTTGGTTGATGATTTGGTTAATTTTTTCTTAGATGGTGTTTATGTAAGGAAATCCTCAATTTTTATTCATGTGTTAGTCCAGTTGTGTTTGTTAGATAAGATTAATATGGATAAGAAGATGGGTCTATATTTTGAAGAAAATGTATAATATTTTTAGAATGAATGGTTTTCTGACATTAACATTGATAAAAAAGTTGATTTATGATTTATAAAAAGATAATGTATGACTCATGATTCATAGTTCAGGAATTATTTGCTAATTGAAGCATAAAGTTCTCCATTTTCTATTCATAATGGAAGCACTAAGATGGACAGAGACCTTCAAGAGTATTACTGGTGTGATGGATGGAAATATGATATTACTTAATTAATAGTGAAGTTTTTGACTTGTGAACATGTTAAAACCTAGATAAATTTACATAGTGGTATTTTACAACCTTTTCTAGTTATTGAGTGGAAATGGTAATATATATCAATTAATTTAAATGTAGTACATCTAAATAATTTTTAAGGAAATGATGCCATTTGGGTTATTTTTTATTGATTATCTAAATCATCAAATTTTCTTCCCATTATAGATACAATGACTCTAGATCGGATTTACAGACATCATCTAAAATAGATTTTTAGGTTACATAGAGTGCCTCTCTCTAATGAATCTGACATTGTTCCTATGTTCTCATCACATTTTTGAAAATGGTTTTTTAATTCATTGGGCATTGAATTAAATTTCATTACAGCTTTTCAACCTCAATATGATGGACATTATGAGTGGAAACTTCAGACATTCGAGTATATGAATCGTTCTTCCTAAATGGATTATCAAGGAATTAGGGATCACCATATTTTTTGGTTGATTTTACATATAATAATATTATTCATTTCAATATACAGATGGAACCATTTAAGGCATTATTGGGAAACCAGTTTCGGACACAACATTGATGGGATGATAAATGAGAAAGTATGTTTATGAGAATAGAGTTGGTAGTTTAGATGGTAGATAATGTTTTTTACTTTAGTGACACATGAGGGTATATTAAAGTAATCAGAAGTTTGATATGGATAACCATATGAAATATTCTTCTTTTGAGGTATTTGATCATGTCTTTTTAAATGTTTCTCCTCAGAAAAGTTTGATGATTTTTGGTAACAATATGAAGTTGATCCCACAATTCATTGGACCCTATAAAATCTTAGAAAATGTTGGTTAAGTTACCTACCAAGTAGATTTATTTATGGGTTTATCTCGGGTATACAACATGTTTGATTTTCCAATATTAAGGATGTAGGTACCAGATTCATCTCCTATTTTAAGCCCTAATGTAGTTTAGCTGGAAGATAATATTTATTATGAGGAACACCAAGTTCTAGTTGTTGAAAGAAAAGAGGAAGTGTTGTGGAATAAGAAAATTCCTTAGTCTATGTATTAATGGAAAAAACTTATCATTTAATATGAAACATGGGAATCTAAAATCACTATGAGGGAAAAAAATCCCCACTTATTTGATAAGTGAACAAAATTGCGAGGACACAATTTCCAAAAGTGTAGAAGGATGTAACATCCCAGGTAAAGATAAAATTCACCTTATTAAAATATATTAATATATATGAAAAAGGAAGTAATATTATATTAAAATGGACACCATTTATGGTATCATGAATAATACACAACAATGAGTGTCTCTGAAATGTTGATTTGCATGAATGACATAGTTATATGAAAAAATAAT
Source organism: Viscum album (assembly GCA_963277665.1). Classification (NCBI taxonomy): domain Eukaryota; kingdom Viridiplantae; phylum Streptophyta; class Magnoliopsida; order Santalales; family Viscaceae; genus Viscum; species Viscum album. Next base: position 1,133,487,917 of record OY728153.1, on the reverse strand, counting down.
ATATTTTTTATTTTATTATTTTTAGTGGAAGTTATTATCAAGTATTTCTATCAGAAGGAATGAATATGACTAAATGTTTTATTTAAAAAAAATCGAAACTTTTTTTACATTCATCTAATAAATTTGATTGGATTAAAATTACAATAAATCATATTTCTATTATAAAAATATATATATTTTTAAAGGTATTTTACCACATTTTAATAGTGTCCCCATTTTAATTTTTTTTTATTCTTATAATTTTTATATGAAAAACTAAACTTCTTTCTATAAAGTGGAACATAAAAAATTATGTTTGGGTAATTTTTGATATTTTTATGAGGTGTTTAATATTTTGATGAATAGGGAATAATACAAAATTTTAGTTCAAAATTGGTTTTCGTACAATATATTTATATTGTTAAATTTTTTTTTATTTGGATTGGAAGTAAAATTAGATAAATTTTATATAAGTTAATCTAATTTAGATCAATTTAAATGATTTCATATTCAATTTAGATATAAAAACTTAGAAAAATTTATACTTTAAAAACAGTCTATTCCATTATGTCTTGGGTATTAAATTTAAATTAATTCATACCACTTCTGTGATTGGAATATGAAAAATAGATTCCATGTTTGGAATCCAAATAATTGATAATTATTAATAAGGTCCACATAGTTATTGAAAAAAATATTAGTTAAATTAATTAAAATTAATTAAAATAATTAGGGGGGAAATTTTCTTATTAAGGGAATGAATGTTAAACATAATATGAAAAAGTTACATAGCCACTTGTAAAAATCCATTAGATGTTAATATTTATGTTCTATTCTATCTTTGATCCAATTTTTACAATTATTGGTGAAAATATATATTGGAAAACCCTGGTTGGAGTTCTCTTTTCCAAAATTTATGAGAATTTTAATCCTCCTCCACTATTAAAAGGCACTGAAAATTCCCAATTCATAATACATTACATGCCCTTTGTCTCACCCATACTCAGTTAAAATAACATCCCAACATCCCTATCTTTATCCTAGAAGCCCCCCTTTATGGATATGGGAATTCAAGGAATCCCATTGGTGTAAATCAAAAGGAGTTACCCAAATAAAATGATGATAAAGATCCACATGATAAGTCGGACTCAATGTAAGGGATTTAATCTCGATAGCCTTTCCTTGAGACATTTCATGACAATATGAACCTTTACCAATTAATAAAGTGTGTATATATCCCCATTTACATTAAATATTATTATTATATTTATTTTCATGTTATTTAATATTTTTAAATGTTCCAATTTTATGTGGCTTATAATTTTAATATACAAAGTATTATGGGACACTTTGAATGTTTAATGATTTTATCCCATCCTCTATTTCAATATTCTTGTTATTATTTTAAATATTTTTTTATATTGATATAAAAATGTTATAAAGTAAATTTTATATCTATTTTAAAATAAATAATGTTTTTTTTTCAAAAAAAAGAATCTTTTAAAGTGTTTTATGTGGAATTTTTTTAGAAACGACAAAAAAGAATGTTGTATTATTAACATAAATGGCGATAATTAATTTCCCCCCACCATGGACATTATTTTATTTTGGATTCCCTAGAAATATTTCATGTTATAATAAAATAAATATTGCCTTTCCTTTCTTTTTCTGGGTATTTTTGTATTAAAAATTGTTTTTCTATGGAAATTTGTATTTAGTTTTCTAAATGGAATTTTTGAAATAAAATTTTATTTTGATATATAAATTTTATTTTAATTTGAGATTAAAAGTTTTTTTTTCAAATTATTAAATGTTTTATTTCTTTTTGAGGTACATAGATATTATAAATTATGGGTGTTCAAAGATAGCACTGGGTGAGCCTGTTATAAATTGAATGGTGGGTGCTCCCAGATAGCACTCCAATGCATTGTGTAATGATTATATTATCTGAAAAAATATATTGGATGTTATATATTTTGTTATTCCTATCTGTAAGGTATCTTTAAGGGTTAAATGTGTTGATTTCCCAAGGTATTTATATGAATTTTCTATGTTTTCAAATTATTTTTTATGAGGTCATATATTTTTAAAATGGTAAAATAAAAGTTATTTATTAAATAAATATATTTCTCTCTTTCGATAAAATTAAATATTTTCAAGTTATGGTTTTTCATGAGTTTTAATTTTTGTTAATGGACTAACAATATTCTTCTTGTTATATTCCATACTAGTATTTTTATTCTCGTCACATATTTTTAATGTTTTTAACATGACTTAAGTGTGATTAAGGGGTTTTTGGAATTCATGTAGAAATTCGTTAATTTTTTTTCATAAACGATAACATAAATTATTTTAAAAAAGATAGATTATGGGAAAACTGATACTGTTATGAAGTCACTACTTCTTATTTTTATGCATTTATTGTGTATGAGTTATAACCTAATTTTCTAAAACACTAAACAAAAAAATATCATCAATGTGAAAGAAATTAAAAATATCATTAAATAATGGAATATTATTTAATGTTTTATTATTATGGCCTAATATATGTAATCAAAAAAATAAAACCTATATCAAGTAACTATTGGAACTAGTTTTTCATCTAAAAAAGTTCTACATTAGAAATTTGATAAGGGGGTTTTGAAATTTGTTTAGGGTCATGGGAAAAATCATTAGAAAACTAAACCAATAGATCAGGTATAAATGGAACAACATTTCCAGTATCACTCTTAACAAGGTCGCTTCTAATCACCACCCTATTCTGGTTAGTTTCTCATTCAATAGCATAAAACCTAGATATCCTTTTAGATATAACATCACTTGGTCTTCTGACAAAGACTGTGTGAACATTATTATAAATTCTTGGATGAACATGAATACAAACAATGATTCTTTTGCCTGTCTTATGAAACAAAAAATGCTAAAACAAATCCTCAAAAACTGTTGTAAATCAAAATCATAGGAAATAGATAACGATATTTACACTCTTGAAAAAGATCTTAATCAACTTCAAAATCATAACACCTCCTCTAATTTTTCCCAAAATCCCCAACAAGAAATTAATATTTCTTCCAATCTGATTAATATCTTGAACTTTAAAGATAACCTAAAGAAGAAAATCCTTAAAACTAAATGGTTAAAATATGGAGATAGAAACACAAAGTTCCAAAATTCTCTACAAAAAGTTAAAAAAACTTGTAAACCTCCCTCTTATATTAGGGAAGGGGAGAAAATTTTTGACACTGATGAAAGCATTGTCAACCATGTCATCACTCATTTTCAAAACATCTTCAATGGCCCTAATACTGATAAATATCATCAGCCTGAAGTTATTCCTCTAATAATCATAGATGAGGATAATCTACTTCTTAATATTCTCCCACTGGATCATGAGATCAAAGATACTTTCTTTAGTCTTAACACAGATGGTTCCCCAGGTTCGGATGTCTTTAATAATGGGTTCTACCAGCAACATTGGGAAATCATTCAAGATGATGTCTGCTGAATGGTTAAAACTTTTTTCTCTAAAGGAATTCTTCCACATGGTCTGAACTCTCAATTCCTTGTCCTTATTCTTAAATCTGAAAATGTGAATGAAATCAATCATTTCAGACCCATCTCCATTATTAACTCGCTGTTTAAAATCATCACCAAATAGATTTCCAACTCTATTGCTGATATCAGCAATAGAATTATTTCATGGAATAAATTTGGTTTCATTAAAGGTAGATCTATACAAGATTGTATCTGTTTAGCCTCTGAATCCACTAACATGTTGAACAAGAAAACCATAGGTGGGAATGTGGCCATTAAACTCGATATAATGAAGGTCTTTGATACCATTGACTGAAACTTTATCTTTAAAGTGCATAAATTTTTTTGTTTCAATGAGTCCTTTATCAACAGAATTAGCACTCTCTTTAACTCTGCTCATATCTCTATTATGATAAATGGTACACCTAAAGGATACTTCAACTGTTCTAAAGGGGTCAGGAAAGGAGACCCCCTCTCAGCTATACTTTTATCCATCGCTAAAGACTACCTTAGTAGACTCATCTCCCAAGCTATTGGAAATGGTAATATTAAGCCTATCCCTGCTTCTAGAAGTGTTAATGCCCCCTCCCATTTGATATATGCTGATGACATTATCCTTCTCCTAAAAGGGGACAAAATAAACCTTAACAACCTTAAAACCGTCATATCTCACTATGAAGAGGTCTCTGTTCAACATATAAACTGATTGAAATCCTTTATTTTCTTTGGAAAAAACTATCCACCTGGTCGGAAAAGTAGCATTACAAATATTCTTGGTATTAAGGAGGGATATCTACCCTTTAATTATATTTGGGTTCCCATTTTTTGGGGTAGACCCAAAGTGATTCATTTCTCTACCATAGGTGATCAAAATCTTTGACACCTCTCTTCTTGGAAAGGAAAAAATATCTCAATGGGAGCGAGAATTTTCCTTGTTAAATCCTCAATTGTTTCTAAACTGGTCTACATAATGATGATCTATAAATGGCCAGATAGTCTCTTAAAACACATCAACGTTTCCATTAAAAACATTTTCTGGATGGCAAGCACTATGGAAAAGAAATTAGTCACCATAACTTGGTCTACTTGCTGTAAACCTATTGAAAAAGGTGGTATTGGAATAAAAAACCTCACAAAATTTAACCAGGCCCTTCAGGAGAAGCTCACGTGGAATCTCATTTGTAATAAATCACCTTCCATGGAATTCCTCCAGGCTCGTTTTCTTGGAAAACCTTGAAGAAACACACATACTTATCTCATGTCCTCCATAAGTCCATCCATTAAATGTACTTTCAACTCCATTATGTCTAATTCTAGATGGATAGTCAATAGAGAATCAAATTTGAATTTTTGGCTTGATAACTGGACTAGCAAGACCATGATTTCCTTAATTCCTTCCTCACATCTCCCTGTGCACACTAGTGACACCATTGTTGACGCTCCTTTCTATCACAGAATCTAACAACTGAAAAAGGGAAATACCTTAACACAATTCATCCTTTGAATAAACATCAAAAATTGATAGAGGCATGAAGAGATATTTTTTTACACTTGGGTCGCGCAAGTTTCATCATGGCCGTGCAAGTATACTTGCACACATCATATTGTTCGCGTAGGTGACTTGCGCTCCCTAAGTTATTTTTGACCGAGGTCTTCAAAGGCCTATAAATACCCCTTGTGGGAACCCCATTTCGAGGACGGAAAAATCTAGAAACTCAGATTTGAGCTCCCAGTGACCTTGTCTCTTATCAAATCCTTTTGAACACTTCTAAGGTAATTTATTACCTAGAATGGAAGGTTTAAGGAGAGGGAACAAGGCCTAAGTTTTGAAATTCATCAACACCTGCGGACCTAAGTGTATAACCCTTTGGGGAATTGACGACTCTTGCGAGCCGCTTTATCCCTTCAACAGAACTTGCACACCACTCTGTAGATGCTGAAAAAGTCCGTAACTCCTAGAGGAAGTTTCGAACGGACGAAGCGAAGTCATATTCGGACTCAGAGGCCTAGTCTGGAGGACATGGAAGGGGTACATGAAATTAAAGGGAACTCGCATGAAAAATTTTTGTTCGCGTGAAGGTCTCCTGGGATTCGCAAAAAGGAACTGGCACGGTGCGCAATTTTGTGTGCCCGGTTCCGCGCGGGGAAGCCTTGCACGCCGACGGGTCCTGGCGTGGAAGATTTCGTGCACCGCCCTGTTTCCACGATGGAGAATGCCTATAAATAGAAGGCGACCCCAACCGTTTCGGGGTTGAGGAATTAGGACCAGCTCCGGTGTGCGTAATTCGGACTCCCGCGCATGTATGATGTCTTCCAGGTAATCCACCTTTTCACGCAAACTTGCCCCGGGGCTTGCCTTTGCGCGTGACCCCATTGGCTTTAGTGAATTTTCTAACTCCTCCGGGTTCTTCCTTTGCACGCAATCCTTTCCCCTTGCGCGCAATCCCCTCCAATTACGTGCAATCCCCTCCAATTGTGCGTAATCCCCTCCAAATTGCGCGCAATCCCTCTATTAGGTTTTTTCATACCTTAGGGATCGGCCCGTGCCCCCCCCCCCCCCCGCACAATCCAAGCCCTTTTCATGCAATCCCCTATCCGCACGCAATCCTCTGACCCAATTTCGTTCCATCCCGGTGTTTTTTTGCGCAAAACCTTCTCTTTGTGCGCAAAACCCAGGACCCCTCACCTTGACGCCCCGGGTGCCTCTTTGCGTCAGCGCCCGATGTCTTCCATACCAGGCGTGCACGCCATGCGTTGTTTTCCCGTATGGACCTCCCGGCTCATACGAAGTAACCTCAAGGTCCCTTGGGTGGTGTTTCCCGTTGTGTTGCTTTGCCTTATGCTTCTTCGCATAGGCATTCTAACGACTATTGCTTCTTCGCATAGCCACACTAACGTAGACCCCTCGATGGTTCGCCCTGTGACCCCCCTTCACTACGACCTTGCCGATGCCTTCCCTCCCACAAGGGGTAGAGGGTGTTGGGCATGTAAGACCTAGGGGTGTGGAGAAAACTCACCTCGTCCGAGATGCAGGACGTTAAACTGCCAAGCACCTCGTCCTCAACACATGACGTTAAACTATGGTCCGACCCCATGCCTTGCACGCAGGGTCCCCCTGGCTCGGACATTCTTTATGCCTCTCGTCTCCACGAGAATGGAATATTCCTCACATGGAATGATATCCTCCTTTTGGAGTGGTGTTTGTCCACAGGGGAAGGGCTGCCTCAGAGCGTAAGCCCCTAGCCTTTCTCGTGGAAGGTTTCACCCATGCACCTCCATACTTCCCCACTTCCAAGGCCAGTGGAGTCCGTCTCCCACTGTGCCTTGTCACACCACGGGCCTCCATCTTGGATTAAGTCCCGGAACTAAGGGCTGTTAACCATGTGTAAGCCCCTGTTTCCTCTTTGGGCTGCTCAACGTGTAAACCCCTTTCTGCTTCTCACGGATGCACCCTTCATGACGTGATCATATGGTCCCTGCTACCTCTTGTTTCTCACACCGAGCATGACTCACATGGGCTTAGAGTGAGCATCGACCATGAAATCCCCATCATGGGCCGCCTCAGAGCGTAAGCCCCATCCCAGTGAACTATGTGGACTTTGATCCGTGCTAACGCATGGTACGTAGGAAGCCTCCACGAGGTTCAAGCCCACCACCCGGTCATTCCGACCTCTTCACGTCGATTCACCAACCACTATGGTCCGCCTCAGAGTGTAAGCCCCATACCATTAGGGGCTGCCTCTGAGCGTAAGCCCCAAGCCCTCATCCTGCATGACGTTAAACTGTAGGCCCTCGTCCCGCATGACGTTAAACTGTATCTCATCCCGCATGACATTAAACTGTATCTCGTCCCACATGATGTTAAACTGTATGCCATCGTCCCACATGACCTTAAACTGTATCCCATCCCACATGACGTTAAACTGTATGCCCTCATCCCGCATGACGTTAAACGGTATCCCGTATCGCATGATGTTAAACTGTATGCCCGAACTATGTGGACTTTGATCTGTGCTAACACATGGTACGTAGGAAGCCTCCACGAGGTTCAACCCCATCACTCAATTGTTATGACCCATCCACGTCGGTTCACAACCACCGTTATGGGCCGTCTCAGAGTGTAATCCCCATACCCCACACCCACATCTCATCCTGACCTCTCCCTCGATCCCACGTGCCTCGGGAAGCTCATTCCCTAGCCCGGAGGTCTTACCTCTTCCATGATCCAATCCATGTGTTCATTATCATAGGTTGCCTCTTCAGGTGTCCCACTGTATCACCGAACTACGCGTACTTTGATTCCCTACCATGGGGATACGTAGGAAGCCTCCATGGGGTTTAAGTCCCTCCACACTCCATTGCCCATCCTGATCCTTACCTGGTCCGCCACATCCCGGTGGGATCATGCCACCTCATCCCACTCCATAGTATCTGGGATGCCGCCCACGTGCTGGCCCCAATATCGATGTTCCCCCTAGGGGGTCCTTCAATCTGATCCATTCTCAGTGTTCCGATCAGTCCGATCCGTCTCTACAAGACGTTAAACTCATGACATACCCTGTGTTAAACATGGGAAGCTGAGGAAAACCCTAGATGGCACACAATTCCCCGCATTCGATGTGGGATTCCTCGGGCTTCCACGCCCTCGAGAAGCCCTATAATAAGGGACAGAAGACAAGCATGCCAATCCACAGCATCAAGGCATTCCAACGACACCCCAGCGTGGCCATTCTCCTCACCGAAGGTTACTGCCCCGACCAGACCCCTTGGAGCATCTAAACGGAAGCATCGTAATTAACTGGAATCCATGCAGATATGGAGCTAAGAACGAGCTTCACGAACCCGTATTAAATCTATAAGGGAGACCCGGACTAGGTGACGAGCTCTGAGGAGGAATCCACGGAAGGAAGAACCGACATCCCTCATCCCGGTTTCGATCAAGGAGCAAACATCCCGGAGCAAGGAACGAATGCCACCCGCCTTTGGAAAGCGGGAATGCGGGGCAAAAAGCCGCGCTTCCTCCCATGCATGACGAATGCACATGAGTGCCCTGACGTAAAATCATCGGAAACAGAAAATGGTGAACCCGGCGTGAAGATCTTCTCCTCAATATGGGGACTGGTAGCGTTCGGGGGTGTCAGAAGATTAGCATGTCACTAGGTCTGGGTACCTAGCGTCAGGACGTGAAACCTGCCAGGGGTTGAGGCAGTCAGGATGTTGAGAACTCCGTTCTGCGACGCTGTCAGTGTGGATCCCTCTCGCCGACCACGGAAGAAGGAATGGTGTTGGGATATTGTTTGTCGATTTCTTTTCCTATTAGTGCTAATGGGTTCATCTCCCTGCTTCTAGGAATCAAATCGCTGCATTCGGAGCTCGATTGCCATTTTCCCACCAGTGTAGGGGTAGGGGCAGTACTGACACGGCCACCCCGCGTGGTCCCGCCTTTTCCATAGCTACTCCGGCTCTGACTGCCATGACTGCTGGGTGCTCACGCCCCCTCTCCCCGTCAGAGATCATCCAACCAAGGGTGATCAACAACATGGTTCATAGGTATGAGGAGGAAGGGGTCATCCCCACTAGGGACATGGCCCATTTGGATCTATAGGCAGCTGTGCGTCACCACCATCGCCACCCCCGAGGGCCACGCAGGGAGCCACCGCTCCCCACTTTGACATTCAACCGTTTCGGGATCCTATCCCCGAAACGCCTTGACACTGCCCTCCCCTACACCAATGAGTTGGGGGATGTCCGGGTTCGCCTGATCGGAGACCCATTCCAGGGGTTCATGGAAAGGTCCCCCACCAGGCTGCGTCGATGCCGCTGCCCGACTCCCCGGGCCAAGGAGCAGGCAATCTCCATGCCCGCACCAACAGCTCCAACCCACCTGACCCGACGCCAGCATCAGGCACGAGTGGAAGAGAATGACCACCCTGGGGAACCAACATCAGCAACCATTGTGGCCTGAGCCACTGATGACCCCTGTTATCAGACCCCCGCACATGTTGAGCAGGGGAAGTTACATGCCCAACCTGGATCGAGGCCCCGATCGCCCTGCAGGCAGGTTGGGTCGACTCTCCCGGTCACTGGCACAAGCAATGGCCACTGCAGACCAAGTCACGGTAGTGCCATGCACCATGAAGGCCTACTCCGTGCCGCCGATATGGAAAGCATAAGGCTTCTCCGTGAAAGCTACGCTCTGGGTATGGATTTTTCCAGCACCCACTGCACTGGGCACGAGGTCACTTCCCCTACCATTGGCCGCAACTGTGGAGCCGTTGCATATCTGGTCACTCGCCCACATGGAGGTCCTCACCATGTCCCTTTCGACATCTATCCCGGTGCTCCTCACACCCCATCCTCCAGTCCTCCCGGCCCCAACACTATTGTAGCTAGAGGACTCCGTGATGGAAAGCAGCCTTGCCCTGAGGAGCCAACCAGGGGAAGGAAGGCGGGACATCGTCACCACAAGAGATATGTCAGGGAAGTCTGGATAGAAATTAGACCAGTCCTTTTCTCGGACTCTGAGGCAGAGTACGACTCAGCGATGGAACCTTCCCCCAACCCTTTGAGTCAAGATCAGGGATGGGGATGTGGCACAACAGTCTCATACTCCCTGAATGTGAGATCCGCATGATTCCCGCCTCTCTCCGAAGGAATATCCAAGAGGTTGAGGACTTGGCGTACCTCCAGGTATCAAACCTATAGTTACCGTGGGCCTCTCCAGAAGCACCTTCCACCTTAGTCATAGAAGGCAGAGAACTTTTCTGGGGACCAACGGAAGAGTCGCGATGTGACACACCCTCAGAAAGCACCGACCCTGTGACAGGTGGCATGTTTTCTAACCCATCCCATCGTAACGTGGTAGCCAGGACACTGCAGCCCTTGGAGGACGACTTAGGGATCGATGGCCAATCGGCCTGTTCGCCGTATTCTCCGCCGTCCAGGACACCGGCCCCGCGGCCTGCCTCGACACTGCTACCAGTTCCCCAGTCATTCTCGGTTGATGAGCAGGGGTATCAAGTGTTGGATCCTGAACCAGATTCGTGGAGCTTCTGGACCGTACTAGCAGCAGGCCACTTCCCCTAGAAGTTCTGGCCGGTCGCAGGATCAAATTTTGATATACCAGAATCGCTCACCTCGGGAGAGTTTTAATTTTTCCACCAGACTCTCCGGGTGACTCACTCCCGTCTTCACCATTAGCGAGCGCCTTATCCCAGGAGTCAAGCACATCACGAGGATATCGGTAAGCAATGCCGTATGGTCTACCTATCTGCTCTCCCCGCGGTTTGGCGCCTCGAGTCACTTGGCCACCAGAGGGCCCTCCAGCAACACTGAATCCAGAGTTTTCAAGTACTCCGCAAAGTTATAAAGGATTCCACCCCCCACGCGCATGTCCGTGGATGGGGTAAGTACACTGCCCTACTTTTCAGCACGATTCGCTGACAGCCCGACTCACTGGGTGGCTCGGAAGGAATTCCGCCAAGGGCAGTGGCGGTCAACATGGATGACATTTCGGGAGAGGGAAACGTTATGGAACTCCTCGATGGGGACTCACCCCCTGAGGACAAGTCTCTACTGGATCCATCAGGGAGAGTTACTCGCCAGCAAAGGAACCTCCTGGGCCTCCCCACGCCCACTGAAGCCTTAACACTAAGCCGAAACATCGGCAAGGGTAAAGAGCACATCGGGGCTGTCAAGCTTGCTGACCCATCTGCCTCATTGCAAAAGGTAGAGGAAGATCCCAAGAAGGCCACGTTGTGCCAACAGCTCACTAAGAAGAAGTAGTTGGTTGATGAGCTCTTGGCCTAACTCATTGTAGAGCGGCGGCTTGACTACGGTGATCTTAGGCCAGGAGAGCAGGGGCAAGAGCAACTACCCCTTGATGAGATTCTCCCAGGAAACAACGATCATGTTGTGTTCACCAACAGAGGAGAGGTGGAGCTCATGGCAAGAGGGTGCGATACATTTCTCCGACCCCCCCCCCCCCCTGAGCGGCGTGATCACCCAAGGGACCCCGCTCGGTTTCCTCCCGCTACCCTGAGAGTCGCTCCGCCAGCCGCCCCACGAGTTGCTGAACTGGACTATCGGATTGAAGAGCCCGACAATGCTCTTGTGGTTAGGGATACCCGTCAAGATAGCAACCCGCGTCCAGACGATCCGATGGAAGTGATCATTGCCCGCTTAGAGGCTTTGGAAACTTGGCAGGTGGCAATCCCACTGGATGACAAGCCATACACAGCATGGGTGGATGACATGAAAGCCCCGTCGGGATTTGGGAACCCCACTTTCTCCCCCTTTAACGGGACTGGAGACCCGCCACAACACTTGTACCACTTAAACTCGAGGTGAGGGCCTATGTTAGGGACTCCGGTGAAGTAGGAGGACTCCAAGCTCCGTTGCTTCGTTCAGACACTAGAAGGACCAAAATTCGCCTGGTACAGCCTACTCCCTGTCGAATCTATGACTAGCTGGGAGGACCTTTGCAGGAAATTCCTCTACCAGTTCAGTTCCAAAACCCGGAAGAAGAACATCGAAGACCTCTTCAGGTGAAAACAAAGGCCTAACGAGCGAGTTGCGAACTTCGCCGCCCAGTGGAAGGAGATCACATACTCCCTTGACATGCCACTAACTCAGGAGAAAATAATGAAAATATGCATAGGGAATGTCAAGGTAGAACCTGTTCCTTCTCTGATCACTCATAATTACCCCAGAGGGTTCCGGGACTTCTCAGACAAGACTCAGTGCCTCAAAGAATCCCTACAACAGTCCAGTCAAGCACGCCCACTACGTCCTATAATCCTTGCAAGGATAGGCGCCAGAGCCAAACCCGCTGTTGTGGCCTAGATATAGGCCCCCAGGCAGCTAGAGTTGCTACCAGTGAGGCCAGCTCCGCAACCCCATAGGGGTCCACCCCCACGGGCACAGCCTCTGGCCCAGCAGCGACCGCCTCAAAATCGGCAGGCGCCACCACGTTATGCACCGCCACCACCTAGGCGAGATAATCAGGATCCTCCTCCTCGACATGCTCCTCCGGCCCCTCTTCAGGGCCAGCCTCCTAGAGCCCCCTTTCTAGAAAGAAAGAATCATGCATACTCGTTTGATGAGGCTCAGGTCCCTGGTTATTTCCGTAGTTCTCTATAGAAAATAATAGTTCATCTGCCTGAGTGTCGGAAGCCAGAAGAGGCGCGTCTCACTGATCACCCTAACTACTTCCCTTATCACCAGACCCTGGGGCACAACATCAAGCAATGCTATGTGTTCAAGGACTGGCTCCAAGACCATATTGACAACAATATAGTCAGGTTGGGCCGAGCCCCGGTGTAAGTCATAGGTGTCTTTGTGAGACCATAGGGCAGTAGTGGCAACGAGGATGAGTGGAAGCAGGTTTCCGACCGTGGGTCCCGGAAGTACAGTGACTGGATGGGCCGCAAGACGGTTGCCCGTACCCATGGCATCATCCGTGCCCACCTGAATTAGCCAGAGCCCTCAGAATCTACGAGCACTACCTTGACATTATCATCCCAGCCTACCTCTTCCCAAAAGAGCAAGCGACGACATAAGAAGAAAGAACACGCCCTTACAATGCCATCATTATCCTACACTCTTGGCGATTTTATGCCCCCAGGAATGGGGATCCCTCCGAGACTCCATCCGGTAGTGGATGACTCCTCGAGTGACAGTTAGGGGTACTCTTCGGTTAACACCGTAGAGTTCGTAGATCCCTTTTTGACTCCCGACGATGAGGAAATCCAGGTGGACCTTCCCAATGTCCCCATCCATCACCAACATCAGTGGAGCTGTGACTGCGTGAATCGCTGGGGCACAATAGTTGGCACCTTGAGCCAGGCCGTGGACACCGCTGAAACCAGGCAGAAAGCCCAATACAGAGCTCAGCACACGCGACCCCTTCATCTGGTGTCGACAGGATCGCCTCTACTATCGTTCGTGTTGCTGGATCAGGCAGAACCGCCTCGGCTGTGCCACGACCAGCTTTTCCCTGCCACCAGCTGACCCCAGCTTTCCCATCCTAATCCGGCAGCCACTCTCCGGGCTTCGACTAGTGAACATCTAGACGTGCCTAGTACCAGTCAGCCACCGGTCCCGCCGGTAGGGCCCATCATTCCTCCAATCGCAGAGCGGCCTCCTATAAGCAGAAGTTCACGTTTGGCCAGAAATTATGATGTTCTGAAGCACCTAGTCGGAATTCCAACAAGTCTTTATATCCTTGAGGCTCTTCGCCTTTCGTCCAGAATGCGTGAGGCGGTCACCGAGGCCCTAAGGAGCCCCCTACAGTTTGAGACGGAGGTAGCGGCTATAGATGCCTTCCACGCTGAAGCAATTGAGAACGCCGAATGTCAGGTGGTTATCTCATTCTCCGGTGAAGATGAAGACCCTCCAATACAGGGGAACATTCGCCCACTGTACATCACCAGCCAGTTCAATGGCATGGAAGTCCGACGCTGTCTTGTCGACACGAGTTTTGGTATTAACCTAATCCCAACTCGGACACTACGGAAGTTGGGGTTATCTGAGGATGATTTAACTCCCTCCGACCTCAGGATCCAGGGGTATGATAGGACCGAGAAAACTCTACTCGGCAAGATTCACATGAAGACCCAGTTCGGTGGCCTAGTTTCCAACACCGAATTCATGGTTGTCTCTCAGGACACCACCTACAACACGTTGATGGGTAGGACATGGCTCCATCTTCACGCATAGGTCCCCTCATCGTATCACCAGTGCCTCAAATACTACCTTAATGGTCTAGTAGGCGTGCTCCAAGGAGATGTGTCTCCTTTTGCCTCTTGTGAATCCTGTTATTTGGACGCCGACTATTACAAGAGCAAGGACAAGCAGATCCTGGAAGGTGAGGTCGATTCCGCCACTGTCACAAGTGATCCCTGGGCAAGTCTGGATGATGCCTACGTCTTCCCAATCCATCGGTTGGAGGCCAAAACCCCCGATATAGGGCAATTTTTTGTTGTTTCGGGTACCAGAGGAAGGCATATTTCCGGGTCCAAGCGACGTCGGAAAATCACCTCATACTCCTACACCAACCAGGCTCAGGTGATCCCCGAGCCTCCTACCCCTATACGGTATTCGGACGTCAGGCTCATGGCAATGACGGTACGTCATGCATGTCTCTTCCATTGGGCTGGAATTGACCGACTGAATCTGACGCACCACTACTGATTTGATGTCATAATGCATGGCCCTTTAGGCCGAAGGCCAGATGGGATTGGATCAACCGCCTTTGTCACCATGGTATCCGTAGTGCATGAGTTTCCCGAAGTGACTACCAATGCCACCCAAGCTGGCACCAGCTTCCCACTAGGTCCTGGTAGCCCTGAAATGACTCCCCCCATGGATGATCCCTCCAAAAGTGGATAGGAGGACATGGAAGATTCACCCCCTGCCTTTGAGGAGGGCGTCTCCACCACGGTCAACGAGTTAGTGCAGGTGAACCTCGGTAGCGAGGCGGACCCAAGACCCACATTGGTCAGCACCGCTATGCCCCCCGAGAAGCGGCAAAAGTACATAGACTTTCTTAGACAGCACCATGATGTGTTCGATTGGAGTTACGACGAGATGCTATAACTAGATCCTCATGTAGCCATCCACCACCTTGGCCTTCCGACAAACCATCGCGGGTTCAAGTAGCCTCCCAGAAAGATGCACCCTTCTCACGGTGCCATGGTTGAGGCCGAAGTTGATAAACTCATCAAAGCCAACTTTATCAAATAATTTCAGTACCCCCGGTGGCTAGCCAACATTGTTCCAGTCACGAAGATGAACGGAAAGATCAGGGTCTGTATCGACTTCCGCGACCTCAATCTCCACTGTCCAAAGGATTATTTTACCCTTCCAATGACAGAGTTGTTGATTAATGTCACGGATGGGTTCCAAGCCCTCTACTTAATGGATGGGTATTCCGGGTACAACCAGATCCAGATGGCCCTCGAGGATGAAGAGTTCACTGCCTTCAGGGCCCCCCAAGGTACTTTCTATTACCAGGTTATTCCCTTCTTCTTGAAGAATACGGGTGCCACCTATCAATGGGCCATGCATCGCATATTCAAGCCGATTCTAGGGACGCTGGTGGAGTGCTATGTGGATGACCTGGTGGTTAAATCTCTCCAGTGCCAGGACCATCTCAAAGACCTTGAGAAAGTTTTCGGCTTCCTCCATTCTCACCACCTGAAGATGAACCCGTTGAAATGCGCCTTCGGGGTCACCTATGGAAAGTTTATTGGCTTCGTTGTCAGATACCGAGGCATCGAGATCGACCCAGGGAAGATCAAGTCCATCAACAAATTCCTCCCCCAAGTAATATTCGGGAGCTTAGAGGCCTCCATGGCCACTTTGCCTATATACGCTGATTCATTACGAATCTGGCCGGAAAGTGTAAGCCATTTTCCCGGCTCTTGAAGAAAGGCACCGCCTATGAATGGGACGAAGAGTGTTAGATCACCTTTGAGTAAATCAAGAAGTATCTACTCCAACATTCGGTATTGATGCCACCCATTTCTGAAAATCCGCTGGTACTTTACGTGACCGCCCTGGAAGGATCCCTCGACGCATTTCTCACCCAGAAGAACAACTAGGGAACATAGAATAGCCTCTACTACCTCAACCACATTCTCCTCAATACAGAAATTAGATATTCTCCCATAGAGAAGAGATTCCTAGAGCTCATATTTTCCGTGCGGAAATTGCGGCACTACTTGCAGCACCACGAGGTACAGCTGGTCTCTCGGGTAGACCTATTGAAATACATTCTGAATCGACCTATGTTGATTGGCCGACTGGCGCACTGGGCAGTGATCCTCTAGCAGTTCGACATCAGGTTCGTACCTTAGAAGGATATCAAAGGACATGCGTTGTTAGACTTCTTAGCTTCCCACCCAACCTCCACAGATCAGCCCCTGTATATAGCTTTCCTGATGAGGTAATCCTCTCAGTCGATCATGCCATCCCATGCTGGCAGATGCACTTTGATGGTGCCTCTCGGAGCCCCACCGGTAGAAGGTTCAACAATCCTAGGCTCAACAGAGTGGGACTAGGTTTCATCTTCATCACCCCGGAGCAATCCGTTCTGCCGTATTCATTCCTGTTGTCAGAAGGATGCACCAACAATTAGGCAGAATATCATTCCCTCATCACTGGCCTCGAGTTGGCTCTCGAGATTGACGTTCCCCATCTACATGTGAAAGGGGACTCCGATCTAGACATCAAGAAAGTAAATGGTGACTATGTTGATAGAAAGCTATAACTTGTGCCATTACTGGAGTGCACCCTCCGTCTAATGGCTAAGTTCCCTTCTCAACCAGAGGTTGTTCATATTCTTTAGTCACAGAATAGTCGAGTAGATGATTTGGCCAGCCTGGCCGCGTCGCTAGCAGAGCCCGAACATGACTTCCTGATTATTCACATGGAACACCAGAGATTCATTGCTCCCGTTATCCCAAAGGATGATCGTGGCCCGCAGGTAAACCATCTCACCACTGGTGCCCCTACGTTAGGATCCCCGGGGACTTCAGATGTGTTAATCAAAATAGTTCCTAACTGGATGACTCCCTTGGTTGAATACCTCCAACATGGAAATCTTCCGTCGAACTGAGTCGAGTGCGAGTGAATCCGATGTCGTGCGCTGCATTTTACCCTTCAGATCGGTCACATCCTTGAGAAGCTCCTTTACAGACACGGATTTGATGGTGTTCTCCTATGTTGCCTTCAAGGAGTCGAGATCCCTCAGGTCATGCAAGAAGTGAAAGTTGGTTCCTGTGGTGCCCACCAGGCCGGGTCGAATTTGTCCCACCAGATTCGGAGGCCGGGGTACTTTTGGCCCTCCATGATCTATGACTACATTGAGTTTTCCAAGAGGTGTCACATGTTCCAAGTTCACGCTAACTTCGTGCATTGGCCACCAGATCCTCTCTGCACTACCAAGTATTCTTGGCCCTTTGCAGTATGGGGGTTGGATGTCATAGGACCGTACCCGCCGACGACGGCTCGCCAGTGCCAGTTCATTCTGACCGCTATGGATTTCTTTTCCAAGTGGGGAGAGTTGATTCCACTCAAGGAAGTCAAATCCTATTCTATCGCTGACTTCATGAGATCCAACATCATCTATTGATTTGGAGTACCTCACGCTATCCTCACGGATAACGGAACCAACTTCCAAGCAGCCGAGCTGAAAAAAATGTACGCCAAGTACAAAATTCACTCTAACCATACCTCTCGCTATCACGTGCATGAGAATGGACAGATCGAGGTGTTTAACAAAACCCTCCCTAACATTCTGCAAAAGATGGTTGGTGAGAACAAAAAAAGTTGGCTGGACAAGCTCCCCAACGCTCTCTGGGATTATCGGGCAACGACTCGCAATTCCACCCAGGTGACTCCGTATTCCCTGGGGTACAGAGCTGAGGTCGTCCTGCCCATCGAGATTCGGTTGCCCTTATTGCGCACAACGGTCTACGACTAGCAAGCAACGGATAGAGTTTCCGAAGTCCACATAGGTGAATTGGAAGCACTGGATGATAATAGGATTCATGCTTTACATAACATGGAAAGACATCAGAGCAGGATGGCTCGAGCTTTCAATAAAAAGTTTTTCCTTCGCTCTTTCCTGCAAGGTGACCTGGTACTGGATCTCAGAGCGCCAATGATTCATGGCAGGAAACCACCCAAATTGGAGCCCAAATGGGAGGTACCTTTCATCGTCCATAAGGTCTATCCCAATGGAGCGTATTCCCTGGTAACTATGGATGGTGAGTGTGTCACTCCTCCCACCAACACCAGGTTCCTCAAACGGTATTTTTCCTGAGGCCCCTTGGGTCCGAGTTCTATGACCTAAAATTGAGATCCCTTCGAGGACCTGCATGACCCTAAACAACACATAGTCCAACATGACCATAAACTACACTTGGCCCCACATCTCTCCCCCTTGGGTCTGATTTCTAAGACCTAAAACTAAGATCCTTTCAAGGTCTTGCATGACCCTAAACTTCACATGATCCAGCATGACCTTAAACTACACATGGCCCCACATCTGGGCCCCTTGGGTCCGAGTTCTAAGACCTAAAACTAAGATCCTTTCAGGGTCCCGTATGACCCTAAACTGCACACGGTCCAACATGACCTTAAACTACATTTTACCCTATATATGGGCCCCTCTGGTCTGAGTTCTAAGACCTTAAACTAAGACTCTTATGGTCTAGCATGACCTTAAACTGCATGCCCTTCCTCACTACAAGATGCTAAACTGCAAGCTGGTTAGGCATCCCGGACCGAGGCCTAGCCTCGGTCCCCTTGGCCTTCTCAGGACTCTCAGCCCCAACCTTCATCCAGAACATGCGGTGCAGTGTAGGATCATGTCCTCATTCATGGAGGGGTATCTGATGCGCCGTGTGCACTCACTGGAAGGAATACCTCTTATCGTTCTACATGACATTAAACTGTGCTTTAAGAACTATGTGTGGCTTGATTCTCATCCTTATGAGATACGTAGGATCGCCTGAACACCTAGATTTTAGGTCCAATCCCATCTATTAAGAGATCTCACAATCTCTTGGTCACCTTGTCCTCTTGGCCTGTCCCCCCCCCCCCCCACGGGGGGATATATAGGTGTGGTACAGGGTTCTTGGCACTACGCCCCCTTCCCCAGGGAATCCTCTATATTTTTTCTGTTCTCAGACTGAGCCCTTTGACCCTTTCCAGTGGTCTTCTAATGTGTTCAGAGTACTCTGGTCTAGGACCTGGAGTGTTAGATTCGACTTAGACAAGTTTTCATCCACTTGTCACGCTTCGTGTTCCCCATCATTCGGGCCCCTGATATCTTCCGTACCCATAGGGACCCCCAAAAAACAGCCTAGATAAAATGCCTAAGGGATCTCCTACCTTCACAGGACAAATCCCCCAAGGCTTTTGGGCAAAAAATTGATACAAATCCCGCGTTGTGAATATGGTCATCAGTTGATTATCATTTGTTTTCCCCTATCTTTAGGCTGGCGCGACAAGATGATGTGTTGCGAACATGGTCATCAGTAATCCTCAGTCGTCACTCTGGCTCCTTCGGGTCCTAAATGTTGGTTGCATGATTCACATTACGTTCCACCCCACCGTATCAAGGTGGAATCTTGAAACTCCTTGCACTATCCCTCAGTGCACCTCCACACGTTAGATGGAAAAATTTGCATAACAGCGTCTTTCAGAGGTCCCACGATCCGAGCACTAATATTAGGGGCTTGGGTATTCTCTAGGATCCATGCATGGCTTGAACCTCATCCCCAAGGGATATGAGGAGTCACCCAGACATTTCATCCCAGGCCCAGCTCAGTTGGAAGCTAGCCTCTCCTACCCCCTGATTGTTGGACCCTCGTAGGCCCCTTGGCCCGAGACCCCTCTCCTGGAATCGCCCGTGGTGACGATATGAGGATATGCCCTCATCCACACCAGGTACGCCTCACCACATCGTGCGTATTACCCAGGTCCAAGACATACCACCTTAAACTGTGCTATTTACTCCAACCACATGACCATAAACTGTGATGATATCATCCTGGCCGCACGAAGAAAAATGGCACTACATTGTGGTGACCTCCCCGTAGGGGACATCACGTCGGGTATAGGTCAATTTCCATACCATTTTTCAACACATGTTACAGCTTGATTATTGTGGTGACGCCAGGAATTCCTGAACTAGGCCGGTGACCCCACAAATGAAAAACCATTCACCTTCAAGTACAAACAAGATATATCAAATGCAGCTTCTTTTGGTGGGAGGGCTAGACCCGCACGTCTCCCTCGTCCTCTGCGCAGGCACCATGTCATGCCACGCCACCTATTAAGAACTAAATATGACTTGATTCTCATCCTTATGAGATATTTAGGAGCTTCTGGGTACTTCCCCATAGGCCCAGCATAACTTCTATGTTCGGTCCCGCGGCCTAAACACTTTCCAAGGAACACATGGTAAACAGGACCCCATCCTCATTCACATTGGGTTTCTTTGGTTACTTTACTGTGCGTCTCCTGCCCTTTGTACTGATCCTTGGTCTGAGATCTAAGACCATAAACTAATATCTCTTATGATCTACATCTGGCTTGATTCCCATCCTAAAGGGATACGTAGGAACGCCCATACCTCCTGTCTTTGGGTCCTGCTCGAGTTCAGCTAATTTGTATCTTCGGTCCCACCTTCGGGACCCCGACTACGAGACTGTGTGGCATAGTGCAGGATCATGTCCTCATTCACATCGGGTTTGCGATGACTGCACCCCGCGCACCCCGTTATAAGAATTAGCCTTCTCGTCTTATCGTCCTACACGACGTTAAACTTTGCTTCTAGAACTACGTGTGGCTTGATTCTCATCCTTATGAGATATGTAGGAATGCCTGGACATTTCTTCTTGGGTCCAGCCCCAGGGATTACCAAATCTCGTCCCTCCTTACTGTTGGTCCCTCGACCTGACTTCTTGGGGAGTGGTGTAATAACAACATCTACCCCAAATAAGTTTGGGATGCCCCATAGTGATGGTGGGAAGTGACAGTTCTCTCGCCAGAGAGGTCCTATCTGAGAATCAGGATGATCTGTGACCATGTTGGTACGTCCACCTAATGCACCTCTGTCGCGGTGGTGCAATTTTGGGAGTGTTGGAATCTGTTCGAACAAACCACCACTCCACTTTACATGATTTTTGTGCCCCTTTATTTGGATCCTCATCCTCTTTCATGTTCGACGGGACCCCCTAACAGTGTGGATGATTTTCCTTGGTCCTCCTACTGCCACAATATGGATGATAGACCTTTGGTCCTCCTATTGTAGCAATATGGATGATTGACCCATGGTCTGCCTACTGTCCTAGCCCAACGTCCCGGAGGACTTTTCATGTTTGATGGGACCCCCTAACAGTATGGATGATAGAATTTGGTCCACCTATTCTGGAAATATGGATGATAGACCTTTGGTCTGCCAATTATAGCGATATGGATGATAGACCTATAGTCCGCCTGCTATCCTGGGCCAACGTTCCAGAAGACTGATCAGCAATATTTGAGTTAGGACCCGTGTTTCAAACATGGTTAGCGGTCATCCCTCATTTATTGTCTCCATTTCAGGCCAATGCGATATGGATGCTGTGTTTCTGCCATGGTTAACAGTTATCCTCCATCATCGCGCCCCCATAGTGTTCCGAATTTGAGTAGCGTGATTCACCTTTTTCATCTCCCAATGTTCGGATAGATTTCAATGCCCCCGGAATTGCCCCACTCATGTATTAGGGCACGCGGAGGAGATGATACATTGATCGGTCTGAGGTCCCCTCCCATCAATTGAACCTCCCTCTTCTCCTCAGAAATCCAGGCCCGATTTTGGACGCCTAAAGCTTGGTTTACGCGCCCATGAAGTGATAGATCATGGTTGAACATAATAAATAAAAGGTAGAGATAAATAGATTAGTCCATACATTGGGTTAAAATTTTGAGCAGTGAAGGCAAAAAAGTTAATGAGATTCCCAAAAAAAGCCCTTAAGGATCAGTGTGCTAGATTGATCTTTCCAACGTTGTTACCCTTTGGTTGGTAGCCTCCAGGGATGCTTCTCGCTCCTTGAAGACTATCTCTTCATCAGCAGACATAGAGAATAGCTCGCCAACCTTAGATTGTGTCTGCGCCCGCTCGGTTTGAAGTACGACCATCTGGTGATTCGCCTCCATCAATTTCTCTTGGGCGTCAGCCAGCTAGGCCGTCAGTTGTTCCACGAGATCAGAGCACGTTGCAATGAAGGCCTCCTTCTCTACCTCCTACCCTTTGAGGCGTCAGACCTCCTGTTCCACCCTTAGAAACGCTCGGGTGCTCGCCGATCTTTCCCGACACTGGGAAATGTCGGTGCGCCGGCTGCTCTCACGTATCTTCTCAGCCTTGTAATCACGGACCGTCAGATGAAGGCACTGAGTATCAGCCCCTCTGGTGCACAGGAAGCGCAGCCAATTCTGGAGTGATCCCATCCGCCTCAGCCACTCCGACTGGGGCTACCTGAGAAAGTGCTGGATACACTTCCACCCTTTGTGTCGTGTCATCTGGCTCTCCTCGGCCGCCTCTGAGTCTGATTTTTCTATCTCTTCTGGATCAGTGGGTCGATACGTAGGAAAGGCAGCGAGCAGGTCGGCAGTAGGATCTGCCTCAGGGATTTCTTCATGAGGAATAGGATCCTCGATGTCCGGGAGACCTTCCTCTCTCGCCCGGATAGCGACGGTCCCTCTGTTAGCTTCCGGTCTCACCCCAAGGAAAACTCCGCTGATGTTTGCCGCCCCCTGCTCACCAATTTTCAAGGATGACTCAGAGTGGGAAGTATGTTCTGGACGAGGTGGTATGTCCACCACTGGTCCGCTCACGGACAGCCCGGGCTCATTAGCCTGATGAGCCACCAATGTTGAGATCACTGTGCAAGGAGGACCCTGATTAGTTGGGATCTTTTGATAGCAAGCACCAGTAGTGAAGAATGGGACTTACAGAAACCCAGAGCGTCAGCCTCCAGTGTTTTGGCCACCACAGGAGCTTCCATGACAGGAGAATCCTCTGCACTTGTCAATTCAATGATGGGCGTCAGAGCCTCATCCTATCCCACCGGTTCCCCTCCCCCCTCTATTGGGGACACCTGATCAGCACCTAGGTGCTCCTGAGTGAGATAGAGAGATGAATTAGAAATTTCAGAGGATAATGGACGAAGAAGGAAAATTAATGAAGATAGAGACAGACCTTGATTATCTCAGTTATGTCGAGATCAGAGCTGACAATCTCACCGCTCTCCCGGAGACTCCCTTGGTAGGTCGCCCCCTGCGACCCCTCACCTTCAGGTTCTCCTTCTCCTTCATATTCTCCATCACCTTCATCTTCTCCTGTTTTCTCTTCTCCCTCTGACTCCTCATCACTGTCGCCTTCTCCCGGCAGCATCACTTCCGGATCATGCTCTTGGTCGAGCATCCCTTTCACTAGGAAAGGTGGCTCCACACGCTGACCCCTTTGGCGCACGTATGTGTCCATGACCATCAGATAGGCATGCCACCGATTGAATTTCACTCTGTCGGTAACCGAATGGGCCTGACCTCTGGCAGCTAGATCCCATTCTGCAATATCTTCTTCCTGAAGGCTTCAAAACTCAGTGATTGCCTCAGGGTCATCCAGGCCGACCACAATGCTTGGAAAATTGCATCTTGCGAAGGTTCGAGCAGGTATCTTATCTGCTTCCCGGGAAGTTCCCTGACCGCCTCATGTGACCCCCTTACGGGCAACGAGGTCGCGGAGGCACCGTGTGATTTCCCCACTGCTGAAGTCCTGGCCTGCGCAAGCCTTACTACCTAGCATGCCCCTGGTTCCCCCCTTCCAGCAGCACCTTGCCTACTCCCCCATTGCCCGGTTTCCGTGCGGGTAGTCTCGAGTTACTGGAATCTCTTGCATAAAAGCCCCTCAGGATATGAAATAGTTCAATATTCAGTATAATCAGTTGATAAACCGGCGTTGACCCCGGTGGGAGGAAGGGTAATGACGTCGCTAGAGCCAAAAGTGGTGAACATCAACCACATCTGGTGTAGGACGCAGGGATTCTTCTCCTCCCAAACAGCCGTGAATACCTTCTTCGACATTTCTTGGAGCACTTGAATTGCCTGGAGAATCGGGATGGCACGTGAGGCTCACAGATCAACTTCCTGTTGATCCGAGCCATGAACACCCCGCCCCAGATGCTCTGAAAATTCTCCTGATGCTCTATTGAGCCTCGCCCATTGTCCACCATATGACTGACCAGGGTGGGGAACGGGCTGAAGTTGAAATTGGTGTGATTACTGATTCAGATCCTTACACCCTCCTCATTGAGCTTCATCGGTTCCACCCCAGCGATGTTCTGTAGAGATGGTCCCAGGTCGTTGCCCGGAGGATGGATGGTGTTCGGGAAAGTATACCCGCTGAGATGAGAAGCCACCCAGCCGTAGAAGATCTGGAATGGGCCACATACCCTCCGAGGTGACCCCCTTGTGAGATGCATCCCAGAATGGCATACAACTTGGCCAGAATGGGGACCCCTAGGTTGAACCTTTTGTTGGCGACCATGGTGCCCGCCATCACCAGTGTTGCTGGATAGATGCCCATCCTCGCGTCTCACACTGGTAGGAGCCACCTACTCAGGAAGGCGGCAAGGAACCCTGCGTACCGGACATTCGGGTCCCGGCCCTCAATAACACAGTAGCCCCACAATTGGTATTGCCCCGCATCTAGGGTCCTCCAATACGACCCATCCTTTCTCCTCTGAGCCACGGTTGGGCACCGTTTACCCCGTCCTGGCATCTTGATTGTCGGGTCCTTCTCTAGGAACTGGCTGAACCAGCCCTTGTAGGCAATGTCCTTTAGGAAGTCCTTGACCCCAACCCCTCTTTAGCCAGATCCAACAGGTTCCATGTTAGGATAGGGGTCTGTGACTTGTCTTCCCAGGTGTTCGTTGGAGGAACGAACTCGTCATATTGGTAGCCCTCCAGTGGGATACCTCTGATGCAGTGAATGTCCCAGAGGCTGATGCAAACTTCCCCATGGTGAAGGTGGAATGTGTTGGTATCAGGAGACCACAAGGTGAATATCTCCGGCCCGAGCTCAGGTTGATGGTGGAAGTGGAACTACGACATCCATAATGCCTCAAACAGGCCAATATGTTGCAGCTTGGCCCCAAACTGGTCACAAGTATGGTGAACCTAGAACGCCCAGGGCCACTCACTAGTAAAGTTTCCCCCGGACCGCATGTCCCAATTTTTCAGATAGCCCTTAGTGTCATTCGTGATACTCTGACGGAACGTGCTTGAATAGAGGTCTGAAGAATCCTTCGCGGCTGGATCATCCCCGGTAATGGTCCTGGTCCTCGGGTTCAGGACATATACGTCCATGTGCATGGTTTCCCTGGAAGGATGGCCGTTGTTGGTTATGTTGTAGCGAGGAAGCTCGTCCTCCCGGGTCACCCATGACCGCGGTGTGTCCACCTCAAAGCCCGGTAGAGGAACCTCCTCCAGGATTCCAAAGTTCCAGAGTGAGAGGTTGTCAATCAAAGGATACTCCTTCTGGGCTGGGGTCAGTAGGTTGAACAAGGTTAGGTTGTTGGAAACGATCACCTTGGCACCATAAACCTCCTCATTCACCTCCATTTTGGCTCTATTAGCGGTGGCTTCCCCTTCATCAATTTGGTTTTCAGCCATCTCAAATATTTCAAGGGTTGCGCGAAATCAGGATGAAATGCGCGGAATCAGAGAGAGTTGCACAAAATCTGAAGCTGCACCACGAAATCCGGGAGTTGGGCGTTCAATCAGCACACTAGGCGCGGATGATCCCAAATAGGCATGTAAATACGGCCAAAATTTGAAGGGAATAGCGTGCGGCCAAAACGTTTTTGTGCGTAGCCGTGGAAGCAATTTCACACATGAGAGCATTGAGCCTATCACGCGGAAAATATTGAGTATGGAACATAGGACCTAGTGCCCCTTTTTATAGGCAAGGCCAGGGTTCCACGCCGTGCGGAAAGAGAATTCCTCACCGATCCGAAGTTTCGCGCACCCGTCAGGCATTTGCGCGCAAAATGTCCAGGTGATGCACGACTTCGGCGTTTTGACATTTCCCTCAGAATCCGATCGTTGCGACCTCTCGCCGATCCAATTCCGAGGGGGGGGGGGGAATTTGTAGACACAGAAAAAGTCTGTAACTCCTAGAGGAAGTTTCAAACGGACGAAGCAAAGTGATATTCGGACTCAGAGGCCCAGTCCGGAGGACATTGAAGGGGTGCGTGAAATTAAAGGGCACTCGCGCGAAAAAATGTTGTTCACACGAAGGGCTCCCGGGATTCGTGAAAAGGAATTCGCGCGACACACAATTTTGCGTACCCAGTTCCGCGCAGGGAAGCCTTGCGCGCCGACGGGTCCTGGCGTGGAAGATTTCACATGCCGCCTTGTTTCCATGATGGAGAATGCCTATAAATAGAAGGTGACCCCAACCATTTCGGGGTTGAGGAATTCGGACCAGCTCCCATGCACGCAAATCAGACTCCCGTGTGCGCAAGAAGTCTTCCAGGTAATCCACCTTTTCGTGCAACCTTGCCTCGGAGTTCGCCTTTGCGCACAACCCCACTGGCTTCAGTGAATTTGCTAACTCCTAAGGGTTCTTTGCGTGCAATCCTTTCCCCTTGCGTGCAATACCCTCCAATTCTGCGCAATCCCATCCAATTGCGCACAATCCCCTCTAAATTGCGCGCAATCCCTCTGTTAGGTTTTACATACCTTAGGGATCAGCCGGTGCCCCTCACGCGCAATCCAAGCCTTTTGCGCTCAATCCCCAATCCACGCGCAATCCTCTGACCCAATTGTGCGCCATCCCGGTGTTTTGCGCGCAAACCTTCTCTTTGCATGCAAAACCCAGGACCCCTCACCTTGACGCCCCGGGTGCCTCTCTACGTCGGCGACCGATGTCTTCCATACCAGGCGTGAACGCCATGAGTTGTTTTCTCGCACGGCCATCCTAACTCATATGAAGTAACCTCAAAGTCCCTTGGTCGGTGTTTCCCATTGCGTTTCTTTGCCTTATGCTTCTTCGCATAGGCACGCTAATGACTATTGCTTCTTCGCATATCCACGCTAACGTGGACCCCTCGATGGTTTGCCCGGCGGCCCCCTTCACTACGACCTTGCCGATGCCTTCCCTCCCACAAGGGGTAGAGTTTGTTTGGCATGTAAGCCCAAGGGGTGTGGAGTGAACCCACCTTGTCCGAGCTGCAGGACGTTAAACTACCAAGCTCCTCGTCCTCAACACATAACGTTAAACGGTGGTCCGACCCCGTGCCTTGCACGCAGGGTCCCCCAAGCTCAGACATTCTTTACACCTCTCGTCTCCATCGGAATGTAATCTTCCTCACATGGAATGATATTCTCCTTTTGGAGTGGCGTTTGTCCATGGGGGAAGGGCTTCCTCAGAGCATATTCCCCTAGCCTCTCTCACGGAAGGTTGCACCCATGTACCTCCGTACTTCCCCACTGCCAAGGCCAGTGGAGTCACTCTCCCACTGTGCCTTGTCACACCACGGGCCTCCATCTTAGAGTAAGTCCCGGCACTAAGGACTGCTAACCATGTGTAAGCCCTTGTTTCCTCTTTGGGCCACTCAACGCGTAAGCCCGTTTTCGCTTCTCACGGACGCACCCTTCGCGACATGATCGGCTAGTCCCTGCTGCCTCTTGTTTCTCACACCGAGCATGACTCCCGTGGGCTTAGAGTGAGCATCGACCATGACATCCCCATCATGGACCACCTCAGAGTGTAATACCCATCCCAACGAACTACATGGACTTTGATCCGTGCTAACGCATGGTAGGTAGGAAGCCTCCACGAGGTTCAATCCCACCACCCGGTCGTTCTGACCTCTTCACGTCGGTTCACCAAACACTATGGTCCACCTCAGATCGTAAGCCCCATACCATTAAGGTCTGCCTCAGAGCGTAAGCCCCAAGCCCTCGTCCCGTATGACGTTAAACTGTAAGCCCTCGTCCGGCATGACGTTAAACTGTATCTCGTCCTGCATGACGTTAAACTGTATCTCGTCCCGTATGACATTAAATTGTATTGCCTTATCCCTCATGATGTTAAACTATATCCCGTCCCGCATGACATTAATCTATATGCCCTCGTCCCGTATGACGTTAAACTGTATCCTGTCCCACATGACGTTAAAGTGTATTCCCCGAACTACGTGGACTTTGATCTGTGCTAACACATGGTATGTAGGAAGCCTCCACGAGGTTCAAGCCCATCGATCAGTTGTTCCGAACCCTCTGCGTTGGTTCACAACCACCATTATGGGCCGTCTTAGAGCATAAGCCCCATACCTCACACCCACATCTCACCTGACCTCTCCCTCGAGCCCACATGCCTCGGGAAGCTCATGCCCTAGCCCGGAGGTCTTACCTCTTCTAGGATCCAATCCATGTGTTCATTCTCACGGGTTGCCTCTTCCGGTGTCCCACCGTATCACCGAACTACGCGGACATTGATTCCCTGCCATGGGGATACGTAGGAAGCCTCCATGGGGTTCAAGTCCCTCCACACTCCATTACCCATCCTGATCTTTACTTAGGACACCACATCCCGGTGGGATCATGCCACCTCAGTCCACTCCATAGTATCTGGGAAGCCGCCCACGTGTTGGCCCCAATATCGGTGTTCCCCCTAGGGGGTCCTTCAATTTGATCCACTCTCAGTGTTCCGATCAGTCTGATCCATCTCCGCAAGACGTTAAACTCGCAGCATACCCTGTGTTAAACATGGGAAGCCGAGGAAAACCTCATATGGCACACAATTCCCCACGTTCGATTTGGGATGACTCGGGCTTCCACACACTCGAGAAGCCCTATAATAAGGGAAAAAATACAGACATGCCAATCCCCAGTGTCAAGGCATGCCAACGACACCCTTGCATGACCATTCTCCTCACCGAATGTTGCTGCCCCAACCAGAACCCTTGGAGTGTCTCGACAGAAGCATCATAATTAACTGGCGTCCATGCAGATATGGTGTCGGGAATGAGATTCACGAACCCGTATTGAATCTATGAGGGAGACCCGAACTAGGTGTAGAGCTCTGAGGAGGAATCCAAGGAAGGAAGAACCGATATCCCATCATCCTGATTTCGATCAAGGAGAAAACGTCCCTGAGCAAGTAACAAATGTCGCTCGCCTTTGGAAAGTGGGAATGCGGGGCAACAAGCCGCACATCCTCCCATGCGTGACGGATGCGCGCGCGCGCCCCGACGTAAAAGCATTAGAAACACACTCATTTAAAATTCTTTAGGGATAACCCTAAGGTCTTGAGCTAAGCCTCGCCCAAGTTTTACCCTATGGGTTGACCATAGCGCAAGTACTTATGTGTCACGTAGGTATACCTGCGCGACCAGGACCTACGCGCCCAACCAGGAACTACGTGGATACCTTCTTTTGGGTTCCCCTCCTTCCCATTCATCTCTTTTCTTCAAATCCACCTCTCCTCTTCAAGATTTAGCATTCAGAATCCTCTTCAAATCCATTTATGGCATGATTCCTTGGTTGGCTTCCTTATCTGAAATGAATTCTATGGAACATCTATCAAAACCTAATGACTTACATATCTTTATGTCATCAAGGCTAGAGATTTCATTCATTCAACCTCATCCTTTAAGAAGATAAGATATTTAACCTGGGCCTCATCTTCATGAGTAAGCCCCAGTCTTCAAGTTCCCTTAGTTTTGGGCCTCCTTCTCATGGGTAAGTCCCAATCATAATTACCTAACCTGGGCGTCCTTTTCAGTAGTAAGTCCCATTCCAAGTTCATTAATTTGGGAATCCTCTTTAGGAGTAAGCCCCAAGTTCCCAAATATGGGAATCCTCTTCAAGAGTAAACCCCAGTCTTAGGTTCTCAATTCCCTTTAACCCGGGCCTCCTTCTGAGAAGTAACCCTCAATCATAATATCTCTTAACCAGTCTTAACTTCTTTTGATTTGGGCTTCCTAATCAAAAATAAAAACCAATCACAAGTCCCCTCATAATTTGGGCATCCTCATCAGGAGTAATCCCCAAGTTAGAGTATCCAAATCTCCATAAAGCACATATACCTATATAGACCTTATTCCCGAGATTCTTCCCTAAAGTAAGTCCTGATCTTTATCTATTTGGGAAATTATACATACATAAGCCCCATATCATTCCTCGTGACCACATATTTCGTGGCATAAATTGTCAGGTTTACTGATACCACTTGTTTCTCACACCGAGCATGACTCACATGAGCTTAGATTGTAAAAGTAACTACGACACATCTCTTTGGGCCGTTAATCGTATGTAAGCCCCATAATTCCCAACTGAACTACGTGGACTTGCATCTCTACCTTAAAAGTACTGTACGTAGGAAGCCTTTATGAGGTTCAAGCCCATCAACCATTAATTCTCATCAATCCCATATGAAGTTAAACAATATCTTATTTCCCAAACTATGTGGATTCTGATTCATTTTCTTAACAATGATATGTAGGTAGCCCATCTGTGGGTACGATCCCAACTCTGAAATACCGCATGTCTTTCTGAACGACAATAAAATTCAAGTGCCCTGATGAGTGTCTTTAAAACCAGTATGGTTATCATAATGAGCAAGATATCTTTATATAATGTGTTGAAGGATACCATTGACAAAGAATCTCTAAAAAATACAGATGATTCTCTATAGATGAAGAACCTCAAATACATAAAAAAGTTTCTCTAAATCTCATACATATTAATCATTGATTGTTAGATCTTAAGGAAAGATCATTTTCATACTTGGTAGTGTAATAAGGATTCACAAACATAACTTAAATCTATAAAGAGAGTCCCAGAGTAGACAATAATTCCCCTCAAAAAGGTGTGATGAGTCCGACCTCCCATCCTCTCGACCAATGCAAATTCTTAAGCCTCATTGGTCCACAACTAATGAGTACCTACCTTTGGAAAGTTGGTACAAATGGATATCGAATCATTGGTTGTTTCCAGTTCTACGAATAAACCCATTAGAAACCGATTGGAATGTTTGAACCTTAAACAAACAATGTCATCCCCATTTCCAGTGGAAACAAAAAATGATGAACCTGACGTGAATCCTTAACCAAGTTAAAATGATGTTTTACTTATTTGTTAGGCCCCTATTTAAACTCAATGAGAGGGCCAATAAAGAAATCAATAACATATGTGCTCATACAAAAGATGTAGTGGTCGAACTTATCTTGATTATGTCTATTATATCAAATAGGCACTCTTTTCCAAGATCTTCTGCATTAAAAAAATGGATTCTCTTAAGTTCAAACCTATGAATACCTCTGCTGTGAATGCATCTGCTAATACTCCTGCTGGATTGTCATCCGCTCTGAGGACGACATCACTGACTCAACATCTTCAATGATGGGTATCATATGCACTGGTTAAAAAATATTATCTATAAGGTACCATTCCAACTCTGTAGGATGCTCGACAATCCCTCCAAGTCAATAATTCACCCCAGTCATCCGGACAGCGACGACCAGTGATCAAGAAACAGGTGGTGCCAACCACCATCTAAAACCATTTCGGGTCGTTATCCCCAGAATTCAATAACCATTCCATCCCATATTCTGAGGAGGTGAATGAGAAGGTCACTCAAGGCCTTAATTTAAGGAAACATGAGTCCTTCCCGAGGGCTCCCAACAACAATCTCCACCAAACTCATGTGGTAGTGTGCCCTCAATATGATGAGGGTGTCGTCTCTAGGTGTTTAGCTCAGGTTCCTCGAACCCAAGCAGGAAAGACGAACCACCAGAGGAGACGACCGGTCAACAATGAGCAGGTTCTTATCTATGCCATTTCCGGAGAAGTCCACCAACCTAACTTGGTGGAAAGCAACGAGCGGGCACACACACCTGTCCGTTTTAATTCCACTGTCCATCAGACTCGTCTGGCAGTAGCACGCCACTGTCGCCAGGAAATTCTGGCAGAGTAATATAGACAGGAACATACACCTGTTTATAAATCATTAGCTAGTCAGTAGACTCATCTGGCTATATACGATGAAGCCCGCCAACCCAATGTATTGACAACTGGTAAACAGGAACATACATATGCTTACACTCATCAATCTTGCTAGCAGTCTCATCTGCCAGTATTGAAGGAAGTTTGTCAACCACGTTTAGCGGAGTGCAATCAGCAGGAACATACACCTGCTAGTATTGATCAAGCCTACCAACTGTCTCATTTGGTAGCACCCAGAGAAGTCATTTGGAAAGCCCCAATGACAAACAGGAGGCAGACTCAACTCTCTGCCCCCACACATAAGTACTGTCAGATTTCACTGACAGGAAAAGGAGGAGAGGAGTAGGAGCACACACCTACTCCAAGCATGAAATGGACGTATATCCCCGTTTTAATAGCTAAAGTCACAAAGCATATTCTGTCAATGGTGAAAGTGTAGAAGAAAATCCCTGCTCATATTCTGGATGCCTGCTAGGATATTATAACAGCCTCAGCAGCATCATAGGGAAAGAAATGAAAATCTATCCCTACCAATGGAGTGACACATCAACAGTTCACTCCCGAACAGACACAGACCTATGTTCTAGTCCAATAGGGTTGTGGGGGATACTCCCCCATGTCATATGATCAACCAAGTCAGGCACATACACCTGATTTGAGTGGAGATAATCAGACTAACCTGATCCTTTCTCTTGAGCATGAACATACACCTACCCATAATTACCACTTTATCCAACAAGTGGTTCCTAAAGTGAGTAAGAAGGCGTCTAAGAAAAAGACCCATCCAGCACAGTCAAGAAATCAAGGGATAATCTGTAATAAGGCCTTACTTGATGCTGGAGTTCTTGATGCACTCAGAAAATTATCTGTTACAACTCAAGAGTGTACTCTCTCAGTTCCCAATAGTGGGAACATTAATTCCGAAGGTCTGCATCAGATAATTCTTCATGAAGGCTTGCTTCATGACAGTTTGGTCGATCTAGAAGTATCATCTTCATATGAGAGTCACGATAGCCCTCTGTGTGGCCAGAAGATCAAGGAGAAAAAAATTTCATCTTTTTCGGTAACCCACCATGGTGGTCCTCCCCATGATGATGAATATAGTTGCGAAAGTCCTCTCCGCAGTAGTAATTCAAATTTCCTGGAAAATGCTCCAATGAACAATGTAGTGATGAGAAATCCCTCTTATCTTGATGCACTTGAAAATGTGAAGCTAGTCATATCTAATGCTTTACCAATGGCAGGTGAAATACTTTCTCAACCAGAAGATAGCTCGGGGTATAGGTCATTCTCTGAACCACCCCTGAGTCAGGCATATTCTAATTTGGTAAATGAATTATCTACCAATATTGTTGAATCTGATGAAGCAACAAAGAAGCACCAAATTTGGTCTCAACAGGTTGAAGAATCTTCATCAAATGATAAGGAGGAAGTACTGAATATGAGAAAAAAACTGGAGAATAGTGAAGTGCCAGTCATGTTTTGGCCTTTGGCTGACTCTCAGTATGATGTTCCAGAGATGTTAACAGAAGATTGTATTCAAGATATTCGTCTCAGCATGTGGAAAACTCTTTGTCAATTGAAAAATAAAATATTATCTTATGATGAATATGAAAATCATTTTAAGATAATAGAAGGGTTACAACACCAAATTGATTTGGCATCTCTCTCAGTTTCTCGATATCTGAAGGCTAAAAAGTAGCAGAGAGACCTTCAGTGTTCATGCCTTGAAGCATTAAGAAGATTGCGCCAGTTAATTGCCAATGCCCCATCTAGTATTCATATTATTGGATGACGTATTCATGGAGCACTGCATTTCACTATACTCTCCAGCCAACAAATCCCACCAAAAATGGTCTCATGTAATTTTATTGCCCATGGCTAGTCACAGCCAATTGGATTTGTTTGTAATCAAAGGCTCTCTCAAGAACATGCCTCAACTAGTTCTTCTCAAAATCAGAAATACATAGAACAATTTGTCGAATTACTCTTGAATTAGGCAAATGAGAATTTCGAACATGCTTCTTGTTTAGAGTGTGCACATCATCAAGTGACAGAAGTGTTAGAAATCATCCAACGGTCATTTGAACCAGGTGATTTGAGTGGATGAAGGTCAATGCATCCATCCAATTTCGGGACTAAAGTCCGTAAGATTAGGAGATCTTTTAAGATGGTCTCAGATATAGAAACTCAAGAACCACCCCATCTTACCAGACTGGGGAATCTTTTAACCTAACCCTAAGAATCAACAAATAGGATTTGAGGAGTTGAGCAAGAACAGAACCAGTCCACCGGACTGGGGACTTTTTCAAATCCTAAATCTCTTCCTCAGAGGAAGTAAGACTTCTCTCAATTAGGGAAGAAGTCCCAAGAGGAATGAAGAGCCGAATTATCAGGAGATTCCCTCCAAATTAAGGTTCTTCAAGAAGTTCCTAAGGGATCAAATCAGCAAAAGGAAGTGTCTCAATAAGGACATGGAAGAAGAAAATATCGCTGAAATTCCGATAGAAGAGATGCAATGCGTTATATATCAATTAATTTCATTAATTAAATTGTTTCTAATCCCCTAGATTAGGTTCACTTAAAGGGATCAGATGAAGAGATTCCTGCTCAAGAAGTTTTACACATAGACACAAATGAAGAAGGAGTGCGTACAAGAAATCAAAGGCTTACCCAGAATCTGGGTATTCCTTCAAATAACCAACTTCCCACTCTTCTAAAGGCATCCAACAAAGGTAAATTGAAGAATCAGGTTACATACCCTTCCTCTAGAGAAATCCAATCACTCTCACTAGAGAAAATATTCACACAACAAGAGGTAGAGATGAAGGAATTAAAGAGGTTGAATGCAGAACTACTTCAAGGTAGTCTTCTTCCTAAGCATGCTGGAGTTAGTCAGCCAAGGGAATTTGTTGTGGCTACTAAGATGGATCAAGAGTATCCTCCTTTACCAGTACACCCTCATAGGTCTAATCCTATGGGTTATATGCAACAAAAACTGCCAATACTACCAGCAGTGGCAGTCCCAGTCACCACACCTGTCCAAACTCTAGTCATTGCACCTGCACAGGTCCAAGCTCAACCAGATGTTTCTCAAAAATTAATGACTACCATTGATTCATTAACAGCTCAGTTGGAAGCTATGGAAGGAAAGCGTGCACCGGTTCAACCAGAAAATAGAGCTTACCCTGAATGGGTTGATGCAATTTCTCCCCCATCAAATTTTGCAAGTACCACATTCCCAATCTTTAATGGTTCGAGAGACCCAGAGAAACACTTAACACATTTTGTTTCTCATTGTGATCCTATGATGGGAACCACTCGGTCACAAGAAGAAGTTAATATCAGGTGTTTTGTACATTCATTACAAGGGCCTGCTTTTGTCTGGTATACAAGCTTGCAATCTCAGTCAAATACTGGGTGGGAGGATCTCCGTCAACAATTCCTTATTCAATTCAGCTCAACTTTTCCAAAGACAACAATTTTTTATCTTAAAAATTATAAGCAAAGGGATAATTAAAGGGTTTTAGATTTCATTGGTCGTTGGAAGGGATTAACATATTTCCTGAGCTTAACACTCCCTAAAGAAGAGTTTTTTCCAATTTGTTTGGCAAATCTGCGTGATGAATTACGCACGCCGTTGATCCCTGTCAAAAACACAGGAGGGTTTTGAGACCTTACTTAGATTGCTCAGAAGATTTAAGACTCTCTTATAAAGACTAAGGATAAATATCATGTAATTCCATCAGCTCCAAGAAGAAGAATGGGTAAAGTTGATACTGCTACAGTCATGCTTAAACAATCACATGTACCTGCTTCCACTTCAAGACCTTCATCTTCTAGAAGGTCTCTACCTCTTGAGTGTCAAAAATAGAGTCCGTTTCGTGAAGATGACCAAAGAGATCAAGGACGAAAACAATTTGAGGATCTGAAGAGCAAAATTTACTCTTTCCGAAATGAACAAGTTCTTGGTTACTTCATTTTGGCTTTGGAAAATAATTTGGTTCAATTACCAAGGCCCAAAAGGCCAAATAAGGAAGGAGATGTAGACTATCCCAACTATTTCCCATTTCATCAGATGTTGGGGCATCCCATTCAGGAGAGTGTTGTCTTAAAATTCCTCCTACAAAAGATGGGGGACTTGGGACAAGTCAAACCGATAGGTTCTTCAGCTCAGGTAGCATGTGTTACTGCTACAAATCCAGAGGAAGAAGGCAAGTGTCAAGAATTCAAAAAAAATGCGTAGAAATATGATGATTGGATGGTCAGAAAAATGATCAACCGAAATCCTGACATTTTTCGACCACAATTGAAGAAACCAATTTTGTCTTCTACTATGAAATCCACAGAAAAACCCTCTTCATCCGATGGAAAATCCTCAAATAAATGACTTAATTCAAATAAATAGGAACAATCAAAAGAAGATGAAATCATGTCAAAGCCCAAGTTGTCTTTGACTTTGGCCGATTTTATGCCATCTACTTCGAAGCCATAGGCACCGCCCCGCCAAACGGCACAACCTAAATGGGATAATAAGGAAGAATCTTCATCAGATTAAGAGTTGATCTTTGGTTCTGTTAACATGATTCATTTAACAGATCCTTGTGCTAGTCACAGCTTCGATCTTGATGAGCCTGAGTTCCCTATATAAAAAAGAGGAAATAGAGGTAGTTCTAGAGGTCTGAGAAACAGAGGAAGACGTGGATATCCCAGAAACCACTATTCCAATTCTACCCCTTCTAGAAAAATATAGGGAACAAAAACTCATGGCAGAGCCCTTTAGTAGTCTCAACAAGAAAAAGAAAATTCTTCCCCCAATAGCAGATTTAGTCTTGGCACAATTATTCTGGAGGATCGGTTAGAGGTTCCACCTTCTTCCTCTCAACAAGTGAAT
The DNA here is from genome assembly GCA_963277665.1 of Viscum album. NCBI lineage: Eukaryota > Viridiplantae > Streptophyta > Magnoliopsida > Santalales > Viscaceae > Viscum > Viscum album. Next base: position 1,133,450,935 of record OY728153.1, on the reverse strand, counting down.
AAACCTATTCTGTCTAATCTTCCAAATCTAGGATTATTTTAAACTCCTACCATGATACAAGAAGCATCTACTTCTAAAGCATCAACCTCTAAGGAACCTACGAAACCACATGTTCCTGTTGGAAAACAAAGACCTTTGGATAAAAAATATGATGTCTTGAAACATTTGTCCCAATTACCAGCCAAGTTAACAATCTTGGATGCCTTGAATCTATCCAAGGATCTTTGGGAAGCACTCATTGAGGCTTTTTCAAGTCTTCGGGAGTTAGAAACTGAAATTGTTGTGGCTAAAGTCTACCATGTAGAGAATAATCCTGCAGAATGGCATGCAATGATATCTTTCATAGATGAAGATGAGGATGATGTTGTGCATGGACACATTAGACCTTTGTATTTATCTAGAAAGTTCAATGGTGCAGACATCCGAAGATCTTTCATTGATAACGGTTCAAGAGTCAACCTTATCCCCATTCGTACACTTCATTGATTGGGCCTCCCAGAATCTGATTTATCTCCTTCTACTTTGATGTTAGAAGGATATGATAAAAATGAACAAGAACAACTGGGCAAGATTACACTCAGAACTCAGTTTGGATACCTTGTATCCAATTCATATTTCATGGTTTTTGATCATGATACAACCTTCAACGTTTTTCTTGGAAGACCTTGGCTACATCAACATGAGACTATAAATTCATCATACCATCAATGTCTCAAATATTGTTTCAATGGTCAAATTGGGACATTGTATGGTGATAAGTCCCCCTTCAAAACATGATAATATCAATACATTGAGGCATAATTCTATCACATGAAGGGTAAGGAGAAATCCAAAACAAAGGAGGTTACCAAGGTTAATGCTCCATATGGTTTGGAAAAGATTCCAGTAAACCCATTCACACATGTGAGTACAGATTATGTGTTTCCTATCAGTCAAATTGACATGATAGACCCGAATCCAAATACTCTTATAGAAACTTACATAATTTCAATTATGAAAATCAAGCCAGACAGCATGAGAGAAATTGGAGATTCACCAAGCAATGACGAAAGCTCAAATGGAGATGTCTTCATTTCATCTGCTGAAATCCAGCAAGTCTATAATTCATCAAATAGGTCGGAATAAGTTATAGAAATGTCATAGGTGAATTATTATGTCGATTCTCAACCCATCATCTTCTATTTATTACCCAAGGAAGACCCTTCATCCTCAATAGGGTCAGAAATGGAAGCCTCTTCTTTAAGATGTTAAAAATTTGACATCTCTCTTGATCATGGAAATTCTACTTCATCATCTACTATGCAAGTAGAAGAAGAAGAGATATCACATGTTGAAGAAGAAGAGGAATATTTCAGAGATGCTCCTCCAACATTTGAAGATGATATCTCTACCACTGTGGATGAACTCAGAGAAATAAATCTAGGTACAAAAGAAATCCATGCCCCACTTTAATTAGTGCGACGATGACTTTTGAAGAGCAAGAAATGTATATTTTATTTTTAAAGAAAAATCGAGATATATTTTCTTGGAACTATACAGAGATTCCAAGTATTGATCCTGATGTTGCCACTCATCATTTGGGTTTACCAGAAAAACATCGAGAATTTAAGCAAGCCTCAAGAAGAACACACCCAACTTATGATTCCAAAATTGAATTTGAAGTGGATATAAGCTTATAAAATCTAACGTCGTTATATAAGTTCAATATCACAAGTGGTTGGATAATACTGTCCCTGTGAAAAAGAAGAATGAACAAATTAGAGTTTGCATTGATTTCAGAGATCTTAATCGGCATTGTCCTAAGGATGATTTTCCAGTTCCGATTACAGAACTCTTGATTGATGCAACAACTGGCTATGAATCAATTTCCTCTATGGATGGATATTCTAGATATAATCAAATCCAAATGGCTCTAGAAGATGAAGAATCTACAGCTTTCAGATCCCCTCAGGGTGTGTTTTGCTATCGGGTAATTCCCTTTGTCCTGAAGAATGTGGACGCAACATATCAGCATGCCATGCATCGTATCTTCAAACCCTTTTTAGGGAAGTTTGTTGAATGTTATGTAGACGATTTGGTGGTTAAATCATGGAAACATTCAAATCAATTGGCTGATTTTGAAATCATATTCCACAAACTTCAGCAACATAATTTGAAGATGAACCCCTTAAAATGTGCTTTTGGGGTAACCTCAGGAAAATTTCTTGGCTTGGTTGTACGGCATAGTGGTATCGAAGTAGATCCTGAGAAGACAAAGTCAATCCTTGGTATTTTACCTCCTCTAAATTTGAAAGAATTAAGAGGAATTCAAGGACAGTTAGCCTATATTCGGCGTTTCATCGCCAATTTGGAAGGAAAAAGTTTACCCTTCACCAAATTGATGAAGAAGGGAGTCACTTAGTAGTGGAATGAATAATGTCAAGAAGAATTCAATATTCTTAAGAAATATCTCTTGAGTCTACTAGTATTAATGATACCTATTGAAGGAAGGCCACTTATCCTCTATGTGAAGGCCATAGAGAGATCATTCGGTGCCTTCCTTGCCCATAAGAATGATACTGGGAATGAAAATAGCCTCTACTATCTTAGTCGGACTATGCTTGAAGTAGAAACCCGATATTCAAATATTGAGAAGTGCTGCCTAACATTAATCTTTGCAGTTCAGAAACTGAGACACTACTTGCAACATCATGAGGTCCAATTGGTATCTCGCAATAACCCGCTCAAATTCACCCTTAGTCGTCCAATGCTTACAAGACATCTAGCAAGGTGGGTAGTTATTTTACAGCAATTTGATATCTAGTATGTGTCTCAAAAGGCAATAAAGGGCCAAGATATGGCTGATTTCCTTGCTGCACCCCCTACAGTGTAAGATACATCTTTAGATATTGAACATCCTAATGAAGAAGTATTTTCTATTCAAGATAATCTTAAAATATGGGAAATGTACTTTGATGGTGCTTTTAGAAGTCCAACAGGGAATAAAATGGAAGATCCTAAATTCCACAAAGTTGGGTTAGGAATTGTGCTTATTTCCCTGGAAAAATAAAGTTCTACCTTATTCCTTCTCATTGTTGGGACGCGGTACAAATAATGAAGTAGAATATCAAGCTCTCATGACAGGATTAGAGTAGGCGCTTCAAGCAAAAGTGAATCGCTTAAAGGTGAAAGGTGATTCAGACCTAGTAATCAAACAAGTCAATGGGGATTATGCCATCAAAAAAGAAGAGTTAATCCCTTTGTATGATTATGTTAGAGAGTTAATGGAAGAATTTCCTTCGGAACCGACATTTTCTTATGTCCCGCGATCACAAAATGCTCAAGCTGATGCATTGGCTAATATGGCCACAGCTCTGGCATATCCAAATCAGGACGAGACATCCAACATAATTTCCCACCGCCGTACAATTTCACCTTATATTCAAACTAGAACAGAGGAAATCAATGAAATTAGTCCCATTCCTTAACCATATGGTCATACTACAGGATGGATGACACCTATTAGGGAATACCTTCAAAATGGAACACTTTCACCTGATAGAGCTAGGAAAGATCAAATCTGGCAACGTGTGGTCAATTTTACTCTTTATGATAGCCCAGATCAGCTAGATAAAATTCTCTAAAAAAGAGGTTTTGATGGAATTCTCTTCAGATGCATTGATGGTGAAGAGACAATGGCTTTCATGAAAGAAGTGCATGCAAGAGTCTGTGGTGCCCACCAGTCTAGACATAGACTATCTGATCAAATTCAAAGGCTTGGATACTTTTGGCCTTCAATGATACAAGATTGTGTTGATTTCACAAAGAAGTTTCATTCTTTCCAAGTACATGCCAACTTCATTCATCAACCCCCAGTGTTGCTTCATACAGCTTAATACTTGTGTCCATTTTCCACATAGGGAATGGATGTAGTAGGACCTTATCCTTCAGTTACATCCAAGCAGTTTAAGTACATTCTTACTGCTACTAACTTCTTTTCCAAATGGGCAGAGACAATACCTCTCAAATAAGTTAGTTCTAAAAGCATTGTTAGCTTTATCAAGTCTAACATCATTACCAGATTTGGTGTTCCTCATACCATATTGATGGAAAATTGCACCAACTTCTATTCATCCGAGGTAAGGAGGTTGTATCAAGAATACAAAATCAAATCCAACCATTCCTCTCAGTATCATGTAGTTACCAATGGCCAAATAGAAACGTTCAACAAGACTCTTTAAAATATACCACAAATGATGGTTGATAAAGATAAGAAATCATGGCCTGATAAACTCTTTCATGCTTTATGGGATTATCAGAACACCACCCGCACTGCAACACGGTCAACTCCATATTCATTATTATATATAACAAAAGCAGTCTTGCCCATTGAGGTTTAATTTACCTTACTCAAGGTATCCATTTGTGATCAGTCATCTACAGATGAACAATCTCAAAAGTGATTGGATGAATTAGAATTATTAGACGAGAAAAGATTGTGCACCTTGCACCACATGGAAGTCTATCAAAATAGAATAGCATGAGCTTTCAACAAAAAATTTCATCTTCGTTCATTCATTCAGGGAGAATTGGTATTGGTTCTCAGAACTCTAATGATACCAGAAAAGAAACCTCCTAATATGGAGCCAAAATGGGAAGGACCTTATTCAATACATAAGGTCTACTCCAATGGAGATTATTCTTTAATCTCAATGGATAGAGAACTCATCACTACTTCAACCAATTCTAGATTCTTGAAGAAGTATTTTGTATAATACAAATACATACGGTCCATGCATATGACCTTAAACTATTGGCACTTACGTCCAACATGACGTTAAACTATGACGTCCTAGCTACATGATGCTAAACTGTACAAAAGTCCCTTACGTTCAGCAATACGTTAAACAACATAATTAATGGTCCATGCATATGACCTTAATCTACACACACCATTGTCCAACAAGACGTTAAACTATGCCATCGTCCAACATGATGATAAACTATGAAAAAGTACCTAATACGTCCAACATGATGTTAAACTGTGCCATCATCTAACATGACGTTAAACTATGAAAAAGTCCCTAACAAGTCCAACATGACATTAAACTGTGTCCTCTATTGTCCTCACTGTATGACATTAAACTACACAGTCCCCTTTTCTTCTTACACGATGTTAAACTGTATTGTACCCATCATCTTAGCTACAGGACGCTAAACTATACAACACCCTTATTGTCCAAAATGATGTTAAAATGTGTCCCTATATTTGTCCTACATGATGTTAAACTGTATTTTTTCCCTACTACATGACACTAAACTGTGCAGCACCAATAGTCCTCACTGCAAGACTTTAAACTGCATAGTCCCTTCATACGTTTGACGTAATCTTAAACTGTGCATCATTAAGGTTGTTTCTACCTCTTGTTTCTCACACCTAGTATGACTCACGTGAGATTAGAGTAAAGTTCAACCATAACACCCTATCCGGGCTGCTCACCATGCGTAATTCCCAACACCATTATTTAGGTTGTTTTCCTCAAGAACAATTTGATCACCAATTCATTCTTTAATTGAACTATGCAGACTTTGATCCTTTCCTTCTAGGCTGGGTACGCAGGCAACCTCCTGAGGTTCAAGACCAAAAAAAATCTCTTCACATCGGTTCACCTCCATCTCATATGATGTTGATCTATGAAGCAACCCCAGAACCAATACTTTTTACATTGGTTCACCATTTTCCTTGTTATATGACGTTAAACTATTCGCACTTTTTGTCCTGTATGACAATAAACTACAACATTCTTTTACACTCTCACTTGAGAGGGAATCATTATTTACATTGATCTCTGATCATGTTATATTCTAAAGGCTACGTGCATACATGTAAATTCCCAAACCTTTTATCTTGGGTCAAACCATCATTTCACTAAAGTCCCCTTTCACCCTTCACTTGTACGAACCAAATCTGTACAAAGGGTATTTCAAGAACTACCTGCGGCTTGATTCCCATCTATATGGGATAGGTAGGAACATTTGAGAATCCCTTGAATCTAGCCCCAAGTCTTTGGGCCTAACCCCAAATTCCACTTCTAGTCCTATGCCTAAAAAGTCCCCCTGTGAAAACATGAATGTGGTATGAAAACCCTGGTCTTCATTCACATCAGGTTTATAAAACACGCAATGTATATTCCTTATTATGGTCTGAGCTCTATAACCCTAAACTAAGATTTCCTACACTCTCTTCCAACATAACATTAAACTATATTTCAAGAACTATGTATGGCTTGATTCCCATCCTTATGGGATACGTAGTGAAGTCCATCACCTCAATTCAGGACCCAACCACAACATGATTATGGTTAGCATTGTCCTGTGTATCTTCTACATGCATTGGACAATGCCCATTTTAATGTATCATACTCCTAACCTTAAATAATTCTAGATATTCATAACACTTTTCTTGAATTCTGGTCACAAAATGTATGATACTCAAGAATTATTTTGTCCGACTATGTAGCACATGCCCTTAGGCGGACTTGCACAAACAGTCTACATAACAGACTTGTCAGCCAAAAGATGCTATTATTTGACTATGCAGCCAATGCCCTTAGGTGGCCCTGCATAATTCAACCCCCTAACAGGTTTATCAAATAGTGGTAATTTCATTCTTGGGAGGAAAACCTCTTTGTCCTTATTTGTCTTAATGACAACATGTAGGGATCTGCAAAAATAGCCATCCTTAACATATTTTTCTCATACTCTTTTTCATGATTTGAAAGTATTCAAGTCTATGGTTTATATTTTTCTTCCCTACATTTGGGTCAGACCTTCACAGGAGTGACATCCATACAATTCTTTGATAATCTTGATTGTAAATATCATCTTCATATTCAAGTACTTCTTTCCATATAGCAGACTCTGTGCTTTGGAAAATTTGAATCTCCATAAACATCCACTAGCTTTTTACCAGTAGAAAAGTAAATTCCCGAGAGTTCTTTTGCCTAACTATGTAGCACGTTCCCTTAGGCGGGCTTGCATAAATAGTCTACATAACGGACCTGTTATCCAAAAGATGCTATTATTTGACTATGCATCCAATACCCTTAGGCGACCATACATAATTCAACCCCCTAACGGGTTTGTTAAATAGTGGTAACTTCATTCTTGGGAAATACTTAATCTAATTCCTTTTAGACCTTTTTCGTATCATTCCTCAGATTCAAAATTTCTTAAGTCATAGTTTACATGTTTTTTCCCATACTTGAGTGTGGTAATATGTTTTTAGATAAATTATCAAGGAATTGAGTCAATTTTAATCCATTCGGTCAAAGCTATTTTGACCTTAAAAATTATCCTTTTTATGTCCGAAGTGCATGACTATAAACTGCCCATAGAAGACAAGGGAACTCAGAACAAAAGTCAAGTCCCAGCTCACTAAACATATACCATGTATGATTTAGGTAATAATGATCAATTAAAAAGATTCAAAGTTTGTAGGGTTACTTATAATAATACTAGTAAAAATCAAACTATGCTTACTAGGCCCATTAGCTTAGGTAAAAATTTGAAGCACGTAGCAAAAGAAGGCATGCACAAATGATTGAAGATGAACATGTATTTCATTGATGCATAAGAGTTATAATGACTTCAACAAACTGGAGTCTCTTCTCTTTTCCAAGAATTACAAAAGGCTGTCAACATAAATCTTCATTTGATTTACGACATCCCAAGCTTCATCAACAGCCACTTGAAGCTCATGAACTCGACCAGCTTCACTCTTTTCAGCTTGATGGAGTGATTTACTAGCATCTACAATGGCTTTCATACCATTCCTTTGAACACCTTCCAATGAATTATTAAGTCGATCGAGTTCCCTAGTAACAACATCTAACTATTGCTGAAGGTGCATCTGCTAGATGACTTTCTCTTTGATCTTATGCTTAAGCTCCTTTAACTTGGAATCATGATCAGCCTCATCTCGGGATACTGTAGCCTCAAATTCATTGATATTGGTTGATAGCCTTACCCTGGTCAAATCTTGATGGTACTTCTGATCCTGCTCCCTTCTTAAGATGACTTGTTTTACCGTGACATGGATCTCTTGATATCCAAAACCTCCAAGTCCCAACATGAAAAATAGGGATGACAATCGTGAGATCTTCAATGATAGCTCTTCAAGAGGAACTTCAGATATGATCTTTTATATGTTCTGATATGCCATGCATCGTGAAAATTGGAGCACCTTTTGTACTTCTGGTTCTGACTCAGCATCATTGTCACAAGGGGGAATATAATCTGAGATTAATGCACTTAGAGAAGTGCCCTGTTCTGCTCCTTCCCCCCCCCGAACATTTTTACTTCTATTCCCGTTGGGACAGAGGCTGGGGATTCACCTCCATATCTAGCCACTGAAATTGATGTCCCTGCATATTCAATTGAAAGTTTTTGGTTAGTTTCAAAGGATAAAAAAAGTTGATTGGAAACCAGTCAAAAATATTGTTATCTCTTACCCAACGGTAGATCAGAAACAGGAGAAGGCTCCTCCCCATAATTCCTAGTATCAACAGGATCTTCAGGAAGAGTTTGAGGAAGCTCTACTAGGTTCATCTCCACTTGAGCTATTGTCTTTGTAATAGTAAGGTTATCTGTACTCCCTTCAAGAATTGATGGTTCTGTATCTTGTTCATATGGAACTGCACATTTGAACCAATCATGGTCATAGATGTAATAAGAAGTTATTTTAACAGGACAAAGGATAGTACTCATGTCCAAAATCTTCTAAATCACATGGTAATTTAACATGATCTAAAAAATCTTCAAAAGATGCGCCAAGTTCCATCATTTCATCCAATGTTATCTCAGATTCCTGGTTAGTCTCACCAATGGGGGAATTCAATACATTTTCTTGGAGACCTTGATGTTGCAGCCTCTGATCCAAGACAGCGTCTTCAGATAAAATTGCAGCACCAGTTTCGATGGTCGTTAATTGTTACGGTGCATGGGTTGAACCTAAAGAATCACAGAATGAAAGTTAGTTGATGTTTTCATTCAACATCTTATGAAGCATTGTTAATTCACCAGAAGAAGACTCTTCTCTCCTTGCAATAGCAGTAGGAGGGATACTGGGAACAGACATTGGATCTTCTCTAGGAGTATCCAAATCAGCCTGAACTTGTGATCATTCACCAGCACCTCCCGTCATCCTCAAACGAGGGTCAGTACTCTCCCTCAGAGGTGAAATTGAAGAAGCCCCTGTAATCACAAGAAGTGTGAGCAACCTTTTCATGGGTTAAGGCTCATGATTATCTGAAGGAATTACCTCTACTTATGAAACATTTACTTGTGGACTTCCTCCTTCATTTCCTTTGATTATTTGGCTTCTTAGGAGTGTTGACATTATTATTTCCAAATACAGGAATTGGAGAATGAAAATCCATGTCTAAATCCTCCTCCATGGCTTACTGTCCTGGAGATATCTCACCCGGATCATGAGGAGATTAATCAGCCCCGATGGTTGTACCACCAGGGCTATACAATGGTGAAGAAACCTCAGTAGTTCCTTTCTTTGCAAGCTACATGATGAATAAAGTAATTTCCTTGATTAATAAAGCTTTTATTGAAATTAAATTGAAAAAAAAATAAGGAAAGAAACCTACATCTTCAGGAGCCACGTAATCATGCCACTTCTCATCTCTAGAAACACTAGTCCCCTTAGTGGCGCCACGATCTATCATTTCCCTCACCTGCTTGGTGACAAGAATGGAGTCCTCGATGGCATATATGAGCATATACATCTCTCTGATGTAAACCCGCACTTCATCGGGGTTATCCTTGTAACAGATATCTGTAGAAGCCTAAAGATTCCATATTCCAGGGATTTATAAACCCTCGCACAGATCCAGCCAGGCAGTTTCATCATCACAATATAAACTTCGCCATGTCTGGACAGCCTCTGGTCGTAGATATTCAATATATGTACCAGAAGGCTGCGATGAGGGTCCTACAATCTTATACTTTAGCTTCTTCCTAGCTCCTGCAATTATAGATAAAGGATAATAAAATAATACTTTTTGCTGTATAATGTAATGATGATTAAATTTCCCCAATGAAGTAACTCACTTGGATTTGATGTATTTGGTCTCTTGATTCTTACAGGAGGATTATATCTGGAATGAGGCCACTTTTCTGCATGTTGTGCCTCATTATCCCCATCTTGGGAATTTGACGAGTCAGCCCTAGGTGAGGAACCTGGTGAATCAGCTCCAGGTGGGGAAGCATCACCTTTCCGATGAAGGGTTTCTTTCTCTACAGTTCATTTCTTTTTCCCCACCTGATAAACCAAACGATTCAACACCCCTTCAGGGTATGATGCTATCCAGTCCTCGGTATACCATGTAGTCAAGTTACTAACCGATTTATGAACTGGTAGATCAAACACTGCCCCGGTCTTCTCCATAGATGTCAATAACAATAGTTTTCGGGCAACCATTGGATGTTTCTCTGACCTGACATGCACAGGAGGGGATACAACAGTCTGCTGTAGACACTTTAATTGATGTGAAAATCTGTATAGAGCATAGGCCTCGCATATAATCTCTCTGTCAATCTTGGTGGCCAATACACCATCTCTGCAAGCCAGCATGTATGACCTCAATTCCAAATCAGTGGTTCTATCATCAAAAAACTTCCCAGTTGGCGGGTTTCCATGAGGAAATAAATTTAATTCCTTAAACATGGTCATCCTCACCTTCATATCATAGATGTTGAGAGATAATGGAGCAATTCCAGAATATGCCTGCAATGATGGCCTAAAAAAGCTTCCAAGAACCTGTACTCTATTCTGTACAACATATGTACTGAAATGAGTGGCGATCCATCCCCACAAAACTTGTAATGGTCCCACTATTCTCAAAGGAGACTTACCCATTAAGACATGAAGTAAGCTCCTGTGAATCTTCGCCAAAATGGGGGTTGACAACCCAACCATTTTCTTCTCAGCCAACTTGGCTGCCACAACAAAGGTCCCTGGCCTGACGCCTCCCTTCGAATCCCTGACTGGCAGAAGATAAACACTGATCCACAAGGCTAAGAAGCCATCTAGACGGGTATTTTTTGGGATTCTCTGATTTACATCATATCCCCACTTCTCAAATTATCCTGCTTCTAGGGTCGGACAGAATGTGCCAAGAGAACCCCTCTTCTCTGTTACGGGGAAGGTAGTAGGACAAGTACAGGTGGTCCCCTTCTCCTTAGAATCCTTCTCCTCCTTCTTAGTAAAAAACATATTCATCCACTCCTCTGGATTAATATCCTTTATAGAATGAGTTATGGAGGTCTTTCCAATCTTATGCTTGTGGAAGATTTTCAATAACTCCCGAGCTGAAGCCAGAGTATTCTCGGAATCATTCCAAGTCTCCTTGGGGGGATTAATTCATCATACATGTCACCCAGAATTGGAGCCCCCGAGATCTTGTAGACATCCCACAAATTGATGCCTACTTCTCTATGATTTAGATGGAAAGAATTGGTTTTTGGGCTCCAGCGGATGATTAGCTCTGACATAAACTCATCATTTCTATAGACATATGTCCGCCTAGCCCAGACATCTTCATATATTGCAACTCCTTTCAAATCCTCGACAAACTCTACATAGGTTTGTCGCACCCATTATGCCCACATCCAAGTTGGCTTCACACCTCCTCCAGGATGGAAGTCCCAACTCTTCTTCTAGCCTTTGGATTGATTCATCTGAGAATTTTGGAAGATTGAAGGATAGCAATGTGGTTGCAGCTCGGGCTTGTGAGGTTTCATATATAGTGCACAAGGGCTGTGATGCATTATATAGGCCTTCTCCACTATTCCAGTATTTACAAATTCTCCTCCACTTGAGATATTTGCTGAAGCAAAGTTACTGTATTTATGAAACCAAAAATTTGGGAGATAGTTCTTTGCCTCTGGAATACTGACGTCTTGCAGATGACCATTCCCATACAGAGGCAAGTAGATGCTCTGTGGAAAGTCATGATGATACTTCTTCAAGTTCTTGGCCAAATCTGGAAGAGTGCTATCACAGATATCATAGTAATCATGGCCTACAATGTTTATCATATCATCAATCCACTTTCTCTCCAGTTCATCAGCAGTTCTGATTCTCCCTAGAGCCATTGAATCTGCACAAAGGTCGAATAATTAACTCTTAAGTGAGTTTATTTTTCATAAAATTTGTGAAGAAAAGTGAAAAAATGGCTAAGGAATTAAGGCGCCCAAGTCCAATTTTGGCGGGCAAGTATAGTTGTATCGCACATGTTTTGGGCGCGCAAGTATCACCACGCAAGTCCAAATACCTTTACAAAAGCGTGACACAAAGAACCATCGGAAAACAAGTAACTTGCATGACGAAGGCAACTTCCTCAGCGAGAGCTCTAAAGTTTGAAATCCGGGTGCTTTTCATGAGAATGAGGCGCATATTTATAGGTCTGGCCGCACCCCTGCACGTCAAAGTATGCGCGCCTCTCACCTGCGTGCTTCAGTCTGCGTGATCAACACTTGCGCACCGCCCTTCCTTGGTCTTCCACTTTACCTCAGATTCACATATTTATTCCTTTCAGATCCAACTTTGAGGGGGGGGGGATTTTTTTTACGCTCCTTTCCATCACATAATGTAACAACTGAAAGAGGGAAATACCTTAACACAAAGTGATTCATCCTTTGAAGAAACATCAAAAATTGACAAAGGCATGAATAGGGATTTGTTTACACTTGGGTCGCACAAGTTTCATCATGGTCACAGAAGTATACTTGCATCCCTCATATTGGTCACGCAGGTGACTTGCGCGCCCTAAGTTATTTTCACCCAAGGTCTTCAAAGGCCTATAAATACCCCCTATGGGCCCCCCATTTCGAGGATGGAAAAATCCAGAAACTCAGATTTGAGCTCCCGGTGCCCTAGTCTCTTCTCAAAGCCTTCCGAACACTTCTAAGGTAGTTTCTTACCTATAATTGAAGGTCTAAGGAGAGGGAACAAGGCCTAAGTGTTGAAATTCATCAACACCTGTGCGCCTAAGTGTCTAACCCTTCACAAAATTGAAGAAACTTGCGCTCCACCTTATCCCTTCAACAGAACTTGCATGCCATTCATTTAAAAGTCTTTAGGGATAACACTAAGGGCTTGAGCTAAACCTCTCCCAAGATATACCCTATGGGTTGACCGTCGTGCAAGTACCTATGTGTCGTGTAGGTATACCTGCGTGACCAGGACCTGCACACCCAACCAGGACCTGTGCGCCTACCTTCTTTTGGGTGCCCCTCCTGTCCATTCATCTCTTTTCTCCAAATCCACCTCTCCTCTTCAAGATTTAGCCTTCAGAATCCTCTTCAAATCCATTAATGGCATGATTCCTTGGTTGGATTCTTTATTTGAAAGGAATTCTGTGGAACATCTCTCAAAACCTAATGACTTACATATCTTTATGTCATTAAGGTTAGAGATTTCATTCATTCAACCTCATCCTTTAAGATGAGAAGATATTTAACCTGGGCGTCCTCTTTAGGAGTAATCCCCTATCTTCACATTCCCTTAATTTTGGGCCTCCTTCTCAGGAGTAAGTCCCAATCATAATTCCCTAACATGGGCCTCCTTTTCAGGAGTAAGTCCCAATCCAAGTTCCTTAATTTCGGCATCCTCCTTAGGAGTAAGCCCCAAGTTCCCAAATATGGGCATCTTATTTATAAGTAAGCCCTAGTCTTCATTTTCAAGTCCCTTTAACCTGGGACTCCTTCTCAGGAGTAAGCCTCAGTTATAATTTCTCTTAACCAGTCTTAACTTCTTTTGATTTGGGCTTCCTTTTCAGAAATAAAACCCAATCACAATTCCCCTCCTAATTTGGGTATCCTCCTCAAGAGTAAGCCCCAAGTTAGAGTATCCAAATCTCCATAAAGCACATATACCTGTATGGAACTTTTTCCCGGGCTTCTTCCCTAAAGTAAGTCATGATCTTTATCTATTTGGTCAATCATACATACATAAGCCCCATATCATTCCTTGTGACCGCATCTTTTGTGGAACAAATTGTTAGGTTTACTAATACCTCTTGTTTCTCACACCGAGCATGAATCACATGAGCTTAGAGTGTAAAAGTAACCACGACACATCTCTTTGGGCCATTAATCATATGTAAGCCCCACAATTCCCAATCGAACTACATGGAATTTGATCTCTACCTTAAAAGTAGAGTACGTAGGAAGCCTTTCTGAGGTTCAAGCCCATCACCCATTAATTCTCATCTGTCCCATATGATGTTAAACTATATCTTAATTCCCTAACTACATGGGTGTTGATTCTAAACAAGGATACGTAGGTAGCCCATCTGTGGGTACGATCCCAACTCTGAGAAACCCCATGTCCTTCTGAACGATGATAAACATCAAGTTCCCCACTGAGTGGCTTTAAAACCAGTATGGTTATCATAATGACCAAGAGATCTTTATATAATGTGATTAAGGATACCATTGACTAAGAATATCTAACAAATAAAGATAATTATCTATCAATGAAGAACCTCAAATACATATAAAATATTCTCTAAATATCATACATATTAATCATTGATTGTCAAATCTTAAGGAAAGCTCATTTTTATACTTGGTAGTGTAATAAGGATTCACAAACATAACTTAAATCTATAAATAGAGTCCCGAAGTAGAAAATAATTCCCCTAAAAAAGGTGTGATGAGTCCGACCTCCCATCCTCTTGACCAATGAAAATTCTAAAGCCTCATAGGTCCACAACTAATGAGAACCTACCTTTGGAAAGTAGGTCCAAATGGATATAGAATCTTTAGATGTTTCTAGTTCTATGAATAAACCCGTTAGAAACTGATTGGAATGTTTGAACCTTAAAAAAACAAGTTCATCCCCATTTTAGAGGAAAAAACCATTGAAAACATCATGAACATGAAAAATACTCCCTTCCCTAAAGAGATTAAAACTATTGTCGATAATTACCATTTCTTTGTTAATGAGGATTTCCTGATCTAGGAAGATTCCCATAATGGGATTCTAGACTCGAAGAGATTTTACAATCATTTATACACCAACGATATGAGTGAATTTAGTTGGCTTAAAAAAATTCAATAAATCCTGGATTAAACCTTCAAGATTTACTATTGTTTGGAATATTTCTCATGGTATAATTCCAACTGACTCCTGTTTACAAACTTTTGGAATCAACTTCTCCTCTAAATGTCGTATGTGTAACAAACATTGTGAAGATCTTGACCATATTTTCATTTCTTGTGATACGACTACTGCTCTTTGGCATTATATCTTTGACATATTTGAATGCAACTGGTTGTTTTGTAGTTCTATAATATCTTAGATTCAAAAATTTCTAGAGAAATCTGAATCTCAACAAATCAAGAACCTATTTGTGGCCACAATTGCAGAGCTTCTTCATGTGATTTGGTATGGTAGGAAAGAATATACCTTTCGCAACAGTTCTTTCAATATTAACACAAGAAAAATGAGAATTCTTATCACTACCCGAGATGAATCCTCGATACTGAAAGATAAATGTAACAACTCGGTCAGAGATTTGGTTTCCCTCAGACATCTTGGGAATGTAGGTAAATAAAATCGCCCTAAATTCATGCTTTAATATTTTTGGCAGCCCCCTCCCACAAGATGGATCAAAATCAATGTAGATGGTGCCACTAAAGGCAACCCCGACCCAGTGGGTTGTGGAGCCATCTTCAGGAGTCATCTTGATCAAGTTCTCAGATGCTGCTATGGATCATGTGGTATTGCTACCTCCCTAGAAGCTGAGATGATCAATGTCATTCATGCTATCTCGTTTTCCAAGCAGCACAGCTGGAACAATATATGGATTAAATGTGACTCCTCCACTACTGTCCAGGCAATCTGGAAGGGCATCATCCACATGGACTTAAACTCACTTCCCACTGGATTGAATGTCTGTACTCTCTCGCTTCCCTCAACTTCACTGCTATGCATGCTTACCGGGAAGCAAATAGAGATATTGATTCCCTTTCCAACATTAGCATTGATAAAGACTCCACCTGGAGAGATGATCTTTCCCCTGAGCTTCTTCCTCTATATATGAGGGATGTAAACAAAATGAATTCTTTTAGACTTGTATAACCCCCTTCTTTTATATAATAATTTTTTGTGCTTTGGTCTTTGACCAGAACACTACCTTTAAAAAAACAACATGTACAAGAAAACATTTATTTGTATCTTTTAATAGTTTCTCTACTTCATAATATTTTATCAATGATATGGTTTTGTTCTTGTATATAAACTAATACTCTTTCTAAAAAAACTTCTTTAGCTCTATTTTCAATCATATAATGGAAAAATAAATTCAATACATACATAGAATAACATAAAATTCTATGATATCCATGAAAAAAATTTTGCAGGTAAATTATTTCTATAGACACCAATAAAAATATTCTTATATTTTTTTCATTAATATTTACAATTTTTGTTTTTATTATAAATTTTTAATTCCATTAATGAGGAGAAATTTCCATTTTACATTAATGTATAGATCAACATCTTCTGAATTAGTTTCAAAGGATTTCACCCCACCTTTCTACTTATAGTCTGTTTAAATTCCATCTTTCACATTCCACATCAGATACTCATTTTCATAATGACCCACCTCATTACATTTAAAAATTTTTACATTCTTTATAAATGAATTATTATTACCACTACAATGTCTTTTTTTCATTGTGATCAAAATCCATATTCCAAAAAATTCCTCATTGAAATAACATACTCTAACTCATAAGGCACCCCACACTATGTCTTTTACAACAATTATCCTAAATTGAAAAATTAATTTTCTTAGCATCATACATCTTTTCTGCATTATTTTATTCTTCCTTCCACCTAAATGGAATTATATACTTGTTTTTAAAGTACACCTGAATATCTAAAAACTCTATTTCCACTTTCTTTAAACATTGAAAAATCATTTCCTAAATTTTGAATTCATTAGAAGACAATTCCATTCTTTATTTTAGCTTCAATCCTGAGTAAAAAAAATTGATTTTACTATCAATATCCTAGATAAAATTTGTAGAAAACCTTTACAATCAAGGGAATTTATATATATATATATAGCTGGTGAATCCAACACCATTATTAATTCTATGAATTGTTTTTCCATCCTATTTCAAGACTCTTTAAGAGAATGGTTTTTAATGAAAATATTTTTGAATACATCCCATTACAAAGAATCAATCTACTAACTACCCCTGATATTATTGACCATTGAACACCACTGGTCATCTTCATCATCAAAATTATATACAGAATAACTAAAATATTTATGGTTTGAACACCCCCTAAAATAGAAAAATGTTTTCTAGGTCTTTAATCCATCTTTCAGCTTCCACTGGGATAAGAGATCCACTAAATTAAGGATGGTGTACCCTCAAAAAATTTTCCACCACTAATATATTCCTCTGATCTTGATATATATGATCTCATGGATGCAAGAGTCTATCATTTATAGCCCATTTCAATTGATATACTACTACCAAAAACATCTGGGTTCCCGTTCCCACCATTCTATGATACAAATTCAGAAGGATATCGTTTTCCTAGTTCTTTCATACTTCATCTTATGTGTTTCTTCTTGGGAAAAGCATTTTTAATAGAAAGATATTAGTGGAAGAAACATAGTAATATTTAAATTATATATAATTTTAATATTACCATAATTGAAAACCATTTATGGGTAATGTATTAAAATTATCCTAACCCCTATTGTTATATAAACCTTACTCAAATACCACCTTTAAGGATCTAGCCTTAAACATTATGTAATCTAGATAATTCAAAAATAATTCAAATTCATTCATTCTCAAATATATTTTCAGTTTATAATTCAATTTAATTCATTCATAACATATACATAGAATCTCATATAATTAAATAGTATACACTTCTACTCAAAATATATTTTTTCACAATCCAAAACATTTAAAAAATATGATTTCATTACATTACAAAATTCATGAATTTAAACATGGATTTTTTCTTTTACCCATCCATAAACCCTATGTTTTTTTAAATCTTGTTATGAGAAGAAAAATATTAGTAAGGGACATAAAAAGTACGAAAAGAATCCAGTATTTGTCAATGAATTTTTTTTCACAATGTTATATATTTTAAACATAAAATGTAAATCTCTTTATATTATAGTATGAAATCAAAAGATTAATGTAAAATCATAGTATAAATAAATAGATAATAAATGGTCACTTGAT
The DNA here is from genome assembly GCA_963277665.1 of Viscum album. Taxonomy (NCBI): domain Eukaryota; kingdom Viridiplantae; phylum Streptophyta; class Magnoliopsida; order Santalales; family Viscaceae; genus Viscum; species Viscum album. Next base: position 1,133,432,650 of record OY728153.1, on the reverse strand, counting down.
GAATCATCTTCATTTCACTGCTAAATATAAATTTGATATCCCAGATACATAGGGATTATCCATGGAGGTAACTCTTAGGATAAACATCATTGTATATTCCCACAATCTCCTATGATAAACCAAAATGGTTAAATATATCCCTTTACCCAATGAATTGGAGAGATATAACAGGCTCAAACACCAAGGGTTTATCATGTAACCATCCTCAATAATAAAAATTCTCAAGAACCATAACATGATCAAAACACACAAATATTGAATAAAAGAAACATTCATAAGGAAAATAAATTCTTCATCTTGAAATTAATTTTCATTATTAAGAAGCCGCAAAGTTATAAAAAACATTTTATTTGAAAATAAACATGTAAACATGTAAAGGAAACATAAAATAAATAATCAATATTTAAAGTGGTAAAATCCTCTTTTTTTCGTATAAGTAAAAACTATTTTATTAATAAAAAGTGTCGTAACTTGAAAAGACTATTAAAAAATAAATTACCTTATTTTATGGATGAAAATATTTTTCCCTTGTGATTAATTTCATGAATACTAAAATTATATTTATTAATTACTTTGTTTATAACATTTTAAAAATAAATATTATTTAATAAAACAATAGTAAGTTCATTCATGTCCATTTTTAGGAGTTATAATGATCATAATTGTCATTCCAGAAGTGTTCAATTCTTGGATTTATGGATGGTTCTCCAAAGAATAAATATGGGAATTATTTTTGAAGAGGAATAAAAAATATATAAGTGTATAGAAATGTTATTAATATGTTTCTATAATTTATATTGATCCAAAATATTCTTTTTTTTAATATGAGGATAATTTATTAGATAAAATATTCATGATAAATGATTGTTTTTTTGCGGTTTTTTTTGACCATCCCAAACTAGTTTCGGTTTAGCTAATATTATACCTATGAATTGGTCCCAAAACCATAAAAAAGTCATTTTATAAATATTAAATCCATGTATAAGAATATTAATATTTTTATGAACATCCTTGAAGTCATTAAAGAAAATGAAAACTCATTGTCCACTAAGGAGGAAAATTGACACGTCACATACGATGTTTTCAATTTTTTTAGAACAAGAGAAGAATGGAGTTGGTTTGATGATGGATATTCCATTAACACAATAAAATTACAGTATATATACAATAATATAATTATCATTTATCTTTGTATGTAATAGCTGAGGATAATGTAGAAATAAATAAATAAATAATTTAAAAGGGAAAATGGAGGATTTTACTTATCGAATGTTTTCTTCTTGAGAACATCCTTAAGGAACTTGGTAATTGTATTTTCATGAGACCTTTAGGCCTTGTATATGGAAATAAGATTAAGAATTGTATTGGTCATAATATTGATAAGATAAAAGTCTTTGCAGGTGTGTGGGGAAGGGTTGGAGAGGGTGGTATTTATAGACATGGGAGAGGGGTGTTTTGATTATTTTATTCTTTTGTTTATTATTTTGGCTCTAGACTATTAATATTATTGACTATTTTGAATAATTAAAAAATCATGTCAATATGTGTTCTAACTAATGTGACTTTACCTTATATATATATATATATATAAAACATGACTCAATAATTCATTTATTTAATTCATTATAAAAAAACTGGGTTTAGCGGCGGTTTTGTGGCGGGGGTTCACAAAACCGCCGCTAAACGTTTTTAGTGAAAGGTTTTGCGGCGGTTTTTAATAAACCGCAGTGAAACCCTATTTTATTTAAAAAACCATGATGCTTTCCCCTACCCCTGCCGCGGTTCCCCCACAAAACCTCGCCCCTCTTCCCTGATCCCCCCTCTTCCCCGATCCCCCCCGGCCCCGGCGACACCCACACCCCCCGTGCCCTCCGGCGACCCCCGCACCCCCCGTGCCCCCCATGCCCTCCGGCGAACCCCGCACCCTCCCGACGCCCCCCTCGACCCCCAGCGACCCTCGCGCCCTGCGCGCCCCCCTCGCCCCCCGCGCCCTCCGGCGACCCCCGCACCCCCCGCGGCCTCCGGCGACCCCCGCACCCCCCGCGCCCCCCACACCCTCCGGCGAACCCCGCACCCCCCGGCGCCCCCTCGACCCCCAGTGACCCCCGCGCCCTGCGCTCCCCCACGCCCCCTGCACCCCCCGTGCCCTCCGGCGACCCCCGCACTCCCTGCGGCCTCCGGCGACACCCGCACCCCCGACGCCCCCCGCGAACACCTTCTATTTTTGTAATTTTTAGTTATTTCTTGGTTCTTTGATTCGAATCATGAATTTGTTACACAATGTGAATCTACTGCAGGGTAGATACTATGAATTTGGTTTAGAGATTAAAGAATTATAAGTCATAAAACATTTTCAAGTTTTTAATGGGTTGATTAGGATTAATTCAAACTAAGGATACTTTTTTGGGTATTTTTATAAATCGTGGAATTCACACCATGAAAGGGGTTCATGACATTAATTATTTAGAACCAATGGTTTTTATCATGATTTACATATTACCCTTCTTCCATTCAATGTGAAGACCTCCCTCATAAATCATAGAAAGATTTTAGATAATATTGGGTATCTTCCTCTACCAGATTTCTTTTCTTGGAGCATTTGTTCACTAGTGTGGTGGGTTGTCTTCCTTTGGGTACGTGTAATATCATTCACTCTCTTTATCTTTTATGTTCTTGGTTTGGTAGTGTTGTGTGATATGGTTTCGATGGTCTCATAAATAATATGTGTTATCAATCAATCCATTGTGGTTTTCCCTCATTCCTTTTCTATTTGAGGAATATCTGCTTGTTTCCAATTTATGTTGTCGAAGGATCTTAGGTTCCTTATGTTTATAAGGTAGGTGTATGTATACAAGTGGTTCTAATTTAAAATTTCCTTATATTCTTATTAATTTATTTGGCTTGTTTCATGAAATTGATGGATTTAAATGGATTTTATGGAAAATATACATGTTTTTAAAGAGGTCTTTCTTCAAAAATGGTTTTTTCTCACAAAAAGTGGTTGACTAAATTCTTTATGGTTTGGCCTATTTAGATTGAATTTTTTATAATAATGGGTGTTTATCTTTATTTTTTATTTTAATTTGGTTTCATAAATTTATTCTCTAAAACAAGATACTACTTTCATGTCTCTTTATTACACATCTCCATGTATAAGAACCTCTTGGGAGACTTGCCTAGTTTTCCCTAGTCGGTTCTTTATAAATTAATATCAAAAGGAATATTGAGCCTCGAATGTTACGACACATCCTAGTTTTGGTTTAGTTTCATTGGTAGACTAGATTTAGTAGCACTAGAATTTAGTTAATATGTGTGGGATGGTGCCTAGACATCTGACCTCCATGTATGAATTCAAGTTACTATGGGTGGTTAGTTATTTTTTAAAATATTTTCACTTGGTCTTTGTTGTAGATTGAATAAACTAGATTTGGTTTCTATTTAAAAAAAACTATTCCTTTCTTATGTTTTATATTTCATTAATAAAATTCTTAAATTCATAAAATTACTATTATTTTAAATCATTAATATGGATTATGGAATTTGTTCTATGATTTAGGAATTTTCTCATGACTAAAGGGGTTTTCATCTTGTATTTGTTAGACGATTCCTACTAGAAGAGGTCTTATGAATCTAAGTGATAGATTTGTGAGACGGGTTTAATAGGAGAATCCCTTAGTGGTATCTTCTTTAGTGGAAGTTATAATATGCACTATTCATACTTTGGTTATGAAGGTATTAAAAACCGAGGAGGAGTAGTGGATCATGACTCATAATTTACTAACAAGAATCCACCTATCTTTCATGGTGATAATGGAATCTAGAAATATGAGGAGAGGATTGAGTAGATTGGTAGGAGATTTAAAATTATAAAGATTCCCAAGGAATCTAAGGGGTGGGGGTCAACATATATTCTTGATGGATTGGGAAGGAAATGGTGAGGCTCAGTTGTGCATGCTATATTTTATGAGGATCTTACGTGGGAATCCTTCAAGAAAATATATAAACTATAGTTTTATCCAAAAATGTTACATGTGGAAAAGACCTGATACTTTCTAACATTATAAAAATGGGAATGTATTGTTATAGTGTATTCCATTAACTTTTCTAGGTTGGTGAATTTCAAAGTGGATATTATTACCAATGTTTACATGAAATCTCTAAGGTTTGAGATTGTGCCAAGTGTCTCCTAAGAAACCTGAGTGTGACATGGATTTATATTTATAGTGACACTTAATTTTCATATACCTGCACACTATTGTTTGTTTTATATTTGTGGACTAGATTATGCATTAGAAACCATTAGTGGTAGCCTACTTAATTTACCTCACACCATATTCAGTACATGGATTGGTACCCAGATAGTCTTCTTTGTCATAGGAAATACGACTTTGATATGGTTGGTTGTGTATGAAACCATTGAGAAACATCATTCCTCTTGGAGGACATCTAAGGTCAAGCCTAAACAATCACATAATGTCTCAGGTTTAAAATGCATTATGATCAGTTTCGATCACACATCAATGGGGTGTTGTTTGAGGAAACATAAATGTGTGATCGATAGTGTTATGATAAGTGTGTAACCTGATATTCTTATTGCTCCTCAATGAGGTGTTGACGCTATCTCCTATGGACCAGACTTGTTCGGTTAGTCTGAAGTGGTAAATGTGATCAATGAATCATCTTTATTATATTATGCATACTTTATGATCAATGGTTCTTCTTTATTATATTATGTTTCTATAATCTTACACTATCGTATATTTTGTGTAGGCACATTGTGGTATACATGGATAAAAGCTGGATCACATTACCAAGGAACACACCTCAATATGTTAAGGGTTTGAATGAGTTTTTAGATTTTGAAATTTCTAATCGATCCGTTGAAGGGAGAATAAGATGTCCATGTCCTAAATGTAAATTTAGAACATGGTTGAAGAGAGATGAAGTTTATGAACATTTAATACTGAAGCAATTCCCTGATCAATATTTGTGTTGGCTTTGTCATGGAGAATCAAACAATACAGAAAGATTGAGGACTGATGTTAATCCACAGAATGAGGACCCAAGTTTGTCGCCAATGGAAAATGAAATGAAAAACCTCATAAATGATGCATTCTGCACTGCAAGACACCACTATGAGCATCAAAACATATCAGAACAACCAGAAGAGGGTGCTACAAATTGCAACGTGACAAGTGATGTTTTTGAGACTGTAACACAAGAAGATCAAGATTGTAACATATCATTGGTTCCTCCTCTTGATTATGTGGAGCCAAATGTAAGGGAAAACTTCAGTGAGGAAAATGTGTTTCATGATTTATTTGACGATGGAAATCAAGAGTTGTATAGTGGGTGTTTGAAATATTCAAAGCTTTCATTTCTACTGAAGTTGTACCATATCAAATGTCTATGTGGAATTACAAATAAGGCAATGTCCATGTTATTGGAATTGATTTGTGATGCATTTCCTGAAGCAAAAATCCTAGAATCGTTTTATGAGATGAAAAAAATTGTAAACAAGCTTGGTATGAATTATACAAAAATACATGCGTGTCCCAATGATTGTATGCTTTACTAGGGAGAGGATTCAAGTAGACAAAATTGTAAGAAATGTTCTTCTTCTAGATGGCAGTCAAAAGGTGATGTTGGAAGTATGACTGAACATAATTTCATGGAGAAGAAGAAAAGGAACACACCTGCAAAAGTTTTGTGTTACTTTCCTTTGAAGCCTCGATTGCAAAGATTATTCAGGTCATCAAAAACCGCCGAACACATGACGTGGCATTCTGTAGATAATAACAATGATGGGTTAATGATACATCCACAAGATTCCCAATCGTGGAAGACATTTGATTCATTACATCCAGATTTCTCAGCTGATCCTAGGAATGTTCGATTGGGATTGGATGCCGATGGATTCAACCCATTTGGGAATTTGAGTACGAGTTATAGCATTTGGCCAGTTGTTTTGATCCCTTATAATCTGCCTCCGTGGATGTGTATGCAACAAACATCTTTTATCATTTCGATGATTATTCCTAGAAAACAAATGCCTGGAAATGATATTGATTTATACCTGCAGCCTTTGATTGAAGAATTGCAGGAGTTATGGAGCAACGGTGTTGAGACATTTGATGTTTCTTTTAAAAAAATGATCAAAATGCATGTTGCTTTAATGTGGACCATTAGTTACTTCCCTGGTCTTGGGAATTTATCTGGTTGGAAAACTTATACGGGTTTGGCTTGTCCCGTTTGTAACTTTGATTTCGAGCCCAAACGGCTACCTCACAGTAGAAAATGGTGCTTCTTGTGCCATCGAATATTTCTTGATGCATCTCATAGATTTCGGCTGAACAAATCAAAATTTAATGGTTCCATTGATCGTAGACCACCTCCAAATTTGTTAACTGGTTCTGAAATATTGACACAGCTTGAAAATGTTAAAACAGAATTTGGGAAGATTCATCATTTGACTGATAGCGGAAAACGAGTGCGAAGTGCATCGTCAAGTGAAATCAGAACACAACAATGGAAGAAAAAAAGTATATTCTTCAAACTTTCGTATTGAGAATTTAATTCTTTGCACCACAATCTTGATGTGATGCATATTGAGAATAATGTATGTGATAATTTGATTTTCACATTACTTAATGAGCATGGAAAGTTGAAGGATCATCTCAATGCTCGCAAAGACTTACAAGTAATGAACATAAAACATGATCTCTGGCCAGATGAGAATGAAAAGTATGCTCCGGCCATTTTTTCAATGAAAAATAGGGATAAAGATGCGTTCCTTTGAATTTTAAAGAATGTGAAGGTATCTGATGGGTATTCGAGTAACATCTCGAGGTGTGTTGATTTGAAGAATCGTAAGTTATATGGATTGAAAAGTCACGATTCACATGTTTTGTTACAACAGTTACTACCATTGGCATTGCGTACATTATTACCTGAAAAAGTTACTGTTGTTGTACTGCAATTCTGAACATTTTTCAGGCAATTATGTGAGAAAAATCTATATCCATTACAGCTTGAAAACCTAAAGGAGAGGTTTTTATGGACCCTTTGTGCAATGGAGATGATCTTTCCTCCATCGTTTTTTACTGTCATGATGCATTTAACTGTGCATTTGGTTGACGAAGCTAAATTAGGAGGCCCCGTTCATTATCGGTGGATGTATCCAATTGAGAGGTATTTTATTTATATGTTTCCGGTTATGTAAACAATATTTGGAATTTAAATAAATGCATATTATTATTATTATTTTTCACAGATATCTTGGGCATTTGAAAGCATACGTGAGAAATAAAACTCAACCAGAAGGCTCTATTTCTGAAGTCTATTTGGCCGAGGAGTGTCTCACCTTTTGTTCCAGATATTTGGATGATATTGAGACAAGATTTAATCGAGTTGGACGTGTTGACGACACATCAAATCAATCTCAAATGCATCAGAAATAAAAAATATTTCCTGCTATTGGCCGATCAGTTGGGAGGACCTCATACGCGGCACTGACAGAATTAGAGTTATTACAGGCACATAGATATGTGATGCTGAATAGTGAAATTGCAGATCCATTTATTGAAGAGTTGAGGATACAAACAAAGAGACGAATGAGAGGCCGAACACGAAATGAAAAATATATAACGAAAGCTGTGAATAAAGAGATGGTAGAATGGTTTTCACGACGTGTAAGTTTATAAATATTGCAATAAATACAAATATTGGTTTGTCACATACAATTTGAAAATCTATTAAATTATATTTTTATTCTTCAGATCATGAATACTGATACTCGAGCAGACTTGTCAGAAGATTTGAATTTTCTTGCTAGAGGTCCTATAAAAAAAGTTAGAAAGTTCGATGCTTATAATGTGAATGGTTTTAAATTTCATACAGTCGATCGAGAAGTGGGTTTGAAAACATAGAATAGTGGTATATTTACATTTTCTGAAGTGGAATACTATGGAAAGTTGCATGATATTATTGAATTAAACTACCACGGGAATTTTTCTGTTGTTTTATTCAAATGCAAATGGGTCGATATTATTAGAGGTGTTAAAAGAGATTCCTTGCAATTTACTTCTGTAAACTTCTCTCGCTTGATGGATGTTGGTGATCGTGAACTGCATGATCCATATATCTTAGCATCGCAGGCAAAAATGGTATATTATGTGAATGATGTTGTGGATGAAGGGTGGAGTATAGTTACTCATGTAATACAAAGATATTTGTATGATATGGGTGATGAAGTGGAAGATTTGACCTCTGCAATTTAATTTCATCAAAAACAGGAAGCAGAATTATTTGTCCATCATGATATTGAAAATATTAGTCTAAAAAGGATGGATAAAGTGGATGAAGCAATGGAGCAGGAAACCGACATGATTGAAGGGGAACATGATTGTATGTAAAATTATTTATTCATTTAGAAACCACTTGTTTCATTTCTGTAGTCATTCATTATCATTGTTATATATATTTTGTTTTTTAGTATTGGGCATCTATTATCATTTTTAATTTTTTTCTGCATAATTTTTTTGAAATATATATTATGAACTTAATTTTATTTGATTAAATGACAGGAATGCCAAGGAAGAAGCGGTACACCATTTCATCTACTTCTGCGACAGATGACGATCCATCTGTCCCCACGGCATCTGAGGCAGCAGCTGCCTACATCCCTACATCATCTCCCCTTGCACCATCTCTGACACCGTCAGCGGATGTCTCATTAGAGGATGATTCATCGCCTCCCCCTACAGGAGCCTCAGCAGTGGGGCAGCGACACGCCCCTTCCAGTTCATCACGGACATTCTGGAGGGTCACAGTCATAGGTACAAATTTTAATTAAATTAATTTATTGCATTTTGTTTATAGTAATTGTTTGTTAATTGCAGATGAAAAAAATGCAACCGTGGAAAAACACTTAAAAAGTTCTGATGTTTGGAACATGAATGGAGAGAAGATAGTGGTGCCATTTGATTCTTATGGGGTCCCGACGGATGATGCTGCAGGTTTACTTGGTCAGATTATAGGTCAGCTGGCAGCAGAGCCCATTTCCTTGCCTATTTCATATGATGATTGGAGGCATATGCCTCCAAACTGGAAAAATGAAGTTTTTGATTCTCAAATAAAAAATTTTTTATTACTTTATGGTTTAATTGAATGTTATGTTACTAATATATTCAAAATGAATTTCTGTATACAGATGTTCTTCCACTTTACCATTGCTGATGTGATAGCACGGAAGTGGACTTTGAAAAATCTTGGAAAAAATGGAATGATTTCAAATGGAGGTTGTGGTGTGATGTCAATGATACTTTGTTGACCGTGCAATAGATGTATGAGAAGCTACCCAGTGGGGTACCGAAAGAACAGTGGAAATTTTTTGTCGATAGCCATCGTGATGAGAAACAGATGGTATTGAAATATATATTATTATATTATCCTCATTTTAGATTTATACATGTACATGAAGAGGAGATAGACATTGAATACATTACTGTTAAATTGAATTTTATTTATTTCAGGATCTCTCAAGACAGAATGCATCAAACCGGGCAAAGCAAGTCATCCCGCACACTGTGGGCTCAAAAAGCTTTTCTAGAAGCCGAATGTCATTGGTAATATTTTAATTAGTTTAAATATTTATAAGACAATATTATCTATTTAACATATTTAATTGTTGATTTATCTTTGTTTAATGCAGTCACAGAGTTTAGGGCATGAAGCATCCCGAATAGAACTGTGGCTGGATGTTCATAAAAAAACAGATGGAAGTTTTGTTAATGAACCTGCCAGAGAAGTTGGGGTATGAAGTCAATTATTTATTATAATAACTTATTATCAGTTTTTACTGTGTTAATATATATTGATATTTGATTTATAGGTAAAAATTAAAGAAATATGGGATGTCAATCCTGGGAAATCCTACTCAGTCTCCCAGGATGACCCGGTTGGTAAATTCCTTGGGAAGGAGCATCATGGTAGAGTGCCCGGGATGGGTTTGGGACCCGTACCATCTAAGGTTTTTGGCATGCCATCAGGGATTTCGGCTACATCTACTCCTGGTTATAGTCATTTCATAACTGAAGATACTCAGAGGGATATGTCTTCTCTACGAAACACAGTTCACCAGCAGGGGGATCAGATATCTGCTTTGCAGAAAGAGTTGCTTGAAATACGTCAGCATATGAGCAGATATGCCCCCGGTGGTAGTGCATCGGCTAGTGGTGAGAAGGTGAATCACAAAAAAATAAAAATCATTTAGTGTGCACACTTTTATTGGTTTTAAGTTTAATTATAAATATGCAACAATATTTAATTTTCAATATAATGTTCTTATAGGTGGCAGCAGGTAGTGGAGATGATGGTGGAGAGGGTGACGATGCAGCATCAGATGATGAGTAGTAGTGTTGTTGATGTGTTGAACAAGTATGAGAATGGTTGGTTTGTATATGTAACATGTATGGCACATAGTTTCCACCAAACATTTTCATGTCCTAACATTTTCTTGATTTCTCATGTTTCCTTCTACGCATTTTATTTATTTATGATGTTTCATTTTATGTCTTGATATCTCGAGTGTGGTATACATCATTCCATTTAGGCATGTGTTTGAATTGGTACCACATCCAATGAGAATACCATATATGTAACCCATATTCATACCATTTCTACTATATAGCAGCATTCAGGTAGCCCCATTGTGTAAGCTCAATTCATACCATAACTGATTCATAGAAGTACCTAGGCAGTCCAACTGTGTAAGTCCCATTCATATCATTGTTGCTCCATAGCAGCACCTGGGTATCCTAGCTGTGTAAGCCCAATTCATACCATCACTATCAAGGCCCAATGAGCCACAACACATTACACAGGCATGAAGAAATTCTATCACATACCAAATCCCCAAACATTCAATGGTATAAAGACAACCAAAACAACAGAAGATAAAAATATCACTGAAGGGATTCCATAAATTCTAACACATCCTTAGGTCTACGCTAGGTTGGTCTACACATGCCCAACCTATATCCATAATCACAACCAAAGTATTTCCCCTTAGAATAAAATCTCAGGAGGGAGGAACAGTCACTCCATGTAACACTCAACAAGGAAGAAGTTATTAGGTAACATATTGGTTTTATATATGCCAATTTTTACTAGATACTCCCTTTTTCAATCAATTTCCTTACTAAGTGGAAGATAAAGAACCTATCTGATGGCCCAATATGTTTTAGTTTAGCATAGACATACCCCTATTGGATCCATATCCAATATGTATCACACTAAAAGGCCAATCCCATGACCATAAATGTCTAAGGCATGAAAGGTTAATGATAAAAGGCTCTGTCATGGCCTTAAATTTTTTACACCACTCAAATGGGTCAAGGAATACCAATTTGTTTTTAGTTTAAGGTTGATATAAAACAAGCGATGAGACCACATATCACATGTATCATAGAATAATGTATAAACCATAGGAAGAATGTTCAAGGACCATCTAATTGTAATAAAAAATGAATCAAAATATGTGTCATTTGGTATCCCAATGCACTAACCATCTTGAGAAACCTGGCGTCTCCGCAATTGAACAAACCCATACATTAGGAAAGCATCACATGAAATAACCATGGATTGATAATGTCCCCATGACCAAATTCCCAATAGTCACATTACCTTCATCACTAAATCTCTCTATCTATGAGATCTATGAAAATCCAACAATTATTATAAACCACATGTTAACCAAGTAAAACTACACCTAATAACTACCCAAATCTCCACCTGAAAGGCTAATCTTAGACTATACAACCAACATAACAATTATGCTGATAAAGAACTCACGCTCTTACTGACATGGAAAGAGTGTATCTTGGAAGCCTCCCACAATACCTAAATTTAACTGTTATCAGTATAACATGAATCTAAGCATGTATACACTCTATTAAAACACCTAATATGCATCATTACAATAACATCCAAATAATCATAGTTTAACTTAACTTATCCCCCAAATAACCATGTCAATTATTCATGTTAGACTTAACAAAACACAAGAACTACCCATGCTTTTACATTCACAATACCAAATACAATGATATTACTAACTGAATACCAAAGCACAATCCACCTATATACCATCACTATAGAACAAAGTGTCTAAAATTACTTTCATTTATTTAATGAACTCATAGACCTAGGATAAGTCCTCTCTTGGATTACATACATACAAGAAAACCCTCATCAGGTGGAAACGAGAATCACTATTTCACTTGATTAGAACACTCCAATCACCAATATCCCAAGATACATCTCAATATTACTAGTCTCTCTCAACCCTAGTTCACATGTCACATCCTATATAGGATACAACCCATGGAGAAGCATCTATGAACCCATCTCAAATATCACGAGGAAAATCATAGGCCAATATACCCACTCGAGGGTTCTCATGCATATCACAAATCCCATACCCAATCCAACTATGAAATCTAGGTTACTAATCCTAACTAGAAATTGACACACCATACTTCCCCTGAAGGATAAAGATCACATACATGCACATATATATTAATGACATTATCTTATGATAATAACTATTGTGAAAAATCAATATCATTTGGTTTGGTTATGTATAATTCCACTAATAAGGTATTTAGGAAAACATTAGATACGTTGTTGTTGAAATTTTAAAAAACTCAAACCTATTTTCTTTAACGAAGTCAATAACAACAATATCATGATGCATCCCATCCAACCTGCAACATGATGACCATCTTGGGATGTATACATGAAACTCTTATCTCATATCCAATGACATAACTCAAATCCTCAATAGGAATCATGTATAACCTACAAGATCATAAACCATACTCTCTCAAGAACCATGCACGGTTAGCGTGTTGTCCAACCTAAAACACACGCCAATTCACAAGTTACCCATTTTCTATAGTAGGCATTAACAACCAACCCAAAACACACAAAAAACCATACCATAACATACATTCTATAACTACTCAAACATCCATCATTGGAACAAATTATATACCCATATAAACATAATTTGTTCTATCCCATAACACAAATCCATTGTTAAAAAAACCCAACCCATATCACAATCCACCCATGGATGTTATATCGGCCAACTTAGAGCATAACCAATTATATATCATTACACATCACCATGGTTAGCATGATCACATAAATTGTATCAAAATTCATAACCATTTATTATATAGATTATTAGTATCCATATAATATAAATCAACCCTTCTTAAAACACATAAGAAATTAAAGAAGCTAAAAACACATATACATCTTGGGGGTCACATGGATTGGTTACTCACCAAATTGTGATACATACCTTTCCTTAGGTTGGACTCCATAACATACAACATTTTATCATATCCTATTTTTCAATGAATACTACCATGTTATTTGTTTGTATGGTGTCTCCTGTTCAATATTCTGGTTTGATTTGTTTTTCAGGGCAGTGGTGTGGTAGGAGCAGAATTATTTTTTTTCCAGGTCAACATTTCGCGGCAGTTTTAACCGCCACTAATGCCTTACTGGTCAGTATTTAGCGGCGGTTATAACCACCGCTAAATGTATTATGTTTAAATTTAGCGGCGGTTTTAACCGCCGCGACATAGGCGCATCAAATGCCAGAATATAGCGGCGGTTAAAACCGTCGCGAAAAAAAAGTATCATATACGCATAAAACCACTGCAAAATGGACAAAAACCGTCGCAAAAATAGGCATCTACGACGCTTTTCTTAAACCACCGCGCAATAGTATAAACCGCCGCTAATAGATTGCCGACGCCCAGTTTCGCAGCGGTTTTTGTAAACCGCCGCCAAACCCTATAGCGGCGGTTTAAACCGCCGCCAAATGAAAAAAAAACCGCTGCTAGGGGCCGGTTTTGTTGTAGTGATTTAACAGTAAATTGCAGTATTTAACTATTCAAAAAATTCAAATATTTAGAAAAATCTAAAAAATTCACCCTAACAGTTTATTGACATGCATATTTCAAAGGTGGAATAATTTTTTTTAATTTTTATCTAAATATTATTTATTTAATTTTTTATTAAAACCATCACTAATTAAAAAATACTTATTTTAATATTATAATCAATGTTAGAACTCTTTGAAAAATAAATAAGGTTTTATTAAATTGTATTATAAGTAAAATAAAACAAAATATTAATTTGTTAATCTATTTTAATAATGTAAATATTCATTTAAATCATTATATTAATTATAAAATTATAAATATACATTTACATTTTAGAAAAATACCAACACTTAACATATCATTTTAAAAATATATTTACTTATTCCATGATAAAAAGTATTATATATTTTTATTTATAAGAAACATAATTTTGTTTACACTTTCATATGTGACATTACTATTATATGAGTATATATTCTGTGATTTCTATAAATATCAATTATTCTATTATACATTTAAAATTAATTTATCTATATAATTCAAGAATGAAAAAAACATTATTCTATAATTACCTGAGTTTTTAAATTAGGGTCATGATTAAAGGACTATTTCACATAGTATGCCGTCATTATGAATGGACGATGAGGGGTTTATATGATTTTTATATCATGGATCATGGACCAAATGGGGTCCTATAAAATTTTATGTGGAATGAAAGAGTGTATGAAATCAATGTAATTAGGGGGATCTTGGAGCACATGAATACAAAAAAATAGAATGAGTTAAAAATAGTTTATAAATATGAAACACAGATATAATGACCAAAATTTTCACAGAGAATTACATTGTGAAAATCCATTTCACGTGGTGTTCTTGGGGGTCAAAGTGGATTTCTTCGAGATTATACCAAAAATATGGTTTCAGTAAATAGTATCACTAAAACAGTGGCACCATGATGGTGGCACACCAAAACGGTGGCACCGTATGGGTAGAACCATAACAATCGCACAATGAAATAGTGGAATCGTAATGGTGGAATCATAACGATGGAAATGCAATAGTTACACAAAGAAATAATGGAACTATAATGGTGAAACTATAATGGTTGAACAAAAAATGGTGGCACACCAAAAGGTGTCTTAACAATTTCCAAATTCCCAGTTTCCTGAGTTTTTCTTGTTTCACCCCTCTTATATTTTGAATGACATAAACTGAGTGTAAAGCTAATTTTGGTAATTTTTTAGTTTGTTTCAAAGCTTATTAAGTATATATTTAATATCCTAATTCCATGGGGACTTTGAGATACTCAAACCTCATTATCTTAAACTCCATCAGACATTAATAACTTTTGAAACCATTACCCCTGTAATATAAGATCTGGATCTTTAATGCATGGATATTACCTTCCTAATATGTTTTTTGTTTCATGTTGGTGAGCCTAAATCCTTCCTCTATAGATGAGTCATGTTCCTATACTACAAGCCCATCCTACTTAGTTTTTTTGATGTTTCTTTTTTCTCACATGATCCCTATTTTGGCGCAATAAAGAATTTTGTTCGCATGTTGTTAAATTAAGGATTATTATGACTCTATTTAATTTTTTATCATGTGAGGTGGGTCTACTAGTGATTAATTTTTAAGAAAAAGTGAATACTTACTTAAAAAAAGAAATAAATAAAGGGGATATGACGATCATAAGATAACTAGGCTCAATGAAATAATGGTTTGGGAGTAGAAGGATGTTGATCACATGTTTTTTTATTATAATTGTTGATGATGTAATTTGTTGTGGCTCTAAGGCCTTATCAAAATCATGGCCATTGGTGGTCTTTTTTTGTGCATGGGTGACACTTTATAGTTGTTGTGGTTTCCTTATAAATAATTTCTATAAATACTAATTTGACTAATCATGTATTCGCGATTAAATGATATGGAAGACCTGGATGAAAACCCTTTTGTGAACACCACTATTTATAAAATTGCATTATAGAACAGTGTTTACCGAATATCAAAATGTCGTTTTTGATTGGTGTGGTCATGTGCTATGTTCTATTGGGTTGTGTAACATTATGTGGGTTGTGTTCTCATGGTGTTGGGAGCTAAGTTATAGGTACAAGTGTGGGAAGGGGAGTTGGTTCTATAAGAAGGGTTTGTTCTATTTGTGAAGTGGAGATATAGTTTAATGGTAGTTGTTGTGGGATTTGAGTGTGGCGTGGTATGGGTGGTGTGATGGAATTGTAGGTTGAGAGACTATATGACTGCAGAAGGTATGAACATGTAGGTAGTGGGATTTCCTTTTTTTGTGTTGTGGTCATCGAATAACATTGGGTGGTGGTATTTCTTCTATAAAGTTTTTGGGATGTGAGGATGCAGGGTTTGGTTGCAAGGGAGTGATTATATGGTATAACATTTAAGAATGATAATTGGTAGAGGTTTAATGGGTGTCTTGTGAAAAAGGGTGTGTGTAGTGAGACTAAAGTTGGTTGTTCACTATTGTTTTTATGAATTGGTGTTAAAATGAAAATATTTTACCTTATTTCCTCTTCCCTTTTTTAGTGATGGTAGTACTTAAGAGAAAAGTGGGTTGGTTGTTGTGTGTTTAGTTAATCAAGCTCTACTCCTTCTAAGGCGGTTGCAGATGTTATGCTTGGTAGTTACCTCAGGTTGTGCCAGAATAAATTCAAGTTAACCCTTTGTAAATAAATGAAAAATGGTTGAATAAAAAAGGGGTTGGGTTTAGGCTTTGACGGTGGATGTTTTGTGGTTATGAATATAGGGGTAGGAGAAAAAGTTGTTCTGGTAGTCCAGTTTTATTTTTGGAACTCATTGGATGGGAAGAGTGATTTCTTTCCTATATATCTAAATTTTAGTTCCTGGTGATTTCAATATGCACCCTACCCATGTGGAGAACCATTTTCCCTACACCCCCATTTATTTTTGAGGGTATATGTCCCCCCCATATTAATGGGAGGATGGATGGATGGTTAATATCTTTTTTCTTCTCACCCTCTTCTAGGTTCTTATTGCTCAAGAATATTTGGGTAGGCTATAATTGCTTAAGTCTTAACATAGCCCAATATTCATCAGGCATGTTTTTGTGGATGAGGGGAATAGGTGTTTGCAGTCTAAGAATGTTTTATGAAGTGTCTTCGTGTTGAGGTCCATGTTTCTTCTTCTGAGGGGTGTGGTTGTTGAGTCCTAGTTCTTTTGCGGGCACATGTGTAGTGTGGTTGTGGCCTAAGAGTTTGTGGGACGTTTTTTTGTGTGGTTTTAGGCCCAGGAGTGTGCGGAAAGGTTGTGTAAGTGGGACTACATTTTGGAATAGTGGCAACATCAAGACATTAGTTGTTAGGAATGAAATGTTAACCCATGTGAAAGTGGTTCAGGGTACCCAAACATTAATTTTATTATAATAATACTTCACATGACTTGCATTATTTGGTGAGTGTTCCTTGACGAGGCTAGGCTAGCTAGTACTCCATGGTAGGTGCATTGGGGTTCTATTGTATTCCCATAGGGGAATTAGTATGTCCCCCACTTATGCATGGATGGAATTAGTTTTCCTATTGGGTATACTTATATTCACACCCTATGTTTTTTAAACTATTTTCATGTTTCTTAGAGTAATTTGAGAACCATTTTGGATAGTACTAGCTTGGGTGTTAAGATATTTCTTATGTTTCTGCATTGTCTCTTTCTGT
The DNA here is from genome assembly GCA_963277665.1 of Viscum album. Classification (NCBI taxonomy): domain Eukaryota; kingdom Viridiplantae; phylum Streptophyta; class Magnoliopsida; order Santalales; family Viscaceae; genus Viscum; species Viscum album. Next base: position 1,133,414,985 of record OY728153.1, on the reverse strand, counting down.
TGGTTTTTTTAGTACATCAGTTGTACTTTTGAGGAAGTTTACATCTAAATCATCCATGGGATGGATTTTTTGGTTTCCATTATATAAGTTTTTGGAGTGTTTTTTATTTTAAAATCTTATCTCATGATCCCATTTTTCATTAAAATGTTCAATTTTTCCATTTTTTGTGAGATTATAAACCTTGGGTGTATGTTTACATTCTCAATCCTATGAAGGTGGGAATTAAGGGGTCATTATCTCTCCTAGATCTCGATGAATGAAGGACATGACACTTTTCTATCACATACTTCATCTTGAGGAAGGATGATCCTAAAAATGGACCATGGATCTAGAAGGATGGGTTTCCATCGTAGAAGGGAATGTTCATCTCGATCAGGTTTGAGGAAATCCACCAAGACTCCTAAGCATGTGTGCGTAATTATCCATGAGAATAAAAAAATGTGGTGGGTGATCTACCTTGTCACATGATAATATAATAAAGGTAAATATCAGATCTAGGTAATAAGATCCTCATAAAACCAACTTTCATGTCCAATGGATCGAAATTTATTAATGGGTAATATAGAGGGGCTTCAAACTCCATTATATCTCAGAATGTGAGGATGAAGAAAGTCTTGAATTTCGGGATCTGAATCACCAGAAAGGGTAAAATGGTTAGGGGTGTCTATTTGTATAACACTATTAGTTTTTATGAATTATTTTATTCAACTAAATTAAATTTATTTAATATATTGTGGTACACATGACACTTAGTTTTTTTCTTGTGGTACAGGTAACACTGAGTTTTAACAAATCATGTTATATTATTAATATCATTATTATATAAATGCGACCATTATAACCAAGGTATAAAACATATAAGTATGAATATTTATAAATTATATTGAAATATTATGCCTAAATATTTTATATAAATAATAAAAATTGTTAAAAATTTAATTAATATTTATAAAATTCATTCTACAATCAGAAAATACAATTTACAAAAAAATGTATCTATTATATTTTGTGAAGAAAATTAATGAAATTTAAACCACTTATTGATAATTTATTTTAAAAATTATCCTTAATTTTTTAAATCTACATGTCCGTATTATCTTGGAGTTAATGTTTTATAATTTTTTGAGAAGTGAAATTTTTCAATGAACAGTAAAAAATATTGGTTTTTATTAAAAATCCTCATTTCATATAAAACATTTAAAAAAATACATAATTATGGTGATGGTTTAAGGAATATAATTAGTTAAATAATATATTAATTAATCCAATTTATTTCATTGGAAAAAATTACACATTTATTTTTGATGTTAAGTCATTCTATACATGTGAGGGATTTCAAGTTGGGAAATTTCTTTTTTATCATGTATTCGAGTTAAATTTTTAATTCAACTCTACAAAATATTTTAATTTAATAGAGAAAATAGAATCTAATATTTTGAATAATAATAATTTATATTTTATAGTAATTTTATCTTAATTTTTTACAAATATTAACACTATAGATGTAAACATTAATTATTACGGTTAATGTGAAAAATTGTTTGTTATGGGGTTAAACAAAAATGATAAGGAATAAAATGACATATGAAACATTAAAACAACAATTTTATAGATAAAATTATAACTTATATATTATATTCTAGTTAATGATACATTTTTTATATTTTTATCATTAAAAAAATTCAGGTACATATTTTTCATTTCAAAAATTCTAATTGTTTCCTCTACCCCACTAATAGAAGGAAACCCCCTCAACTCTACTCATCACACTTCCAAAACTTGTTGTATAATTCAATAAATACCCATATAAATTCCTTACATCCATAATCATACACTAAAATCCAAATTTTTATCATAAATACATTCATGTATGGCCTTTTGTTCCTACCAAAGAGGTTACCCTAAGAAGAGTTGACATTATTCAATGAGAATTTTTTGTATTTCTTCCACTACCTCCTTCAAATATTATTAAAACTGTATAATATAATAATAAAATGAAATTATATGTATTTATATATTATAATATTATTATACTTACCCACACCATTCTCCTCTTCCCAGAAAAGGGAATGATACTGTCGCTCATCTAAATAGAGGACTATCGCCACAAAATATTATGTGACACATTTTCTATAAAAACAAGTCATGGTTTAGTATAATGATATATATAATCTATATATATTTTATTTTTCATAAAAAATACTTTATTTATTATATTATAATGTATAACATTATATTTTATATTATGTGGGGGGGATACAATAACATAGATGGTGTGAACGGAACACTACTGCCTCACAAAGTGAAGCAATTTGTTGTTCAATTACAATTTACATAGAAGTTAATAAGGGGTAAATTTTAACAAAATATTTTATATATAGTACATAATAATTATTCTAGATAATACATTATTCTTTATCTTAATTTCATTTCAACCCTTGACATTTTGGAAATATTGTTCATGATTATATATGTCCTATCATGTCCATAAACGATGTGTTTCATTTTCTATCTCTAACATTCAAGAATTACACTAAATATATATAAATATTTAGTATATATTATATTTTTAAAATTGTTAAAAACATGATATTATGTAACCATAATCAAAGTAATATGAATAAAAATATGAAATCAGAAGACACATAAAAAAGAAATTATTTTCTGAAATGTGATTTTGTTAGGGAATTGTTAATAAACAGGTATTAAAAGTTCATTGGAAAACAATATTTTGTATGATATATCTGATTATGGTAATCTAATATATCTATAATATGCTTATATTCATTATATAGGGTTTTATAGAAAGTAAGAAAATAAAGTCATGACAGATGGTAAGGGTTTTTCCCAATTTTCATTCTTTGATACAAAAATTGTGTTACTCACCTATCATCTTTTATGAGGATTATATATAACCACATTGAAATTTAATATAATGGATTTATTTTTCCTCATCATATTTTATGATTTATTTGATTATTATTAAACCCAACCCCAATATCCTAATGCTAGTTCCTTATTTTTTACATTAAAATAATATACCAGGAATCAATTTTGATGGACCATGTAGTTTATTAGTCTTATTTAAACATAAACATGATTAAGTATTTTATTATAATTGAAATTAAATAGTGGAAAAAATCATTGGATAATAACATTATTACCACTATCATATCCTTACATATAAAACATAGTAAACTTCTTGTGTTCTTAGAAAAAGGAAAAAATATAATTGAAATGAATGCTTATTAAAGTTAAAATACAACATAAGATTTTTTAAATCAACAAGAATAATAAAAAATGAATGTTATGCGATAGAAAAAAATGAATTTTATTAATAAAATGACCATAATATTGAATAAATAATTGGTGATCAAATAATTTCATATAAATAATCACATGGTCTTGAAATATTACTCATGGAAATTCAAACTAATTGGATATGTACATGTAATATCAATAACTAAAATAATTATTATATAATTTATAATATAGGATATATAAACTATAATTATTTATCATTTAGAATGTTATTATCAATATCTAATGTGATGATAGTTTAAATCTATTAGTAGAAACCATATGTTTGGCCAACTCATTTGTCTCGTGAGACCTATCGATTCAATGAGGGGATATCTATATAAGGCCCCAATAACCAATTACTAATTACATTTAATTACTAATATAAATAATTATAAAATTAATTCATTCAAAATTATATTTATCATTAAATATCCAAATTGATTAAAATATACAGATCTATCCAGATTTCCCAAGATATATAATTAATATTCATTGTAAATATCTTATGTAAAAATGATATATGATTTTGGATATAATATTATCTATTATGTATATAATATGGATATTTAAAATAAATATAATTTCCAATGAAAACATATTATAATAAAGTTTTTATTTCAAGAGAAATTTAACCATCACAAAATAAAGGGACACTATACAATAAATTTTACCATTTAGAAATATTCAATCTAAATTCTCTTAGATGAAATAATTTAACATTAAACTTAAGATAACCTGATGTATGAATTAATTATGATATTAAATTTTAGATAGTAAATATGTACACCATATAGAAGTGGTATTGGAAAAATAAAAAATAAGTCTCAATGGATGTAAATAGAGATGAAATTCTTTACATCCTGATTTCTTTTGATTGAATGTTATTTAACCTCATGTATGGTGTTTTTAATCTTGTTATTTACTAAATAAAAACCCATATTAATATTTATAATATCAATTATTTTCATTTTATACCACTTATCGCTGATACATTAAAAATCATTCATTATTTCCACTGTTTCCTGTGTTAGTTACATTTTTTTTACGCGTGTTTTCTCTTAAATGATTTAGTTCATGAAATTATTTCATCATTTAAACATCTCTATAATAATAATAATGAAATTTTTATCATAATTATACATCAATTTTACTTTTAAAACCAATCATTAAATGTTGATATGTATAATTTAGTATTTTACAATCATCGAGATGGTAGTTTATATGTACGCATGAGTAATGTTTCTATTTTCCAATGATCATTATGGAATTAAGGTAAGTAATATATTATAATTCAAGAATTGTCATAATAACATATATTACATATTATATAGTCATTTATATCATTTATTTTATGTTTTAATGATATTAAACTAGCATAGATTTGTAAATGAGGTACTCCACAAAAACACGAACAATGTTATCATCTTTAAGTGAGTGAAAAGGTACAAAAATGATAATATATATTATATTTCCATAATTATAAATACGTAATTAATATCATAATTATTTTATTTATGTAACAAAAAATTATTAAATTTTAACATATTAAATTTTATGTAAAGCGTTTGTGAAAGATGAAACACATTGCTTCACAAGGTGGTAGTCCACCACACACACAAGTGATGTTATCATATCCCCTATGTAATGTAATGAAATAATTTTATATTTGATATAATGACTCCATGGGTTTAAATATGGTATAATTATTATATATATATATATATATAATTTAAACCCATCATCACCCCAAACTTTGAAATGTGGTAATGGTAGAGTGAATGATATTAGTTCATGAGGCGATATTCCGCCGTATAGTGGAATAATTATTTCATAACCCATTTTATGTAAGAAGATATGGTTTAAGTACATTCCATTATTATAAAAAAAATCAAAGTATATATATTATGTTAAAGGATTAAAATTATAATTAACTAGTAATTATTTGAGGAGGTGGATAAATAAAAAAATATAGTTTCTCATTGAAGAACATTATATTTTAATAAAGTATCCAACTTAGGTTTTTACTAATTTCATCTAGTATTAATTTCTGGCTAATCAAAGGCTTCTCAGATGATAGGTAAGATTTTGGTGAGTGATTTTGGTAGTACATGGATGATCCAATGAGGTGGGATGGTGGGAATAATAGATGAGAGGGTCGGAATTTAATATGTGTGTTGAGTGGCACAATTATAATTTTTTTAAAGGATTCAATCATACCCATAAAGGTGCTACATACGTGTCGATATCCTATATCATTTGAAAGTTCCATGGCATGCTCAATACTAACAATATAAAGGTGCTACAAACGTGGCAGGAAGGGGACAAAGTGTCGGACCACCTGGCCTCTTTATCTGAGCAAGGCTCCCAAATTTTTTGTGTCTCAAACGTTAACCTATTGAAACCTGAGGGAGTGGACCTGATTAGGGAGGATTCCCTTGGACTTCATTACTTCATACCTCTATAGGCTCGTGAGGTCCTTTTGGCCTCGCCCCTTGGGGGTTCTTGTACTCCTCTTTCCTTATTTTTCAATAAATAAATAAATGATGATGATGAAATAGATATTTACTTATATTGAAAGAGATGATGTTGAAATAGTTTCAAATAATTTGGTTTTGAAAAGTTGTTAGCTCATTTTAACCATTAACTTTCTAGTTTAAACCCACATTAAAATTTTTTTTACCTTAAACGAAGTAATTATTTTTTTATTTTTTTCACTATTAATTTTGGTAATTTTTTTTACCTTATTAAAAATTATATATTATTATAAATTTATATATTTTATCTATAATTATAAATTAAATTCATATAAGTAGAATAATATAATTTCAAATTTTTCCCACATCTGTAACGAGAATGTGAGTTTTTTGAAGTTAACATGTTCACATTTTTGCAAACATTTTATATAAAAATTCAATATTATAATCATTAAAATGACTTAAATAGGATTAATTTTTATAAAATTGAAATGATGTTAATTTAAATCCAATAAAAAGTATAATTTATCATTTTAAATTATTTAAATGAAAATGATTTTCAAATTAAAATTCATTATTTTTCACTACTCGAAAGAATTGAAACTTTATAAAAAAATTCAAAATACTCACCTAAATATGACATTGATATTCTAATTTGAAAAATTAATTTTATTTTTAATGTAAATTTTCTAAACGTTTTAAAATTAATTTTAATTTATATTCATAAAACTTCAGAAAATCATCCTCTAAATAATGTATAGTTTTTTATAATAAATTTATTTTCCCATTAAATTATTTTTATTTTATTTTATATCAATATATAACTAAAATATTTATTATTTATTATTTCCAATAATAATCACTATTAAAATTAATTGATGAAAACTATTATATTAAATAATAATATTTCAATAATATTTCAAATTTTTTATAATCTCAAATTTGTGTTTAACAGAATCTAAACTTAGTGTTGTGTGTGATGAAAGCAACTGAAGCGATTGAAATTAAAAATATATCATATAGCTTAAAAGTGTTATACTTTATTCATAACTTGGTGTGGTATTTCACATACAATATTAAATACAATTTTCTTATTTTAAAATCAGGGGGTGTCACATTCTCCCCCCCATAAATAAATTGCACCCTAAAAATTTAAAATTTATCATGATAGTCAAAGGTTTGATATTTATAAATAAATTTGTTATAAAACATGAATCATAAAAAGGGTTAACAAAATATCCTCTTAATAAAAGAGTTATTAGAGTTCCATCATTACAGGGAATAAATCATAACTATTTTTCTACATAATAGAGTATTTGTGGTATGTGATAATGTGGTTAAGGAAAAAATACATAAATAATTATATAGTGTGATAGAGGTCTACTGGAAATATAGTCTTTCACAATGGTTCTAAACCGTTGGGAAAGGCTGTAGAACCTTAGGGGAGTAAGCCATTGGGAACGTTTTTCCCAATGGTTTATAGTGAACTGTTGGGATAGGGTGGGGAAAAATTAACCAATCCCAATGGTTCTGCCAAACCGTTGGGAAAGTTTTTCCCAACAGTTTGGCCCGTTGGGAAATCCCAAGCAGTCTTCCTCATTCCCAACGGTTTCTAAACCGTTGGGAAAAGTTTTTTACCAACTGTTCATAGAACTGTTGGTAAAAACCCTCCAAAGATTCTATGCCAACGGTTTGAAACTTTTGGCATAGCCTATGCTGTGAAAATTGGACAACAGCTTCCAATTTGCACAGTAGGTCTGCAATTTGCCCACCAGATATCATTTTGTGAATTCCCTCTCATTTTCAATCCAATTATTGTACCTAAAATAAACTAACACATACATATACAATTATTGTACCTGCAATAACCAACTAACACATACATATAGAGAACAAATTCATACATATTTAACTTATAATGCATCCTGGAACTATACACATCCATAATTAAATTAGAATTCATAATGTAATTATAAACATACATAATTCATTTAAAATTAAATTTAAAATTTAGATGACAATTATATGTGGAATCCGGAATTCAATTCATAATTTGATTGGTTTTTCGTATACCATATATTTTTACTAGAAATGATGTCCATTTTAAACAAAATACATACACCTGGAGTGATACCGGCCACACCGTCCCTCGGCATGAGGTGGTGTTGACTTGTACACGTCACATATGACATGTGGATCATTGTGCTAAAGTATCGACACAATCCGAATGCGTTTGGTCGGTTTTCTGTATGCCAGTTGATGTTTTTCAATTAAAATGACGTCCTTTTGAAACAAAAGACAGACACTTTGAGTGGTTCCGGCCACACCGCATCTCAGATTGAGACGGGGTTGATTTGTACATGTCACATATGACCCATGGATCGTTATCCTAAAGTTTAAATGGAAACCGAATGCATTTGGTTGGTTTTTCGTATGTACTTAAAATGTTGTCCATTTTAAACAAAATAGAGCCACTTAGAGTGATCCCGGACACACCATGCCACAGATTGAGCCCGAGTTGACTCATACACATCACATATGACCCATGGATCATTATCCTAAAGCTTCAACACATTTTGAATGCGTTTGGTCAGTTTTTCGTATGTCAGTTGTTCTTTTCACTTATAATCCTGTCCATTTTAAACAAAAGAGAGATACTCTGAATGGTTTTGGACACACCACACCTCGTATTGAGGCGGTGTTGAATCTTACACGACACATATGACCCCGTGGATCGTTGTGCTAAAGTATCGTGACAATCCGAAAGCGTTTGGTAGGTTTTCTGTATGCCAGTTGATGTTTTTCAATTAAAATGACGTCCTTTTGAAACAAAACACAGACACATTGAGTGGTGCCGGTCACACCGCGTCTCAGATTGAGGCGGGGTTGATTCATACACATCACATATGACCCATGAATCGTTCTCCTAAATTTTCAATAGAAACTGAATGCGTTTGGTCAGTTTTATGTATGTACATAAAATGTTGTCCATTTTAAACAAAAGGGAGCCACTTAGAGTGATACCGGCCACACCGTGTCTTGGATTAAAAACGGGTTGACTCATACACGTCACATATGACCCATAGATCATTTTCCTAAAGCATCAACACATTTTGAATGACTTTGTTCGGTTTTCTGTATGTCAGCTATTCTTTTCACATATAATCCCGTCCATTTTAAACAAAAGAGAGACACTCTGAATGGTGTCGGCCACACCGCGCCTTGGATTGAGATGGGGTTGACTCGAACAGGTCACATAGGACCCGTGGATCGTTGTGCTAAAGTATCAACAGAATCTGAATGCATTTGGTCAGTTTTCCGTATTCCAGTTGATGTTTTTCAATTAAAATGACGTCATTTTGAAACAAAAGACAAACACTTTGAGTGGTGCCGGCCATACCGCATCTCAGATTGAATTGGGGTTGATTCTTACATGTCACATATGACCCAGGGATCATTCTCCTAAAGTTTCAACGGAAACCGAATGCGTTTGGTCAGTTTTCCATATGTACTTAAAAATGTTGTCCATTTTAAACAAAAGGGAGCCACTTAGAGTGATCCCGTCCACAACGTGCCTCGGATTGATCCCTGGTTGACTCGTACACATCACATATGACCCATGGATCGTTTTTCTAAAGCATCAACACATTTAGAATGTGTTTGGTCAGTTTTCCGTATGTCAGTTGTTCTTTTCACTTATAATCCCGTCCATTTTAAACAAAAGAGATACACTATGAATGGTGCCGGCCACACTACAACTCGGATTGAGGCAGGGTTGACTCTTCCACGTCACATATGACCCATGGATCATTGTTCTAAAGTATCGACAAAATCTGAATGCGTTTGGTCAGTTTTCCGTATGCCAGTTGATGTTTTTCAATTAAAATGACATCCTTTTGAAACAAAAGACATACACATTGAGTGGTGCAGGCCACACCACGTCTCAGATTGAGGCAAGGTTGATTTGTACAGGTCACATATGACCCATGGATCGTTATCCTAAAGTTTCAACGGAAACCGAATGCGTTTGGTCGGTTTTCCGTATGTACTTAAAATGTTTTCCATTTTAAATAAAAGGGAGCCACTTAGAGTGATCCCGGCCACACCATGCCTCAGATTGAGCCCAGGTTGACTCATACACGTCACATATGACCCATGTATTGTTTTCCTTAAGCATCAACACATTTTGAATGTGTTTGGTTGGTTTTCTGTATGTCAGTTGTTCTTTTCACTTATAATACCGTCCATTTTAAACAAAAGAGAGACACTCTGAATGGTGTCAGCCACACCGCACGTCGGATTGAGGCGGGGTTGACTCTTACACATCACATATGACCCATGGATCATTGTACTAAATTATTGACACAATTCGAATGCGTTTGGTAAGTTTTCCTTATTCCAGTTGATGTTTTTCAATTAAAATGACGTCCTTTAAAAAAAGATAGACACTTTTAGTGGTTCCGGCCACACCGCGTCTCAGATTGAGGCAGGGTTTATTCGTACACATCACATATGACCCATGGATAGTTCTTCTAAAGTTTCAACAGAAACTGAATGCGTTTGGTCGGTTTTCCATATGTACTTAAAATGTTGTCCATTTTAAACAAAAGGGAGCCACTTAGAGTGATTTCGCCACACCGTGCCTCGGATTGAGCCCGGGTTGACTCGTACACGTCACATATGAACCATGGATTATTATCCTAAATCATCAACACATTTTGAATGCGTTTGGTAGGTTTTCTGTATGTCAGTTGTTCTTTTCACTTATAATCCCATCCATTTTAAACAAAAGAGAGACACTCTGAATGGTGTCGGCCACAATGCACCTCACATTGAGGCGGGGTTGACTCGTACATGTCACATATGACCCGTGGATCGTTTTTCTAAAGTATCAACACAATCCAAATGTGTTTGTTCGGTTTTCCATATGCCAGTTGATGTTTTTCAATTAAAATGACGTCCTTTTGAAACAAAAGATAGACACTTTGAGTGGTGCTGGCCACACCACGTTTCAGATTGAGGCGGGGTTGATTCGTACACGTCACATATGACCTATGGATCATTCTCCTAATGTTTCAACGGAAACCGAATGTGTTTGGTCAGTTTTCCATATGTACTTAAAAGGTTGTCCATTTTAAACAAAAGGGAGACACTTAGAGTGATCCTAGCCACACCGTGCCTCGGATTGAGCATAGTTTGACTCGTACGTGTCACATATGACCCATGGATCGTTGTCTTAAATCATCAACACATTTCGAATGCGTTTGGTCAGTTTTCCGTATGTCATTTGTTCTTTTCACTTATGATCACGTCCATTTTAAACAAAATATAGACACTATGAATGGTGTTGGACACACCGCACCTCGGATTGAGGCAGGGTTGACTCGTACACGTCACATATGCCTCGTGGATCGTTGTGCTAAAGTATTGACACAATTCTAATGCGTTTGGTAAGTTTTCTGTATGCCAGTTGTTGTTTTTCAATTAAAATGACATCATTTTGAAACAAAAGATAGACACTTTGAGTGGGTCCGGCCACACCGTGTCTCAGATTGAGGCGGGGTTGATTCGTACACATCACATATGACCCATGGATCATTCTACTAAAGTTTCAATGGAAACCGAATGCATTTGGTCAATTTTCCGTATCTACTTAAAGTGTTTTCCATTTTAAACAAAAGGGAGCCAATTAGAGTGATCCCGGCCACACCGTGCCTCAGATTAAGCCCAGGTTGACTCGTACACATCACATATGACCCATTGATCATTTTCCTAAAGCATCAACACATTTCGAATGCGTTTGGTTGGTTTTCTGTATGTAAGTTGTTCTTTTCACTTATAATCCCGTCCATTTTAAACAAAAGAGAGACACTTTGAATGGTGTAGGACACACCGCACCTTGGATTGAGGCGGGGTTGACTCTTACACATCACATATGACTCGTGGATCATTGTGCTAAAGTATCGACACAATCCGAATGCATTTGGTCAGTTTTCTGTATGCCAGTTGATGTTTTTCAATTAAAATGACGTCCTTTTGAAATGAAAGACAGACACTTTGAGTGGTTCTAGCCACACCGCATCTCAAATTGAGGCGAGGTTGATTTGTACATGTCACATATGACCCATGGATATTTATTCTAAAGTTTCAACAGAAACCGAATGCGTTTGGTTGGTTTTCCGTATATACATAAAATGTTGTCCATTTTAAACAAAAGGGAGCCACTTAGAGTGATCCCGGCCATACCGTGCCTCGGATTGAGCCTGAGTTGACTTTTACACTCACATATGACCAATGGATCGTTGTCCTAAAGCATCAACACATTTCGAATGCGTTTGGTCGGTTTTCCGTATGTCAGTTGTTCTTTTCACTTATAATCCTGTCCATTTTAAACAAACGAGAGACACTCTGAATGGTGTCAGCCACACCGCACCTCAGATTGAGGTGGAGTTTACTCGTACACGTCACATATGACCCATGGATCATTCTCCTAAAGTTTCAATGGAAACCGAATTCATTTGGTTGGCTTTCCGTATGTACTTAAAATGTTGTCCATTTTATGAGAATCCTCATGTGTCTATTAATGGAATGGTATTTACTTAATATCTTGTGGACATTCATATAGAATATTTTTATATCATTATTAGTGTGGATTAGATTTTAGTTTATCATCATATGAAACATTTAGGAGCTAACAATGTCATGCCCAATGAATACATCTCTTTTATAACATACCAAGAATCTATGATATTTATTAGATGTGTAAATGTGATTTACATTGATTATCATGATGAAAATAAATAAAATATATATTATAGATTTTCTAGTAGTAAATGAAATTAAGGAGGGTGGGGGGATGTTCGGCGGGGCTGTCCGGAGGGCTGTCTGGTGGGTGTCCGGGGGTGTTCAGGGGGGTTGTCCGGGGTCCAAGGAGGAGGGTAGGGGTGCTGTCTGGGTGGCTATCTGGGGGGATGTCCGGGGGGTTGTCTGGGGTCCAGGGAGGAGGGTGGGGGCTGTCCAGGGGGCTATTCAGGGTGCTGTCTGGGGGCTGTCCGGGGGGTGTCCGGGGTCCAAGGAGGATGGTGGGGGGTTGTCCAGGGTCCAGGAAGGAGGGGGTTCCCAAACACACAACCACTAAAAGACAACAACATCCATAAAAATAGATAATATATAAAAATAACTCAACTCCAATACTATACTACGAGTCTAGATAAAATCAACAACTAAAATAGATTAAATATAAAATATCAGTAATATCAGTCAAAAATGTAATGGATCAATTTTTTCCACATCACCATCACCATCATCACCATCATCATCACACTCATCCTCATCCCCATCATCATCCTCGCCCTCCTCAGTGCCCTCCTCCTCGCCCTCGCCCTCACCACCCACCTCGCCCTCCTCCTCTCCCTCCTCTTCCGCATCAAACTCCTCGCCATAATAATCATCAAGATGGACATCATCATGACCACCACTATAACCGCCACCTAGTGTAACATATATAGAACGTATCGAAGACATATACTGATAAAAATCTAGGCTGGCCTCTGCTGGAAGTGTCGGACGTAGAACTTCAATAAATTTCATAAATGCACTGTTTGCCCTAGCAGAATATTCTGCCATCTCTGTGGCCCTTTTCTCAGCATGTTCTTCCTGTGCCCTAACTTGCTATAGCTCGGTGGCACTACAGCTCATACCTGAGGAGGGCCAATACCTCAACGGGGATATCCTAGGTTGGCAGTGTACTCTGCCAGGATGCTCCTCTCCCAACACCTGATGTAAGTGATCTGTTGGCCCAAAATTGTCCGGTTCTTGGGCATCGAGGGCCTCTAAAGCAACCTGTTACAAATAGAAATATATTTTTAAGTTAAAAAATAGATATTAAAATATAAAATCAACAGATTAAAACTTACAATCTGCTGCTGAGTCGCTTCATTGACGACACTTCCATCCTTTTTCCGTCTACTCAAGCAAAACAGTTTTGCTTGAGGCACACGTCCTTCAATATTATGTATTTGCCTATACAATGACATTGAAAACTAAAGTTATATGAAAAATTTAGCAAACAATTAAATAATTGAGAAAACAAAATAAAATGTAAATCGTAATGAAAACTTATATAAAATTTTCATACCTGCTTCCTCTCATGATCTGGCATCGTCGTACGTCTTAGTGTGTGGAGGTATTTTTTTGCATCAATGTTTTTTTTATTTTTTCCAGATGATTCTTAAATAAAATTAGATAATTAAAAGGATAATATTAATGCAAAACATGAAAGTTATTATTTAAATACCTCAAATGTAATTCAAACTTTAAATTGGGTACTCATCCAATGAGTAATCATCTGACGATACTACTCTATAGGACAATCATCCACGACTGGTACCGCCTCTAACTTAGTGCCAACTCTAGCACGCCAGCCAATGTACAACTAATGCTTGTAGGCTCTCCAAATCTCGCCTAAATCATTTAGACATTCTGCTCGAGCACCCTCACCATCGGGAAATTAAATTTAAGCTGACATCAAAATATTAATTCATATAAATAAAAAAATAATTCATAGCATTAAATACAACATATTTTTTTACCCATATCTCTCCCAAATCTCTATCCTTGACCTAATGTGGAAAATTTCTCCACGACAGCGGGCTAACGGGAATGATGTCGAAGTATTTGGAAAGAGTCGCCAAAACACTCCAACATTGCAGCCCTGATTTCTCAACCATTTGGTTGTCTTCATTGTAATCCACCATAACCTGTGTGCGGTGGTTCCACACCAAACGCATGCGTGTATGCCCCCGCCCCCACCTCATGTTAGTAGATGTATCTGTCATGAAAGAAAAACAAATATTTTATCAAAACATGTTATAATTAAAATAAATATTTCTATAAAAATTTGTTAGGGTTTTATAAATATACATGTTCTAGTCTGATCACTAAGCACCTCCGGATCCACAGAAACTGATGGAACACCCTATGGTGGAACAGGAGTCAAATTCGATGGAATATAGAAGCTTAGAGAGACAAAAGTAGAAGGAAAAGAAGATGGGGCAACAGTATGACCTGATTTTGACTGGGGAGTGGTAATCATCATGGGATGTGAAAATGATGGGGCAGAAGATGCAGAAGGTAGGGAAAACATGGGAGGCCTAAATATCCCGTGTGTCTCTAACGACACACCGGGATCAGAATGTGGGAAAGATGACATGTCAGTGGGAGGGGCAGTGTCTAGTCGGGCACGCGAAGCTGATCGTCCACCTCTGGTACGAACCCTCCTCATACCACCGGCTTGAGTACTAGGACCAGTACTAGGCTCCTCGTCGAATAACTGTCGACGTATTAGTGGATCCTACAAAACTTTTTAAAAAAAAATTAATCAAATGACATTATATATTATTTAAATATATATATATATATGAAATAAAGTACTCACTGTATGCACTAATGGTGGAACGCCCATCTCCTCCATATGATGATTTCTCTCCATCATTTTTTTCCTTCGCCTCTCTTTAATTGGATTCATTTCATGCTTTTTAAAACAAATATGTAATTAATTATAAAAAGGAAACTAATGTGTAAACCAAAAAACTAAATATATGAAAAAATAAGGGGATTCATTGGTAATTTAGCTATCAATTGTTTTAGAAGAGCTTGAATGAATTTAAGAAATCATACAAGTTGTAATGTTCACCAAGTTAAAAATATTGTTTGACTAGGTTTGAATACAGTTCAATTCCAAATTAGAAAATGTAATTCAAATAAAACAGCAACCAATAAACATTGAAAATTCACATAACGGTCTAGTCAGCTAAAACATATTTGTGATCAATACTAAATCAATTTGAATATTACAAACGTTAACAACCCAACTTGAGGTAAACCAAAAGAATTGAGAACATGGATGAATGATTCTATATATTTTCAACCACAACTTCAGGTTCACAATCAACTATGACAATTGAGCTATTGGAGTCATCAAAAGAAATAAATGGATTGGTTCCAATGGAAATAGGGACAATGTCAATTCCATCATCACCATCATCAAAAATATGTCTTGGAATTACTTCAAATATGAAACCAAATTCTGGTCGAAGTTAGTCTTTGACATAAAAAACTTGTTTAGCCATTGATTCCAACACATATGGTTCTTTGGTAGAAAGAGTGTGAGTCATATTAATTACTCAAAATCCACAATCATCAATAAATGTTCCATGTCTCGTCATATAATCAAACTAATGGCATTTCATCATTGTGACTCGTCCATGAGAGTAATAATCCAACATTATTATTTTCTCAACGACTCCATAATAACCCACATTTTCAAATCTCGGTCTACTATCTGATGCACTGGCATAACAATCTGTTGTGGCAGTAACCATAACACCATCATGTTGTGTTCTCATGTTCTTTGCTAGTTTTGTGACAATAAATTTATACCCATTGATAACAATTGATTTACAGTCACGAACCATGGTATTAGGACCAAAATCCAAAGCTCTTATTTCCTCAGAGACAGAGTCAGCAGAAAAACTCAATACCTGCAATATAAATGACGGTTAAACTTAATTAAATATTGAAATAATTAATTTAAATAGTAATATTTTTACCTTCAATTGTAACCAAGTAGAAAACTCTTTGCTATGAAAAGTCTCTCTCCTTCTCAAAGATAAATAATGATGCTTCCTATTTATCATTGTTTTATGTTCCCTCTAGATAAAAAATAAGAATATTTTAACAGATATATATGTAAGATATACAAAATTAATTTAGTTACCTGATATAGTCATCGAACAAATCACAGTTGAACAAAACAGTGTGATGTGCCATCTCTCGCTCTTCATGGCTTAATGTCTTCAATTTATATGATCCAGGAATTCCTCCTATTTGAGGAAGTGATGGAAAACTGGGTTCAATTTGCTCATACTGTTCTTCTTCATTTCTCATTGGTCTGTTTAATCTTGTAGTAATATCAGACAAATACATCGAGTAGAAATCCATACATTCTTGATCCAGGTAACCGTTCATGATAGAACCTTCGGGATGATTTCTGTTTCGGACATAAGACTTTAATGTGAACATATTTCTTTCAGTCGGATACATCCAAAGAAAAGAAACAGGTCCTCCAAGAAGTATTTCAGTGGGAATATAGACAGTCAGATGCAGCATGCATGTGAAAAATGATGGAGGAAATATTTTCTCCAACTCACACAAAATTAATGGGGCATCTGTCAACATTTTTTTCAAGAAAGACTTGGACAACTTCTTATTACAAAGATCTCTAAAAAATGGTACAACTGAATAACATCCACCCTTACATTATTGGACAAAAGATGACAAATTTCTATTGGAAGCAACTCATGCAGTAGAACGTGATAATCACGAGTCTTCAGAGATTTTAGCTTCAACTCTATTCTGTTAACCCATTTAGATATGTCACTTGAATAACCATCAGGAACTCTAATAGTCTCTAATACTTCCAGAAACTGTTTTTTTTCATAGGTGTCATCACATAAGAAGCACATGGAAGTTGCCATTTATTTTCACTGATACGCACAAGATGCAATTATGGTCTGATGCCCCAATCCACCATGTCACACCGAGATCGTAAATCATATTTTGTCTTCCCCTTGACATTTAGAAGAACCGACAGAAACATTTCATATATATTCTTTTCAATATGAATCATGTCTAATAAATGACGTAACAAATTGTTTTACCAATAAGGAAAATCAAAATAGATACTCCTCTTCCTCCAATTGTAACAGGTTTTAGTGGAAACATTCTTTCTCTTTCCAGATTTCATTTGATCCTTCACAAATGAAAAACAAAAATCTTTAAATTAATTAAGCACATCCGTTCCAGACATACTCTAAGGTGGATCATCAGTCTCTATGGTATTATCAAATCTTCAACGATTCATTCTATATGGATGATCCTTTTGCAAAAATCGTTGATGTACCATAAAACTGAAACTACAGTGATGTTTCAGTCTTTTAGATTGTGTATTCTTCATACAAATTGGACATGATAGTTTTCCCTTCGTGCTCCATCCAGACATCATTACATAAGCCGGAAAATCATTGATTGTCCACATAAGCGCAACACGCATCTGAAATATGTCTTTCGAACATGCATCGTATGTGCGCACACCCACATCCCAAAGAAGTTTCAACTCTTTTATAAAAGTTTTCATGTATACATCAATATCAATGTCGGGATCAGAAGGACCAGATATGAGTATACTCATGAAAGTGAAAGGTTTTTTCATACACAACCATAAGGGAATATTATAAATGTGTATGAAAACAGGATATGTGTTGTGCGAAGTAATCATCTGCCCAAAAAGATTAAAACCATCGCATGAAAGATCCAGCCTCACATTACGCACGTCAGCGGCAAAATTAGGATGTCGAGCATCAAATCTCTAACATGCAAATCCATTTGTAGGGAGAACCAACTCATCATTAGTCTTCATTCTCTCAGTATCATGCCATCTCATTTTTATTGATATTTCATCATACATAAAATGATTCTGGAGTCTGGGGATCAATGGAAAGTGCCACATTACTTTCTGTGGAATGTGGGATGGTCTTCCATCAGATTTTGACTTCTGGCGGGATGTGCCACATTTTATACAATCATTTCATTCAGCGGTTTCCTCCCAGAATAAACTGCAATCATTCGGGCAAGCATGAATTTTTTTCTTGAAAATCCAAGTTACTCAACTAACTTCCATGCCATATAGTGGTTTGAGGGAATATATACATCATATGGAAGTAAATCCTTCAAGAGGGTAAGAATTCAATCGATTGCTATATTAGAAATCCCATACATAGTTTTCCTATGAAACAATAGGATTAAAAATTACAGCTTTCATTTTATCTCATTGTCGATATACTGGAGTCATGGCAGCATCATTCAATTTTTTCACCCTATCAATATCATCATTTTCACTTGATGCACCAGCTGTCCTCATATCAAAGTCTTCTTCAGTCCAAATCCTTTATTTTTCATGATGTTGAATAAACAGAAACCGATCATCTAACAAATTCTCCATTCCAGTCCTTTCATTTTGATCATCACCAATTTGAGATTTCATTTTCTCCCCATTGGGATACCACACAAAATAGTTTGCTTGAAAACCATTTTTGGTTATGTGGTAGCTGACTTATTCACGGCTCAACCAAGGTCTACCAACACAATTGGAACATGGGCAGTGTATGCGACCACTATCAGAATCATTGTGAAATGAAAAATCTATAAAGATCTCCTAATTGTTTTGAAAATCGCTTGAGATCCCATCAATTTCATACATCCAACTTCTATCCATTCTGTAAAAAGAATTTATATAAGTCATTTTTTCATAAACAATTCAATAGGATTGAACTTTAATAGAAAATATCTTTCGAAATCCATTTTAAATAATAAAATCCCTCTGATTATTTCTAACAAATATTTGGAGTATTCTCAAGCCACCCCCATTTGGAAAAGTCACATTAAATGCCCAATTTCCACGCCAAACCATTGAAAACAATTAACATGAGACAATAATCGACCACAAATAACTTAACTGGAAACAAAAAAAACTGAAACCAAATGTGATATAGAATTTAATGTTAAGTTAGGGGAAATGAGATTAAATAGAGACAAAAACATCATAAATCGTTCCAACATCATAACTTTTGATTAAAACCACCCATAATAAGAATGGGAATGCCTCATACAACTAATACCTAATAAAACAAACCAAATCTCCAATTAAAACATTGAATTTAGGGTTTCCACCCCACTTGGACAGCCCTACCCCCACCCCACCCACCCCACTTCGACAGCCCTACCCCCACCCCACTTGGACAACCCAGCACCCCCACCCCACATGGACAACCCTACCCCCACCCCACTTGGAAAACCCATCCCCCCATCATACCTGGACACCCCTACCCCCCACAACCCACTTAAAAAACCCAGCCACCCCCACCCCACCTGGACAGCCCTATCGTCACCCCACTTAGACAACCCATCCCCCCCCACCCTACCTAGACAGTCCCTCCCCCACCCCACCTGCACACCCTCCCCACCCCACTTGGACAACCCTGCCTGGACTCCCTCCCCCACCCTACCTGCACACCCTCCCCCACCCCAAACAGCCCTACCCCCACCCCATTTGGACAACCCATCCCCCTCCGCCACCCTACCTAGACAACCCCCTCCCCCACCCTACCTAGACAGCCCCTCCCCCACCCCAAATATCCCTACCCCCACCCCATTTGGACAACCCATCCCCCTCCCCAACCCTACCTAGATAGCCCCCTCCCCACCCTACCTAGACAGCCCCTCCCCCACCCCACTTGGATAGCCCTCGACATCCTCCCCCAACCCATCTGCACACCCTCCCCCACCTCATATTGAAACATAAATTCATCCAAATCAAAATCTAATTTTCAACTAAAATAAATTCCTCCAAAAGTACCATATCACCCCACTAAACAAACCCTTTACCATGTTTTAAGTGTAGAACAAAAATCATAAAACAAATCCAAGGGTTCCGTAGATAGCAACCCTAATTTAGCCTAAATCAAAACGCCAAACACCAAAAAAATAGAGAAATAACGCTAAAACTAAGGTAACACTTACTAATTTGAAGTGTGAAATAAGATTTTGTTTGATTGAAGATGGATCTTGGGTGGAAAGAGTTTCGTGGCCGAGAAGAAATCAGGAGCTCGATTAGGTTTAGTCTGCAATCGGTCTACAAATAGGCTGGGTGGGGGTTCGGTTGGTCTGTATTTGGGGGAAATATTTCCCAACAATTTTTAAAAACCATTGGGAAAGAAAGATTTTTCCCAACGGTTTAATGAAACTGTTGGGAAAACTGATTTTCCCCATCTTTCCTAACGGTTTGATGAAACCGTTGGGAAAACTAATTTTCTTCCAATCTTTCCCAACGGTTTCATCAAACCGTTGGAAAAAAAACAATTTTTATAGATCAATACCAATGGTTAATGCAAACCGTTGGTAAAGAAAACCTATACCAATGGTTCAAAAGAACCGTTGGTATACAACTATTGGGTAAACCATGATTTCCAGTAGTAACGGAATGTTAAGCACCTCAATACCATAAATCTATGATGATTTAACGACCATCATTTTAATGTAAATGAACCTATTAGGATATTTTTTTTTAAATTACATTTTCCTAGAGATGAGGAATTATTTTAATATCTAAGAATATAACATAATATACTTGATACATTTTTATTTCATAAGAAATATTTTAACCCTTTCATTATGTTTCGATTATTTTCCAATCCATCCTCTACACCAAAAAATGAATATCTGTCTATAATTTATTCATTCCCAAAAACATGAATTTACATTTAATTGATTATATCCTCTAAAATAGAAAGAAAATTGATTCTGTCAATCTATAGTTTTTATTATAACAAAATGGTTAATATAGGTTATCTAATGTGACAAAATCACCACATGAGGATGTAATACATTAATATCAAAAACATCTTCCAATCATAATATTTTACAATTTGATAAATGGTTGATGTTAAGGACATTTTTAAAATATATAATTCTAAAATATTATAAATAAGGTAACAAAATTTCTAAAATGAACTTACAATTAATATCTTAAACAACATGAAGTAGCTCTTAATATTTACATTATATACATGTGACTATATTTATCAAATTTTCTCATGAAACATGGAAATAACCAAAATTACTATATAAACTTCTCTAAAAAAAGATTAATTCTTTATTACATAAGTAAAACATAGAATTTTGGATATATTCAATAAATCCAAAAAAATTATATAATATATCAATGATTGCATAAAACAATTTGTCGAAAAATAATTAATCAGTTCCATGATATTGACTAATATCAAATTAACATTATCCAAATCAATAATCCCTTTATCCCAACATATTTAAATAATAATTTGGTATACATTAATAATTATATTTACCTAAATAATGTGTTTTCTAAGAGGTAAACTTTTAACTGAATCAGTTTTCTTGGTACCACTCAATATATGTTTTCCAATCCCCACAGTAATAGTACAACAGTACAATCCTTATGAATTTCATAATTATTATAACTATGATATCAATGATAAAATACTATAATGCAATATGTCATTAATATTAACTAAACCACATTAAACTTTCATCTTATTCTGTTTTAGTATTATAATCATTACCATGATTCATTATATTCTTTTGAGTTATATTCCATTGAATCATTAGACATTGATTTTTTCAGTGCCCCATATCCTTATAGGTGAAGTATTTTGCATTGGAAATTTTTTATTATAGTTACAATCACAAAAATGGTGACCTTTCTCTACACACTTTTTGAAAACAATTATTCCTTTCATTAAAGTATTAGGGTGTTTCTTCCCATTTTTATCACTTTTGGGAAACCCTAATTTACATTCTTTATTTTATATCACCATTTTCCAATCATCATATTCTACTCTTTATTCACTTCAAATCCAAAATTCTTATATAATTATTTCATTATATTTTTATAATATCAGAATATTTTTTATATAATGATAATGTTTGGTACACTAGTTCCCTTAGAAATATTTTTTAGAAACTATCCCAGAAATGAGTATTATTACCCTTTGGATTACATGCATTGATGTAGTTTCTATTTTTTCTTCTAGGAACCATTTCCAAATGATTGAAAACACTAAATTTGATCATATCATTATGATAAAAAATGTATAATCCCAAATAATATGAAATACTAAACATAAATTGAAATATTTATGCATATATAATCTTATAATCATAAACATGGTTTCATTGATGATGTTTATTTTTATATCCTTTATAATGTTTTACAATGAAAATGTTAATTATCTTGTGTATATACCCTGGTAGTTTCATAATATATCCTCAATAAGGCATGATTTTATGAATTATTTGTTGATTGGGTCAAGTATAATGCACCATTTTCATTATAATTACCACTTGGTATATCTGTTCTAGATTCACATCCATTTATATTATCTATAAAATTAAGTATTGCAATGGAAAAATATATATTTTCTATATTTTAAAAAAAAAATTGTTTTACTTCAATACTTATCCGAGAATTATATCATATGTCCATATTACTTAATCTATATTTTTCTAAATCTTTTTCTGAAGTATTATATTAAAATTCATCAAATTACAATTATAGTGACCCCGCACATAGTAGTTTAGGGTCAGTTCATACTTGATTACATTATCATTTGATACATGGGATCTTATACCTAATTAAAAATTGTTTTGGTTGTCTTGTTAAACCATATTTTTACATTATTCTTGAATTATATTTCAGTAAAAAATTATGAAAAATATTTTCATGAGAATAACATAATTCAAACTATCATGTCCTTGTATATCAATGATTGTACAATTTTTCAGTTCTTAGTGTTTCCGACGCTTTCTCAGGGGTGCGCGCATCCGTCTGTGGAGGACGTGTAGCTGTTTCCACACATTACCACTTTCCAAAGGTGGACGACATCTACTCCTACTTCAGGGATGTTTTCTCTTTGATCAAAAAGGGATGATGGGATGTCGGTTCTTCCTTCCGTGTATTCCTCCTCAGAACTCGTCACCTAGTCTGGGTTTCCCTTAAAGATTAAGTCGTGGTTCGTGAATCTCGTTCCCAATGCCATATCTTTGTGGATGCCGATTAATTACACTACATCCTTCAGGACATTACATGGGGTCTTGATGTGGTAGAAACCTTTGGTCGGAGTAGATGACAACATCAGGCATGTTGGAGCATATCTGGATGTGTGGACATTGGGAAACCTGTATTCTTCCTCATAAGAGGGCATCTCAAGGGTGCAGAACCCGAGGAATCCCACATAAAATGTGGGGCATCACATGCCATATCCAAGTATCTGAGGTTTTCCTCAGCTTCCCATGTTTAACACATGATATGTCACAAGTTTAACATCTAGCATAGATGGTTATGCCAAAGGCGTGTCCTATGAGGTTTTCCTCAGGCATCTCATGTTTATCACGAGGTAGGCTGCGAGATTAATGTCTTGTGGAGAGAGAATGATGGTGATAAAAACGTACCATAGAGACATATCAGATTGTAAGATCCCTAGGAGGGATCTCCATGAGTGTTTACCGGGTAGATGGATAAGAACAATCAATTAGAGTTGACCAAGGATGGTGTGTCCCGTAACGGGAAGATGTCACACTGTGAAGGCTGATCTGAACACCACTGAGGGAGGATTAGGGAGTATGCACCCGAGAATGGGGGTACACCAAGGTTTACCATTTATTGGGATTGAACCTCATGGAGGTTTCTTATGTACCCTGTGTAGACGACAGGGATGAAAACCCACATAGTTCAAAGGGGGGTGATTTGGAGTGTACACAAAGGACAATGACCTGGAGACATGCAGGGGATTATGCGTGGATAGTGTCCCAAGTGCTACTAGGAGCAGGGAGGAGGTTCATGACATGATCCCACCAGGATGTGGTGGCCTGGGTGAGAATCAGGATGGATGATGGAGAGTTGAATGGAGTTGAGTGGGAATTAGATGGGACCCTCATGAAGGTGATAGTATTATTGTTCTTAATCCTCGAAGAGGCTTCCTACATATCCATGTGGTAGGGAATCAAAGTCTGCATAGTTTGGTGGGATGATGGGACACCTGAGGAGGAGGCCCGTGAGAATGGACACATGGATGGGACCTGGAGGAAGTAGAACCTCCGGGTTGGGGCATGATCTTCTCGGAACACATGGGATTGAGGGATAGATCAGGATGTGACATGGGTGTTGTGCTTGAACCTCATGGAGGCTTCCTACGTATCCCTGTGGAAGGGAATAAAATTCCACATAGTTCATCTGATGACGTCTTACCATCAATTGGGGACTTCAACGGTTTACCGCATAATGAGTTTGAAAATGGCTTACTGCTGAATTGGGGAACAATGGATTACCACTGATTGAGGTCCACAGTTTAACATCATGCAGTATGGGGGTGAACCGACATGAAAGAGGACCTAGGGCCCAAATTAATGGTGGGATTGAATCTCAAAGAGGCTTCCTACATTCCCCACCTTAGAAAGGGTCAAATAAAACGTTATCTAGGTGGTGGGAACCGAAGTGAAGGTGGTCGGAACGAATGGGTGGTGGGCTTGAACCTCGTGGAGGCTTCCTACGTACCTTTCCTTGGAAGGGATCAAAGACCATGTAGTTCAGGTGGTGTGGGAACTGATGTGAAGGTGGTCAGAACCAATGGGATGTTGGGATTGAACCTCAGGGAGGCTTCATATGCACCTTGCCTTGGCACGGATTAAAGACCACATATTTCGGGATGGTTGATTAGCGAATCGACATGAAGGGGGTAGGAACGACCAATGGATGGTGGGCTTTAAACTCAAGGAGCCTTCCTACATACCTTGCCTTGGTAAGGATCAAAGACCCCGTAGTTCATGGTATGGGTGTGGGGATTACACTCTAGGCTGCCCAAGGTGTTGGTGAACCGACGTGAAGGGGTTCGTAATGACCAATGGGTGGTGGGATTTAACCTCATGGAGGATTTCTACGTATCTTTCCTTGGAAAGGATCAAAGTACTCATAGTTCAGGTTGGGTTTGGGGCTTACACTCTAGGCTGCCTGGGTATTGGTGAAATGATGTGAAGATGGATGGAACGACCGGGTGTTGGCCTTGAACCTCAGGGAGGCTTCCTACGTACCTTGCCTTGGTAATGATAAAAGTCCATGTAGTTTAGGATTGGGGTGTGAGGCTTACACTCTAGGCTTCCCAAATTTCTGGTGAACTGATGTGAAGATGGTCAGAACAATTGTGTGTTGGGATTGAACCTCAGGGAGGCTTCGTACGTACCTTTAATTGGCAAGGATCAAAGACCACGTAGTTCCAGATGGTGTTTGGTGCACCAACGTGAAGGTGGTTGGGACCAATGGGTGGTGGGATTGATACTCGTGGAGGATTCCTACATACCCTTCCTTGGCAAGGATCAAAGACCTCGTAGTTCGGAATGGGTGTGGGGCTTACACACTAGGCTTCCTTGGTGCCGCTATAGATCAAAAATAGTAGATAGTTCTTATGCGAGGAAGCTGCCCAGGTGCCGCTATGGAGTGCCAATGGTGAATGGGGCTTACGCGAGGAAGCTGCCCAGGTGCCGCAATGGAGCGACAATGGTGAATGGGGCATACACCAGGAAGGTACCCGGGTGCCGCAATGGAGCAGCAATGGTGGAAGGGGCTTACGCAAGGAAGCTACCTGGGTGTCGCTATGGAGTGACAATGGTGGATGAGGCTTATTCTAGGAAGCATCCCGGGTGCCACTATGGAGAGACAATGGTGGATGGGGCTTACGCAAGGAAGCTTCCCGGGTGCTGCTATGGAGCCGCAATAGTGGATGGGGCTTATGCAAGGAAGCTTTCCGGGTGCCGCTATGGAGTGGAAATGGTGGATGGAGATTACGCAAGGAATATGCATGTGTGCTTCGATGGAGCATCAATGGTGGATGGTGCTTACACAAAGAAGCTACTTGGGTTCTACTATGGAGCAGCAATGGTGGATGACACTTACGTAAGGAAGCTGCCCGGGTGCCGCTATAGAATGGCAATGCTGAATGGGGTTTACACAAGGAAGATGACCAGGTGCTTCTATAGAGAGACAATGGTGGATGGGGCTTACGCAAGGAAGCTACCTAGGTGCTGCTATGGAGCGGCCATGGTGAATGGGGCTTACGCAAGGAAGTTTCCCGGGTACCGCTATGGAGCGGCAATGGTAAATGGGGCTTACGTAAGGAAGCTGCCCGTGTGCTGCTATGGAAGGGAAATGGTGGATGGTGCTTATGCAAGGAAGCTGCTCGGGTGGTGTTATGGAGTGGAAAAGGTGGGCATGGATTACGCATGGAAGCATCCCAGGTGCCGCTATGGAGCAACAATAGAGAATGGGGCTTACACAAGGAATCTGTTCGGGTGCCGTTATGCAGCGGCAATGGCAGATGGGGCTTATGCATGGAAGATGCATGTGTACCGCTATGGAGTGACAATGGTGAATGGGGCTTACGCAAGGGAGCTTCCCGAGTGCTGATATGGAGCAACAATGGTGCATGTGGATTACACAAGGAAGCTGCCCGGGTGCCGCTATGGAGCGACAATGGTGGATGTGGCTTAAGCAAGGAAGCTGCCCGGGTGCCGCTATGAAGCGACAATAGAGAATGGGGCTTACGTAAGGAAGTTTCCTGGGTGCCTTTATGGAGCGGCAATGGTGGATGGGGCTTACGCATGGAAGCTGCCCATGTGCTTCTATGGAGCGACAATGGTGAATGGGGATTACACAAGGGAGCTGCCTGGGTGCCGCTATGGAGTGGCAACGGTGCGTGGGGATTACGCAAGGAAACTGCCCGGGTGCCGCTATGGAGTGGAAACGGTGCATGGGGCTTATGCAAGGAAGCTTCCCAGGTGCTGCTATGGAGCGGTAATGGAGAATGGGGCTTACACAAGGAAGATTCCCAGTTTCCACTATAGAGCGGCTACGGTGCGAGGGCCTTACGCAAGGAAGCTTCTCGGGTGTTGATATGGAGCGACAATGGTGGATGGGGCTTATGCAAGGAAGTTGCTCGTAACGTCTTCCTTATGTCTGTCCATGAGGGTATCCCAACCCACTGGTGGGTTGAGGCCTTCACCTATGCACTAGTGCACAAGAGGGATAATGCCAATAAAATTGGAATTAGTCTGAACAAAGGGGAATGGAAAGTGCGAATCACATGAATAACATTCAGAATGCGGTGATGGTGGTGTGATGATTGAGGATAACTGTTGACCGTGTTTGAAACACAACATCCAAATCACATTAGCCTGGAATGGGGAAAAACAAATGAGGGTCGACTACTGACCGTGTTCGAAACACATGACCTGAATCAAGGTGTTTTCCTAAGTCTTCTGGGGCATTTTCACAGGATGGTAGGTGAGCCGATGCAGCATGGGACAAGGACATTAGGGGGTCCCTTTAGACATGGAAGAGGATGAAGATCCAAATAAAGGACACGCAAAGCGTGGGGTGGGGTGATGGAATGTTTGAGTGGATTCCAGTGCTCTTGAGATTACGCCACTATAGTCAGGGCATAATGCATCTTATGCTTGGCACATAAGGCATCTCTTATTTGTAATAAAGGGTATCCTATTATTGAATGATATGGCATGCTATAGTTTATAGTCATGTAGAAAGGAATATTGGAATCTTATGCTTATAGCATAAGGCATATCTTGTTTGGAGCAAAGGGCATCCTATAATTGTCACATAGTGTGTACTACAGTTTATAGTCATGTAGATAGGACTACTGGAATATCATGCTTGGAGCATAAGACATCTCTTGTTTGGTGAAAGAGTCATCCTATTATTGGAACATAAGGATTACTTTAGTTTAAAGTCAAGTAGATAGGACTATTGGCATCTCATGCATGATGCATAAGGCATATCTTGTTTTTAGAAACATGCATCCTATGTTAGGCACATAGGATGGGATACAGTTTATAGTCATCTAGATAGGACTACTGGCATCTTAAGCTTGAAGCACAAGGAATATCTTGTTTGGAGAAAGAGGCATCCAATGTTAGGAACATAGGGTGGGCTACAGTTTATAGTCATGTAGATAGGACTAATGGAATCTTATGCTTGGATCATAAGGCATCTCTTGTTTGGAGCAAGAGTAATCCTATGATTGGAACATAAGGATTACTACAGTTTAAAGCATAAGGAATATCTTGTTTGGAGCAAGGGGAATACTATATTTTTCATATAGGGATCACTACAGTTTAGAGTCATGTATAAAGGATTGTTGGCATAAGTCGCCTAGAAATGGATGATGTTGGGACTTATGCAAGAGCAGCCCTTTCTAGTTCAACCTGGCATAGGAGTCAGGTGGTGGGGTTCAGATGAGTTACTTGAGGAATGGTTCAACTCAAGGTACTTGGGGAATTGATGATGAGACTCTCAACTCACGACATGGGAAACGAACCTAGAGGAGAATATCGACTCAAGGTGTTTCATGGTGTTTAAAGGATTATCTCAAATAAAGGTATTCCATAGGTGGAAGGTGGGTGCGCATAAGGGAGCAATAGAAAATGTCGATGTCCTGGCCATAAAATTTCTTGGTGCGACTCTCCATTTATAATGTGGGTCAGTGATAGTAGCAAAGGGACCAGGCTGAAGGGTCGGGACCGAAGCCTGGCACTGACCCTCAAGTGGGGGGTGCAGGGACGCAACCCTCGTGGTATGGACTGGCGGGCTCAAATGTAAGAGCCTCACAAAAGATAGGTCTTCACAAAGTAGCTTCACAGAGCAAAGGGGCTCATGGAAAATGGGGTCTCGTGGAGCATGGAATTGCTAAACAGGGACTCGTGAAGCATCATCGCGAAGGAAGCTCCTCACAGAGCATGGACTCATGGAGCAACTTCGTGAAGGAAGCTGCTCGCGGAACATGGGCTCAAGGATCCGTTGCACGAAGGAAAGTGGAGTTCCGCGAACTGGGAAATCGGCTGCCCAAAGGGGCGGATTCACCATCCGAAAAATGGGGATGAGCTGGGTATTTATAGGCAAGGGGCATCGCAAAGCAGAGCTCGCTTGGCGCAAAGACGGATCTTGCTCTGTGGAGGGTTCACAAATGTCAAAGGGGTTCGTCGAGCCATCCCGCCTCCTCACTTTGCATCGAGTTTACGAACTTCAAATGGGTTCACAGAGCATCCTGCCTCCTCGCTTCACAATGAGTTCACAAATGTCAAAGGGGTTCGTGGAGCATCCCACCTCACTGCTTCGCGGCGGCACTCCGTGATCACGGAGGTTGCTTCGCAAATGGGTTTCACAAACTATTTTTCCATCCCAACATCAAATGTCAATAACTCCTAATCCGTAAATCAGTTCGGGCCATACGACCTACCAAATCGAAGCTTAAGAAATGTGCTATGATCTTGGGTCACGTATGGAAGCATTTGGAAAATTTTGTGGATGCGTTTTCTAGTTCCAACACATAGGGAAAGGGAACAAAATATAGGTGAGCTCAAATACTTAGAAAGGGTTATATAATTTGTATGATACCATGAATTATAATGTATAATCAACATCAAATTATATTTAACTAATAAACAATCCATTTTATCAATAACTTGAGAATAATATTGTATGAATAATTTATAATCAGGTAATTCCTTATAAATAATCACATGATCATGAAAACATAACCTTGGATATTATAAATAATAGAATAATCACATGGAATACTAGTAACATAATAAGTATTGATTTAATGAATAATTTCATACATTTGAATTATTATGATCTATCCTCAGGATAGTTACTGTCAAGATTTATCCACAATTTTTTTTATTGTGGATAGAAACCCATTTTATTTGGATAACTTATTTGTCTCTTAAGACATGTCAACGCATAGAGGGTCTATCTATATTGAAACCCACCCACCAAATACTATGTCCAAATAATTACTCATATATTGAATCATAAATTTTATTCATGAACAATGACCCTTAACATCTAATATCTATATTGATTAAAATATACATATTTATCATGATTTCCCCGAATATAAAAATAAATTTCATTGAAAACCCATATGTAAAATGGTATAAATTTGGGGAAATAATCAAAACCATCTAGAAATAATATGGAAATTTAAATTAAATTTAATTTCTATAGAAAAATTATTAAATTTGTGTGACTGTATCATGAGAAATTTATCCATCACAAAAGAAATTGGTATTTTATAATCACTATAACCACTTACTATTTTCCAATTTCAATCACCTTAGATGAAATAATTAAATTAAAAAATTAAAATAGAATAATTAATTAATGTATCATGATATTAAATATAAAAAATTTAGTATATATAACACATATATGTGAATTGGATTATAATAACAAATAAATTTCAATGGAATGTGGATTGAGTTCAAATCTCTTAACTAACGATTCCTTTTGACATAACATTCATATAATTCCTATATAGACCTTTAAACAAGTTATTAACTTAAAAAAACTATATTAATACTTATCACAACATATATGTTCCTTTTATAACATCTTTTGACTGATTCATTAATAATCATTCATTTTCATCATTGTTTCGGGTGTAAAATGCCTTGTTTTCTTATGTGTGTTTTATCATTAAAGATGTATTTCATTAAAATATTACATAGTTTTATCATGTCTAGAATAATTATTGTGAAATAATTATAATATTTTTACTTAAATATTTCTATTAATTCCATTTCAAAATGATGGTTATGAAAAACTAATTAGGTTACAATAATTGTTATGATAGGCCATACGTACACATGTGTACCATTTCCATTTTCCAAAAATCATTATGGAAATAATTAAAGTAATATATTATAATTAAAAAATGATAATAATATAACATATAATATATTTTATACTAATATATATCTTACATATTGTGTATTTATGAAGATAGAGTCACATTGCTTCGTAAAGGCGGTTGTCCACACATAAACGAACGGTTTTATCATCTTTATATTATTGGAAAAATAATAAATTAAATAATATATAGTATAATTACAAAATGATAAATATGTGATTAATATCATAATAATATAATTTTTATAATGTGATATAATTAAATTTAACCTTATTAAAATCCATTTAAAGCATTAATTAAAGACAAATCTCATTGCTTCGTGTGGTGGTAGTCCATCGTACAGATGATCACCATTATCATTTCCCCTACAGAATGGAAAGTAATATATATACATATATATATATATATGATATAATTACTCTAGGGTAATAACTATTTTATAAATAATATATATATATACACCATATACCAATCATTATACCAAACCGTGAAAGGTTGTAATTGAAGAATGAATCACATCAGTTTGTGAGGTGGTAGTACATCGTACATATAAAAGAAGATTTTATAACCCAATTAATGTAAATGAAGATGTTTATAGGTTATAATATTATTATAAAAACTACCCATTATATATATGATACTTAGTATCATATTTCTTCTTTTTTTAATAATAATTGAAATGGGTGGCGAAATCAATTACATAAAAAAGCATGTTGAATAACATTACCACCTTTTATATTATCATACATAGGTTTATCATAAATCATTATTAGGATGAATTTGTGCAAAAAATAAGGCATCTATAATGGGATAAGAGTAATATTGAACTGATTTGGTCAGATATTGGCAGAACCAAAGAGTTTTGATGGTGTGAATAATAGAGATTAGGGGAATCCTTTTATAAGCAAGGTGAGGGGAAAACTAGTAATTTTTTGATAAGATTTAGTAATATCAACGTTTTTATCATGTCAAAAGCTTCCAAAATTGTAAATTATAGATCCCTGAATAGATAATGTGGATGTATGTCCATAAAATTGGCCTTTTACAAGTTACGTCAGTTTAACCCTTATCTTATTTATTTAACCCCTAGTAAATCCCTTTTTACATTAACCATGATAATTAATTTTTATTATTTAACTGTTAATTTTGATTAAAAATTGTGTTTTATTTATTATATATTATAAATTATTATTATTTAAAATATTAAATCACTTTAAAAATTCAATTCATATATTTGGAAAAATTTTAATACCAAAATTTTCTTCTAAACAAGGCGTGAATGTGGGGTTTTAAAGAGAAAATGATAAAAAAATATAACAATGATTTTATATATAAATTCAAAATGGGAATTCTTCCAAACACCTAAATTGGATTAATTTATATATAATTGATACAATTTTACATTATAACAATTAAAAACAGAATTTAATTATTTAAATCAAATAATATAAAACAAAGTTTTCAATTAAAATTCAATATTTATAATTATTCATTAAAAAACTAAACTTTTCATAAAAATCACAAAAAATAAGTATAATAAAAATTTTATACAATGGTTTGAAAAAAGAATATTTTTAATATAAATTTTTAAAATGGTAAAACTATTCTTTTTAATTTTTTTTACAAACTCTGAATCAAAAAATCTTTAAAAAAACACTTTTTTGGAAACTTTTATTATTCTTTTAAAAGATTCTTATATTATTTGAAGTCAATATATAACCATAATTTTAATAATTTATTTATTATTATTTATATCCTCAATAAAAACTCCTATTTTATAACTAGTATATTAAATTATAATATTTTTTATAATATTTTACATTTTGTTTAACTCAAAGTCACATGTAAATTAAGCTAAACGTAATGTTGTATGTATTTTAATCTAATTAAGAGAATGAATTTATAAATATATCATAAATAATTGGGGTGTCAGACATTTTCATAGCTTGGGGTTTCATGTCATGAATGCAATCATGTAAAATGTTCTTATTCTAAAATCTCAAGGTGTTACATAATGTTATTATTTCATGCGGATTATGATTAAATTTTACCAACTTGGTAAGGGTTTTAAGATAAAATCCCTATATTTATCACAATTTTTTAGGTTTAGGCTTATGGTGATGAAATATTATGATCCATATTTCAGAAAACTCATTAATTTTATTCTCTTTTATTTATGTCTTGAGAATCCATTTTTTCCCTACATTTTCCTCTCTTCATTCATTCAATATTTCCCAGTAATGTATTTTTTATGAAAATCCAATTTATTTTAGTATTAAGCTAAATATACTTTATATTCCATGCTCATTTTTTCTAAAAATATTTACAATCATGGTATAATGATCCTCTATGATTTTTAAATCCTTTTTTACCCTTTTTTAACTTTGAGGGAAATTCTTTAAGAGAACATCTTTATGTGGTACTCCAAAAAATTCATACTTGGGTTTAAATAAAAAATTAAAGGAATATTTGTTTAAGAATTTACAACCAGAATGAAATTTCCACTACCATTACCATTTATTTCTTTTTTTTCATTCATTATATTATTCCATGTTTAATTCATTATAATGATATTTTGAAAAAAAATGTGATTTAATTTTTTTAACATGTAAATGATATTATTCTAAAGAAAACATTTGAATGGTTTTTAGTCCTTTTATATAAGTTTCCATGGTTATTTTAAATGACAAAGTTCTTAAACATGTTTTATGTTTTTAATAGTTTTTTTAAATGGTGGAAATGATATATTTCATAATAAATGTTATTTATCATCTTTTAAAATAATTTTTCTTATAATATGGCATCCATTGATGTTACTTATGATTTAATGGGGTTAATATATAATTACACTACCCTTATTATTTCTCAATATGGTTAAATTTTATTTTCATGAATTTTTTATAAATCCCTTTGATTTTATAGGTTA
The DNA here is from genome assembly GCA_963277665.1 of Viscum album. Classification (NCBI taxonomy): domain Eukaryota; kingdom Viridiplantae; phylum Streptophyta; class Magnoliopsida; order Santalales; family Viscaceae; genus Viscum; species Viscum album. The sequence goes on along the minus strand of OY728153.1, from coordinate 1,133,380,870 downwards.
AAATATAGTAAATTATTAAAATTTATGTAATACACAGTTTCATCATGAGGGTTATTATTTGATGATATGATTAAAATTTTATGATACTTCCATACACATAAAAAAATTCCTTATTATATGGCTAGAACTTTTATCTCAATTAAATGTATTTGGTAACGATTTATATCTATAGATAAAATAATGAGTAACTAGTCAAAGGGATTGACCTACTATAAGAAATAGGCGATTCATAATCCACTACAGGAGGAGTTGTGTCCTGATATGCAATGGGAAACTATATATGGTTCTGTATCCACTATATTTATGGTCTTGGTTTTTAACATTGAAATATTATATATTATTCTATATTTATGATTATTCCACATTTTAATGAAATGATATTATAGTTCAACATTGATTTTTGATAATTTATCACACTTATAGACCATGTTTTCTATAATAAATTTTTTTTATGTCCTTACTATTGATTATGATCTATGATAGGTTTGGTATAAAATTCATCAGTTACGTTCATGATCACAAATTATTTTTCTTATCTTATTATTTTAGTTGATCAGATAATTTTATCACTTATGTTTACCCTAATTGAGAATCTATGCCCACCCATTATAAGGTGTCATTCCCCATGTTTTGATTAATGTATTTGGTATGGTATTCTTAATATCAGTACCATGAGAGAATATATTTTGTGTAATTTGTTTAAAATCTTTCAAAAAAGAATAATATTGTGTTTTTAGTCTCCAAAACCACTAAACTATTATGGTCGATTGGAATGTCATTATGAAATGTAATGAATATTATGATAAAATATTATAATATTAATGTTTCAAAATATTGGGCCTATTTAGTTTGTATCATTGGAAAGGTTTATTCATTCATTGGATATTAGGAATTTAGAAATATTTTCTAACACTTTTAGAAAATTCTATTGAAATGATAACATCTTAATTATTTTGGAATGTAATATATTTTGGGGTTTTCCTATAAATATATCCATTTATGGATACTACATGTGAATGTGGTTCTATCACATTGGTACCTATTTGTAACAAAGACATTAAATATGCATCATTCTTGGCTCAAGAATTACCTCGTATATGCCAATGGGTCTTATTATGAACCTTCTTTCACACTCTTACAGTACATTCTATAGGTAATCCATTTTTTGGTGAACCATTATGAATGATTTGAATAGATGATGATATTTTATAAAATAGGTTAAACCCAAGATATCTTCTGTTAAAATGATTGTTTAATGTTTTAAACATCATATAAATAACGTTTCTTGATTATTTGGGTTACCACTATGAATCGATTTTCTCATACTAAGTTTTTTATTTTTAGTCCATGGATGGAACTCAAAAGAACATTTGTAATTATTAACGTGATAGAATATGAAAAAATTCTACTCCAGGGAAATGAAAAGATATGTGAGATGGGATATAGAACATTGTTTTTATCCTTAAACCCCATTATCAAACAATGAACCATCTTGACATTCCAAATGATCAAATGAAGGAACATAGTTATATGGAATCCATCATGAGACACCATACACCTTCTTTTAGTGGGTATTCTAATCCATTTATAGATGAAAGATGAATCAATAAAATTGAGAAGATAATTTATGTTCTCCAGTACTTCATACAAGAAAAATTTTTCTTATATATTTATCAATTTGGTTTGTGAAGTGAATAAATAATGGAACCATATTATGAATACATGTCAGGAGGAAGAAATTGACTCTGTGGAGTGGGATGATTTTAGTAGGATATTATTTAGTAATGAATTTTGTAATACACTATGTACAATATTAGATATGGAATTAAATTAGATTATTTATAATGAGTATAAATCTATTGGTACCTATAATAATATTTTTACATGGATTTTAAGGTACACATCTACTTCAACCATCAGTCAAGATGAATTTTTATTTTGATTTTTTAGTGGATTAAAACAAAGTCTACAACTAGAATTTTATATAATAGACCACCGTAGAAATGATTAAATCATTACTTTTGAAATGGAGGTGGAAATGAAAATTTTAGATTACCATTACTCGCATTGCTTTTATATGAAATGCATGATTGTGTCTCATGAACACTCGAAAAAATAACTTTATAGATGGAAATTCCATCCGTCTGCATTCCAGTAACATGGAAATATGATTAAAAGTAATTTATTTAATGGAAGAGAGATATGAATTAAATGTATAATGTTGGGTCATAATGCCCATGAATCTCAGTTTGTGATTAATTAAACATTTAATATTTTTAACGAGAATAGGATGTCAAATAATGCACCACCCACACTCTAATGATTCATATGAAATGAGTATGGTAATTATACCAAATAGTGCTAAAATATAAATATATTTAATCACAATTTTTAATATCCTCCAAATCCAAAATAAAAAATGAAATTTAAATAAATCCCAATAATCATGTGGTTTATGAAAATGACATGGTGAAAGGTACACATAACATACTTCCTATAATAGCTAATGTATTATTTTATTTTGTCTCTAACGACTATTTTAGATATATGTAATATTTAAAGTTTATATAAATGCTATATCAAAGATTAGATATTGAGTTTGTTTGGAAAATTCTTAGTTGAATGATGGTCGCTCGAAAACTCTGTAGTTCATCTTTGATTGATGTTTCTTGGAATTTGATTCTTGGAAATCCTGTCATTATTCCTATAGTTATATTTTATGTTAACTTATTCATGGATTATAATTCTCTAAAAAAATCCAAAATCAATTTTTAAGTAAGGTATGTAACACTTTATATTACAAAACAAACTAGGATCAATTATTAGAGTGATGTTAAATAAGAAATTTTAATTGAAATGAAATCCATTATATAGGTTTTGAGTCCAATTGAAAAAGGGTGTTTACTCATATGGATTGGTAGAAACTCAACATATAATAAATTTATATTGTTAATTACTTTATACACATATTTCTATAGGAATTCCATTGTACCCCATCGTGTTGTGAAGTTGAATTATCAAAAAAATGATACATATTGTTGCTTCAATTTCAAAGACTATATAGAATTCCCATGATTTAGATGCATGAATTGTTGAGGTGACTATATAATAATCATGATATGTATTTATTCACCCATTTGAATCACCGCTTTTTAAACCTATTCACTTTGTTTAAAATAATGAATGGTAAATTAATCTTTTCCATGATTATCTAGAACTTAACAAGTCACTATAAATAAAAAGTATCATACAACCCATATTTATGATTTGTTTTATATATTTTGAGGAATTCAATAGTTTACCAATATTGAAAATTGATCTTGGTAATATTATTTGAGAGTAAAAAAATGAATTCATACCCAATATAGTCATCCTTATGAGGTATAAAAATAATTATTTTATAGTGATTGCATCAGAATTTACAAATAAACCTTTTATATTAACATATTTATGAATTGAGTGTTTAGAGATCAACTTCATTAGTTTGTTGATGTATTTATTGATGATATTAATATATATTAAACGACCATGTAATAACATAAATATCATTTTAAAGTAGTTCTACGGAAAATATGGAAGAAAAATCATTAATAAAAAATAATATATGTGAATTATGGCATCATAAAATTTCATTATCAAGACATATAATCTCATTTGAAGGTATTTAGGTGGATCCTTAAAAGGAAGGTTTTATTGAATGTTGTCCAAGACCAAACATGCTGAACAAGATCTATATATTTCATAGTTTGGATTGATATTATCAATTCCTTATCGATAATTTTTTATGTCTGTCAAATCCAATCACCACGTTAACTCAAAAAATAGTAATATTCCTTCGGACTAATGAATGTTATGATAATTTCAAAGAGATGAAGAGAAGGTTGGTTAGAGCTCCTATACTCCCACTACCTTATAGTGGAGAATTAATTTTAATATATAGTGACACATCTCGAAATTGATTAAAATTTATTATCCTGAATAATGACATGGTTATATATAATTTCCCATGAAAATTAATTGTTCATGAGAAAAATTATCCAACTCATGATCTGGAGATAGATGTTGTAATTTTCAAATTAACAATATGAAGGAATTATCTTCTTGAAGGTGTGAGATTTATATATATTATAAAATTATATTGTATAATTCACATATGAGGATTTAAATAAAAACCATATAAGATTGTTAAAGATTATTAATGATTGTTACTACTCAATAAATTACCATCTTGGTAAAAAAGAAAAGGTGAAAAATGTTTAATTCAAAAATTTCATGATAGCTTATCCCTAAATAAGATAATAAAAGACCCAATATTTATATATATTCAAAGTAATGATGTAGAAAACCAAGAGGAAGGGGGTAATATTATCTTTCTTTAACAACAGTTCATCCATTTATCCATGTGATCATTAATGTACCATAGAAGGATGATGTATAACTAAAAAAGTACATGAGAAGGGTTCCTATGTTTAAACATTGTCATGATGGGTTGTTATTCTTTAGGAAAAGTTTATGTATTCCATCCAAAAAATTATTTGAGTAAAGGTATATTAGAATAATATAATGGTTCTTTATTAAAAAATTATCATGGTATAAAAAATATATATAATTATTTGAACGAATATTTATGGTGGGATGGAATGAAGATAAATATTGTAGAGTTTGTAACTTGAAGTTTGGTATTTTAATATGTTATTGATGAGTGAAAAAAATAAGTGAATCTATGAACCCTTAAATATACCAGAGTTTGAATGGGAAAACATCACCATCATTGAAAACCCCAAAACACTTAAATGGAATAATTTAATTTGGGTTTTAGTTGATTGGCTTACAATGTCATTACACCTCATCACCATTACATAAGCATTCTATCATGATCATCATCCCATGAAATATATTATGAAAGTGTTATGATTACATGGAGTACCACATTATATTATATTTGATTAGGCTGTGAGGTTTCTCTTGATGTTTTTGGGAAGACATCAACATTCTCTAGATATAGATTTATGTTTTAATTTTGCATAACATCCTCAAATAGATGGTTATTATACAAAAATAATTTAAAACCTATAGAATATGATGGGATCTTTTTCTAACTATTTCAATGGTCTTTTATATCAACACTATAGAGAATCAAAGCTTGATATACATATACATTACATTAATTTTTCGGAATACTTAATACATAATAAAAACAAACACACAAGGATTGTAATAGTTTAGTGTCTTTGGAAACTCGGAACAAAATCTTCTAATCGTGGTGAAAGATCTTCAATATCTCCCATAAAGATCTTCCCCTTTTTGTTTTCTTACCTAAAACCTTTCTTTAAATCCTGGGGAAAATAAAACATATAAAAGGGTGAGCTAAAATCCTTAGTAAGGGTAAGCATGGAGAAAATAAAACAAATCATATACATTTGAACTTAAATACATGAACATGATGTTTAAACATCAAGAGCTTGAGCAAAGACATAAAACATGGCAGTACGTAAGTCATAGATCATAAAGAAACATTAATCTAGATAAAATAGAATGAGAATAAAACATGTAATTGTGGAAACCATTAATCACATGTTATGATTTCCATAGTAGCCAAGGCATTGCTGCCAAGACCATATTAATGGACAAATTCCTTTTCTGAATCGAGTTCACTCCACATTTCAGTCCTGTAAAACCGAACCAGATTAACTTACCATTCCAGCCATGTCTATCTCATGAGATATAAATCATTACCCAATGCATTGGAGGGATATATAGGTTCCACCCATCTCATATTTAAATCATTCATACTTATGCTACAAAATAAACATAAATCATTCATCATAACCCAAAGAATAAAATGGGTTTCATAAACATCATCCCATCATAACATAATCCATACAAAACAAAATGGGTATCATTTCATCATAATAAAATTGAAACCATGTAAATCATAGAGAAATTGTACTTGAAACATACACATATGAAATAATGTCATCTTATATGGAAAATGGTTTTGATAAAACACTTGAAATGAATTCTTGATGAAAATATCCTTTCTTCTTCAAAATCATTTTCTTTTCACAAAATGCCATTCAATTTTAAAAGAAAATGATTTTGTTGAAAATAGTCCTGAAATCCTGTAGAGTAAGATTCATGAAAATAAGGTATTATGAAACTGTAAAAACCATTCATGCCGTATAATTTAAAAAAAACATTTTCTTCATACTTTTGTCAGAAAAGTCAAAAAATACCTCATATGGTAAACAAAAGAAAGATTCCTTCCATACGATGTGGTAAAAGTAAAAAGGGATAAAAATTAATTTAAACATACATGAAATAAAATTAAACATTTTATGAAAACATTTCGAGAACATACGGACATAGATGATAAACATAACCCCAGAAAATACTTTCGAATAAACAATCTCGGATAAGAATGAGATTGGAATAATTATCCCTTACCATAGGTCCGTTATGATTCATACGTATCCGAACATCCTGTATAATGATTTAAATAATTTCATTTACTTATTAAAGAATCATATTCATTGTTATTATATCATATATGGTTCACTTATGACTTTATATTACCCGTTCTTTTGTAAATTCCATGTTAAAGCAGCGTTTTGGGTAAAATCGTTTAATTTATCGTACTTGTTTGGACTTGTTGTTCTTGATATTATTATTACTTATATCATTATTTAATTACTTCTATAATTTAAATCATGTTTTATATATCATATATATTCAATATATATATATATAATAGATAGATAAATGAAATGAAATACACTGTTCATGGAGACGGTAGGCTGTACATACGCATGAAATTTATTTTCCATTCCTTGTTGACTTGAATGGAATTAAGTAGATGACATAAATATATATATACATAATACAATAGAATTTTTATGTAATATATTTCATGATTAATTATAATATATACTTTATAATCATTCTTGAATTGTTAACATGGAAAATGAATCTCATCGCGTCGCGGAGACGGTAATTCGTACGTACGCACGAGCGATGATATTGTTCCCATTTTTATTGAATGGAATTGGAGTGGATTATATAATATCTTAGAATCATTATGATTCTATAATAATCATATATAGTTATTCTTTACACCATTATACCCATCCAAGTAGGGTGGTGGTGGAAAAACATATTACACCGTGGCGTGGAGACGGTATTCCGTACGTACGCATGCGCGGCGATTTCATTTTTTGTAGGATGGATAGAAGGTCAAATGGGGTTGTATAATATTTATAATAACATATCAGTATATAAGTAATACTTATGTTATTACTTTATAATTAAACAACTAAATAAGAGGAAGTAGAAGAAGAAAGAAACTTGAAAGAGTCGGTAGAAGAGATTACCTCTTCCTCGACGCACCTCCTTTAAATTTCATCTTAGGGCACTAGAGTTGGTCTTTTGAGAAGACCAGAACCTCTACGATATAACTAGAGAGGTTTAGAAGATGAATTTTCAGGGTTTGGCCGAGCTTCAAGGCTCAAAATGGTGTGAAGAGACGAGGGAAGGGGTGCCCTTTTTATAAGGGAGGAGAGGGGCACCTTTGGAAAAACATAAAATATTATTTTATAATAAAGTAAAATTTATTTTTTAATAGCTAAAAATTGATTTATTTATAATCTAAGGTGAGGATGGGTCAAATTACTTTCAACCTATAGGTTTTAGACAAGTTTAAACTACTATTTTATCCTTATCATTTAGATTTAACTCTATGTTAAATAATTTAACTTTTACCGTGTCTTTTTTTTCTTACACTATATGGTTAATAAACTTAATATAAAGAGCCAAAATAACCCCAAGTGATTAATAATTAATATATATATCCTTATCTAAGTCATTTTGGGGAACCTTAGATTTTTAGGAATAAAAAAACAATTAATAATATAATATTTGTTTTAAAAACTATTTTATGTCAATTTTGACACTATTTGGTACTTGATTTTTGTGAAAATAATAGAAGAATTATTAGTTCGAAAAAAGTTAATTAAATCATTAATAACATTTTATATTAACTGATAAATTTAGTTTAATTCATAAAAAGTCTAAAATTACATTTTTTGGGTATTTATAACATCAATTATGTTAGTTTTTCATTAATAAGGCAATTAGTGCATCATAATTGTGTCATAAATAAATTAAATTATTTAATGTCTAAAAATTATAAATAAAATACCATTATGTAGGAAATCGTTTTCTATTTCTAATAAATATTTATAGTCTAATTTATCTTATGTATAACCCTATATTAAAATTGTTTTAGTTATTAAACTTTGATTTTAACTATTTTAACTCTTCTTTAAATAAAATAATAATAAATGTCCTAATCTAATCCAAGTGGACATAAAGGGTAATATTTTATTCCTAAGGTTGTTTCTGGTCGAATTACACTTATCCAATAGAATTAGTACCTGTGTTTGGGTAATAGTAATATCATTTTTACCCTTAATTACCCTATTTACTTTTAACTGTGGTAAATAAAAGTAAAAAGTTACTATTCAGAAAAAATAATTTTTATCTTATTGAACCACATTTTACTCCTTGATATTAACCATGTCTCTCGTATTTTCGAAATTCCACTCACAGAAGTCGTAAAATTAAGTTTTATATTAATTTTCAAACTCTCCTAAGAGGTGGGTAAAAGACGGTGAAAAGTTCAATAAAATTTTTATATGTCTAAAATTATTATAAAACGACTCCAATGAATTATATTGAACTTATATAGGTATTATGTATCAATTTTGACCTAAATTAAATTTAAATAAAATAAATAATTATTTATATAAAAAGTCGGTTTTTAAATAGAAACCCAGTGTTTTCACTATTCATCAAAAATTGGAAGTTTTCAGAAAAATACCAAAAATTCACCCTAGGATAATTTCTATATTCCCAATCCAAAAATGAAGTTCATTTCAAAAGATAAAATTTCAAAAATTGGGTATTACTATTCATAATGTCTAGTTCATAATAATATTATAATAATATATCGTTTAGTGAAACTCAGTATTACGTAATACACACGCTATCGAGGAAGGTCATGATTGCATGTAATGCAAGCCAAGTTAGGGATGCATGTAGTGAAAGCTCCGTTTGGTGTTGGGTATAACAAAATCAAAACATATTTCATTTATACATTAAAAAAAATATATACATAATGTTTCATAGAATAATTTCCACAAAACGAACTTGAAATTGTGTGTAACATGAGCCAAGAATAGTGTTGCGTATACTGCAAGCTAATACGATGTTGCATATAGTACAAGATAATCTTAGTGTAGTTTATAATAGAATACATCAAAGAAATTAAAAATAATATATCTCATAAAATCTTGGGGTGTTACATTCAACCCCCCTAAAAATGAATTTCGCCCTCAAAATTCGCTGGGGTTCTAAATGGTTTACTACTTGAAGGTTTCTTTCATAGAAACCCACATCGTAAAAAGGAATACTAAAACTTCATTTTAAAAAGGAATGTTAGAAACATAACGGACACCAAAAGTAACTCATCACTGGGTTTCCACATAGGATAACATAGGTGAAAATATGAATATGGAGGAGAAATCTAACCATCATGTTCTAATGGAGAGTGGTAGAGAACATGGCTATGAAAAAGCCATTAATCACAAAGCCATAAATTTGTGATGATTTAAGGTACCATCTGATTCATCGGATATAAGGGCACTAGGACAACATTTTTGGTTTTTATGATGATTTCCTAAAATATGAAGGATTTGAATTATAAGAAATACTTACTTTATTTCGGTATAATCTCATCTTTGTTCGTGCCTTGAAAAATTTCAACTTCATCTCTTAAATAAATGAAGTTGAATTTGTCTTCCGTGAAGTGCTAGAAGATCATGTGATAGAATGATAGGCCATTCCTTCTGTCTCAAACAAAAGGATAGAGAACGTTATTAAATATACATAAGTCTATCTATGGTGAGGTTAATCGTATATGATTCCAAAAATGGACTTATACTTCTTCTATCATACTGCTTAATTAAATAAAACTCATTTCTACTAACTAGGGACTTCCTGTAGGCCAGTGGTAGGCGATAAAGGCCTGTCACACTTCGGTTATGGGTTCGATTCCCACAGCCTTGTCCGACGCGACGGGTTGTCACCTGTCCTGTAGGTTGTCCTTTTTCTAAAACTATACTATTATAACATTCTGGAAATAATATTGAAAAATATGTTTTATCCTTAAATAATACTATCTGATGTCCAACATAATCTATTCCAATCTTTAGACTTGTCCAAAACATATTGTCCAATATCATAGTAAAAAAGAAAACAATTACCAGAAAGGTCATATAACAATTATGTAAATACCATCATTTATCCACCATATATCATAAGATATATCTTGTTGGTCACATTCCAAACATGTGAATACCTTAATCATGTATTCTATTAAAAAATGAAAACCCATTTAACTTTAGTAAAACATGAATGCTGTCAAAAGTTAACTCTTTCCACATACCAAAATCCCAAAAATTCTATATACTCAAACCAGGATATCACTTTATCCTCATATGAATCATCAGCTCATGAATACTATCAAAAATATTATTTTATCCTTATCCCTTCATTATGCGCATATCATCTTCTTTCCAAAAATATTTCAATCACTTTTCATGGTTACCAGTACTATATAATTATTGAGAACCAATACATAGATATTCTAAAATTCCATGATACCATAAATGAGATTCCATGATACTATTTTGAAATCCCATTAGATAAACACTTAATCATTACAAAAAATCATTTTCATACTCAACATCACAAATAGTGATCGTATGTGACTTCCCTTTATCCTTTTACATAAGAGGTTGCTCACGTTGATCATCATTAACCCTTGGATTAGGGCATTGATTAGCATAATGCCCCATTTCCTTGCACTTGAAGCATTGAAGAGTTGGTGGTGTGTTCCATGCAGTCTTTTCTTTATTTACATCATTAGCAACACTTTCTCCATTACTTCGACACTCAGCTGCTCGATGACCTTCTTTTCCACACTTCAAACATTTTCTAGTCCCTTTAAGAAAATCTCCACCATGCTTCTTTCCACACTTTGAGCATAAAGAAACATTCATATTATTTTCACCATTATTCTGAGATTTCTCCTTGAACTCCATCTTTCATTTCTTCTCAAAACCATGATATGGATATGTTACACCAACTTCCAGTTCTACCTTGATAGCACAACGCACAATTTCTTCATATCTACTAAAGTCTCTTATAACTAATTCCCTTCGAAGACATGGTTTTGAGACACTGAAAAATCGATCAAATTTACTTACAATTTGGGTAATAAAGACAGATGCATACCTTGCAAGCCTTGTAAAATTCACTTCGTATATACCAACAGATTCATCATCCTTTTTCTTAAGCTCCAGGAACTCATTTTCCATCTTTTTTAGAAGAATACGAGGGAAGTACTTACTGAAAAACAAGTTCTTGAACTCTTCCCATTCCATGGATTTAATTTCATCATGGGGCCTTGTATTCTTAATTAGATTCCACCATCGATCGGCTTCACCTTCTAAATGGTAAATAGCCAGAATGAATTTTTATTGTTTCGAACAGCGAAGTATGGAAAATATATTTTCAATGGTACTGATCCATTTTTCAGCTACAAGTGGATCAGAAGACCCACTGAAAGAAGATGGACATTGCCTCATGAAGGACTCAATAGTATATTATTCCCTTTTCTACTCATTTGGAAGTCCAAACTGATTCCTAGATTTTGTAAGTATATCAATAATATTTTTCACCCCATCTCCCATGACATTGGTTTGGTCAGGATGACAATCATTTCATTGTCCATTACATTGATCAATATGGTTCCTTCGGGTTCCAGCCATCGTCTAAAACCCAAAAAGAATAGTGTGAGAGGCAAAAACCATGCTAGGGAAAACAACATAATATAGGGGGAGTACCTTCAATATCTAAAAAATTAGGTTTAATTATAAGATCGTTAGTGCAATTCTAGGACTATAACCTATATGTATACTTAACCTTAGGGAAATCCCTAGACATACCTTAGAAATATCTCTAGGGATCTCACTAAAGTTTTCGCATCCTAGTATCCAATGGTTAAATAAACCTTTCCTCTGATACCAACTGTAGAGACCCAAAGCTTGACATACATATACATTACATTAATTTTGAGAAATACTTAATACATAACAAAAACAAACACACAAGGACCGTAATAGTTTAGTGTCTTTCGAAACTCGGAACAAAATCTTCTAATCATGGTGAAAGATCTTCAATATCTCCCATAAAGATCTTCCCCTTTTTCTTTTCTTACCTAAAACCTTTCTTTAAATCCCGGGGAAAAGAAAACATATAAAAGGGTGATCTCAAATGCTCATTAAGGGTAAGCATGGATAAAATAAAACAAATCATATACATTTGAACTTAAATACATGAACATAATGTTTAAAAATTAAGAGCTTGAAAAATGACATAAAACAAGGTAGTACGTAAGGCATAGATCATAAAGAAACTTTAATCCTGATAAAATAGAATGAGAATAAAACATGTAATTGTGGAAACCATTAATCACATGTTATGATTTACATAGTAGCCAAGACATTACTGCCAAGACCATCTTAGTGGACAATGTCCTTTTCTGAATCGAGTTCACTCCTCGTTTTAGTCCTGTAACACTGAACCAGATTAACTTACCATTCCAACCATGTCTATATCATGAGATATAAATCTTTACCCAAGGAATTGGAGGGAGATATAAGTCCCACCCATATAATATTGAAATCATTCTAACTTGTGGCACAAAATAAACATAAATCATTCATCATAACCCAAAGAATAAAATGGGTTTCATAAACATCATCCCATCATAACACAATCCATACAAAACAGAATGGATATCATTTCATCATAAGAAAAGTGAAACCATTTAAATCATAGAGAAATTGTACATGAGACATACACATATGAAATAATGTCATCTTATATGGAAAATGGTTTTGATAAAACACTTGAAATTAATTCTTGAGGAAAATATACTTTCTTCTTGAAAATCATTTTCTTTTCACAAAATGGCATTCAATTTTAAAATAAAAGGATTTTGTTGAAAATATTCATGAAATATTGTAGAGTAATCTTCATGAAAATAAGGAGTTATGAAACCTTAAAAATCTGTTAATGCTGTATAAGTTAAAAAAACATTCTCCTCGTACTTTTGTCGGAAAAGTCAAAAAATACCTCGTATGGTAAACAAAAGAAAGATTCCATCCATACAATGTGGTAAAAGTAAAAAGGGGTAAAAATGACTTTAAACACACATGGAATAAAAGTAAGCATTTTATGAAAATATTTTGAGAACATAAGGACATGGATGATAAACATAACCCCAGTAAATACTTTCGAATAAACAATCTCAGATAAGAATGAGATTGGAATAATTATCCCTTACCATAGGTCCGATATGCTTCGTACGTATCCGAACCTCCTGTATAATGATTTAAATAATGTCATTTAATTATTACAGAATCATATTCATTGTTATTATATCATATATGGTTCACTTATGACTTTATATTACCCGTTCTTTTGTAAATTCCATGTTAAAGCAGCGTTTTAGGTAAAATCGTTTTATTTATCGTACTTGTTTGGACTTGTTGTTCTTGATATTATTATTACTTATATAATGATTTAATTACTTCCAGAATTTAAATCATGATTTATATATCATATATATTCAGTATATATATCTATATATATATATAATAGATAGATAAATGAAATGAAATACACCGTTCATGGAGACGGTAGGCCGTACGTACGCATGAACGCTGTTTTCCTTTCCTTATTGACTTGAATGGAATTAAGTTGATGACATACATATTTATATATATAAATACAGTAGAATTATTATGTCATATATTACATGATTACTTATTATATATACTTTATAATCATTCTTGAATTGTTAACATGGAAAATGAATCGCATCGCGTCATGGAGACGGTAATCTGTACGTACGCACGAGCGATGATACCGTTCCAATTTTTATTGAATGGAATTGGAGTGGATGATATAATATCTCAGAATCAGTATGATTTATAATAATCATATATAGTTATTCTTTACACCATTATACCCATCCAAGTAGGGTGGTGGTGGAAAACAGATTACATCACGGCCTGGAGACGGTATTCAGTATGTACGCATGCACGGTGATTTCATTTTCCGTAGGATGGATAGAAAGTGAAATGAGGTTGTTTAATATTTATAATAACATATCAGTATATAATTAATACTGATGTTATTACTTTATAATGAAACAACTGAAGAAGATAAAGTAGAAGAAGAAAGAAACTTGAAAGAGTCAGTAGAAGAGATTACCTCCTCGACACACCACCTTTAAACTTCTTCTTAGGGCACTAGAGTTGGTATTTTGAGAAGACAAGAACCTATATGATATAGCTATAGAATTTTATAAGAGTAATTTTTAGGGGTTGGACGAGATTCAAGGCTCAAAATGGTGTGAAGAGAAGAGGGAAGGGGTGCCCTTTTTATAAAGGAGGAGAGGGGCACCTTTGTAAAAACATAAAATATTATTTTATAATAAAGTCATATTCATTTCTAATAGATCCAAATTGATTTATTTCTAATATAAGGTGGGTATGGGTCGAAATACTTTCAACCAATAGGTTTTAGACAAGTTTAGGTTACTACTTTATCCTTATCATTTAGATTTAACTCTATGTTAAATAATTTAACTTTTATCGTGTCTTTTTGTTTTCTTAAACTATATGGTTAATAAACTTACTATAACAATCCAAAAGAACCCAAAGTGGTTCATTATTAATATATATATCCTTATCTATGTCATTTGAACGAACCTTATATATTTAGGAATAAAATAACAATTAATAATATAATATTTGTTTTAAAAGCTATTTTATGTCAATTTTGACACTATTTGGTACTTGATTTTTGTGAAAATCATAACAGCATTATTAGTTCTAAAAAAGTTAATTAAATCAATAATAACATGTCATATTAACCTATAAAATTAGTTTAATTCATAAAAAGTCTAAAATTACATTTAATTGGGTATTTATAAAATCAATTATGTTAATATTTCATTAATAATGTAATTACTACATCATCATTGTGTCATAAATAAATTAAATTATTTAATGCCTAAAAATTATAAATAAAATACCATTATGTAGGAAATATTTTTATATTTCTAATGAATATTTATAGTCAAATCTATCTTATGTATAACCCTATATTAAAAATTATTTATTTATTAAACTTTGATTTTAACTATTTTAACTCTTCTTTAAATTAAATAATAATAAATGTCATAATCTGATCCAAGTGGACCTGAAGGGTAATATTTTATTCCTAAGGTTGTTTTTGGCCGAATTACACTTATAAAATAGAATTAGGACATGTGTAGGGTAATAGTAATATCATTTTTACCCTTAATTACCCTATTTACTTTTACCCATGGTAAATAGAAGAAAAAGTTATTATTCACCAAAAATTATTTTTATCATATTGAACCAAATTTTACTCCTTGATATTAACCGTGTCTCTCGGATTTTCGAAATTCCACTCACAAAAGTGGTAAAATTAAGTTTTATGTAAATTTTCAAACTCTCTTAGGAGGTGGGTAAAAGACGTTGAAAAGTTCAATAAACTTTTTATATGTCTAAAATTATTATAAAACGACTCCAATGAATTACAGTGAACTTATATATGTATTATGTATCAATTTTGACCTAAAATAAATTTAAATAAAATAAATAATTATTTATATAAAAAGACGATTTTTAAATAGTAACCCAGTGTTTTCACTATTCATCAAAAATTAAAGTTTTCAGAAAAATACCAAAAATTCACCCTTGGATAATTTCGATATTCGAAATCCAAAAATGAAGTTCATTTCAAAAGATAAAATTTCAAAAATTGGGTATTACTATTCATAATGTCTAGTTCATAATAATATTATAATAATATATCGTTTTGTGAAACTCAGTATTGCGTACTACACACGCTATCGAGGAAGGTCTTGATTGCGTGTAATGCAAGCCATGTTTGGGATGTGTGTAGTGAAAACTCCGTTTGGTGTTGCGTATAACATAATAAAAACATATTTCATTTATACATTAAACAAAATATATACATAATGTTGCGTAGAATAATTTCCACAAAACGAACTTGAAATTGTGTGTAACACGAGCCAATAATAGTGTTGCGTATACTGCAAGCTAATATGGTGTTGCATATAGTACAAGATAATCTTGGTGTAGCGTATAATAGAAGACATAAAAGAAATTAAAAATAATATATCTCATAAAATATCGGGGTGTTACAAACACATTCTTTTAGTAGAAATTTGATTTGACAATATCATTCTATTGATCATTAAAATGAATCCTTTTGAGGCCCTATATGGATAGAAGGTTAGAACTCCAATGAGCTAGAATAAAGTTTGAAAATGAAAGCTATTGGTTCATGAGAAATATGATTAAATGGTATATATGGTCATATACATTCATTTATACATCAATGAAACATATTTTAATTAAAAATGAAATGCATACAATTACTGATGTGATGTAAAATTAGATGTTGGTGATAAAGTTTTCCTATGAATATCTTGAGGGAAGATGATTGTGGGGTTCCAAAAATAGAAATGTTACCTTGTAGATATATCAGTCCATTTTATATTTTTTATTATATTAAGAATTTAGATTTCCATTTGGTGATACCAATAAATATCCATCATGTTTATATCCTGTTACATGTATCTCTTTGGAAGAAGTTTATACATGATCCCTCACATGTACTAAGCATAGAGTTTGTAATATGTGAGAATGAAATTTCTTATGATGAAAATCCAGTGGAGATTCTTTTTCATAATTTTAATTTAATATAAATAAATATTACTCCCCTGGTCATGGTTTTACGTTAAATACTCCCATTTGAAGATACAATGTGGGATCCTAAGGAAATGATGTGGTAGAAGTATCCTCGTTTCTTTTTTATTTATGTGATTCATTTAAATGTATGATTTCAATTTAAGGCAGGTATAATGACACACACCATATTTTATAAAAATATATTTTTTTAATGAATAAAATTTATTTTATTTAATGAGTTATATGAAACAATAATTTTTGTGTGTATTACATACGACACCAAATTTTATCGAAAAATAATTTATTTACAAATTTATAATCTAATCATGAAAGATCTAACCTTGTAATCAAAACATTAAAATAAGACTAATAATAAATTATTTATAAATATTATGTAAATTTTTTTATATAAATGAAAAATATTAATAAAAAATCACTTATTATATTGAAAATTCATTATATATTTTGCAAAGACTATTTTTGTAAAAATAATGTTTTTATTGCTTTTTCTAAAAAAATAATAGAATTAATTTTTATAAATTTTTGAAAAATTATCTAAAAAATTAAATATTATTTATTAAACCTAAATTTCAATATTGGTATAGATAGAATTTTTTATAATTTTATAAAAAGATAATTTTTTAGCAAATATTGAAAATACTGATTTTTATTAAGAATTATCATTTCATTTACAACATTTAAAATTAGAAATATTATTTAAGGATTCTTTAAAATGTAATATTATTTTAATTATATATTCATTAAATGAATTTATTTTAGTTAAATCAATTCCATATTGAATTGGTATATCAACACCTTGTATACATAAGAGAACATTCTCTTGAAAAAACCACATTTTCCACATGACTATGAGTTTAATTTTAAATTGAATTCTCTCAATAATATGAGTTAAATTTGTAAAAATGAATCCCAAATTTTGAATCAGAAAAATTTATATTTTATGACAAGGTCAACATAATTTTTTATGGTTTGGAATTGAAAAATCTTTAAAAATAAATTAACATGGTGAAAATATGTTTATTGGGGGCCAAAAATAGAAACATATGTGTGATAATGATCTACAAACAATCCCAAAAAACACATAATAGGATTATTTCCAAAATAAATCTTATTTTATAAATAATTTTCCATTTTTAAGGATTTATAATAAGATAAATTTGGCTACACTTTTTCATTTAAAAAATTTTATTTGTGTCGTGTGGCCCATTTATAAAAGGGAACCTACTCTACTCTCCTCTTCACACATCCAAACCCCATTGGTTTTACTATACCCACAAAAGTATATTAATTAATTATCTATATATACAATAAAATACTTATATTAAAAATTAATCAATCCTTGTAATGATTTTTCAGGAAAACTAAATTGGTTAGTTGAAGAAGATGAAACTTTCTTCCACAAAAATTTTCATTTGATTTATTCCTCCACCTCTATCAAATTTTATTAATACAAGAAATTATAATAACTATATAATATTAAAAATATTAAAAATTTATTAATTTATGGACATTCTCTAAATCCATTTCCTCTTCCCTTAGATAGGAAATGATAACTTCACTCGTGTGTACGGCGGAGTACTGCCTCACAAATTGATATGTCACAAATTTTATTAACACCACTCATGGTTGGGTATGATGGTGGATATAATTAATATAAATGATATTCTAAGTATAATTATAATTATGTCAATGTATTTTAACAAATAAATGTTTTTAATTTATATTCTATAAATGATATGATAACAATAATCATGTGTGTGGCGGACTACCGCCTCACGAAGTGATGTGATTTTTTTTCTATTATTTTTTCATAGAAGTTATTATGGGATATGTATAATTACTATATGTGATATATACTAAATAATAATTATTATAGATAAGGAATTATTATTTACCTTCCTTTAATTTTATCCATTGAGAAAACGGAATAGTGATCATGCATAAGCACGACAAACCATCTCAAAGAATGATGTATTTATTTTTCTTTATCTAACATTTATGTGTTACTGTAAATTAATATGTACTGATTATATATATAAATAATATTTATATAATTTTTAAAAATATATTTATTATTGAACCATGATCAATATAAGAGGACATAAAATACCAAATCAAAAAATTCATGAAAAAATTAGTTATTTCCCAAAACATGATTTTAACAAGGAATTGTTAATAAAATGTTAATAAAAGGTCATAATAAAAAAATATAAGTTATGAAATTTTTGAGTATTTTGATTTAATATATTTATAAAAATAATTTACTTACTATATCCAATGATCAAATGTGTATGAAATAATTTTAGTATTAAGGTATATTTTTTTAATTTTTCTTTTTTTAGACAAATGTTCTGGTTTGAATACATCTTCTATTATGAGGATTATATATAGACCCATTGACATGTAATATCATTAATTTTTTCATTATAAATATATTTTTAGTTTGATTTAATTTTATTCATAAATGGATATTATGATTCATTGTTATAAATTTGGTAATGGTTTTATGAAATAATCTCATCTTTTATTATGACTATTTATTTTTCATCATACAATAATGAAATCTTATGATCCAAATCTCAATAAAATCATTATATTTATTATCAATTGGTTATGTAATGACAATAAATTATTACCTTAATTTTCCTCTCCATATAAATTTGTTATTTTTAAATGATGTAATTTTTATGAAAAGCATCATTACTTCTCTTGTTAGTAAAAAACCAATTCCCTTCAATGACTGTGTTTTCTAAAAATGTTCAAAATTTTTGAAAATTCTTCTATGATTTTTAAAGTAGTTTTTAAATTTTTTTGACTATTATAAAAATTTTAAAAAGGAATCATGATATTATTTTCAAAAAAATCCTCCTTTAGAGTATACTGAAAATGTTTATGGAACCTTTGTTTTAACATGTATAACATGAACCTAATTCCTCACCGTCATGAAATTTTTTTATATTAATATTAATTTAAATGTTTTCAATGTTATTTTCATTGAAAATGATTTTTAATATCTTTTATGTTCGAAAAAATCTCTTTAAAGTGAATATGATATTTTCCTCTAGAAATGATTTTCATTTATTTTAAAGGTTCCCATAATATTTCCATAGATATATTCAAATCAAATTATTATGAATTTTTTTATATTTTAAAATGTTTTTAACAAATATTAAAGGATAATTTATTTAAAATATTTTTCAAATGATATTCCAAACTAATTTTCAATTTATGATGATATCATTTGATGTTATTTGTCCTTTACTATGGATATGATTGGATAATTTGTTCCTTATTTTATATGTTTTTGGTAAATGATTATGTGAATAAAATTTTTATGAAGCCAATTTATATTTAATTTGTTATTCAATGGTGAATTGATGAAATATTTATGAAAACCTATTACATTTCATGAGTTATAATTTGATGATATGTTGATTATTTTATGATATTGTGGAACACATAAGTATGGTTTTTAATATTAGATGGGTATGACCTATATATATATATATATATCCATTTTTTTAAATCATCTTATTTCATGAGATAAAAATGTTAAACAAGTATTTGGGCCTGATCCAATAAGCGATATATATGTGTCTTGGTCCACTATGGGAATCAGCTGTGTCCGGATTTATAATGGGTAAAAAGTGACAAGTCATGATCCACTATATTGATGGTACTGGTAGTTAACCATAATATATGAAATATTTTTCAATATTTAAGTTTGTTTCACTCTATTAATACATGATTTAATTATTTATGATTGATTTATAATAATTTCCCAGACTTATGGCCCATGTTCTCGAAAATGATAATGTTTTATACCATGACTAGTTTTTTTGATATATGAAATTTTTGTTACAAAACTTGTGGGTTATGTTCAGGATCACATACCTATATTATTATCATATTATTTAATATGATAATGGATTGACATCTCCAATTTTTAACCATAATGAGTAAATGGTCCCCATCATTATTTTTTTTCTTCCCTAGGTTTTAAAGTATGTTTTCTGTTGGGAATCCCTAAGAATATTTATATTTGAGAAGAAATTTATGAATTTAATTATTGATATTTCATGAATTAAAATGATTTTGTTCCTAGTATCCTATGAAACTAAAATATTATGTCCATAGGGCATGTGTTTTTTAAATTTACTAAATAATCAGTTAAAATGTTGTGATATATATGTATGAAAATCATTGGTCATTATATTTATCTTTTCTTTTGAAGAATGATTATCAAAAACACACTTTGATGTATGGGGAAGGCATATTTCATATCAAACTTTACTATATACAAAATACAAGAGTTGAATCGTTTCACCTGGGAACCTTCAAGGAATGTTACCTTGATAGTAGGTGAGCCAAATTTGGCCATGTGACATCATTATATGGGATCCCTTTAAAACATGGTGGATGATGGAGATCATAAGAGATTAATATATAATATATAAATAATAACATAAATACATAATCAGAAAGAGTCAAAACATTGAATATTACATCATCATTCATTTGAGTACATTGAAGGGGAGTGTTAGTTACAAACATCCCAATATTTTATCAAGGGTCAACCTAAAAATATGTATGAAAATAGGGATTGAAATTTGAAGGGAGGATAAAACATCACTTCATAACCCATGTAGAAGGTAATAAATACGCAATTAGATCTAAATTATGGTATAATAGATGAATGTCATTGGAGGGAGAGGTCCTATCAGACAATGGAATGATCATCACAAACATTACTATCATGAATTAGGGGACGAGTCTATTCATTTTGATAAAATTTTATTGAATCATTTTTATCATCTTATAGTAAGGATGAGTACCGTTCAATTTAACATATTCATGAAATGTCAATAGATATGTATTTTTATATCGAATGGCTTGGGAGATGTGTCATACAGTTTAAAATCATTTTTATAGGATGAAAGGGATATGAAGTTTAAGGTATTACAACTCAGACCTCGTGATGTAGTATTATATCATGAATCCCAGGAAACTATTATAAGGACTTGTCCATAAATGTTACATATACTAGTGTTTTTTAACTAAAATTCACATTCGATGAACTATTATGTTTAGAGTTTTAGAGAATCAGGAAAAATTATTACATTGAAATCTCAAACATTACTAGTGTACAATTATACTAAGTATCTACTTTTTCACCTAAGGAATCCATTTAAAAACAAGAATTCTTTCCAAAATACATCTTCAATACTTTCATCATGGAATATTATTTTTCCATACCAATCTTAATACCTATGAAAAAAAATTTAACACATGGGATGCACATAAAATATTAGTATGGGACATTAAATGAAAGAAACCATTATTCCAATTAAACAGTGTAACCCATTTAGCGTACATTGAGAAAATGAAACAAAAGATTTTCACATGAATAAAAGTCATATTTTTTTCTCAAATAAACAACATTAAAACCAATATAATGAAATTAAAACTCATTTAGGTTACATAGAGAATCATATAAAAAATACCCTTTCAAATAATTTTTAATTTTAATATCTATAAGGAATAATTCTAAAATTATTATTACCCAATGAATTAGAGATCTATAATTGGGATAACCCTTCTTATAAGCTATATTGTTCTCACCTGTAATCTATAATGGGGCTCATCCCTCCGTATAAGCTATAATAGGATCCCTAGTGATTTATAATGGGGAATAAACATTCGTATAAGATGTTTCAGGCTCACCTGTGTGCTATAATGAGGATCAACCCTTAGTTTAAGCTATATCAAGCACACCAGATTCTTATAATGCTCAAGTAACATTTCAAAAACACCTTTATTACCACATGATTTTGAAAAACTCTTCTAATTTTATAGGGGAAATACTTTTATAAAAACATACCATTTCAATTTAAGATCCCATTTTCAATACCATGATACACAAATAAGGGAATCCTTTTACTTTTAAAATACATTAAGTAATATAGAGGAATCCAAATATCAAATAATTCTTATGGCGATGGAGAAGTCGTTGTACTCATATATAAGAAACACATTCCTTTTGTCATTTTGTGAAGAACATAAAACACATCGTATCAAAATAATAATTTTGAAATCATTAAATTAAATTAAATATAATCATAAAATGTTTTTATAATACTTTTATATCCAATAAATAAATATGTAAATTAATATCATTAAGAAAATATTTGATAATTAATTCTTTAAACGTTCAAAGTGTCCCAAGCCTATTTGAACTATAAAATCATAATCTATATGAATTAATACATTTAACAATACAATAAATAATAATATTATAGATAAAATATGGATATAAAATGATATAGTGGATTTATATACACATTATAAAAGAATACTGGTGCATATTTTCAAAAAATACCTCAATAAAAAGTTAATGAGATTAAATCCTTTACCTTGATTATGAATCATCATGTAAAATCATTATATTCCAAAATTATAAACTGTGTTAAATTTATACTTTCATGAGATCCTTTTTAAAGTTTATTATTCTTTTATATCACTTATTAACATATTATAAACACTACAAATTTATTTTTGTTCAAATCAGAAGTTTTGGTGTTATTCAGTACATGACTCAAAAATAAACATGGATTGATGTCAATATTCTATTTGATCATAATTCAATCATCTCTAGAATAACATTAATGAAATTATTATTATCATTATACATTAATTTCCCCATAAAATGAAAAATTATCAACATTATAATCATGATGACGGTAAGTCGTATGTACGAATGAGTAATGTTTCCCCATTTTCATTGACCATTATCGAAATATGGTGATTATTATTTTATCTTTTTGAATGATAATAATAAAATTAGTATCATATTAATCATTTAAATATACTTATATTTATCATACAAGTTATATAATGAATGAAAATGAGTCACATCACTTCCTGGAGGAGATAGATCAAATGTACATATGAACAACATTATATTTTTTATGTACAATGAAGAATGAATTTAGTTGATGTATTACATATTAAAATGACTAATATTTCATGAATATAACATATTAACATTTATTCCACTATTATAACTTGTTATTAGAGATGGGTATGGGAAAATAATTAGATTAGTACGTGGAGGTGATAGTTCACACATACGCACAAACTAGTAATTTAATTCCCATTTAATGAATGAGGAGATGGATTTAGGTGATGATATTAACATAGTAACATCACAGTATATTTAGGATATTGGAGTTATTATTTTATTATGGTTTTAGGGGATTTTAAGGAAGTTCAATAAGATATAAAATATAAATACTTAAAGGAAATGATACCACTTATTCGGTTCATCACATGTGAACAACACAATAACTCTTCAAAAAAAGTGTTACACAAAAATAAGGTCACATAAATGCGAGGGTGGATTCTAGGAAGGGGTATGGTATGATCTTGGTCTAACAAAAAGGATTTTGAATTGTGATTATTATAAAATATGGGCTAAATTATTATATGAGAGAGGAGGGGAACCCTTGGAAACGCTTAAAATAATAAATTAATTTAAAATCAATTTCGGTTTCAAATGGTCCCAAACTCATTTATTTAGAAGATAAGAAGATTTTGGGTTGAATAACCATAATCCAATATAAATTAGTAAATTTTTAATATGTTTTTAATCTGTATGATTTTGTTTTAAACCCTTTTATCTCTTACCACATTATGATGCAATTTACACTTAGAGGGTTAAAATAACTACCAAATCATATGGAAAGTCAAATGAAATATCAAATTCAAATGAAATATTAAATAATGGATGTTTTATAAATATCATAAAAATCTATTTAAATATTATATTTTTATGAATTTTATATCATTCAATTAAATATTTTTTATTTTAAAATATGAATTATGTCAATTTTAACACTATTCCCTAGATCAATTTTTTGAAAATAACATAAAAACATGATTAATTAGAAATAAATACATTATCAATCCTATCATGTTTTATGAATCCATAAAATTCTTGGATGGAATGAAATATATAATGTATATTTAAATATATATTATTAATATCATTTATTTGATTCTTCCTCTAATAAATCGATTATTGCATTATAAATGTGTCATAATTAAATTTAATTATTTAAATCTTAAAAATTAAAAATAAATAATCATGATATAGTTAATAATTGTAGTTTCATAATGACTATTTATAGTCTAATATATAACTAATATAATCTAATAATAAAATTGTTTTAGAATGATGATACATGTTTATGATATATTTGCCTTTATTTTAAATTAAATTTTATAAATATCATAATCAAACCCAAGTTTTTTATAAAGAACATATTTTCATCCCAAGGGTTCTCTTTGTCTACAATAACTCATACAATAAGATTAGGTGATGTTTTAGGGTAGTTTTATATTATTTTATTATTATTTTTATCCATATTTACCTTATTTACTCTTTAATTGTGTTAAATAAAGTACTAGTGTCACAATTCACCAAACCATATTTTGATTATAATAGACCAAATTTTTTAAACTATTTACAACCATGTATGTTAGTTTTCTAATATTCAATTTATAGAAGTTTAGAAATTAAATTTAATATTTAATCCTTTTTTTGGAATAAGAAATCTAGTTTTAACAATTAAAAGTCATCAAAAGATTGACTTGTGTTTATATCAATTTTCATTGTGAAATTTCTTCCAATGACAGAAATTATATTACATTTTGAAAATATAATATAAATATACTTTAAAACAATCCAAATGATAATGTAACAACACAAAAAAAGAATAAAAGTACGTATTTTTAACTATTCACTAAAATATGAATTTTATCAGAAAAATACCAAAATTTCATCCAAAGTAAGTTTTTATGTCCCACATCCCAATAAGAAGTTTATTTTTTCAAATTTAATATATAAAAGTGAATAAAAAACACAATTTAAAAATAGTTCTCCATCAAAAGGTTGTAAAACAGCCTTTTAACAATATCAGAGTAATTTAGGCACAAAATTAGATTTATTTCTCATTATGAGACTCTAAAATTTATTTGATTAATGTAAAATCATTTAAAAAACATGTGTAAAAATAATATAGTTAGTTATATTCATTTCAAAAAATAAAACAGTTATACTTTAACTACTATTTAATGTAATATTAATAATAATGAATTATTTTCATTATAACTCTGTCTACTTTACAATGAATGATTTTGGAGAAACCCATTATTATGTGTTAGGTATGTTATCAAACACTGAATCTTTATTAAAGTAATACCATTACTTAGTTGATAAAAAATAATATATATTAAAAGGTATTATTCTATAATTAACTAGGATGTTACAACTATCCTACGATTTGTCATCATGTGACTAATACCTAGGTCATATAGTTTGAAATTATCATACCTATATTTTTTTCATGTGAATTTCATGAAATGTACCCTTTGAGGATCCATTCAGTGATGGGAGATATGATGCACTCCCAATTTATAATGATAAATGATTATGAACTATTGAATTAAACCTTATGGATGATGAAAGGGATCTCTCAAACATGAATTATCTTTAGTGCATTGTTTTATGGTAATATTGGTGTACTAATTGTGAGTAACAAGTCACCTAAAAGGAAATATTGGAGGTAAATAATTTATTTTATTTATGTCACTACTAGAACATAATTTTTTTATTGTTTCATAACCTTTTCTAATCAAGGGATTCTAATTAATCCAAGAAAACCATAAAAATATTGTCTGGTTCTTTCTGATCATATATGGTTTTTTAGATTGATAGTAACTAAATATATATGGGAAATTATTCCTCTACCCTTTATTCAAGAGTATATGGAGTCCCCTGGGTGGAATTCAAGGTTAATTTTTTATATGTCCATAGGAAAATAGAAATATTTTCATGAATGATATTTTTGTTTTTCCACTATATTTTGTAGGAAGCAAGTGATTATTTTCTTAAATAACTCAATTTTCTATTTCCCATGAATGATAGAAGGGGTATTATTTGTTCAGGTGCTTTATTTAGAATATAGATTCATCAACTTAGTTGAATGAGTGATATTTAATTTTTTTATGAGATTGGTGTAAGTGGTCTAAAAATGGATTTTTTGAAATTTCATAAACATAATCATACACCATGTCATGAGCTCTTTGATGAGTATGGATTCTTCCCCCTTTGAGAATAAGACTATAGTAATAATAATAAACCATCACTATTGAGCTCTCTCTGGTGGATAGAAACACAAAACATCATATCCCCTTAAATCAAATGGCAAAATAATCATGCTTTCATGGAATATATTTGGTGTCCAATGTAGGAATTTGGCATTTTTTGGAATTAATGAACCTTTTCTGGAATTCCACATAGTCACAAATAAATATATAAAAAATTTACCCAAATCTTATGAACTTTTTTGAGAGCTTATACACTATTTGTTGATCTTTACATGAAACATCATAGAATTTTAGTAGGAACAAAATTCCCCTTTAACTTTAATGTAATGGATAAAAATTGCACAAAATTTATGCTCATAAAGGAACTATTAATTGTTGGGACTATCATATATGAAGAAAATTACCACATGTTGACTGCATTCCCCATGCCTGGGTGATCCAATGAGAGAGTCTCATGTTGGAGGAAATTGATGAAGTGGGTAAACTATTTGGGTTATTCTTCCAACACAAAATAATTAAATGTCCATCTGATGATAGATCAGTGACATGTTGGTTCACCCAATAGTATTTTTAATTAAGAATAATAAGAAAATTATTCTTCTGAGGTTCCACATGAATATATTAGTCATTTGAGTCTATACATACAAGTGATGCATCCATGATTTTAAAATCATCTTATATTCCATCGAAAGATCATGGGATATAATTCACCTTAGACATTGATGGGATCCATTCCATTAGATCACACATATAAACCAACAAGGTGATGAGTTAGGGTTTTATTATATTGTAGTCCTCATTATTCCTCTTGTTGTATAACACTACATCAACCTTCAAATGAAACCATGGATCCTCATTTTTAAAGGTGTCCTGAGTCTACTAATGAGTAAATGGTACTCAAATTCATTTTTGGTGCTTCTTTATGATAATATTATTGAGTATGGTATGAGGGACTTGGATGGAGTGATGAAAATAATCTTGAGGTCAACCATGTTGTGTTTCAGGTGGTTGATTATTCTCTCAATTAAGTTATGGGAGGAACCATTAATCTGAATATACTAACATAGAGTGAACTAATTTATGTTTATAATGTCTTCATATAAAGATTTTACATCCATGACAACCTCTTCAGAGGTAATATTCAAGGCTAGGATATCATCTAGTGATTTTCCATTGATATATTTATAGATAATGAATTAGGTGTTGAACTAGTACAAGATTAATACACACCATTTCAATTATCCAATCATCATGGGATGGTTTATGATATACCAATCAGGTAAACATGATATATGAGTTATATCTACTATGTTGTAGATAATGACATAACTTCTGAACCATGAATACAATGATAAATAAATTTTTCTTAATGGGAGAAAATATATTTATTGTGTTAAGAAAAAAGTTACTGAAATATTTAATATTGTTCTCTAAACACTCAATATTATTCTATGAAAACAAGTACATGTAGTAACATTTTGGGGAGGTGGAATAATGGATGAGATTCTTCCATTGGAAGGGTGTCATCAAAATCAGAGGATGTAGTAGATATTACATGATGTCATTGTACATGGTCTATAATTATATATATCATTGTTTATTAAAATGGTCTTTTATGATTATGAGGAATAGATTACATTTTCTAGACAGATTAGAGAAAAAATTCAAGATGGATGCTTAATGGGCCTGGAGGCCCCACATCTCTTCAGGATTTTGTAGAGGGTCAATTTTTTTGACAGTCACTCTCTACATTCACCATGATTAGAGAAGGGAAACCAACTTTTAGACCCTTCCTTATTCATGTTTATGGAGAGATAATGAACCTTGAGTCCCACCTTCGATAGGCCCCAGAGTGGCGACTAGCACCAAGGGTATAGAATCGAACGTAATATGGATGTAATTAACCTTTTTTAGAACAAGATTAAAAGATAAGATAGTATGTCCCAAACAAATCCAAAATCCAAATAATGAATGTAAATCCCAAAAATCCATTGCCACATGCATTCCTAAAATAACTGATACAAAATACAAGAATTCTCTGATAAAAATTACCAAAAGAATGAAAAGTAGAAACAAAAAGTCATGAAGGCCA
Source organism: Viscum album (assembly GCA_963277665.1). Taxonomy (NCBI): domain Eukaryota; kingdom Viridiplantae; phylum Streptophyta; class Magnoliopsida; order Santalales; family Viscaceae; genus Viscum; species Viscum album. The sequence continues at coordinate 1,133,351,647 of OY728153.1, read as the reverse complement.
AGATAGTAAAGTCTGGCACAGTCTTCAAAGTCCTCTCAGAAACTTGAAAGCAGATTTATATACATAGGGTGGGTACAAAGGTATACTCACTAGGGAAAACCAAAATCTCTCACGCATAAGTGTTTAGTCATTCAAATGCCCCGTGAGAAATAGAGTTAACCAAAGCACCTAGAAAGAAAACTATCCACTCATCCTCCCCAAAAAACACAACCCAAAAATGAAAGTTAGGTATAGTAATAGTAATAACACATCGATAATTTGGGTACCCCGCACCGCTTTCCCATAGGTTATTTAGGACATCCTACAAGTCAGACATCCCCCACAAGTTCCACAGTAGTCCCAATGCAACCCCAATAACATCCTTTTGGTATATCACATCACGCATCCCGCTCGTAGACACATCGACCACCACAACCACACACATCCATGCCCCTAGAAAACTAGTCCACCGCAACCACACACATCACCGCCCATAGACACATGGGCCACAACAACCACTACCACACCTGAATACACTTGGGCCTCAACAACCACTTTCATGCCCAAAGACACCTGAGCCTCTTCCCGAGGCCATTTGGGAAACATAACTAACCACAGACACCTGGTCCAACCACCAAAACACACCCTACTGAAAGGGTATTGGTCCATAATGAACCATAGGCTATCACAGTCATCCCAATGAGTCTTGGGATTCCTAGGAGAGGAGCAAAAAGGATCTAGTAACTGGACACTCATAAAAATGTTGGGAAAAAACCCTGCCCCATGAAATGGGGGTGTTCAGCACAAAGTGCTCAACATGGATGGGGCAGGTATATAAACATAATAACTAAAAATTATACATATAGGTAATCAAGACCTCATCCCAACCTAATGGTCCTAAAACCAACAACCAGTTCGTACACAACCACTCTTACTGATACTCCTACATGCATAAACACACAATAGACATAACCAAAGCACAACCCATTTCTGGAAAAGAATTCCACATTGTACTCATTATCGTTATCATGTTCATGTGATTCATTTTTAAAACATTCCACCACTATAGAGCTACAAAAAGGCATAACCTCAATCCAAACAACATTGTAGGAAAAAATGGAGTAGCATGATTTTAAGCATTCAAACCTGGTTCTCTTATAAAGTCACAATAACAAAAGGGATATGTGATATTCCTCAATATAATGGAACCAAACCAAGCCCCATCATACGGATAAACATGGAATCAGATTGAAAAACCAACAATTGAAGAACAAGAGATCCAATCCCTATCCATCTCACCCCACAAGAATAAAAAAAAGAAACCAAACATATTACCAAAACAAATAGAGGATGTTTTCAGATATTTCCAGGACATTCATTAATTTCCTTATTTTTGTTTGGTTTACCAGGGTGATCACACATGGATTCTTATTCATTGTGAATATATTTAATCAACTGTGTTTATGTGATTTACCCATTTCCATGTTAGTTTCATTCAATTTCTATATTATCGATATAATAGATGATCATTAGTGCGTAAGAAATGACCACTAACAGCCACTAATTTTAGTAGGCATAAGCTTGTACAATTCACAACCTAAAAAAATTTAAAAGAATATAGATACATCGTCATCATTCTCTTCCCCAATATTCTATAATTTTTTTTATTATCTTTGTTATGGTTTGGTATAATCCATGTCATGGGAAAACACTATCATACCTACACCGCTTGATACTCAATAAAGATATGTCAAGGAAAAACCCGACATGCATGATCACATATCGATGTTTTATCCTCACATCAAGAACTAAGGATGCATGACTTGCAGAAAAGGAAAACATGAAGGCATCAAGGCTGAGTGGGAAGTGCTCCATCATGGGTGCAAGACTCATCTTGGGAGTAAGTCTCTAGGCATAGATAAAGTATGGAAAGAAATTATGAATATAGGATATCAGATTATGAAGGGGACAAATCCTAAAATTAGGGAGATGATTTCGAAGTACATGAAGTCAGATCGTGGCGTGAACACGCGGCTGGTTAGTTTCACTCATTCTGATTAATTTTTATTTAATAATTTTATAGAGAGTTGGTAGAGCTAACAGCTTTGAGTTAATATATATCTTTTAAACAGAAAAAACCCACATAATAGGGGTGAAGTTGGAAACTATGGGGAAAGGCATGACACATAGGAAAAGTCAACACATTTTAGAAATTTAAGGTTCTCACAACTCTTGGTGGTATAAAACATATTTTATTGGCTTTAAATGGATTTGAAAAGGGTATTAAAACAATTTTAAATCAAAATATACATTACCAGTAGTGGAAATGGAAAATCTCAGAAAAGTAGGAAAAGAAAAAGGAAAAAAGAAAAGGGTGGGACACCGTAATGGTGCCACCAATTCTGTGAGACACCGTATATGGTGCCACCATTTCGGTTTTCAATCGTGATGGTGCCACCATGACCTGTTGAACTGTTTGGTATAATCGAGCTTCGGGAGAACTCCCATTCAAGAAGGCACGTGAACCCTAACAACACTACAAACTCTAGATTTTCATAATGGAAGGTCTAAGGAAAACTAGGTTATTATATCAGATACCTTTCAAACTAGTCTCTTCCTCGATAATTCAAGAGTAAACCTGAAGAAAAGAGAGGGGTCCAAACAACCACCTTGTAAGATACCTCTCAGGGGAAAACCACCCTAGAGTTGTTTTAAATCTAGAACAAACCTTAATATCAAGGAATTCCTCTCCCTCATATATCTTTGTATCAAATATGGATACACTAGCGCCCTTCTCTACCAAGTAACCACAAAAACATATAATAGTCACACTGTCCACACACACAGATTTGGGAGTCTCTTTTCCCATGTCAAGATACTATCCGCTTTGGGCGTCATTGACTCGCCCACATAGGTTTAATCGCATCTACCGTAACACATCTTGATTAGAGATTAGGACCTCCCCTACCCATTATCTGGACTTTTCACACACATATGGATAAAGAAAAACAACCCATCTCATAGTAATCATGTTCAATCATTTTATCAAAATCAAGTACAAAAAACATATAATAAAATTGAAAATAGATCTGGGTACTAGGAACACATCTATGCCTCCCATTCCCAGGTACTCTCCTTGAGGCCAACATTCCTCAATAACACATGAACCAGGGGAATGGTTTCTACATAATGAACCTTCTCCTCACGATCCTCGATCCTCACTGGTCACCCCACATACATCGCATCATCCTCAATCCTTGGCTCTTCATAGTCGAGGACATGTGAATCATCATGTTGATACCGAAGGAGCTGAGACACATGGAAGGAGTCATTGATCCTCAGTAGAGGAAGTGGTAGCGCTAGCTGATAAGCCACTTTGTTGACCCATCGCAATACCTCGAAGGGTCTAAAGTACATGGGAGAAATCTTATACCCCCTACCGAACCTCCACTACCCATTCCGAGGGGAGACCTACAAGAACACATGGTCCCCAACCTCGAACTCTAAGTGTCTCATCCAATGATCGGCATACTACTTATGCCAGTGTTGATCCACCTTCATCCTCTCATGCACTATCTGAACCTTCCCTATTGTGCTTTGCACCACCTCTGGGCCAAGAGCACCTTCCACCCCAACCTTAGTCTAGAACATGGGTGAATAACCCAGAATTCTATACAAGGATTTTAATGGAGCCATGATAGTTATAGAGTGATAGCTACTGTTGTAGGAAAACTCTACCAGAGGAAATCGTCATACCCATGATCCCCCAAAGTCTAGAACACACACTCACAACATATCCTCGAATGTCTGGATAGTCCGTTGTATCTACCCATCTGTATAGGGGTATAAAGTAGTGAAAAGTCATAGTTGGGTTCCAAAATAACACTTCAATCCCTTCCAAATGTGTGAGTTAAACCATGCATCCCAATATGAGACTATGGACCTTGGAACTCCATGCAACCGTACCACCTCATCCACGTACCTCTTTGCTAAGGTATCCACCACACTCGACTCCTTAATTTTCAGGAAGTGATATGATTTAATCCTCCATTATACCACTACCTAGATAGCATCAAATCCTACTTGAACCCTAGGTAGTCCTATGAAGAAATCATTTGATATGTCATCCCACTTCTACTCAGGAATGTCTAAGGGGTGAAATAGTCTTCCCATAACACAGTGCTCATCCTTCACCTGCTAACACATGAGGCAGATTTCTACAAACTTCGCCACTGATCGCTTCACCCAGGTCCACAAAACCAGACCCTCAAGTCCCTAGAAAACTTGGAAACTCTTTGTATTATCTCTATGGGTCTGTTATGAAACTCACCAAGAACTATATAGTTCATTTTCTCTAGGAAAAACAACTTCCCATAGAAAAGAATATAATTCTGATAATCTTCCGACCATCCTTATTTAGCATCACCCAAGATAGCATGATCATGCATCACTTTTTTTTCTCTAAGTCCCCCTACTAAGGCCCTTCCACATTATATACCAAAGAAGACTGAACTGTCATCTAGAATAGACAACCTCTACCATCCTCCACTCTAATTCCCAGATATAAAACATCCAACTCCCCCATCACCTTCCAAGAATCTCATGACACCCGGAACACATCATTATGTGAATTATTACTTAGGAAATTAGCCAAAACATTCCCCTTTTCATGAGTTATAGGATATATTGAAGTTGTAGTCCTTGGGAAACTTCATCCACCTCTGCTACCACAGGTTCAGGTCTCACATGCAGAATATATTCCTCAAATTATTGTGGTCTTTTAAGACCAAAAAGTGATCCCCAATAAGGTAATGCCTTCACAGCTTTAGCACAAAAACGACTGCTACAAGTTCTATGTTTTTTGTGGAATAGTCATGTTTGTGAGGACGTAACTTCCTTGACCCATAAAAGATCACTCCTTGCTGATACATCAACACACACTCCAAGACTAGACCGGAAGCATCAAATAACACTTCAAACTTTTACCCTTCGACTAGAAGCCTCATCACTAGAGAAATTACCATCTTCTCCTTTATATTACTAAATGACTTTTGGAATTTATCTCTCTAAATTAAAGACCGATCATTCATGGTGAATCCCATTAATGGAATTACAACCCGAGAAAATTCAGAGACAAACCTTAGGTAGTAACCGGCCAATCCTAGAAAACTACGAACCTCTGTAACATTATTGGGTGCTTCCAATCAAACAACCTTTTCATATTTTGATGTGTCCACAACTATTCCATGTTAGGGCACCACATGTCCAAGGAAGTGCACCTCTCATTTACAAAACCTTTACTTGGACAACATACCGTAGAGATGGTGGTGTTGAAGGACTTCAGAATAATCCTCAGATTCTCAGTGCGATCCTACTCTGATGTTGAGTAGATTAGGATGGCATCAATAAACACGACAACAAACCGGTCCAAATATTCATGGTATATAGAGTTTGCGTGCCCCATGAACATGGATGGTGCATTCATAATGCTGAACAACATTACCACAAACTCCAAGTTCCCATATCTACACTTGATAGCCATCTTCGACATGTCACCCTCCTTCACCCTAAACTATTGATATCCTGATCTTAGGTCTTCTTAGAGAACCAACCAACTCCCTTTAACTTGTAAAAAGGTAATCGATCGTTGAGAGGGCTAACAGTTCTGGACAATCACCTAATTCAGTCTCTAGTAGTCTATGCACAACATGAGACCACAGTTCCCCTTCATCAAGAACTAGAAAAGATCACCTGATGGTGATGTTCTTGGTTGTATAAACCCTTCTTAATCTGCACATCAACCTGAATTCTCAACTCCATCATCTCATAAGGTGTCATCCAATATGGAGCCATCGAAATTAGATGGAAACCGGGTTGTAAGTCTTTCTTGAACTCAACATTGTATCCAGGGGTTGAGTGACCACCTATTCTGGTAAGATTTCCAAGAACTCACTTACAATCTGCAAGACGTCCACCATCTCTATGTCTACCAACTCAACCGGTAGCTTAGCTAGCAAGGAAAGAAGGGGATACACTCACTGGCTACCCTCCTCGCATCCCCACTCACCAATGAAGGATACACATTGGCTTCCCATATTGGAAAAGTCAACCCTACTCTGGAAGCATTCGATTATAGAGTACACAAGGAACAACCATTCCATGCCTAAAATAGCATCATATGGCTACATTTGTAACAAAATAAGGTCCCCAATGGACAGATGTGGCCCCAACATTAGTCTGCATCCTCAATTAACATCAAACAAACAAATTTGACCTCCAATCGGTGAACTCAACATCAAGGGCATGAAGATTCTCTCTAAATTTAGGCAGAAGTCATAGTTTAGGATGGTTCAAAAAATGAGTGCGAATCAACTGAATCAAACATGACACATGCAAGAGTACTAAACAAGTTGATCGTACCTCGAATGACCTTTGGCCCTACAAGAACTATTACCTCTTCTGTGTGCAACTGCCCAAACCCAGCTTCCTTGCCTCTCAGTTGTTGAATGTCTCCAAATACATGCCACAGTTGAGGTCCCTGAGGAGTTCCATAAGGTCATCCTCTTCCTGAAACGTCTGTTCTTAGAGGAGTGGGATTTCTCTATCCCTACTGCTACAGAAGGAGTTTGGCTGGAAGCTACTGATGCTGAGGTGGGTGTTGAACCTGGCCACCCACACTATATTGCACTCGATCTGGCCACTAATTCCAATGATTCACATGGATTGCACAAGATAACTCATCTTTGTCCTAGGACCATTGGAAAAGGGAGAGGTCTAGGAGATCAAAACTTAAAGTGTTGGGATCTTCTCCCCACCAGCTGAAACCTAGATGGCCCTAATGCTGGAGGCCTACTGCTAACGGCCTTCCCCTTCGACAAGCTCAACTGTCTCCCCTATCACGGTGCACCTCCCAGTGTATGCATCCTCTCCACCACTTCATCCTTCTTCTGAACCTCCATGTATTCCGGTAGAGTGATGGGAGTAATAGAATATAGAAGGGAATGCCAGAGTGCCTCCTCTAAGCTTCTTGCCTAAAACTCCACCACCAGAAAGAGGTCTGTAGTGAAAAGAAGGTGATCCTTGAACTTGATCCCCATATCCCTCACTGACATACTCACTTGGTGTAGGGAGATTAACTCCTTCCTATTTTCATCCTTTATTGTAGAAAACTATAATCCTGATTGGAACTCCTTCTCGAAGTAATAGAATGAATCCTTATCCTCCATCTTTTCTCCAAGGTTCAGTGTCCACCACTAACACACTGCTCCCCTCATTTGACTAACTACCAATAAAACCAAGTACTCACTCGGAGCACAGATAAATGTAAAGCTAATCTTCATCTCCCCAAGCCATCCCTCTATCACCATGTTGGAAACACTGCCCTCGTACATCTCGAGGGTCAACCGCTGGAAAGAACATATAGTCTTCTGCCACTTTTCATTCATTTCCTCTCAATAAATCTTCCACATATCAACTATATCATCCTCCTAGGCCTCGATCGCCCACACTACTCATGGACGTCGTCCTGGTGCCATAACTATAAAGTAAACAATGAATTCCTAAGCTCGAGTAGTAGAGAACATCCCTTTTTAAATTTTGATTTATTTTAATATCCCAAAACACCCAAGTCACACTAGAACACAAGTCATTATGATGCATGTACCTTTCCTAGGGTCCCTAACCTACAATCAGTGTTTCCTCACCTGATATTTCGGTAGGCCCAAAGTCCTTTCATTAGATCATAGGGGCCCTAAAATCCCATGTCCTAGAAAGTCTTCCATGTCTTATTTCATAAACCATGATTTTATAACACTGTTTACCTACCATCCCTTGAAATCCCTACTATTCTTAACTCATAACTCCATAATATCTCTCAAATATCACCTCTGATACCATCCTATTATGACCCACCTTCACCATGATGAGAGAAGAAACAACAACTGCCTGACACTTCTTTCTTCAAGTTGAAGGAGAGATAATGACCCCATGAGTCCCGCCTTTAATTTTCCCTAGAGTGGAGACTACCACCAAGGGTTTAGAATCAAAAATAATATGGAAGACATTACCATTTTTGTAGAACAAGATCGGGAGATATGACGGTAATTCCAAAACAACTCCAAAAGCCAAAAATGAATGTAAATTCCAACAATACATCCCAACATGTATTTCTAAAATAACTGATTCAAAATACAAGAAGACTATGATAAAAATTACCAAATTAATAAATTCCAGTAATGAAAACTCTTAAAGCTCGAGCTAGTAAGTACAATCATGGTCCTCAAAGTCCTCCAAGAAACTTTAAAGCGGTTTTGTATACGTAGGTTGAGTACACAAGTATACTCAGTAGGGAAAAAAGATATCGTGCACAAGTGGGGAGGAAATCTAATGCTCTGTGAGAAATAAAGGTAACCAAATAACCTAACAAAGAAACTATCCACCCAGAATTACCGAGTCACACTCCTCAAATAATGGAAGTCAGGTAAAGTAAGATTAATAACACATTGATATTTCAGTACCCCACACTGCTTTCCCACTTGTTATTTAGGACATACTACATGTCAGACATCCCCCACAAGTTCCACTACCTCCCCAACAACAACCTTTTGGGATATAACAACCATACATCATGCTCGCAGACACCTGGGACACCCAACCAGACACATCACCACCTGTAGACACCTGGGCCTACACATCCACACACATCCCCACCCGTAGACACCTGGTCCACAATAATCACTACCATGCTCAAAGACACCTATTCCTCAACAACCACTGTCATGCCCAAAAACACATGGAACTCATCCCGAATACACATAGGAAACAAAGATTCTCATACACACCTAGTCCAACCACCACAAAAAACCCTACCTGGAGAATCTAGGTCCATAATGAACCTTTGGAAATTATAGCCTACCCAAAGAGTCTTGGGCTACCTAGGAGAAAGAGCTTAAAAGATCTAATAATCATCCACTCCTAAGAATGTTGGGAAGAAGACCTTCCCCCATGAAATGGGTGTGTTTGAAATGAAGTGATGAACATGGATGGATCTTGTATAAGAAACATAATAACTAAATATTATATATATAGGTAATAAAGCAATCATCTGAACCTAAGGGTCCCAAAACCAACGACCAATCCATACACAACCACTCTTACTGCTACTCTTACATGCATAATTACATAGTATCCACAACCATAGCACAACCAATTTCTGGAAAACAATCCCCCATTGCACCCATTATTTTTATCATATTCAAGTGATTCCTTTTTAAAACACTCCTCCACTACTGGGATACTAATAGGAAAACCCTCAATCCAAATCACGCTAAAGAAAAAATAGCCAAGCATGATTTTAAGCATTCACACCTTGTTCTATTGTACAGTCACAAAAACAAAATGGATCTGTGAGATCCCTTGAAGAAATGGAACCAAACCAAGCCCCAACATATGACCCCACATGGACTCAGATCCATTAACCAACAAATAAACAATAGGATATCCCATACCACTCCACGTCACCCCACAAGATTCAACGAGAGCAACCACACATATTACTAGAACAGAGAAAGGATGTTTTCATAAAGAACCATGCCATTCATTATATTACTTCTTCTTGTTTGGTTAACCCGATTGATCACACAAGGACACTTATTCTTTGGGAATCCATTTAATCAAACAAGTTTTTGTGATTAACCAGTTTCCATTTTATAGTCATTCAATAACACGATTATCCAAAAAATAGAGGTTCATTAGTGCGCAAGAGAGGAACACCAACAACCACTATTTTTAGTGGGCATAAGCCCATACAATTTACAACACAAAAAAAAGATAAAAGAATACGACAACATCATCATCATTTGCATCCCCTTCATTCATTAAAAGTATATTTATTATCTTTGTTATGGTTTTGTTTCATCCATGTCCTAAGGAATCATTATCATACCCACTACAAATGATACACCTTAAAGAGAGATGAATGAAAACCCCTAATTGGATTATCAAGGATCGATGTTTATCATCGATTCAAGAACTGAGGATGCATGACATACAAGAATGGAAAAATCAATGTTTTTATGGATGAGTGGGAAGAGATCCATCATGGGAACATTATTCATCTCCATAGTAAGTATCATGGTTTAATTATTTAATGGAATGGAATTATATAGATAACATATCGACTTAAGAAGAGGCTAGATCCTAAAATCAGGGGGATAATTTCAATGTACTTGATGTCCAATTATGGATTGACCATGTGGTTGGGTAGTTTCACTCGTAATGATTAATTTTTATTTAATAATTATCCTTAGATTTGGTGGAGATAATGGCTATGAGTAAATTGGTATCTTTTAAATAGAGATAAAACACATAACATGGAAAAAGTTGGAAATCATGGGGAAAGGTGTGACACCAAGGAAAAATCCACATGTTTTGATAAATGAGGGGTTTCCTAACTCTTGGGGGTCTAAAACATCTTTTACGAGATTTAAATGGCATTATAAAGGGTATTAAACCACTTTTACCTCAAAAGATATGTTATTGGGGGTAAAATTGGAAAAGCTCCGGAAACTGGGAAATGAAAAAATGAAAAGGGTGGTACACTATAATGGTGGAATTGGTTCGGTGAGACACTGTAAGTGGTGCCACCATTTCATCGGAACCGTTTGGTGGAACCGAGATTTTGGAAAACTCTATGGTAAGAAGACATGTGACCCCTAAGAACACTATAAACACTATATTTTCACAAGGGAAGAGCTCAGTAAAACCGAGTTATTACATTGACATCCTTAATCATTTATTAGAAGATATGTATTCCATTTTATCTAACAAAAGAGCTTTGTAACTTCATATATATGTATATATATCATCAAATGATAACCTCAATTGATCCATATTCATGATATAATAATGGATCATGTAAAACAATTTATAATGATCATTTATATGGTAATGGAATTAGTTGTATTTTATCACCCACACATCCCCATAAGACTCCATCAGTGTTATATGGAGTATCTTGAAGATGTGATTCGTGGAATATGGATATGTAGATCCATTAATTTTCAAAACAAAGGGAAATACTCAATAATATAATGTTCACCAAGATTAATTAAAGGTGGTTGTGTCGTCATATTTTATGGCCATCATAACTAGATTTTAACTACAGTTCCATTCTATTGCAGACATGTCTTAGATAGTAGAAGTAACAATAATCATATGTTTTGTCACTGGAAGGGTGAAATAATTAATTGGGATATGGAAGATGATTTTCAGTAATATGATACAAAATATAATATTATTGTTCTTATATATAACTAGGATAATTTTTCCCCAACCACTTTGGCTATTTGGATTCCCTAACAATGTTGTATTCAAACATTTGTCATCTTTTTCCTATACCATGCAACCATGGGAGGGTTGAATCATTCTTGGTGAATGTTTGAGTACACCATGGACATTAAAAAAGACCACAGTGGAGGAGAAAAAACCTATTGATTGGGAACAATAATTTCAATGAAATTTTATTAGAATATATCATTGTGGTAATTCAGGAACACCATGTATTTTAGTTTCTCCTTAATTTAAATGTCTACATAAATCATCATCAGCTATAGTTATTCCTTGGTATCTAGAATTACATTTATTTATTAAAAAACAATAATGGAGGCCCCTTACTTAAATATATGAGTTTTCATATAAAATTCCATTAAATAACAAGAAACACAAGGATTAAATGATTTATAACCCTATAGGTATAGGGGGACAGGTAAAGTTACATTGGACTTATTATACTAGAATGAAATATTTAGTATTTTATTATCATCCATATAAATCTTTTAATACCAGAGAAATAGAATCTAATGATATTATTTTGTTAGTACTTCACTGTTGAATTCGCCCTTTGATTTCAACATAATGATGATGGGTTGACATCCATTGTGTCAGCCCCACCCTCCAAAAAACAAGATTTGGGAAAAGGTCAATGATATGAAGATAAAAAATTTATTTTAGAATGAGAGTGGGTATTTATCTGTTCTGTGGTTCTTACCCATTATATAAATACAAGGTGTCCGTGAGCATTACCTTTTATTGGAGATAGTGAAATGGTTCCCAACATCTATAGTAATTGATTCCAACTACTATGTTGATCATATGAAGAATTATTTCATTTCCATCCATGTTATTTCTAGGGTGTATATAATGTAGTTGGGAGCATTAATGTTCCCTACCTCGTCAATTTGGAGTTGTTTCAATTCTATGTTATAATACCTAGTGTCTAGTTTGTGGTATTTACATGAGTCAAAGCGCATGACATCTTCATGGAGTGTCTCTACTCAATCATTTTGGTAGTAATAGAGATACTATTGATATGAATAGGGGGAAAACATCTAGTTAATGTTAGATCCTTCCAAGAATGTAATTTTTTATTGTTTCCTGTGATTTGACCAGGAAGTTAGTGTTTTTTAATATTACTAAAATAAATCTCCAACTTAAACTTATGTCACTTTCTCAACTCAATAATGTTGTATCCAGGTATTTTATTTTTGTAAAGTGTAATATAATATTCCTTGATCCCTAACATACGTGGATCCAAATCAAGATTAGTTTTATCCTGACATACTTGACTACTAGTCACCGATTGATTTCCAAAACATTAAACTATCATATGAAATATATGGGGAAATGTTTCATGCAAAATAATGGAATTATCATCCTATCCATAGAAAGGGATGTTGGATTTGAACTCAATCTGTTCGTATGCTTCTACATTGTATGATTCAACGAAACCTACCTCAGTTTAAAAAATAGAGAGAACTCATTAGAGCCTCTATGAGAGCTTCATGTATTTCCATTGATATGAAGTGTCCATCATGGATCAAGAGTCATGTTGTAATTCAATGTAACTTCTTTATCAAATCATAAATCTAATATTCAATCATGTTCTTACTCATTAATTTTATCTCTTTTGTAGGAATCTTGGTTGTCTGAGGTGTTGGGGCCTGAATAGTTTTTACCCCATGTCACGAACCAGCCCGGGTACCCTGGTAACTCGATAACCGAGCCGGCCCTGACATAGCATGAAGGGAGTTCCAGATCCCCATGGGTCGGCGACTAGCACCTGGCATCATATAACACACAAGTGGGAACGATTTTTCTGCAAGAATGCGGAAGCAAGAGTAAAACAAAATAGTATTCATAACAAAAGAAACTCTACTGGGGGTAATGTACCAGAATACAAAGAGGCACAAAATGCCAAAGTACTACAACCCAAGTACCAAAAGGAAAAAACAGTCCTAAGTTCCCAAAGATCACAACTCAATAAGTCCAGAGAACAAAAACTAGATCCACCTCCAAGATATTCCTTCCCTTTGCTCAAACATGGAAGGAGAAAGTCTACAAACACCCGAAGGCAAAAGCAGGCTGTGAGCCTAAGCCCAGTAGGATACCACCAAAGATTCCATAACAGATGCCATATATAGATTATGCAAAGAAAACCTTCCCATTTTCAAATAAAATGGTTTAGAAGTTCAAAATTATATTTTAACAAAACATGTTATACATTTTCAAATGATGGAAATAAGTACTTTAAGCAAAGGCTTTACAAATGATGGAATATTTCTAAAATAATGGCTTAAGAAAAACATTTATATAAAACAGTTTATATAAGTTCAGCAAACATGTAAAGCATTTCAAAACCATTGGTATACATTTATATCTCAAATATAAATAAACAAGTGAGCAACATGGTCATAATCCAAAAGGTACGATAGTATTAACTAGTTATGGGATTCCTAACTCTCTATGTGAACTCAGAAAAAAGTGTATACACACATCCCTATTAAAATGGATAAAGGAGACTCGTCACCAAGCCGTCGGGGATGTGGCCCGCCACAAGTATGTTTTAGAATGTTGTCGTAGCATAGAGTGTATCCAAATAACTCACTAACTACCTAAGGCTTGCATGCGCTCTTACATGATGGGTGAACTATTTTAATAATTCTTAAAATAGGATCAATCCCATTCTTCCATTTCAAAAGTTCCAATTTCATTCCATTTAAAACCAAAACCAGTTTTATTCAAAACATGCCTCTTTCACAAGATAAAACCAATGGGTATCTATCAAATCATTTTAAGCCATTTTCATAAGTTTGAAATCCATTCAAAACCAATTCCATCATTACAAATTTCATTTCTATAATTAAATTCAACAATTTAATTTTAAACATTTCCATAAAATCCACAATTTAAATTAAATAGTTTAAATTGACCAATTTTCCATAAACACACCCAAATCAATGGAATTGAGGATTTTCCAAATTTCCATGCCAAAGCCATTTCAAATATCTCAATTCAACGGAATCGATTTTTGATCAATTTAATTGAAAGCAACTTGAGCAATTGAATTTAAATCAATAATTGAAATAAATCATGAAAATACAATGATAAATAATTTGGAAAGATGGGATAGAACCACCTACCTCGATCTATTGTAGGAAGTTAACCCAACGAGAAGCCCCAAAAACCGAGCGGCATAACATCACCGATCAAGTTCTGGATTTAAAACCCTAAAACCAAAAATTAAGATCAAAGGAATCAAGATCTTCCAAAAACTAGATCTAGAATCACAATCCTAGATCTATACCTCAACTCATAGGGTTCGATCCATGGAAACAAATGAAATATCCCCTTAAAAGATCAAGGGAAGATAGAGAAATAAACGAGATACGCAACGAGATGAAATACACTTATCGGGAGGAGAGCGGATCTTCAATCCAAGCCACCAATCTCGACGAAAGGTGTTTGAATCACCTTGTAATCTCTCTAAGAAGATTTGGAATGACCGAAAATGAGTCAAGCCTGAGCCAAGGTCAAAAATATGGAAGTCCCGGGGGTTCGGGTGGTTTTAAAAGAAATTTTCAGAATTAAAAACTGTGTGCACGGTTTACCTAGGAAGAGGAGCACGGTTTGTCAAACTGTGCGCACACCATGTGGATCTCACTATCCAAAGATACACAGTCTGCACGGTTTGGTCGCACGGTTTTTCAAACCCTGCGCACACTATATGTACCTCTCTGTCCAGTGCTGCTTGGTTGGCACAGTTTTTCAAACCATGCGCAAACCGTGCACAAGCCTTTTCCCTTTTGTTTCACTTAAAAGTTCACCTAAACGCACGACCAAGTCACTTATTCCAAACAGAGGTACTTGGAAACATCAAAATTACCTGAAAACATAATGGGATGTTACAACCTCCCCACCATAAAACCTTTCTGTCTCCAGAAAGCCTATGAAGAAACCTCCACGTCAAAAATATGAGGCCATTGGTCTCTCATTAGTGCCTCCCATTCCCACGTATCATGAGAATCAGAACCATATTACCATAGTACACAGACCAGATGTATCGTTCTCCCATGAAGTACCTTGGTCTCAGAATCAACAAGCCTGACTGGTCATTCAGTAACAGATAAATCTGGTTCAATCTCAAGATCACTCCACCTCACAACATGAGATGGATCAAATAGATACTATCGCAGCTGCGATACATGGAACAAATTATGTATCAACATCAGTTGTGGTGGTAGAGCTAGATGGTAAGCAACTTTCCCCACAAGACCAATAACCTCAAAAGGTCCCACAAAATGAGGAGCAAGCTTCCCATGCATCCCTAGCCATCGATGACCTAATCGGGGTGAAACTTTCAAGAACACCTGGTCACCAACTGAGAACTCTAATGGTTTATGATGACGATTAGCATAAGAATTGTACCGACTCTGTGCTGTCAACATTCTCTGAAGAATTAAATGGATCTTAGCTGTCGTCTCTTGGACCAAGATCGGTCCTACCAAAGAGCTTTAACCAATCTCTGACCAACATAAAGGAGATTCACAAGGATGGCCATACAAAGCCTCAAAAGGAGCCATTTTAATTGCATATTGATAACTATTGTTATAAGAAAACTCAACTAGCCCCAGATGATCATCCCAATACCCACCAAAGTCGACAACACATGCGCAGAGCATATTCTCAAGGATTTGAATAGCTCTCTCTATCTGGACATTTGACTGTGGATGGTAGACTGTGCGCAAATGGTCCTGAGATCCCAGTTCCTCCTGAAGGCCTCTCCAAAAGTGAGAAGTAAACTGGGGATCCCTATCAGAGACTATAGCATACAAAACTCCGTGCAAACGAACAATTTCTTTCACATAGATATTTACTAACTCCTCAACTTTGGTTGTATCTAAAATAGGTAAAAAGTTATCCAACTTAGTCAGTCTATCGATCACAACCCATTTCACGTTCTTCTTCTTCTTCTAGTTTTGAGGTAACCCCACCACAAAGTCCATAGATATTTCATCCCACTTTCATGTAGGGAATAGAAGTGGTTGAAGAAAACCCGAAGGTTTCTGGTGCTCCGCTTTCACCTGCTGGCATGTATAGCAACGAGACCCAAACTCAGCAATGTCCATCTCATACCCAGCCACCAGAACTGCCACCGCATGTCATATAACATCTTCATGGTTCCTGGGTGTAAAACCCACTGAGAGTTATAGCAACCCCCCATCACATCCTTCCTTTCTGCTAACGGAACAATGTAACGGTTTCGATAACACAGAACACCCTCTTTGGAGAATGACCACAGAGTGTTGGTCTCCCTACCATAAAGAGAGTCCCTAATGCTATGGAATTCATCATCCAGTTTTTGTTCCTAAAGAAATAACTCGAGGAGAGTAGAAGTCAATTGAACACTGGATAAAGAAACTTTATTCACCTTCCACTGAATTTCAATATAAAATTGAGAAAAAGAGCCATCAAACTCCACTCTTATGAAGATTCTTTTACAGCTTGTGATGGAAGATTCCTACTTAATGCATCTGCAACGACATTCTGTTTCCCTAGGGTATAGGCAATGTCAAAGTTGAAGGATTGCAGGTACTCCACCCAACATCCTTGGCAGAGATTCAAATCTTTTTTAGAGAAGATATAACTCAAGCTCTTGTGGTCTGAATACACAGTAAACCTTTCTCCATAAAGGTAATGTCTCCAACACATAAGTGCGTGAATTATAGTTGCATGTTCAAGGTCATGAGTGTGATAGTTCTTCTCCTGAGGCTTAAGCTGATGAGACCCAAAGGCAACAACATGATTACCCTACATGAGTACACATCCCAAACCTAAACCCGATGCATCACAGAAGACCACATAAGCTATCCCAGCCTTAAGAAGAGTTAACACCGGCGTAGTAGTTAAAAGATTCTTTAGCTCAACAAAAGAACTCTGAAATTTATCATTCCAGGAAAACTTCACACCCTTTCGAGTCAGATCAGTCATCAGAGAAGCTATCTTTCAAGACTCTTTAACAAATTGGCGATAATATCCTGCTAAGCCCAAGAAGCTCCAAATCACAAAAACATTTTGTGGTTGTTCCCAAGTCATAACAGCCCTCAACTTCTTAGGATCAACTCATATTCCTTGTTCTGACACCACATGTCCCAAGAATTTCACTTCTCGAATCCAGAAATCACACTTCGAAAGCGTAGCATAAAGTAGGTGATTCCTTAGAAGACTGAGAACGGTTCTCAAATGATGCACATGTTCCTCTTCATACTTGGAGTAGAAAATAATTTCATCCACAAAGACAACCACAAAAGTATCAAGATACTCACGGAAAACATTGTTCATCAAAGCCACGAAAACCGCAGGATCATTTGTTAAGCCGAAGGGAATAACAAGGTACTCATAATGGACATACCTACTCCAAAAAGTGGTATTAGGAATGTCAGATTCCTTTATCCTCAACTGATGGTAACCAGATCGAAGATCAATTTTTGAAAACCACTTTTCACCTTTCAATTGATCAAAAAAATCATCAATTCTTGGTAACAGATATTTTTTCTTTATCATAACTCGATTGATCTTTTGATAATCAACACCTAAGAAAAGAGAACCGTTAGCCTTTTTGGTGAAGAGAACTGGTGCTGCCCAAGGTGACACAATCGGGCGTATAAATACTTTCTCAAGAATATCATCTAACTAAGACTTCAATTCCTTTAGTTCAGCTGGAGCCATTCGGTAAGAGGGAATAAAACTGGTTGAGTACCAGACATTAAGTCAATAGTAAAATAAACCTCTCTTACTGGTGGAAGACTAGAGAAGTCAGAAGGAAACATGTCGGGAAACTTAGCGAAGACTGGAGGAAGATCAACACACATTGAATCTCTCTCTAGATCAAAAGAAAACACTGATATAACTTTCCCCAACTCTGGATAAGAGGGTCCAGCTCTGCTTGACCTTGGGTCCCGTTCTCCTTGAAAAATGAGATACACACCACTGGGTGTAGTAAGGTAGATCCGTCGTAGATAACAATCAATCCAGGAATTATTGGCAATGATCCAATCCATCCCAAATATGACGTCAAAAGATTTCATGTCGAGAACCAAGAAACTCCAAACAAGATCAACATCTAATAGAGAGAAGACACAAGCCGGACTACAAAGACCCTTCTCTCCCATTATACCAAGAGGTGTAGTAATATCCATTGCATAAGATAAAATCTCCATAGGTAGATTAAGAATATTAATAAGATGTGTTTAAATAAAAGAGTGAGATGTACCCGTATCAAAAAGAGCTGTCACTAAAGATGAAGCAATTGTAATAGTACATCTCAGAGTTGCAGGACATGTATCAGCTACCTCTAGTGACTCTTCCACTACGTGAAGAAGCTTTCTTCCAGATGCCTGTGGCAGGAACCCTTTTGTATGTGAAGCATTTGATTTTTCCACAGTATTTGGAGGCACTGATGATCCTGTTCCACTACGTAGAGTAAATAAGTGATGGTAGAATCTCTGTAGGTGCCCTAAACGTCTATAGGAGAAATAGTTCTTGGGTGCCTCAGTGAAAACCCTATAAGAATGTCCTGGAATCTCACACTGATATCAAGTCAAGGAAGCCCCTCCTGGTGCTAACAAAGGTCTGGAATGACTCTATTGTCAAGAACCACCATGAGAAACATCGCACTTCCGTTTCCCTTTAAAGGAACCAACACTGCCACTAGAATGCAAAGGAACTTCCTGCAACCCTGACTTTCCTTCCAAATCCATCTCAACCATCATTTCCCTATCCATCACATCGAAATAAGTGGGTAGCTTCAGTAAGAAAACCTGAAAACGGATATCTGATCAAATACCCAACTCAAATTGTCGAGCCTTCATTCTCTCATTAGATACAATTTCCAGAGCAAACTATACCAACTTAACAAAGCGATTTGAGTACTCATTCATGGTTTTGTTGGCCTGCTCAATTTTGAAAAACTCTACAGCCTTGGACAACACCATAGATTCTGGATAGAACTGATCAGTGAAAAGGACCCTGAAGTCTTTCCACATCAAAACCTCATGTTTTCCAGCCATCACCAATGTGTCCCACCATTTCCTACTTGGTCCCTCCAGCATGAAAGTGGAATACTTCACCTTGATCACATTCGGTGTCTCTAAAAACCCAAACATACGTTCAATCGGACTCAACCAATCCTCATCATGTTGAGGATTATTAGAGCCTTTGAAGACTAGTGTCTTCTGGCATAGAAACTCTTAGGAACGAATTTGGAGAACATATCTATGAGGATCTATATCTGGAGCCTGAATGGGAACTGGAGGTGGTTCCTGTCCCAAAGCTTGGATAGTGCGAAAAATCACCTCTACCAGACTTGGATCCACAATAAGAATTTCTTGTTGAGATTCAGTAGTAGCCTCTTTTTGGATTTGATTTCCACGTCTTCTCGGAGGCATGATGCTACACAACATCAGCAGACAACAAAGAAGACATTAGATTAACACTCAACCTGGGTAACAAGGAAAACTAATCTTAACAGAAGGGATAACAAGATTTGGATTCCACTCTATCCAAATCAAAATAGGGAAAAGACTAGAACTAATCCACAATCTACCTTTCCCTAACCACCCCTGGATACTAAAGGTTCATTGCGGTGAGAGATGGCCAGGAAATCAATCACAACTACCTCCTAAGTTTCGACAAGAATACTCACAAGCATACTGTCATCAAGGAAAGATGTTTAACCTTCCTTTGATACCACTTTGTCATGAACCAGCCCAGGTACCCTGGTAACCCGATAACCGAGCCGACCCTGACATAGCCCGAAGGGCATTCCTGATCCCCACGGGTTGGCGACTAGCACCTGGCATCGTATAACACACAAGTGGGAACGATTTTTCCATAAGAATGCAGAAGCAAGAGTAAAACAAAACAGTATGCATAACAAAAGAAACTCCATTGGGGGTAATGTACCAGAATACAAAGGGGCACAAAATGTCAAAGTACTACAACCCAAGTACCAAAAGGAAAAAAAAATCCCAAGTTCACAAAGGGTACAACTCAACAAGTCCAGAGATCAACAACTGGATCCACCTCCAAGAGATCCCTTCCCTTTGCTCGAACCTGGAAGGAGAAAGTCTACAAACACAGAAATCCAAAAGTAGGGTGTGAGCCTAAGCCCAGTAGGATACCACCAAAGATTCCATAACAGATGCCAAATATAGATTATCCAAAGAAAAGATTCCCATTTTCAAATAAACAGGTTTGGAAATTCAAAATCATATTTTAACAAAACATGTTATACATTTTCAAATGATGTAAATAAATATTTTTAAGAAAAGGCTTTACAAATGATGGAATATTCTTAAAACAATGGCTTAAGAAAAACATTTATATAAAACAGTTTATAAAAGTTCAGCAGGCATGTAAAGCAGTTCAAATGCATTGGCATACATCTCTATCTCAAATATTAATAAACAAGAGAGAAACATGGTCATCAACCAGAAGGTACGATAGTATTAACCAGTTATAGGATTCCACACACTCTATGTGAACTCAACAAAATGTGAATACACACGTCTCTATGACAATTCCCAAAGGAGACTCATCACCAACCCGTCGGGGATGTGACCCGCCACAAGTATGTTTTAGAATGTTTTCATAGCGTAGAGTGTATCCAAATAACTCACTAACTACCTAAGGCTTTCATGTAATCTTACATTATGAGCGAACTATTTTAAGAATGCTTAAAATATGATCAATCCCATTCTTACATGTCAAAAGTTCCAATTTCATTCCATTTAAAACCAAAAATGATTTTATTCAAAACCTGCCTCTTTCACAAGATAAAACCAATGAGTTTCTATCAAATCATTTTAAGCCATTTTCATAAGTATTAAATCCATTCAAAACCAATTCCATCATTACACATTTCATTTCCACAATTAAATTCAACAGTTTAATTGAAAAAATTTCCATCAAATCCACATTTTAAATTGACAAATTTTCCATAAACACACCCAATTTAATGTAATTGGGGTTTTTCCAAATTTCCATGCCAAAACCATTTCAAATATCTCAATTCAATAGAATCGAGTTTTTATAAATTTAATTGAAAGAAACTTGAGCAATTGAATTTAAATCAATAGTTGAAATAAATCAAGAAAATACAATGACAACCAATTTGGCAAGACGGGACGGAACCAACTACCTCGATCTATTATAGGAAGTTAACCCAATGAGAATCCCCAAAAACCGAGTGGAACAACGTCGCCAATCAAGTTTTTGATTTAAAACCCTAAAACCAAAAATTAAGATCAAAGGAATCAAGATCTTGAAAAAACTAGATCTAGATTCTCAATCCTAGATCTATACCTCAAATCATAGGTTTTGATCCATGGAAACAAAGGAAATCTCCCCTGAAAAGATAAAGGGAAGATAGAGAAATAAGCAAGATACGCAATGGGATGAAATCCACTTACTGGGAGGAGAGAGGATCTTCAATCCAAGCCTTTAATCTCAAAGAAAGATGTTCGGATCACCTTGGAATCTCTCTAGGAGGCTTTGGAACGACCTAAAATGAGTCAAGACCGAGCCAAGGTCAAAAATATGGAAGTCCCGGGGGTTCGGGTGGTTTTAAAAGAAATTTTCGGAATTAAAAACTGCACGCACGGTTTACTTGGGCAGAGGTGCACGATTTGTCAAACTGTGCGCACACCGTGCGGATCTCACTATCCAGAGATACATGGTCCACATGGTTTGGTCGCACGATTTTTCAAACCATGTGCACACCGTGCGTACCTTTATGTCCAGTTCTGCTTGGTTGGCAGGGTTTGGTCACACGGTTTGTCAAACCGTGCGCAAACCGTGCACAATCCATTGCCCTTTTTTAAAGGTACAAGCCATTTCCCTTTTGTTTTACTTAAAAGTTCACCCAAACGCACCCCAAGTCACTTATTCAAAACATAGGTATTTGGAAACATCAAAAGTACCTGAAAAAATAACAGGATGTTACACCCCTCATCATCATTATTTATATAGCTGAGAAATAATGCAATAAAGATGTTTCCATTCCATGTCTAATTTTCTATGAGCCCTAGGTTTTTGTGGTGGATCTCTAAGACATACATACATGATTATTCATGAGGATATTCCCCATTATGCATCCTATGAGGATTGTACTTGTTGATCCCCATGTAACATTTATTTTCAAGACATAGTTCCTTGAAAAATACTCTCCTAGGTAAATCCTCATGTAATCTTCATATTAGTGTGGTGCCTACCATTCGCATAATAGAATCCATTTGAGGCTCTATACAATTTCTGGTGATGTACATCACCACTGGATTAATCATAATGATATAGAAACCTAATGATGTTGACATGTAAAAAATATAGATCTTTAATAATTGATTATTCAATGATTTCATGGAATCTATTACCTTCTCCAAATTCAGGGTGTATAAAATCACTGATAGAGAAAACTTGTTTCAGCACTAGAAAAAGATCATATCTTCCTTGACTATGTTGCTATTGTTTCTTACATTTCTTGAAGGCTACATTGTTAATGGTGAAACTAAATATGATATATTAACCATAAGTGGTGGTTTTTGGTTCTACCAATCAAATATAATTATGTGGTAATTGAAAACTAAATTTTAATCTAGATAATTTCCAAAATTTTAGAAACCATTTTTAGATGCATAATCCTATTCACTAGGATCTATTTTTTCACTTATATGAGTGGTAGAATCAAATAGAATCAATATCATGGATTCACCCAATATAACCATACCACAACCTGACTGGTCTCCAATAAATCCTATGACAACAAAATAATCTTTGATGGTGATCACATGGATCCTATAGTAGGTACATTATAATTCATTTTTTTAACTAAACCACTTATATCCTGTTGGTTTTTTTAAACTTCAAAAGGGTCTTCTCCATGGTTCCTTGAAATAATCCTTGTACTTTATCATCATTGAAAGAGTAAATCATGTTCCTTCATTATGCAGTGGGGACCCTGCATACATGGATCTGATGTTAGACTTACACGGTGTAATTGTAGAGAGGTTGTGCTTGGTGACACATATTCTATAGGGGTACATGATGTTGAAATAGATGAGAAGATTGAGTGTTCACATCTGATGTTTTATATTATATAATGGGATTTTCACCAATTCCAAAGGATGTAATGGGTGTGAAATCTTCTTCTTTTATTACATAACTTCTTCTATGGAATGATATCTCTATGAGAATACCAAAAATCTTCTCAGATACTTACGAAGATGAGCGTATTAAATAGATCATATTAAAAATTCTACACACACATTACCAATATATTTATATGTTGAAACATCACATAGATATAATATGTCAATCCAACCAATCTGACAAGGAATCTAGTGACATGATCATTGTACCATTTCATTAATTTGGAGATGTTGGTGATTCTTGTATTGAGAATAATGGAACTAAATAATCGTGATAAACATCCAATGAGGATCATCATATCTGGTGATGGAACCTAGGGCCAAATTATTATACAAAATAAATGTAATTCTGTCAATATTCTTAATAAACATTGTCTTGTTTTATCTTTTTTATGCTACAGAATCCCCAACATCATGATAAAACAAAAGGTGGAGTGAAATAGATTTTTCTTTGGTTCATCTTTACCATTGATTGAGGAGAATATAAGGATACCAATTTCAGGGGTGTATGATTTTGATCTACCTATACCAGATATTTCATTATATGATATCATACATATTATTATTGTGTCTTCTAATACAAAATACGAGTGGTGAGAGGACCTATCAACATGTTAGAGGGAGGTTTGATTTGTGACTTCCCATGGTTTTATTGTTAGCTATTGATGTAAAATGACCATGTTTTAGAGTTGAGAATCTTTGATGATCAATTGTGGAAGCATTCATGAGGAATACCATAATATGTATATTTTGGGTGAAGGGACAAGACTCTATCCTGATAATATGGTCAGGACCACCCTCCTTAGATCTCGATGATCGACCATGGAATATTATTTTTCAGGATTCGACTATCTAATTTATTTGATCCTCTCAAACATTATCCCACATCGGTTTTTAGAAACTTATAATTTCAGAAGGGAACATATTTTTTCTCTCATTATCCTAGTGTTTTTCATTTATTAAAGTTTTTTTATTAAACTCCTAAAATAATTTTAGAAGTTCTACATAGTAAAATGGTTTATTTTCCCTTGTTGGGATTTCTATAAATATGATTATTCTCCTCTATGGGACTCATGAGTCCCATCAACTCTCTTTATTAATGTGTGAGGACACCTATTAGAAGGTCTTACTCACACTAGTTATCCCCACACGGTGGACCATCTTCCTCAAAGTTCCATCAATTTTCATAACATTTTTAATCAATTCCTTGAATTTGATGAAATTTATAGTGATGTGATTGGAGGGATAATTCCACCCTAGATGAGAATTTAATAATGAAGGTATCAATAACATCATAGTGGAGGGATGAATTTTAGGGAAACATATTTCTCTAATCCATAATATCTGTACAAAGAGACACATCTTCCATGATTCAATGAGGATCTGTTAGGCTCCTGATACATGTATGAAAAAATATATGAATTTACACATATGAATCAGGGTTGTGAGGCACTATGTGTTTTGTGTGGTCAACCTTTCATAATTATTGTTGGAGAGCCTGAATTTGTGTTTTCATCCTTGATTAATTAGTCTAACATTATTGATAGTGGTTAAAAGTCTCAAATTGTTTTCGGGTAGGTATTCTATGCGAACCTTATCATGAAACTCCAGGATAGTTATGTGTGGGGTTTCATGTGGCTAGAACATGACTAAAAATTAGTTATTTTCTGTGATTTACCACAAAAATTATATCCTATATTCATTTAAAATTTATTTTTATGCTCATGGTTATCTAAATATTATGAATATATGAGTCAATATGATGTGGGTGGAAGAAATTCAAATCTACTCTATTGTGGATTTCAGGGGAACCAGACATATCATGAGGAAATCTTATCTAAAATGATGGTGTAACTACTAAATATGGTGTGAGGTTTTATTCTATACGAATCCTAATAATCATTACTATATCCAAGTAATATAAGGTTTATTTGGACTCAAACTAGTGTGGAAGGTAATCACAATCCGATTATTCGATGGGTTTATCAACTTCATTACAAGGTTCCTAACTGGATTACATCATCTTCAAGATTTTCATCATAGAGGTGGAGAGGAGAAAAACATATGGTGGTTAGTAATGGATTCATAGAGAGTCCACAAATGAAATTAAACAAATTATCTATGTTCAGGTACATGTGGTGGGAATCCATAAACTAATGTACTTCAACTTTAGGGATAATAATCCACAAATAATGTGATCCTACCTCTATCAATAGTGGTTGAGTTTGATCCATTTACATTGATTCATCAGTCTCCTTGGACTCAAAAATTTTGTGTGGTATGGAATGTTGATTCCCTTGGACATTGATTTTTTGATGATTCAAGAGCTCCTTGTGTGTGATCCTCTACGGTTAATTTGGATTTAATCCATGAATACAATGGTGGGAACATTAGGAAATGCCTCTTAGGTCGATATCACCCCTTATTTTCATGGAATGTTGTTTAAGGAATTGGATATTTTCAACCATTGGAGGACCTCTATGTAAGTAAATATAAATATGGGTGACCTTTTCCATGGAATTCATAGTTATATCATGGCCCCCCATGACGGTTTCTGGTGGTTCCCACTGATGGATGATTTGACCCAGCCCCCAAGTGTGTATGTGAGGTCATGATACCATTCTAAAAAAATGTTCCCCTGCATAGTGGTTGAGATGTTTGGGTTTGTGTCATTGGCGGTAGGGTCCAAAAGAGTTATTGGAGTATATTACCATCATGTAGGGTTAGTAATCTTCTATAGTTTTTCAATCCATTCAATTTGGATTGGAGAATATATATAATTAACTTCTTCATAAACCAAAATGATCCTTATATATTATTTACTACATCAATTTGAGATATTCATATATAGAGATTCCTGAGTGGTGAACATTCTTGGTTTGGCCATTGAATACCCATCATACATTACACATGGTAGAGTTATTTTACAGAAATATGAGTATTTGATCTAGAAATACTTTTCTATGATAAATGGGTGGGGTGGGATACCCCCCCCCCCCCACATGCTCCTTATAAATGGGAGTAGCACTGTGGCACTATAGTGTCCAATTTTTCATAATCCATCTCTCATGAATGGATGAATCCATCCTCCGTGTATCAATGGACTAGTGATGTGATGAACCTATATTGAATGAGATTCAAAAAGTTTTAATTTAAAAGAATCTCTATATCCATTAATGAGGTGGATTTAATTGTTGATGAATGATCGTACTGGATCTCTACCGGATTGGTCCATCACCCTAATATTTTTGGTATCATATTATTGATAATAGAAATTATTTTATGTCATGTGTAACCTATAAATAAAATTTTCAGTTAATTTATATATAAGGTGATTCAAAAGTTTCCTTTCACTACTCATCCTCTCCCAAGTGAAGGAGAAGGTATTCAAGTCAATGACATCTATTAAAAAAGATACCCAATACTCCACATCTGATCCAAGTTTCAGTAAAAGTGATTCATGTCATGATCATCATTTTCATTGTGAATATGAACATTTGATATTCCAAGTACTTGAGATGTCTTGAATTCATCATCTTCCCACTGATTTCTATGAATAGATTCATGTAAGTCTAACCATTTTATTAATGAATCCTGATGCCAGTGATTCTAATAAATGTTTATTCCCAACTTTCATAACATTCCCATTGTTGATGAATAATAGAAACTTTTTGTGTTTTCCATTTTTCTTTCCAACACACCCCTTATGGTGAACTCTCACACTAGAATCCATGTCCTTGGATTGGTTGTGATCATGGTTTTCCTTCACACCCGCATCCTATAATCATTCTTCCATTACTGCCATGGATGATGATGTCAAATAATTGATCAGAATAGGAAAATGGTATGTTATATCATCCTTCTCGGGATTCCTCCTTATATTTCATTTCTTAGTATGAGTATCTGTTAATTATCGAGGAACTGTTTGTGAATCATATTCCAAACACCATCTTCTAGTGGAATGTTGTTAATTGTGTAGCCTACTATGATGATAGGGAATCTACCTATGATCGGAGACGATGATGATTATGCACATGTTGGGAATATGTAAAATTATTACTTATTTTGTGAGGGAATATTTTCATCATGACAGAAGGCATGTCGGGTGTAAAACCCAAAGAATCACAAGGTCTTCATGAGGCAGGGTACATTCAGGGGGTAAGGAATCCATATATCATCATCTCAGGTATCCTATGCTCATTAGACACAGGTTTTAATATTTTATATGTGAAAAATATTGTCCTTTTCATGATAGGAAATTTATTATCATTACATATGGTATCTAAGTATCACCACTTAATGCATCCAATTCTCATCACATTATATAATAACATTATAATTTTTTTAAGGAAAGGTTTTCTAGTTTTATGGTAATCACATACAGGGTTTTTATTCTAAAAACACAAGGAATATCATTCTTATAACATATTGTAGAATCAAAATATCATTATCTGTGAGATAAATATGAGATCTTATAATCATCATATAGGATTCATAGGCATATAACCTAATGCATCTCATACTTCCCAAATGAGGTAGTATCTTAGGATTTTAAACTAGGAAAAGAATTAGAAATCCCATGCTCATGACATATATTTCATAGGCTCGTAACCTAAGGTACCATTGAATTATCACAAATAACTGGGATTATGATACATTAGGAGGGGTTTTATGTTAAATTCTTTGTATAGGCGCTTATAAAATTACATTTTAGTTGGGTAATATCCCAATACACTCATCATATATATGTTAAATCACCTGATTATAGTCATGTGAATGTGATCACTATTTAATGTATTTTGGGGGACACTAACAGATTAATATTATAGTATATCGAAACTTCTCTTATCTGGTAGTCACATAATAATATAGGAAAATGTTTTCACTTTTTTGAGATACCAAAACTGAAGAATAATTTAGGTTTAAAGGATATTATGCATACACTAGAATAATGATTAGGATTTGGATTTTCTAAATCCCTTGGTCTATGTGAGATATGTTGGAGATTCTTGTTTTACAGATGGTGAGGCCACCTATGACACACCAACCATTAATGAGAGAAAATATTGTTCAGCTATGATAGGATTAAAGACCAGAGAGTCATCCAAATTTCTTATTATGGTGGAATAATCGAAACCCATGTTGTTCAGTTAAATAGTTTAAGGTCATGTGGTATAACCATACTTTGATGTTTAATGTTATGTGGTGAGGATATTTGTATCTTGATAGGAGTAACAAATTTTTGTAGTGAAATGATTATTTATAAAAGAATTCATTAATATATGAAAAATCAACCCATTTCATACACATAATAAATCAATTTTTTATTACATGAGGAATCTAAAATTTCTCAGGTAGGGCATCCCATGTCGATCACCTAGTGTATGAACATAGTTTTCCATATTATAATGATGATGTTTTCTTATAGTATATGGTAGTGTGATTAGGTCATTCTTCTATTCAATATGACATCTTTCATATCAGAAATTTTTAGAAAGTATAATGTTATTGGATAATAAAATGAATGATTAAATTGAATTTTTTGTGCCATGGGTATGGTTCGGGGAATATTTATTAATCTTTCAGGTTCTATTTATGTTTGGAGGAGAGATATATATAGGGATATTTCATATTATTGATGAGGAGTGTAAATTTTTCTCTTGGAGATTTTATTATAGGGACTTATTTATTCAATTTCTAGATGCTTTTGAAGTAAAATATGTTTAGAAATTAATCATTTCAATTGGAATACATGGTTGTTGAGGCGAGAATTTTAACTCTTATGGGATGAATCCATTAATTTTTTCCAATTCATATTTGGAGAAATAGGCCTTGTAATGAGTGTCCATGATACCGATCATGTGGATGGGGTTTTAATGAGTGAACCTAATTTGAATGCAATTGAATCCCATGAGAACTCAACATTCATGAAACTATGTTTAGATAAATGTGGTTTCATGTTGGGAATCATGAGGTTATGTTATAAAACATTAGAGTTTCATGAATATGTGGAGCTATAAAATCTATATTCTTTGGTACATGGATGGGGGAATGGAATTGAAATTAATAGTTTCTATAAATTTGTGTTTCTTGTGATATAGGATTTCCAGGAATTATGAAAACTATATATGAACGCACTATTTCATTTGGGAAGACATGTGAAATAATCTCTAACATTTGATTTGGTTATTTAGAACATATTAGTGGGTTTTAATGCATGTTCCACCATTTGGTAATCTATGGGTTCTATTTTTATAAAAATTAGGTAAGTATTAGTTGTGTGAAAGGAGATCTTGCTTATTTGACATCTAGAGGCATGTCCCAAAAAAGGGGTAGAGATAGATTGTTTTAGAAATTATAGTCTTAAAAAGTAATTGTATTTCACAACATAATTTTTCTTATGAATCATTTATGGACTCATGTTGAATAGATATATCATAGATGTTGTGAGACAAATTTTCAAAACATTGGGTTTCATGAAACCCATTATGTTTCCATAAGAGAAAAAATGTGGAGACCCATTGAAGTTTATCATTTTACATCAATTTTATCATGAAAATAATTTCTCAATAATTTTTTCATTAGCATGTAAATATCTAGTGATTAATGAAAGTCCCCCTCTGGGGTTTTTAAGTTATCCCTCAGATTGTTTTCATCCTCCTTGTAGAGAGATCATGTTTCTCAATGATTATAATTCTATTTTCACTGAAAAGTTCTTTATTGAAAACATGATATTCATCCCTCAAACATCAAAAGCAATTCCATGTATTAATGTTGGGGTGAGTCAAATCAACAAGTATAAATTTCCATATACTGAATTTACTTAATTATACTATGGTAAAATGGATTTCCCTTAAATATAAATAAGAAATTTAATACATTCTTTTAGAACATAACCAATAATAAATATAACAACAAATTAACATAGATTCATTCAGGCTCTGCCATTGTGTACTAACCAGAATACCAAGAAACCTAACCTATATTTGATTGACCAATTATAGTAATATTTCAATAAAACTAACATCAGTACAAATATTATAATTAGGGATAGGAATCACACTAAATATTCCCAATATTAAAAATCTATCACTAATATAAAGCGATTTGAGGAGGGGATAATAATATCCCACCTTTCAAATAGGATGAAGCATCCACTCAAAGAATGTTTTTATAGTCATATATTATATGTACTGGTCAACATAACATATAGAATATGATGATAGAATATCATTATTTATCCTATCACATGGGTTTAACCACCTCAACAAGAGATAGGATCCATAGTTATATATATTCCTCAATATTATAGGATGTGATATGAGGATATAATAATAATATCCATCCAATTTAAAAATGTGACCCATCCACCTTGGGGTATATATCATGTTATAATTCAAATGACACTATCATTTTGTGGGTTCCAAGAATAATGGTATATTTTTATCTCTAATATGGGTAATAATAGAATGGAATCGCAACAGAAACCCTTTTTCAAAAACTAAACCATCACACTTAAGGAATTTTCCACTGTATAAGTTGAACCAAAAATTCACTAGGTGGGTACCATGACTATTAATACATATATAACATTGAATAAATCTATTAAAAGAGGTAATTAATATAGAAAAACTCATTCATAAGTTGAACAAATACATATAGGTATATTTCATCTTATAAGTTCAATTACACCATCACTATGTGTATCCCATAAATAATTAATTATATCTCTGAATATATCCTATAACTCAGTTATAGGTCTCATATACATTACATATCAAGAAGTAAAAAATAATTTATCATGTTGTGTAAATAATTAAAACCAATCCAATAATACATTCTATTCATAAAATCATCAAAAATACATCCCTTGGATTATCCATTTCCTACTCCACATGATTACTCAAAATAAACTATTTCTTATAGCCAATACCTTCACAAGTAAAACATTATTCACCCAAAACCATATTCCAACCCACTATGTCACCAATTATTTAACCATGCCTAAGAAACTCACTATATCCCCAATCTATATAGGAGGAAAAACCCACCTCACCTTATGGTACTTGGCGTATTTTCATTGAACCAAATAATTATTGACCATATATATCAAATAATGGTTAAATTGCCTCAATTTAGACTCACCAGGCCTCTTTTATTTAAAAAAACTAGAAAATGGAAATCCATGCACTAGATATCATTAAAATATATATAGGTGAATATAAATTATAT
Organism: Viscum album; assembly: GCA_963277665.1. Lineage (NCBI taxonomy): Eukaryota > Viridiplantae > Streptophyta > Magnoliopsida > Santalales > Viscaceae > Viscum > Viscum album. Next base: position 1,133,319,896 of record OY728153.1, on the reverse strand, counting down.
ATCATTGTAAGGTACTCTGCTAAAAAAATTTATAAAAAGGAAAAAATAGACACGTACCAAAAATCATAATCCTTGTATATAAATAGAAGTACAGGATCTAGAAAGTATACATTTATCACATGAGGTAAAATTAAACAAATAAGCATTGTATCGAGCCCTTCATTCCCTATGTTGACGAACAAGTCAATTTATCTTTATAAATCATATAAACAACCCATCAATATTTTTATATTATGAGGATAGGCCCTTGGAAAAAATAAATATAAAATTTTCTTTCAGAATTCCCCACAACTATTTTTAAATACCTCTTTAAAACCAGCACTTGAAATCAACCCATTTATAGTTAAATTCCATCTGAAAAAATTTCTATATGAAATAAGTTTTCAATATAAAATCCCATTTAAATCCATAATTGAATAAGAAGTCCCATTTTCCTTGATGACCAAATCATGGAACAAGAAAATCAATATGAGTGCGACTGTCATATATTATACCATGAAACCGACAGAAAAATGATAGAAATCTATATGATAATTATTTACTATTAATCCCATGTGAACCCATCCATTTGTTTTATAAATATCACCACAAACATTAAACATGATAATAATAATCATAATGAAATCACATAATAATACACTAACCAAATGATAAAGTGACTCAATAATTTAAAATTTGTATAACTCACTCAAAGATAACTATACCCTACTCATAAAAAAATATAGCTGCTTTAGCTTTAATAAATAAAAATTCGATAAATTTAAAAATATTTAACTTAGGTAAAAACCTTCAAAAACAAGAAAATGTTCCTAAAAACCTAAAATAAATACTCTTAGATAGCTATAAATACCCATGGCTATACCCTTCAATGGAAAACATGGATATATGGAAATAATATATAAATATATTCCATGGGTATTAAAAGAGTCTATGAGAGAGATCTAAGATTTGTTAACTATATTCTGGAAATAAATTTCCTAAACTCTCTTTTACATTTAATTTCACCATTTAATTAAGATTTCATAAAAACATGTCAAAATATTTCACACAAATATTTTGGAAATGTTTAGGAGAATTATTTATTAACTTCTATGTATTAGGTGATCCTTACATATCAACTAAGAGATCCCTAATGTATCACCAAATATTATGTATCATCCATAAAAAATTAATTTATGTAAATATTTTATATGGGGTGATCCCTTTATATCATAGAATTTGTAATTATGTATCATATGATATCCCAAAACATTACTAACTTTTTTCAAATGGTGATCCATGTGTATGGGCTGCCCCATATATATCATTTCTGATACCCTTACATTTAATGACACTATGATTTTCTAAAACATAATTATCTATTAATCCTATAAATATCATCCAGATTAACAATTATGTATTAGGTTTTTTATGGTTACAATGGTCCTTTACCAATTCTTAACCTATATATATCATAAAATTCACATTCTCATATCATAGGGAGATTCCATCACATACAAGGTATTCTAAATAAGACAAGGATGCTTACATATGGGTATACTCTTCAAGAGTTACTCCCATACAGATTGACCCATACATATGAGAAATCTCAAAAATAAAATTAAATTATTTTACATATTAGAATTATAATGTTTAGGAGAATGAGAGGTGTCTTTGTATAAGGGGATTACATTTACGTATAATAAGTGATTCAAATATTGTAAAAATAATAATCACATGTTATCTATTATATATTGTTCTTAGCACATTTTTTTAAAAAAATTCTAAAAATAACTAGATTACATATATAAAATTATATAAACCATTTTTAAACTATATATAAAATTCAAAATCTTAGGACTTTTCTCCAGCCATAATGAATGTATCCAATTTCTTGAAGACTTCAATTTGAGAAAAAATAGCCCAAAACCCCTCAATGTGAAGAATATAAACATCAAACCAAATATATGCATGTTTTTACATGAAATCATCATGTCATGACCTACTACCTAGATCTTAAATTATCCGAATGACCACATACCATAACCCACTTATAGATAAATATTATTATAATGCCCCAGCCTTAAACCTTACTTAATCTTGAGTTATTACAAGATTACACATTGAGGATCTTTTCAGGTTTAGAGTTTTAGAGAATTAGATCATAAAACTTGCATTACATTCCACATATAAACAAAGTGGTTACATAAAGATAGTATTCTTCATTCCCATCAATGGAAACACATTTAAAATAAAACATGGATTATTTCTTGACACATCCTTGACTCTATCATCTTATCATGTACCTTTCCCTTGACCTGTGAAAAACATTTCAAAAACTTGGGATGAGCATAAAAACTCAGTATGGGTTATAAAAAAAACATGGAAAGGAAACATGAGCTCATATATACATAAGAATGAAATCATACTTTACCCATAAAACATAGGCACTTTAACATACCTCATAAAATCATGAATAAATCATAGAAATCATAAGACATAAAGGTAACTTGAGGCATTCATAACATTCTTACGTAGGGAGTAACCCTCTTGGTTACGTTTGGAATACCCATCACAGTATATTCCCTAAAATCTCTTCCGAGAAACCTTAACGTTCACTCCTTCGCGTTACCCAATGCATTGGAGAGCTATAACGGGCTCACCCGCCCTTAGTTTATCACGGAACCACCCGTCTTCATAATAATTCCCAAGAACCATAACATAATCATATCACATAAAACATGCATAAAGGAAACATAAAATTTCCACATTTCAATCACGAGATATCAATACAACACATTGATATAAAAACATTATGAAAACCATTTTCAATACTAAAATAAAAGAAAAGTAAAACATGGTATTTATTTTTCTTTTAAAAAGAAGGTATGGCTTGTAGAGGAAGCCGAAACTCAAATAACGGTCACGACGGCGGAGAAGTCGTTGTCGCTGCATATGTACGACAAAAAAATTCCCTTTTGTCGTTTATTAAACGCTTCGTATAAAAAAGATTCCTTTTGAATAAACGTAAAAGTCAAAGGGGTTTATACACCGTATAAAAGAAAGTTGTGTATAAAATAAAATATGCCTCAACGAAAGGAGATTGAGACGAAGTCCCATACCTCGTATCCGACTTGACTCGACCGTTCTTTAATCTCCTGAATAATAAACTTGAGTTAATCTCTACTTGATTATGAATCTTTAACAAGTTTATTATTCCTTTTATACCATGTTATGAACATCATGTAATCAGTTAAGTTAATAATGTTCATTTTGTCGGTATTTGGTTCTTAAGTCAAAAATAGACTTCTTACACTTACATGTTGTTAATTTGGTCAAAGGTTCATTATATCCAGAATGGTATTCATGATTTAGATATCATATATGTCATATATATCCAGTACATACATGCATTTATAATATTACATAATTTAGAGGTAAGAAATGAAATGCACCGTTCATGGAGACGGTAAGCCGTACGTACGCATGAACGCTACTTCCATGTCTATTTAATATTTTCTGGAATGTAATCATAATTATATAAGAGTATATTATAATTCCAGTATAATAACATATATAATATCATTAACTTTATCTTTTACACATCCCACATATGGTATTAACGAATCAAATCACTTTTAGGGGGCGGTAGTCCGCACTTCCTAAAATGAAGATATCGTGTTTACCCATAATGGAAACCATAAAGGTATGCCCAAAATGAAAAAAACAGAAGCTTAAGGAAAACATAAACATATTATATATCATATATAAAAATAGTGACATCATAATTGCCACCTTTGAAGGTGTTAAATTAGTGTTGAACAATCATTGTTTCGGGAGGCAGAATTTCGCCATCCACGGAAACCATATGTTCTTTAACCATTTGATGTAGTTGTGTGAGAGTGTAGCTCAAATAAATCATATAAAAACATCCTAATATATTGAAGATACTGGTGTTGTTACAAAAGAAGTAAATAAAAAGAGTTTAGGGGGTTGGAGAAGCAAAATAAAACAAATGAACATGAGAGAACGAATTACCTTAAAAAGTGTAACTCCTTTTGATTTGAGCCTAAAGGCTTCCTTTGAAAGGATTCTGCCCAAAGGGAATCCTCTAGGATGAGGAGAGGGATGTGGAGAGATAAAATGGTCAGGGGTTGGCCGAGACAAAGGCTTGAAAAGTGTGTGAAATGAGGTAGAGGTGGGGGCCTTTTATAAGAGGAGAGGAGGGGCACTTTTGGAAAGTAAAGAAATATTACTTTATTTGAAAATTTGTTTCGGTTTCAAAAGGTCCCACATTGATATAATTCGTGTATAAGGTGATAAGGGTTCTAAATACACTCATACAATTGGTTTTGTCCATGTGTAGTTCATAGATTTTACATTATCTTTCCATTTTATTTAAATCGTCAAATAATGATGTCATCGCTGCATCATTATTATGTCATAAATAATTAAATTTATTTAATTTCTAAAAATTATAAAAAAATACTATGATATAGGAAATCTTTTTAGCTTTCCAATTACTATTTATAATTAAAATTTGGACTTGTATAACTCCACTTAAAAATTGTTTTCGTAAAACATATTATGTTTGTGTCATTTTCACTTTAACATTAAATAAAAAGTAATTTATGTCATTTCCCAACAAAAGTGGATCCATGGGGTCCCCAAGTTTACCCATGGCATGTCATGGTCGGCCATGACACAACCAATGAGGTTTGGATATGTGTCTAGGTCATTTCATTTTATTAAAGTATTATTTATACCTTAAACTACCCTAATTACCACTAATCGCGATTAAAAACTTAATAAGTTACTATTCACCAAAAAATTATTATAATCTCATTGAACCACATTTTACATACTAATGACAACCATGTATGTCGGATTTTCAAAATTCAAAACACAATGATGGCAAAATTTCATTTAAACAGAAAATCAGTCTTTATAAGTACCACTTAGTGGTTTCACTATTCATCAAAAATTGAAGTTTTTCAGAAAATTACCAAAAATTCACCCTAAGCTATATTTGATATTCTGAATTCAAAAATGAAGTCTATTTTACAAAATTAAAATCATATAAGTCACATTAATTAATTTAATAATTAATTCCCGCTGCCAGAGCAAATAGCGTGTTTTTACAAAACAATAAGTATCAAAAGATTGACACCAGTTTAAGTCTAATTTCAAAGTGAAATTGATTCCAATGACCACCATTGGATAAAATGGTAAAAATATATTCTAATTTAACTTCAAAACCAATTAAAAACATAATCTAATCATATAAATAAATTATATTAAAAAGCAGTTTTGATGTAAAATGCAGTATTTTTCACTATTCATTAAAAAATGAACATTGTCAGAAAAATACCAAAAATTCACACAAGGTAAATTTTGATGTCCCAATCATAAAGGATAAGTTTATTTTGACGAACATAGTTTATAAAATTGTCAAAATATAGATTCAAAAAGGGTTTCCCATCATAAGGCAGTAAAACAATCTTTTAAGTATATTAGTGTATTACATGCTTAAGATTGTATTTATTTTCATTTTAAGCCTCTATAACACTATCTTAATCATTAATAAACATAGATAAAAATATATATTATTCATTACTTACTTGGGATGTTACAATTATTACATGGACAACCATTTCATACTTTTGGCCACACACGATCCCACCCAATTGGGATAGTATATATCACCTTGAGGGATCGTTGTTATAAAATGTTTCCACCATCATTAATGAAAAGAACGCATTATGTTCATTAAAATGTTGAGGCATAAATCAACACAACAAGGGATTAACCATTACATTAGATTTGTATCTAGCTTATTATATGCATTATTATGAATGTGATTACTTACCAATTTTCTTCAAACCATACCAACACGACCATATATTATATGTTATATAATAAATATTACTGGTGTTAATATAAATTGTTTTATTCTCACACATTTCTTGACTATATTAGTGAGAATTTCTACCTTATGTATGACATATAAGTCATGGTAAGATCGATGTATAGGAAAGAAATATGGAAGACTGAGTAGATCAAGGGGGGTGAAAATACGTTTCTATATATTTTATGAAGAAAAAATATATTGTCTTCATTATTTTTAGTATATTATATTACATAAAAATATCATATATAATATATTTCTGTCAATTAAATAACTTAGTGACGCATGACTGATATGGAATGACCTCAATTTATTATAATAACATGTGAATGTTATTTATATGGATAAAAATCCATTTTATTTCTCCATGTTGTGATTTTTTTATAAATTTTATAGAAATTTTTGTTATATATATATATTTTTTATAGTGATTAAATTGAGGGTGTTGTTTCCAATGAGGTGTTATCATAGCATTTATATTAGTCATAGATTTTATCATGTACATAAAAACAATTCATGTCCATTGGAATATATGATCATACAAGGGGATTCTTATTGAGGATAGGATACATGAAAAGATTATCATTTTATATTATTTTTTTATAAAAAATATTAGATATGGTGGATGGATAATGTACTAATTAGAAAAAAGAATGGAATATATATTTTTTCAAGAGTATATTAACATTGGGAATAAATTCATGTCACTTTGGAGTACATGAGGTGGTAATTACATTACACATTAATAGTTTAGTATATTTTTAAAATTTATAATTTTTTATATTAATTTATAATTTTTTTTATTTTTATCCAGGTTCCATGATGCACGAGTATATATTCCACGACATTCAAATTAAAATACATGACTGTGTTGAATCCATAACTGACATTACATTACTTATTTTGAAAATGAAAAAAACATCATTTTATTTGTTGTATAACATAAGTGTATTATTTTATCATTAAGATTTTCATTATATTAAACTATTTATGAAAAATACCTATAATCTTCAATTTATCAAAATATCAATTGCTTATAATTTTTGAAAAAACAATGATGTTTATAGTTTTGGAATTTAAAACTATTATTTTTTTATAAACTAAATATAAAATTTTTATAGTTTAGTTCTAGTAAATAATGCATTATAACAGAAAATAACCAACTCATCAATAGATATAGAATGAATGCAAGTCAATCAGATAATGAACCTGAAATATACAAATGATAAAATTGCAACAAACCCCAGTATATGTGAAATATGAACATTGTAATCCTTCCTATTAATAAATACACACCCAATTGATCAAAATAATGACATATTATATAACAATTCATTAAGAAAAATAATTTCATGAAGTCATCAAATATTATTGTTTTTTATATTTACCATTGTTTATTTTTCTGAGTATTTATCTAGAGAATATTCTTTTGATTTATTCATTGTAAAATCTTCTAAAATTTCTTATTGTAATAATTTTATGTGTTCTTCATGTTATAGTAATGGGATAAATGGGTCGTTGGTTAAAGTAGAGGGATATACCAATATTGTAATTTTAGTAGAGAATGTACTAAGCAACATGTCTAAGTCGAGGATGAAATGATATATCAACTATTGTAGTTGGGGAAATATTGATCAAGTTGGTCAAGTTATTCTAGGGTAAGGAATACATATCCAATCATCAGGCTATAAGAATCAGATACCTTTCAATAGGATTATTATAGAGGATACCTCAGATCAAGGGTACAGGTATATCATTTTATTTAGTTTAAAAGTGAGGAGTTTATACTAACTTTTAGGTGAATTATATAGGTAAACCAATTATAAATTATTTGTTTAAAATTATTTTTGAAAAATTGTTTTAATTTCAAATTTTTATTTATATTTACCAATTTTTTTATAATTTTACTATAAATGTTAATTTTTTTATTAATTTGATGTTAGAATACTTATAGAAAAATATAGTGATTTTATTCTAATAACATATTAGTTATATTTGTACATCATAAAACCCATATTGTATCTCTTGAGTATGATGAAAATTTATTTTATATCAGATAAAAATTAACCCTTATTAAATTATAATTATTAAGAAATTATGATTCTACATTTAGTATCATAGAATGTCACTATAATTGAGACTGAACCTGGTATCTTTTCCTAAATTTTTAGTTAATTAATAATATTTTTAGAAAATATTTTTATATTTTATTTTATATGCTCATTAATATGTGTATTAAATTTTTTTATGTATAGATGTTATACTATTTGGATCTATTGAAAATGTATACCCTAATAGACTACATATCTCAAAAGAGAATAATTATTAATATTTTAGAGATATAATATAACCCTTTGTTATCAACACCATATTTGAAAATTATTTTATTGTTACCAGAGAGTATAATGTTCTGAAGAATGAAATTTTTATGTTTTCTAGAGAATATAACAATTCATTTCTATTGAATTTGAAATGTAGAAATACATTATATGATATTATATATATATATATATATATATTATATTTTCTTCTTTGATTAAGATCTTGTCGGATATTAGAAAAACTTGAACATAATCATTTTAAAACTAAAAAAGTTTTATAAATTTAGATAGTTATGCTAAAATAATATTATCATGACTTTGATATTCTTTCTTTAGAATCAATTTTATGAATTTATCAATGATTAATGACAATATTAAATGGTTTGAAATCCATTTGATAAAATGAAATAAATTATTATGAACTTTTTGAAAAGGTCAGAGACATTTTACTTAATAAATTGGAATCAATATGAATAACTATAGATAATAAAAATCACCTTACCATACTATTTCTAGATGACATAATTGGAACCCTAATATAATATGAGTGTAATCTAGAGAGTGATATAGAGAATTTGAAAAGGATAAATGGTGTTTCTTTTATAATAAATACAACATAAAATATTAGAAATTTTAAAATTATAATATCTATGAAAAAATTTGGAATTGGCTTAGAATAATTTTTTTTAAATGAAATGATTGGGGACTTTCAAACCTTGAAAGAAACTGTTAAAAAAATAATTTCATAAGAATTTATTCTAAGAAATAAAAACAAAATAGTGATACTTCTGAACTAATTTATTATGTCAATAAAATGTAAGGTCATATTCTACATGACTATCTATAATTAAAGTAGAAATAAATAATATCTTATTAAATGTATTCTATTAATTAAAGAAATAACAATATATAATAAATAGACACAGGGAATATATGTGACTTTTATTCTAATTCAAATAGTTCATCTAATGAATGTTATAATAGTAGTAATGTCACAGGAATGTAAGACTACATTATAAAAAATAGAAAAATATTTCATGTGAATATTATAAATTAATTATCTTACAAATTTTTCCCTAGAATATAAAAACTTTTATGCATTGTTAAAATAATTCAGTGATTAAGATTAATCTGGTTCCAATTTTGATTAACGAGGCCCTATGGAACTTTATAATAGGAAATACAATATTTTTTAATATGAAAATTTTCGTCAGAAGTAATACTATAAATATACTAATCATAAATTATTATATACAAAAAAATATAACTTTTTAAAATTTAAGGATAACTTGCTATAAATAAAGAAACAGAAAAAAATATAATTTCAATGTTAGAAAATTCATATGAAAATTTTCTTAACATAACACTAATCTTTAAGGGAAAATAAATGTTATAGTATCTAAAGATATATATATAGATAATATAGAGAAGAAAAAGCAGAATAAAAAGTCAAAAAGTGTGCCTTCCCCTAATAAATTATTGAGATTATCAGACTAATATATGAGAGTGAATAATTAAAAAATTTATTGACTATATTTATCAAAAAAAATCTTGGAATTAAAAATTATTATATTGTTAAATGAGAAAAAACTACATTTTTAAAATTTAAAACCAATAAAAATTCAGTATATGAAAAAATTTATTACATTCCATGAAAATCACCATTCTACACCTAATTCCATTTGGGAGTACATTGCAAGATATTTCATTCCCTAAATAGAGTTCAATAATTTTGGAATCACAACTCTTTAATATAATTAGAATGTATTTCATGTGAACATAATATATACAATCAAATATGGGTTTCAAATATTTTTTTTGAAATTAATTCTTCAAAATAATAATTATATTTTTTAATAAATAGTTTTTAATGTCTAAATTAAAATTATTTGTAATCTGAATACCTTTTTTCGGATGCCCCTTGTTCTTTTTTTACAATTTTTTACATTTCTTAAACAATGTTTTCGTAATTAATTAATTTATTAATTTTATTTAATGTAGTATTTTTTTTTTAAATTTATTATTGATAACTCAAAAATAATTTTTAATTTTCCAATGAAGACATAATATTTTTCAAATCGTTTATAAAATAATATTTAAAATAAGAAGATAAATTCATTCATCCAAGAAATAGAAGAACAAAAAAATTTAGATAATTCTTTTAGTTTATCAATTTATTCTAATGTGTTGTCCATTTATCATATATTTTATTTTCCATATATATATATATATAATTATTTTATGTATATCAAAATATTGTTCATTTAAATGAAATCTGTTTCTATATGAATTACTATAAATTTTCTTTACAATTTTTAATAATTCATTCTAAAAAATCGTAAAGGCTCAAATATTTAATAATTAAATAAACCCTATAAAAATAATTATTTCATTATTTGTTTTAGTGGGATTTAATTTGAGTTATTGGATTATGTACATCTATAGTGACTCTACATATTAAAAATACACCTTTATAAAGAGGTGGAATTAATTTTTTGTATGATTAAAATTACTATCAGAAAAACATTCTTATAATTCACCACATTTCGTTGTTCATCATCTAATAAGATAGAATAATCACATAGATAACTCATGAAAAGATAGAAAATACAAGAGAGGTAGATATATTCATTTCATTTTGGAATTTATGATTTCATGAAGAAATAAATCATTATTTTTCATGTAAGGTTATAATTTTTAACTATAGAATAAAACAATGAAATTTACAAACACTTTTTAATATGAGGTTTTATAGTTTTGATATTTTTTCTGAAGAAGATTGTGTTAAAAATTTATCTTTCATACTTTTTTATGAAAAAAATCATTCTGAGATTGGAAATTTTCATTAATCTACTTGAAGTTCCATTATAAAATATAATATTGTTAGTATCACACAAATTACCTCATGGGTATGGCTAATTTATTAAAATTTAAGTTGAAATTTTTTTTATCAATAAAAAAATTAATAAAACATGTTCTATGAAACGTAACATGATATTTGTTTTCAAGTGAATTTTATCATTTCATTTGTAGATAAAAGTATATAAATATACAATAATTATACAACATGTTTATCTATTATATTTTCATTTAATATTTAGAATATCAAATTAATCATTGTTTTTATACAATTTAATTTTTTTCAATTCATAATTTATAGGTTATGATGATAACTTTTATTATGGATGGATTCTGAATATCATTATTATATTTATAATAATGGAAGATAACATTGAATATGTATCGCATTCAGGATGATAGGAGAAAAAATTAATTAACATAGAAAAAATATCAAGAATTGGATTTATATATAACCAAAAATAGAAGATGTTTATTGAAATTTAATTTATAATAACATCTTCTAATTTTAAAAATTTAGATGAAGGATATTATCATCATCATAAAATTTTGATTTCATAGTGTGTAAAGCATTTAATATTTCTATTTCAGAAAATGATACTATAAATAACCAAAAACAATTCAGGGTGTTAAAATTGTAGATATAAATATTTGATTATATAAGGTCAAATGATTTTTAGTTAAACAATTAGTTCATAGAGTGTAATACTATTTGATGGAAATTTAAAATATATATAGGTATTTCTACATGTTTATGTAATAAAAAATTCTAAATAAATTCATCGATGTATAATAATTAATGAACATGAGGTTATAGAAATATCATTGAGTTGATAGTCACAATTTTATGGGAAATGAAATTATGTTTCATATAAAAGTTTCAAAAAATATTCATATTTATCATCATACCAATAGTTAATTGGATGTATAGTTGTCAAATAATCATTTTTTTATAAAATATAAATATATATAATTTTTTTAGTCAACAGTAGGTCTTCCTTCTACTGTATCAGAAGAGTCTATGATAGAATCTTTTCAAAAAGATTATTTTAAAAAATTAGTTAAAAATTAATGATATGAAGCATTAAAGAATTTGTTTTTCTAAAATATTTATTCCAACTTGAATATTGGTTTCATACATATACTCAAATTTTATATCCAACCTCTAAGAAAGATATTTTTAAAATAGTTTCATTAATAGAATTCCAAATCCCAAGTTCTTCCTCATCAATTTTTTGAAGTAGAACTATTAAAAGTAGAAATTCAATAAATGATGATCTAGTTGAAATCGGGGATTCTCTTTTTGATATTGTGAGAATATAAGAAGCTCATCCTATTATTTAAAATAATAATAAGAAAAAAGGAATGTTTAATAGAATCTATAGCTTCACTCATAAAATGATATTTTTACACAAATGTTGATATAGTTCCAATCATGAAAAGTATGTTGAATCATAATATTATCATAATACATATACTTAGTGAATGATTTGGAATCAATGAAAGATATTTCATTCTTATTCAGAATTTTGATGCTCAAATTTAATTAATACCCTCTATAAAAATTTTAAGGAATATTTGATGGAAGTATAAAATAAATATATAATTATTATTGGAAGTTGAAGAACATAACACTATTATTCAAATATCAAGTAAAATATTTTAATATAATTAGTCAGCATACCATTTAACTTAAAAAATTATGAAAATCTATGAAACAATCAATTTCGATTCTAGATAACTTTATTGAGTATGATGGTATGGTTGAATGAATTTCATCTACAATTGAAGACATTATGAAACAATCTTTCATTTAGAACCAATTAGTTTTTGTGAAGAATATAATGATCCTTTAGTAGAATTAGAAAACCAAAATTAGGTTTAGAAGATCACGACTTCTAAAAAATCAGTTATCATGGTGGAAAAGAATTAAATAAAATAAAATAAAACAATATCATAAAAAATTGTTGAGATTGACTATAATTATAATGTCACTGGTTATATTCTAGAAGAAAAAATAAATATTGTAAGAAAATGAATCACATGATTGTAAAATAAATTAAAATTGATTGATTTTTTAAAATTTCTTGATTTCTTGTATCTATATAAATATAAACCTCCAATCTATAAAACTTTTCACCAATATAATTTTTATGATGTTATTTTGGTTATTTTATATCTCTATATGATTTATATTTGTATTAATTTCATCTAGTGAATGATTTACCATTTATATAATACTTCTTATATAATTTCTATGGAATCATATTCTCTATTTTTCTATGTTTTTTTTACAAAATTCAATCCCTTCTTTTCAGAAACCAAAAAGGGTAGGGAAATATTTTAAAATTTAAATTTTCTTTACAAAGGTGATATATTTTAAATTATAAAGGGAGGACTTTTTTAGAACATCCTTTTATAAAAAAATATACGTTTTAAAAAAATAATTATGATTTTTAGAACTATTCTTCCTAAATGAAAAACTTTATTTATAATTAAATTCTAATACCATCATTTGAAGATAAATATACAGTAATAAATAATTTTTTTATATTATTTTAAGTATTTAATTGTGTGTTTGTGTTTTACAAAAAGGGGGTGATTATTAAGATATAGTCCCACATTACATAACTTGTTTTGAAAATAGTGAAACATGTCCTTATATATTATAGATAACAAATGTTTCTTTTTTTATTATTAATTATTATTTTAATGGTATAAAACCATTGATGAAAATGATGATAATCAATGATTTTAAAAAATATAAATGGTCTGAGAATTTTAAAAAATATAATAATAATAGGAATCACAAATTCAGAAATATTTTTACTTCTCTAAAAAAATATTTTAAAATTTTATAAATATTAATCCAGTGAAGAACTATAGAAGTTTTGAACTGACTCATCATGAGATATGGACATAAAATAATTCTCTTAAAAGATTACCAAGAAAGATATAACTGATATAATTACAGTTGGCTCATAGATATATGGAATCTGATTATTATATAATTTACTTTAAATAAAGTTCCACTTTTGGAATATAAGAAACACATATGATTCAAAAATACTCTATGATACACAATCCTTTTATGTCTTCGACATATTTTAATTTCTTATTCTTCCTTTTTTTTTGATTTTGAGTGATTTTTTAGAGCATAATATTTTGAGTTCGTTATTGTGAAATCTTCATGATTTTCATATTGTAAAAATTATAACCAAGCTACTAATTATATAATAGGGATAAAAAATACCAAATAAATTAGTGGGATATTCCAAAACACCATTTTTAGTAGTTTATGTAATGATCTACCACCCTATGTTGTGGGTGAATTGAGATATCGTTTTTTGTAGCAGCATAAATATTGATCGGGCTAGTCAATGACTTCCACGGTGAGGAATAAGTATAAAATATTTAGAATTTATGAATTAGATACTATTTGATAGGTTTATAGTCATGGATACAATATATATGATCCACATATTTATATTTATCATATGTTTAAAAGTGAGTGTTTTTTTAATTATTTTTAGGTGTATTTCATTGGTAAATCTATAAACTTTTTTCAATTCTGTTTTGATAATTATTCACTAGTGCATAAATGGTTTTTCACATCAATTTTTATTGTCTTTTAGGTTGGTTTTAGGTGATCTGGTTATAGGGGACATACGAAAATGGGTTTTCAGGTCGGTTTCATAAAACTGACAATATTAATAATTATTTCAATTAATTTTTTACATAATTTATCCAATAATTGATGTGAAAAACAAAGTATGCACCAATTATCACAAATATTATTAAAAATAATCGATGTGATAAATGGGTATTCACATTAGTTATTAAATAATTGAAATGAATATCATATTATGCACTATTTATCATATAATTTATGTTTAATAACCAACATGAAAAACAAGATGTTTTTTTAAATCTACATTGATTCTTTTCATCCACTAGCATTATCCATAAACAAAAAAAAGGAAAATTACAAAATATATCACAAGAGGAAGAATACAGAAAAGGAATAAAAATAAACATTTCAATTATGTTTCAAATAATCGAGAAACCAATATAATTTGATTTAGATCCTCCATTAACAACACCTAGAAAAGAACACAAGTGTCATCCTAAAAGCTAGAAAAATACACAATACATTGAACGTTAAATAAACTAAAAACCTATCAAACCTATAAAATGATTTTTACATTCAATTTGTAAATTCCTTAACTCGTCTGCACTATATAATTGAGTGTCATAAAAAATATAAAATAATTAAACAAAAATCATTTGAATTGAATTTTCAATAAAAAAAATTAAATATTACAGAAAACTTTATAAAGCAATCTGACCATATGGAACATTGTAATTGTGTCCTTTCCAATTATTTCATACTTGAATCTTAAAACCTAATAACTACATTCTTTACACCTTGTTTTTTTATGAAACTGTTCGAAGAAATTTTATTTCAAAATAACATTTTTTAATTAATATATCCAAAATTTAGTAATTTTAAGTGATAATTCACCTTAGCTTCTAAATATTTGATCATGGGAGTCGTCCATCTCTTCTTTCTTGTCGTCTCTATAAATAAATCACATGACCTATTTGAAAATAGTTTGAACATTACTATTTTTTTCATTTTAATATAAACAATTATTTAAATAAGAAAACCATTGTGTTCAATATATTCATAAATTTTTCTATTATGTCAAAATGTATTTAACATTGCCTATACAATGTCCTCTCTATTGGACCAAAAACACCAAACATCCAGTGACCACTAATATAAAAAAAATTAATATGATTTTTTGATATGTTATGTTCTATATAACCCTTTGTGAGAAAAATTATTTCATTCCTTTCAAGATATAGAAACATCCAACATTGAATGCTGACATTCTGATGAAAGCTTTCTGATATATAAAATGTTCTTTGAGCATCGATCATTATTTTAGCTATTGGAGAAATAAATAGGGGTCCATAAATCTAAACATGTCTATCTTTTCAGGATATATTCAAATTTTTTATAGATACCAAATACAAAGTATACATTATTATAAATTTAAAATAATTTTAAGGAATAACAAAAAATAATCGACTTTCATTGAAAAAACATGCATTATGTTGATGCCTAATTGCTCTCCAGCTACAAGATCCTTGATTTCACATTTCAAAAGGACCACACTCATTTCTCTCCCATAAATAGCAGCATCAAATGGAATCTCATATAATCCCAATAATACATTTGATTGTGTTGACAATCGATCAAGACCAGTGAAATATTTATATAATGTGATGGCACGTTGAATTTTTTTTTCTATATAGTATTTATTTACCTTTAAAGTATTCCTAAAAAAAGAGAGTAATATATAAACATTAAAATGAGAAAAAAATTTACCCACAAAATGAAATTAAATATAGCATATATACATGCCACTATGGTAATTTGTTGAATTAGTCCAGATGTCCAAACCAAAAAAATAATGACACTTTTCCCAACTATACTTAGTTCATCTGTAGGACATGATATTATTGTTGATCTGTCTATAATATCTTGAATAGTGACCCTCTGATTCTCTATCTCAATATGGTGATGATTAATGGTATAACTGATATAATATATCATCTCATATACAACAATATTATGAGGATCAACAATTTATAACTCATGGTAACTTGGAAAAAGGAGGGGGATCTTCTAGTAGAGGTGGAGGAGTCGAATCGACAAACTGAATTTATCCTTGCAAGTCTGTAAACATCGCTTCTACCAAATCATTAATCTTGTCCTCCATCATCCCTTGAATATCCTAAACTTTGTCTTCCAATGATTCTATTTTTTATACACATTATTTTTTGAGGGCCCAGCAGTTCTGTATTTCCTAATACTATAACTAAAAAATCATATCTACCCCCAATATTAAGGATCCCATGTGTTCTCTACTCCTTTAGATAATATAGTATGGAATATTTGAAAAAATAAATAATGAATCACAATATATAGAGATTTTATTTAACTCCAATAAATAAATAACCTACTTACAATATTATCATCTACAACTCATAATTCATCTGTAATATATTGGCATTTTCCTTCTTTTGATCCATCTTCTATTTTTCATGTCTATCGTGGGGGAGGAGGAGAACCTATCTACATTCAGAGGACTCTACTCTAATATTTTGAAGTTTTTCTTCTAGCATGTGTTAATAAAAAATATATATACCCTCCCTGAGATAACGTAGGAGGGTATACATTTTTATCTTTAATCTCATTATGATATCTCCATGGTTAATATAAATTATGAACTAAAAATAATTATATCAATGACATGGTCATTAATATGAGAAAACATCTAAAAAGGTTACATTGCACTTACCAAAAAAAATATTCTCATATACAATCACAAAATTATTTTCTTGTATCATCATCTATAAGTGGATATATATCACATGTATTTTCATTTTATCTACTCCCAAAAATGAACTATAATGTGAGGGTTTATTTAAAATCCCTCCATCTCCATGACTCCAATAACATACATTTCCTCCCGACCCCTCTAGTGCAAGGTATATCATATTTCATCTTATAATAATAGAAAACAAATATTACAATAAATATTAATTCAATATAACTAATATAATAAAAATAAAACATAAAAAAATGGTCTCCAATAATATATAATGACAATTCCATTTTCAAAACACTACACCAATCATTAAAAAAATATACTAACTTTTCTTTTATATTTTACTAATACTCAATTATTAATTTGTTTTTACTTTAGACCAAATGTAATATAATTATAATCAACATCTAGTGGTATCTTCTATTCTTAGTTACGAGCTAATGCTACATTTTTTAAACATGTGGTTCCACTTTTAACAAACTTCAAACTCTTTTTCCCTTGTGGAAGTAGATGTCACAGGTAGAGAAGGGTGATTAGTCTCATCAATAAGAGCATATGTAAGTTCCTCCCCAGAGGTATTAGTATGATCATCTCTATAAATATGTGGTGGATCATAGGATTAATATGTCATCCTACAAATCATAGAAAAATCAATTAGTAACAAAATATAAAAAATCAACAATTACATGAAAATGGAAATAAAAAATTAGCAATTATCAAACAAAAAATTAAAGTTAACTAATTTTAACTAATTTTTGTCATATCTGTTTTAGTTAATTAAATTTGAACAATATTAATGAGAGGATAAATGAAATATATGAATTAAAAATAAAAATATTTATGATAAATGAAACGAACAAGTAGAAATTCACCAACCTTAT
This sequence comes from Viscum album, assembly GCA_963277665.1. Lineage (NCBI taxonomy): Eukaryota > Viridiplantae > Streptophyta > Magnoliopsida > Santalales > Viscaceae > Viscum > Viscum album. The sequence goes on along the minus strand of OY728153.1, from coordinate 1,133,301,544 downwards.
AAATAATCATTAAATATAATAGAATTTTTTTATAATATACACTTTTAAAATATATTTTGTTTCTTTTTAAAATATTAAATTTAAAATAAATGGTTTTCAACAAAATCAATTTATTTATAAGATTCTAAAGGGTAAACATGAAAAAATAGACAAAACTAAACTAATATAATACCAACAATTTAACTTTGTTGTTATAATACAAGTCTTAATAAAAAGAATAAAATTATAATGACTAGTTTATGAAATTTTAAAAAGTATACCATAATAAAATATATTTTACCTATAAAATTAGTAATGTACTGAATATTTTTTTCCAATATTTCTTCTTCTTGATTATTCATATAAAAAACCCATGTCTTCATTGAGTTCATCAATATTATTTGTTAATTATTGCATGGATGTAGGGATCTCACATAAATTAGAATCTTCATCAAGATTATCATAACCTACATGTTGTTTATTACTTTTAGAAAAATAACCTACTATATATCGGATTGAACGATAATATATAAATTTTTTTATGAGTTTCCATGATGAAAGGGTCATTTGTGGAATTCAACTCATTTAAATTAACTAGTGTCATTCTAAACTCATATTGTCGGACACTGTTGTTATCGATAAACAATTTACACATAAACACTAGAACATGAAATTTAATGTATTAAAACTCCCATATTTCATCAATGACTCCATAATATGTGGTGGATATGGCGATTTGGTTCTTTCTATTGGAACATCAAAAATGCATTACTTCTGCGACATTGACACACTACTATTCTGAAGAATCACTTTTGTTTTCCTAGTCTCTCATATGAAACATATAATCAATAATGTCACACATAAACCATGTTATCAAATTTAAACATGGACCAACCACTATAAATACTTATTTATTTGATGCATCTCGTTTCACAGTCTCTTCAATCCAAGGAAAAAATGTCATGTAATGTTCATTCAAAAACCACATATCTTTCTTCTATGGATAACATTGTTTCAACTCCTTCATATGAATTATTATATATGGGTGAGCATCATCTATGTTATTTAAGATGTATAACTATATCTTCTTTATCTTTTCAACTTTCAATAATTTTACATTCAATCCACATAGGCCCTTTCCCCAAAAATCAACTTGTTCATGGCGAGGTGTAGGAAAACTAATGTGTTCCACATCAAAAAAATAACTTGCGAGAATCTATACAACCTCCTCAAAAATATATGTTACAATAATGGATTTTTCCGGTCTATATGGATTCCTAACATAACCCATCAATATCTTAATATTCCTTCCAAAAGGATATATTTAATGTACATATAAAGGTCCACAAATCTTTATTTTTTTCACCAGATGAACCAATAAATGCACCATGATATAAAAAAAATATGGAGGAAAATATATTTCTAATTGAAAAAGAATAGAAAAAAATTCCTTCCCCAAAATTTTCATTGAATTAAAATCAATAATTTTATTAAAAATTGAATAAAAAACTAACCCGCCTTCATGATAGTCATTTTGACATGGTAGTTCATTTTTAAAAACAATGAATCCGGTAGGATTTGTTGCATCATGACGAGAAAATCATGACATTTATTACTTGTCAATACCAAATCCTTTAAAGAAAAAAAATTAACTTTTGAATAATAACCATGTGTCATATTGTTATCATATTTTCATTGAAAAAATCTAGTTTCTCCATTTGGATAAGGTATGAAATGATGAGGGTAAGAATGTTCACATTCCTTGAAGAGTGGGAGCCCACTCCAAATGTATTCCCTTAATAATTGAATCCACTCTAGAATTCAACCCATCTTTAGTCATTCATTTAATATCTTACAATGTTCCAATAAAATTTTTAGATATATTCACCTCCACCTATATGGCATTAATGTTGTGTTTCAACTCATGATATCTCCAATATAGTAGCCCAAAAAATTGACCATTTCTTCTAATTATTTTAATCATTACCATATTTATGTGTCATTTTGAATGTCACATAAATTTTTTCCACTCTATCATAATAATGATCAGTGGATAATGGTTTAGGAGAAATATCAAATTCTTGTGAGCTGTTGAAATCCTTTTTTAATTTTCTGTAAGGGTGATCCATGGGAAAAAACTTTCTATGACCCATGTATTATATTTTTCTCCCTATATGTAGTTGAAAATATGAAGTCTTCTATTCACAAAATTGGACAAGAAATATGCCCCTTAACAATGTTTGTAGACAAATTTATATATGTTTGGAAAGAATTTATAGTGAACATAATAATTTTTTATAGTAAAAAATATTCCATTTTTAAAGAATCATACAACCTTATACATTCCTCACATAATAGTTTCAAATCATCAATTAATGGTCAAAAGAATGTCAATATCATTTTTGGGTTGTTTTAGTCGACTGATCATTAAATGCAACATTACATATCTTCTCTTTATTCAAAATTCATGAGTTAAGTTGAAAATTACCAGTAAAATAGGCCATGAACAATGTGTGCTACTAAGTATTTGATATGGATTCATTCCATCTATGCATAGTCCATGTCTGATATTTCGAACATCATTTAAAAATATAGGATACTAGTGATCAATGTTCTTCTATTGTGTACAATCAGTTGGAAGAAATAATTTTTCATCAAATATCCACTCATCAGCATTCCATCATAACTTTTTCATCATGTGAATTTGAAAATAAACGCCTCAAACAAGAAATTATATAATGATTCCAAAATTCTTTAGCAAGGTTCTATGAAACTTATGAATCATCCTGTAATTTGTTTTCAACTTATACCATGATGTCCCACATTTATAAATATCTAACAGAAAATCATATTCATTCATATATACCACACAATCATTCAGGCAGGCATTTATTTTCTTATACACATATCCAATAAGGAATAATATTTTCATGGTTGTATAATGTGAATATGTATGATTATTGTCTTTAGAAATAATATATTTCAAAAAAATTAGTAGCTCTGTAATACTCTTGTCACTCTATCCATGTTTTACATTCAGGTTTATCAATATTTACAACTTCTATAAAACTATATATTTTGTACAACCTAGATACAATTTTTTTCTGCATCACCATATAAAAGCTCAATGATTGGTTTTTTATCAATAATCTATACATAAATATCATGAATAATTTAATATTTTAAATATATTTATCATCATCCATTGAACCTTCATCATTATATCTAAAATTCTACATGGTTTTAACCTTAAAAATCCAAGGGTTGTAGATTGAATTTAAACAATGAGAAATTAAATGATCTTTGATTTCTCTACCTTTCAACTTCTTCAAATTTATACATTTTATGTATGGAAAGAAAAGAAATATCATTTTTTGAAACATTTCATATAGAAAATTCTACAAAAACATCGACACCTTCCTCATATTCATCACTTATTCGATGTGCATTAATCCATCATCGATTTATTACCTATTTCAAATATCAAAAATAAATATAAAAACCAATGGTAATAATTTATAAAATATTTATATTAGTAATGAAACTAAAGAATATAGAAAACCATGAATCAAAACATTAGAAGAAAAATAGACAATTTTGATGTGAAAATTCATTCATGCGGAAGGAATTTCAAAATATATTCTATTAAAAAATGTCTCAAGTAAACATAAATGAATATAACCTTATGAAAAAATAAAAATTTATTTATAAGGATATCTATATAAAAATAACCATAAGAAGGATATATATAATGGGAAATACTAATTTTTTTGATGATTATTAATGAAATAGATAATTTATACTATATTTTAATTAACATTATAATCTATCCATAAATAGAGTTTTAGTTTAAAAAAAATTCCACCTAAAATAAAATCTGGAACTAATTAATACAATATAAAATCATAAGTATATTATAAAGTCTAAATCAGGTAAAGCATGCGCTGAGAATCCAACATTAACTTGTTCAAACAAGCTGGATACCTAAAAATAGCTACCAAATTTGATTTTATTAATATGATAATTTATATAAGTTAATTCTTATAATTTAAAAAATCAACTGGTAAAACAAAAAATGTAATTATAATTTGAAATGTTATTTTTATTACATAGATCTCCATGATAAAATGATTTCAAATTCTACAGTTCATATCAGCTTCTATTATCATTATATTCAGTTTTATGCTATCAAGACAACCGTATTTATGGGAAAAATATGGAAGATATCTATCTCGCACAATCATATGGGTTAGTGAATCCAATAAATGTCTATAAGGTATGGAAGTTTTTTTTAAATCTATTAGGGATCAAAAAATCAATAATCAAAATAATAATATTTCATAGATGAATCCACTTAAGAATTTGGTTTTACTAAGAATGATAATGTTCTAAGAAAGCATATTCCATTAGCTGAATGACTCATACATATGGGCTATTAGGAAATCTTATGGATCCCAATCCTTTTTCAAATATTAGAAATTATACCCTGAAATTAGTCCATACATATTGTTTTACCCTTAAAATAAATGTTTTCACAAATTTTATGGTGACTAATTCATTTCAAATATACCATCAATTTTTTAAAATCATTGATCTTATAGAAGTTCATCACATTGAATATGGAAATATCATATTTTAGGTAACGTAAAATTTAATAGACAATATTCTATGTTTTGGAAAAAATAAAGGATACACTAAATAATACCTCATTTAAGTACTAAATCACTTATTAGCATTTATCATTATATGAAATGCCAGATCAATCAAGGTAAAACCTATCAATGGTGATGAAATATAAGGTAAATTCGACATGAATCTATTATAATAAACTGAAAGTCACTATAAATTATTTTTCACTATAATGGTTGTTTGTACCACTAATTATATAATCCAATCTATATTTGAATGTATTATGAGTACACTATAATAATATGTTAAATCGCCAATGAAATGAAACAATTTTTTATATATAGCATACTTTTAATAAAACACCATAAATCCAAATAGTACACATAAATAACATAGAAAAGTGTTTATCAATCTCAAAATAAAAATCATTAAAACCACTAATTAACATAATACAAAATATATTCAATACTTAAAGTGAGGAAATTATAGGTGATCATATCTATAGATGAATGTGAAATTAAGAAAATGAAAATCCCAAATTTTTTAAGATTTTAATGCGAGAATAAAGAACACTTCATTGAAAAATATTCTGTTATATTTGAGATGAAAAAGAATGAACGAAAAGTGGGAAATGAAATAGTATGTGGCATACTTTAGATGTGTAAAATATGGTCGATGAAACCTTATTGTTCATTTTAAATCCTAAGGAGAGATGTCTACCACCAAATTGATGATACCAGAAATTTAGGGCTTTAGAGAGAGAGAAACGAGAGGTCTGTTGCGAAATAGTTAAACTACATAATGAAACCATTGAGTGATAAATAAAATGTTAAAATATTTTTGAAATTTTTTATATTATAACTAATATGAAAGGTGAATAGTTGAGATTTTTTACATTGGTTATACTATAACAGAAGTAAAAATCCACTCTTTCACATCGGTTAAATTATAAAACTGACATGAAAGAGTAGCGAATAAGCAAAATTTTAAGTCAGTTTTGATAAAATATGATGTAACAAATGATTTTTTATGTTAGTTTTTGTAAAACCGATGTGAAAAAGTAACATTTCTAGATTTTCACATCGGTCTTAAATAAATGATGTAAAAACTATGTCAAAAAAACAATTTTCATACTAGTTATTTTAATATAATTATTGACTTTGGAATAAAAATAGTTTTCATAATTCCTATATACATTTTATGTTCCTTGGTAATGTGAAATACCGATAGTTAAATGCGGTTACTATGATTTTATTTTACTTTTTATAGATTTATTTGTATATCATAATACTAATAATTTTATCACTTAAGGATGATGAAAATTAGATTTTTTTATATAATATAATTCACCCCACTTGTTGAATTATAATTTTTATAATAGTGCAATTATACTACATGTTATGGATTTTATATGACTGAGAAAGTTATTTTCAAAAATAATTAAATCATTGTTAATTAATATTTAAATGATTTTTTTTTTCATAAATTCATAAAAATGATAAAATCATAGCATATTAATAAATAAAAAATTTACATTTTGGCTTTTTGAAATATATATATCTTGATAAAAAACATTAATATGTATTTTAATGTGACTAAAATGATGGTACAATTTATAGTATGGTATTTGGACATCCTAAAGTGATTCTGATTTCAAGGATGGTTATATTGGTATATATTTTGACATGATTTATTTGAGAAGGGATCAATGATAATTATTTTTTGGTTATTAATAATTTTCTGTTTGTGTATTATATTCTTTCCTTAAAAGCCTAGGGTTTATTAGGCAATACTTTCGGTAGAGCCAAGAAAGTGTCTGAATATAATCAGTTAATTTTATTATTTAGACTTGAGATAAGAGGTGATATAAGATAATATCCTAATAAAAAAGTGTATTTGGAGCCAAATAATCGTGATTAAATTGAGATATTATGTGAATACGGTACTTTAGAAAAAAATTTAGGTAAATATATAATTTATAATCAATATAAAATTACATAAATATTATTATGTTAGGTGATGGGTTTTAGGATCTTTAAATGGAATTTGAATTTCATTCCATGGTTAGGTAGTTATTAAATAATATTGAAATGAGTATACTATTTATAATTTTAACTTTCTTAGAGTGGAAGAGTTATTCCATGAACATGGAAGTTACACTAAGATGCATGACATGGATTATCAAAATTGTTCAGTTATGTTTATAACATTAGAGATATTAATATTTTGTTGTAAAAAAAATCATTCCCTAGATTTATGGAGGAATCATTGTATGAAGTACTCCCCTGATATAAATCCTTGACGATTATGATTTTTCTTATCATGATATATCATAGTTTCATTCCTAGTATCACTCTGTGATGTAAAATCCTAAAGAAAAAGGTAGTGTAGCATTTTTTTCATAAATGAGTATTTCAGGATTTTAATAGAATATGTGAATCATTGAATTTGTTATATTTTTATATTATTATATGTAGCATTCCATTATGAAATTTTTCATATAGGGACATGAATAAATGGAGTAAAAGGAAGTGAAGGCATGTTTCAGGAAGGACCTTATCACGCTATAATTGGATAAATTTTTTAAATTTGTTATTTCTAAATTGATTTCTCACACCATGAAAAATGTAATAACACTATTAATTTTCCATATTTATATATGGGAATATTTAAAATAATAACTAATAAACATGATAAACTAGATGATGTATTATAATAGGTAAAGGGAAATTTATGATTGATTCTCAAGTTTTTTTAAAAAACATTATATATAATGAATAATTTTTAGAGGTGAAAGATAAAAAAAGGTATGTGGTTATTTAATATATGTGTGAATAAAATAAGATATTATCTAAATAGTATAAAGGATTTATACATTATAGTACCTATATTTTACTAATAAGAACAGGAATAGGATATTCGTGATGACTGGAATGACATAGAAAATGTACAATAATATCCTGATGAAAATCTTATCTCATTGAAGTTGGGCTTATTAAATAAAATTAATATATTTATCATTGTGGGAGAATTTTATATTTTTGTGATAAATTCTAGGTTACATGAGTTTAATGATTATTATATTTCAATATAATTAACAATGACATTATAAGTGTAATATATGGTATCTATAGTTTTTGAATCATTCTAAGTATTAGCTATGTTTTTTGAGTATAAATTTCTTTAAAAATCTATTTTATTTTTATCTTAATTATATGGTGTGTAAAAAATATAATTTTAATAAAAGTTGTATGTGATTAATTTTATTTCTAGGTAAACATAAAATCAAATTGAATTTGTTGAATCACCCCTAGTAGTGAGTTGTTATATATGTTATGGGTCCTATTAGGAGGGTATCATACCAAATGAGTTTCCTTTGAATATGACTTTGTTTTTAGAGTTTTAATAGAGTGAGATTCTCTATTTTTGAAGATTTTAAAACTAAAATTATATGGTTAAAAGGAAGAACCATAAATCAGTGAACAAAAATGGTATTTCTACATTCTATACAAACACTATTATTACATATATAAAAATAAGATACCATATTACATATCACCAATTATTATGGATGTGATAGAAGCTTCCATAAATGTGTTTTTCATTATTCTATTAGTTTTATTATTTCTATATTTTATAGAAATATTTATCAAGTATTCCTCAATGATAAAAATTTTATATTTTATCCTCTTTTTAACAAGGTTTTTCTCAAAGTTTAGGTAAAAAATACTACAATTTATTTAAGATAAAATTGAAATTTTTTTAAAATTTTTTGATTGTGAAATAATACCATAAAAAATTTCTTATGTTGAAATATAAAGATATATAAATGATTTATGACAGAATTGTTTAAGAATTCATCATTTGTGTTATTGAGTGTTTGATCAATATAATTTTTTTTGATGAAATGTTTTAGGGTTATATAATTTTTTATAACAATCTAAATAGTTTACTAGTTGTACATGATATATAGGTTTGGTATATGAAAACTTTGATTGGGGTATTTTTCTATTAAATGATTTAAGTAACATCGCAATTTTTTATGAAATGGTGAGAAAAGATTCCTCTAGAAGAATAAAAATTACAAAAAATTGAATTTTAAGAATTTCATTGAAATATTAAAGCTCTAGTAATGAATTAGTTTTGATAGAATAAAATTATAATTTATATGAGGATGTATAATGGAGTTATAAAAAATCTTCTCAATCATTTCATGAACTATGTGAAGTAAAAAATTAGATATTTAGGAGAAATACCCCACTAATTCATTTTAAGTGTAGATATATTGGACATTTTTTGAAAAAATAACAAATAATTAATGGAGAAGAAGATTAATATAATGACTTTGAGAGTGAAATGAGTTCCTTGAAAAATTATCCTAAAAATCTTGAAAAGACATTTTTATTTAAATTGGAATGGTAATAACATATAACAGCAAAAAACAAATCAAATTCTGAAGCTGGTGGTAATTTAGAGGATAAAGAGAAAGATGATACTTATAGTGAAACATATAGAAATATAATATTTCATAAAGGGATTAAGAAATATTTCAATATAAATTAGTGTAAAACTGATGGCACTAGGGGATAAATATAAATAAATTTCTATTTTATAGATCCCTAAGTGAATATCATCCAGGGTTGACAAATATGATAAATGATTTTGATAACATGAAAAATTCCATTAAAAATAGAATAATATGAAAGTGTAAAAATAATATAAGGATAAATAAATTAATTGGGATATTTAACATGTTAAAAACTTATATTATGTACTAAAATATAATTTAACAAATGTATATTCAACTATAAAAATTTTGTGAAGGATATTGGAGAATAGTTATATGAGAAAATAAGAATGTTTCTATAGTATCAAATAATGATGAAACTCATGTGCACCTCCACTGATCACATTAAAATTATTAAAATGGTATTAATGTGTTGGTTGAAAAGTCTAATTTGATTATATAGATGAATAATGACATGTTTGTGGTGTAAAAATCCCAATCTCAAAAAGAAAGAAAATCAAGGAATGATGATATGAGAGTAATTAATGATTTTTTTTAATTCTCAAAAACTGATATATTGTATTATAAATTAATGTGGAATGATTTTGTAGTTTATCAAAATTTTCATTAAAAAGGGATACAATATTTATTTTTAATGGATGGGAGAAGTTAGTGGTTCAACATATGGATATAAATCCATTTATAGAGTAATGAATGATATTTATGAATATTATTGTAACTATAGAGGATATGAAATGATATAATAAGATATTAGTTTAACTATATATATATATATTTTCAAAAGTTATGCTAGATAATATTTTTTGGGGTATTCAACCCACTCAGGTAAGGTACATTAAGTTGAAATACGAAATTTTTATACTAAATATTGAGAATAAATTTCATTCATTAGAAGAGGATTGTGGAATATGTGATTGGATAAGATAATTTATTGAATAATTCTCACTATATGAATATTCTAACATTTTATTAAGGGTAATACTCAAAACACATAGAGGAAGAAATAAAAATGAAATGAAAAATAATTTCATTGTTGGGGTTTCACTCAAAACATCACATAATGAATTTTCATTCATTATAGATAGTGGATATTCTTCACACATGACAGGATAATTAATGTTATTGATGAATATCAAAAATTAATAGGGGGATTAGTGATCATTAATAAGGATGGTTCATGAAAAATTAATAGTATTTGGTTTGTCTATGAATGGAATAGTTTAGTGTAATTATAAGAACACAATATATGTTGATGCACTAATTTTATTATTAGTGTTTTATATCTCTATGATCTAGGTAATTAATTAGTGTTTCATCAATATGGGTTTTTGGTAATGTGTTGGAAATATATGTGTGTTTTGTGAGGTAGTAATGAACATATAGAATCTTGGTTATGTGGGTGAAACTAAAAATTCATGATATCAAATCTTAATGAACGAAAATCAATTGTTTCATCAATGGTGAGGTTATCATGGACACCAGATCATGATCAATCCTAACCAAGGTGAGATCTTTTTTAAATTATCCTAGGTTATATAGGTAGAGAAACTGGATGTTGTCAACATTATAAGAGGTGAATATTATTATTTATTCCCATAAAAATGTCTTCTAATAAACATTGAACAAGTTATAGCTCAGTCATTCAGATATTCATGAAACAATAAGGACATAATTTAAAAATAGAGATAAGAGTTATATATATTTTCTAGAATTATTCAGTCATATGGGTTACATTATGTTCATGAAGCATAAATATTAGGTTCTAATAATGATTATGAATTTTAGAATAATTGTTGAGAATGGGTATGGATTATCTTTTAAGGGGACCCAAACATGCAATTGTGATGAATATACAAACGAACGATTTAACATATATAATGAGAATCATGGTGTTCACTATGATTGTAGTGCACCATACACACAATAATAAAACATAATTTCTAAGTAGAATTTTTTTTGGAAGAGATGAGTAATATAATGTTGGTAAAGTATGATACTTATAATTATTTATAGAGACAATCAATTGGTACAATATCACATATTAAAAATTATTTTATCTATTTAAAAAATTTGAAAATAGAATCATTTAAAATATATTATATTATAGATCAATGTTCTAAATACATATGGGTTTTTGGAAGCCCTTCCATTAACAATAGAAATTGTCAGAGTCTTGGAATATTTGATTAGAGAAGAGATTATGGTATCATAACCAGTTTTCCTCTAAACGGATGTGGATATAAATGTTATAATAAATAAATTGGAAATATACCTAAAACTATTGGTGTAATTGTTTTTAAACACTCATATAATAATATTTAACATAAATATAATATCTCTAATGTGATGAAAATTGGGACGTCTTTGTTGAGAATCATGGTGATGTTTCTGAAAATAATTTGAATTAAAAAAAGTATTTATTAAAGTAGAGGATTTAAACATTTTTAATTATGATGACAAATATATATCATATCATCCTAGTTTAATAGATTTGTTGGGGATTTAAAATATAATTGGATAATAAGGATTGTAAATTATTATTAGATGGACATTGATGATAAATATATATGGTTTTGAAAGGGAATTCCCGAGAGTGGCCTTTTCGAACCCTCCACACTCAAGAACCCCCCTCCCCACGAAGAGATCATCCGGGGATGCCCCAGCCGGGGAGGAGCCGTTTCTAGCCGAGATGACATTGCGTCCCACGGGGTAACACCTTGATCGGCGATGGTTCGTCACAGCAATCCGTCAGCCAGGTGAAGTGCGCCCATTCTGCCCACCCGGTGAGACACCAGGTGACCCGGCAAGACGAGCGGTACATGGGAGGCGGAAATTCCCCCAAGAGCGGGCTCCTAGGAATCGAACCCCAGACCTCGATCGGCGATGGTTCGTCACAGAACCCCAAACATTGATGACAAATATATGAACAACATTTTTTCCACAATTTGATCCAAGATTTGTAAAAGGAGAATTATAGAATCATTTTATATTGATTCTATGAATGAGGAGTAAAATTAGATCATTTTGAATAAGAAAAAGGAGTTTTTACCCAATCCAAAGAATAATAAATTTATTAGACTATAATAATTGTGTATTAAACATATAATTAAACAAGGTGAAGATATAAAAAAGTAATTAATTCATTTAAATTGGTGAATATAGGTTGGTGAAATTTATTCTGATGAGGTGTTCACACTGGTTTCAATCATTGATTCCATTAGATTACTTCTTTTTATTGTGGCACAATGGTGATACAAAAGTTTCTAAATGTATTTTATTCTATTATTCTTTAATATATAGTTTGAATAGAAAGTGTTTACAGGGGAACATGAAATATTTATACTTGTTGAAGATTAAAGAGACCTTTTCTAGTTAATAATGGAACTTTTTGAGTTTAAAAAATCATCAACATCATCATCTTCCATGTTATTATAGCTCTATATGTTGTTAAAATTATATCAGGTGTGAGGGTGAATAATCATCTACATTAAAAAAATTGGTATCACATATTATCATGGATTATATTGATGACATAATATATGTTAGAAATGTATACTATAGGTTTAGTGAATTTTCATTTTTAATGGGGGAAGAGATTTTTGATTCCAATTCACAACAAAATGTGGTATTTTGGCATTATAAATATCTCAATAGGAAGGTTATATCTTATTTAACGTAATAAGGATTTTTGAGAACAAATAATGAAGATTAGAATGAATGATTCATTTTTTTACCATAAATTTCATGGGAACCACACATTAAAAAATATCTAATGGATGTATGTTTATATTAAAGGAATATTAACTCTTATTTGAAGTTTTATTTTCCTGATAGCATCAAGACATATAGGCCCCCCTAGACACTGGTTCTCTCTCTATTTTAATTCCCTTTTTGAATAAAAATGGTAACGTTGGATGGATGGAGAAAAATGAAGTTTCCATGATTATTTATGAAGCTGAATAAAGTGATACTAGTTAAGAAACAACCCAATTGTTATAGATGAGTACTCAATTTGAAGATGTCATGGTGGATGTGAATTTTTTTATTAATTTTTTATTTGAAAATCAATGTTCTAATAAATAATTTGGATATAAATTTTAGCATTATTGATCAAATAAAAAAAAATATCCTTCCCTTGAGGATATTTTTGAGAAAGATATTTTGAATTAGAGATTTTTACTAAAAAAGATAAAATGAATGTTTTTCAATAAACCACTACTATTGGAATCATTTAATAGGTTGTTGTCCATAATTAGTGTTCAACCTAATTCCTCTCTATTATATGTTAGTTTCATTTCACCCCATAAATCAATTCTTCTAGGTTTTTTTCAATGGGGAGATAGATAACATAAATCCATTAATTTTTTCCATTACATATTTACAAGGAGGGATATCCACATAAGCATATAATCCCAATATATGTGTCTTAAATAATTGTGGAGATATTTATTATTTTTTGAGAAAAATTATTTTGATGGATTTATTTTATATTGAAATGACATGTAGATTGAATTTAAACAATTCTAACATTTGTATTTATCATTTATATAGGACCTTATTATAAAAATTATCAATGGAGATTTTTAAGGAAATTGAAGAAGGGTTATTATTATCTTGTTTCAATTTAAATTAAAAGATGTGAATAATTTTATTGAAGTAAATGAATTGGAATTTTTTTTTTTATTTAATGATGTTATTTCATACAATAATATTTATCACATAGGATGAGAAATATTAAATGATTATTCATTTATAAGAGTATTTTTTTTGAAGTGTGATTTATTTTTGGTTGATTCCATTACTATTTAATGGGTAAGAGTATTGATTCAATGACTATAATATACATTTAGAGATAATGTGGAAATTATTTTTGTGTGAGATTTTGTTTTTAATAAAAAATCAATCATTAAAATCACATTTAATTATGTTTATTTTGTGAGAATAATGTTTAAATTTTATAGTGGTTTCTAAATGGAATTTGATGTTCATAAAAAGGTTATGAAGTTATTGAAGAAGAATGTATGAAATATGGATTAATTGAAGTTATATTTCTTGAAGGACAATAAGTATAATATCCCTAGACCCAAACTCCCAGACACCTATAATGGAAACATAATTTTTATATTTGAGGATTTTATACAAACAAGTTTGTCACAATTTCAACCTTCCAAAACACAAAACAACAAATGGAAATTATTAGATCACTCATTTACACCAGTAATTTTATATTTATTGTTTTATTGGATTTTGAAAAACTCTTACATAACAGAACCGATGTCTTCCCAGCATTATTTTTCTAATTATACCCACATTTTCATATTTCACATGATTTATTCATCATCCACCATAAAATTATTCACACATGAATCCTTTATAGACATGATTCATTTAAAATAATTATGTATAACTTAGGGAAAAGGATAAAATGATGGGTGAGATAAAATTATATATACGGGTACACATAAACAATAACAATTGAATTTAATCAGTGAGAATAAGATGAGAATAATCATTGAAGGACGTGAACAAAGTGCATTCATATACCACAATAGAATTAATACCCATAAAAATGTGTATGAGTAATCAAATAACATGTCATAATGAATTAACATAAGGCATGGGTTATATAAGTTATCAATCATGGTCCATGTGAAAACAATACTTTAAAAAATAATCCATTTGAACATGATTTATGTTAAAATAAAACATATTGGCTGCTTGGAACATAATTTATATACCACTATTACAATCACTCTTAAAAATGTAATATCATACCTAGTAAAATCCTAAAATCTATTAGGATACACCTATAACCAGTTAAATTAATCCCTTTACCCAATCTATTTTAGGGCTATCTCCAACTCACCAATCACCATGAGCTATATCAGACCCACACATCATTATAATAAAATTAACTTAACCATATCATATATATAATACATGAAAGAAAATAATCTTCAACATAATAATAAAAATTATTCTTCCATTAGTGGATTTACCATTGAAAAATAAATTTTTTCAATGAAACCTCAGTGAAATAATCCTAATAAATCTATAGAAATAATTAGGATGGTATGATTACCACATAACCCATGTGAAACCTATTTAACGTCATAGGTTGATTTCATTGTTTAATATAGATACCATTAAAATATCATTAAATAATTATTGAGGAAAATATTTTTTAAACAATGAGAATAACTATTCTTTCCAATAAATTATAAATAGTAGAAAAAATAATTTAAAATTAAACAAGGAAATTTTTTATAAAAATATTTAAATAATATAGTGGTAATGAAGTAAGTAAATTATGTCTTAGTCATAATTCTTAAAACAAATATTTTTTTCACACCATCAGTAAAAAAGTAACTTTTTTAGAAAATAAAATCAAGATTCTATTAAAAAATATTTATAGAAATAAAAAAATACGGTAATAAATAATATATTTTTTTAAGAGTAGTAAAAAAATATTGAATTTATTTTAAAAAGCAGATAAAAAAGATAAAGATTCTCAATATAATAGAATATATGAAATTAGTTTCACTTACAAATAATCTTATTGATGTTTATTCAATAAATATGGGAAGAAATGAATATAAAAATATAAAACACATTCATAGCTAGAGGATAAGAAAATATAATTTTTTTATGAAAATAATTAAAAAATATTTCCCCAATAGTACCTTGATAATAAAAAAAATCTCAAAAAAATAGAGATTGTATTACAAATCCTTTATAGATTTTGTAACTTTAGAATAAAAATCAATTAAAAGAAATAGTATGATATGGATATATAAATAACATTAAATAAAATATTTTATATGTAAAAATAAATTAATGTGTCAATGAGTAAACCATGAATGGAAATCATGGTGCATGACATGATTCGTGTCTTATGAAAATGAGATTGAGACAAATAAAATTAATACAGATTTTATAACTTTTGAAGTAATTATTACTTCTTAAGAACCATGATAGAGTAAATTCAAATGGATATTTAAATATCATGAACGTAAATATATTATTGATATTAAATTTCAATGAATACATTTGTACACCTCATAAAATAATATAGGTGTATAACATGAACTTATTTTCCAAAGAATGAACATTTGAGGAGAATAATCCTTATAAAGATCCAATCCTTGAATTGTTAATTAATAATTGGAGATATTATTTGTTAAAAATGTAAATGTATAAGAAATAAAAAACACACCATAAATACAAAAAAAAATAATTTTACTTATAATCATGGTATAATTTAATCAATTTTGAAGTGATATATCCAAACGAATGAAAATTCAGTTATGAAACCCTGAAAACTAGTTAACATTCAATTCAAATCCACATTGATGAAATAATTTAAAATAAAAACTAAAATACAATAAATTATACATTATTCATCATATAAATATAATAGTGGAAGTATATACACTATATAATTTAATAGTGGAGCATAACATTATAATATGCCTCAACTAGGGGGAATATAGTCCAACTACCTTACCTTGTGTACAAAATTTCAATGTATGCCCTTTTAAACATTTATATTAAAATTTTATAAATTATTTTATTTCTAAAAACATTTTATAGCTTCAATACGATATCATAAATCCATTTATTTCATTTATTTTAATGACATATTTAATTACTTAATCACTTATGTCATGTTCATCTATTTTGAGGATGTTTTTTCATAATTTCAAAACAAGTTAGATATATTGACCATAGTAAAAGAGATAAATTTAAAATAAAATAAATTATTATTATTATGAAATATTTATAATTTATTACATTAGGATTAATTTTAAAAATTTCTATGAAATGTGGTTATGAAAAATATAGTTCGTTTGCAATCATGGATAGGTTATGTTGTATATACGCATATGTGACATTTTCATTCTTCAAAAATCATGATGTAAAGAAGTTAAGTATAATTTTATATTTAAATAATAATAATGATATCATAACTATAATATTATATCATTAAATAGACTTATATATACAACTAATGTCCTGTGGGGATGAAAAATGAATCGCATCACTTCAAGGAGATGGTAATATAAACATACACATGATTGAAGATTTAATTATTTTAGTTAAAGTAAAGGTTAGAAAATTGATGTAATATTTTCATTAATTAATTTTAATTATTTCCTTAATATATATATATATATATATATATATATATATATATTTAAAACATCATTATTACTAATCATGAGAGACATTGATGGAAATTGTATTACATCAGTTCGTGTGTAGGTAGTCCACCATATACACGAACGTTGGTTTCATTTCCCATTTTAAGGAGAAGGAGATGGATAATGGTTATAAAATTATAATAATAAATTCAAATAATATTAAAGATAATTATTTATTTCATTTTATAAGGTTTTATTAATTTCTTATGGTCAAAAGTGAAGAAATAAAATGAATATTCCCAATTAAGAACTAAACCTCTTCTTGAGACAACCTCTTAATGTTTATAACTTAATACTTCCTAAAATGGTTCATTGATATATATCTATATATATATATATATATATTACTTCTAGATAATATATAATATTTAATTAATGTATTTTGAATTCCTAATAAGATCTGAAAGGCTCTTTACATGTAGAAAGGAGGGGAGAGAGTGCGTCCTTTTATATGTGGAGTAGAGGACACACTTGAAATTTTTTAAAACATTGAAATATATTAATATACTACTCAATAAAAATGGCTAAAAATTAACCATTTTAACGGATAAGATGATTTAGGGTTTAACTAGAATCATAAAATATTTTTATAGATTTTTTAGGTCATTTAAACCCTTATATCTCTAGTTTACCCCCAGTAAACATTTTTTACCCTCAAATGTGGTAACGTTTTTTTACTATTAATATAATGGATTTTAAAAAATAATAATTTGACCATATTACAAAATATTAATTACTGTGATCCAAGAAATGGAATCTATTTTATAAAATTCATTTAAATTTTTTTGATTAATTTAATTTGTAATTAAACTCATAAAACACGATGAAGGTGATTTTTTGTAAAAAAATCCTTATAAGTTTAAAAAAGTATTATACAAAATTAATGTTTAAAATTTATTAAAATAACTTTTATATAGTTTTTTTTGAAAAAATAAGCAAATTAAATTTTATATATAATAAAAAATAGAATTTAAATTTATATATACAAGAAATTAAATATCTGTTTTCTATAAAATATTTGTTTTTCAATATTAATTTTTAAAATAATTCATTCATAAATTATAAAAATTTGACCTAAGATAATTTTTAAATGATACTTTATTAATATAAAATACTTCTTATAAAATAAATAGATAAATTTTATAGATATTAATTATAATTTTTGGTAATAAAATAAAATAATAAATTTTTTGAAAAAATTGTATTTTGGAAGCATAATACGACATTACTAAAAATAGAGTGACTATTTTAAAAACAATTAGTAGTAAATTTTGATTTATCAGGACCATTATATGTATTTCATAATTTTATTACTTATTTATTTTACCACCAATGTGAAGACAGTTTATAGCGATCATATTTAAATAATAATATTTTCTGTTTTTATATAATCTCAATGTTGTATAATGTATACTCAATAAAAAATAACCATATTTTAAAAATATCAAGATGTTACATTCTCCCACCATTAGAAAATTACATCCTAAAAATTTAATACTACTATATTTAATCAAGTGATTTATATTTGGAATTTTTTTTAAAAAACAACATCATAAAACGGTTAATAAAAATTCATATTAGAATTAGGGAAATGGAAATATAATGGTCATATAAAATAACACAAAAACTCTTTTAAAAATAGAATAATAATATTTTAAATTAAAAATATATACATCGTAGAAAATATTTTTTTATTAAATAATGATGGAAAGTGATAGAAAATATTGATCAAAACAATGTGAATGTTCCTGATAATGTTGATGACAACTAAACCATAATTCAATGAGATTATAAAAATACCATTGATTCCTCAAAAAATAATGTAATTGGATTTTTTTCAATATATTTTATCTAGATCATAGGAATTACTTTAACATTTATACTATGAATATATGTAAATATAATTACATGATAATTAAAATTTCTTCCTTCGATCAATTTCCCAAAAAATATCTTATTTTTATACAACCATTGAGTATTAAGGATGAATTTTTATGCTTGAATAACTATGATCAACTTATAATAGAACCGAGAATCTACAATTGGAGAGAAACTTATTCCTCCTATGTTTAGGTATTAATCATAACTCAAATAGAGAGTACATTGGTAGATAATATCAAATTTTAAAAATCATTATATTAATAAATATTATATTTGAAAACAAAACTTCCATAATAGTACCAATGATTCAACAAATATCATTCAATAAATATAAAACCCTATATTTCAAATAACCTAAACCTTAATGAATTTTTTTACATAAAATTTTATCTCATAAATTTCTGATTATATCCCCAAAATTTTAATATTTTTCTTCCATTATAATCCATTATACTAAAACTAAGGGTTATATATACCTCAACCCAGTCAAATCATATCCATAATATCACCAATTACTTTTATATCCCATGATATAAAACATCAATGTGGTGTATATTCTTCGAAAATTATGATCAACTTTAATCTTATAATCATATGATAGTATCCATAACACTTATGTTAATCTCATATGAAAAAAATCATGTCATCTAATGATATTTAAACATTTTACTATGATACCAATTGTAAGTTCCCCATACGCACAATCATAAAATATTTTTCTTAAAAAAAAATCATTTTATTTTTTTCTTTGATACTAATAAACATTAATCAATCTCGACCATCTAAAACATAAAATTTTATAATTAAAATATTGGTTCAATTATATACCTAGTGACCATTTAGGTTTAGTGATTGAGTGAATTATAAAAAAAACATACATGGAAGCACCCATGCATTCAAGTGATCATTTTTATCGCATCCATCTATAATTATGTAAAAATATGTCTTCAATATCTCCTAAGAATATTAATCACTAATGAATCCTTTAAAGAAATAATTTATTAAAAACAATTCTACATAACCCAGGGAAAAGGTAAACTTAATAATTTTGATCTAAAAAACATGGTTAGGGTAAACATATTAATTGAAAATTGAATTTCATGAAAGTGAGCAATATGATCATATGGGTTTGATTATATATGAAATATTCTTGATCATAACTTTAATGCATCCATAGCCATAAAAATGTGGATCATTAAACATGTTACATTACATAAATAACTAGCATAACACATGAATCATATATGTGAAAAATCATGATCAATGTAAAATAATAAATAAGTAGAGGATACATTAAAACATTATAAAATAGTAAAAAACAGTTTTTATAACACATATCATCATTTATATATCACATTAAAATACCCATTACTAATGTAATAACCAATCAGGTAAATTCAAATTTTCTCATAGGAGAAGTCTATAACAAGTTAAATCAGTCCATTTAACCAATGCATTAGAGATATATAAATTTATATAATATATTGTTATGAACTCTATTAGTCTCATTTTTAATCATAAAATTTTTACATAAAACATAACATAAATATAATCAATGACATGTCAAATTTTTCAACATAATAATTACCATTATTCTTTCATTGCTTGATTTAATCATGGAAACAAAATGACTTCTGTGAAAATATATATGAAACAATCATAATACATCAGGATAAATAAAATGTATAATGTCATTATAGTATACCCATAGATCAGAATAAATAGCATAATGGGTTGATGTATTGGAATAATAGAAATATTATTAAAAGTTAATTCAAAATATTTCAGAAGAATAATATATTTTCAACATTGAAAATAACTTTTCTAAAATAAATACTTCCAAAATATTAGGTAAAAAAATTTCTTTGATGATAACCATGAAAAATTTTAAAGGAATATTCAATGTATTCTATGTACATAATGAAAATAAATTGCATTCATAATGTAATTTTTAAAACAAATATTCATTCACATATTCAATAAAAATTTATTTATTCACTAAAATAAAAGAAGATTATTTTTAAAAGAAATTTAAATATATAAAAAATGTTATTTATGAAATTATATAATAATTGATGAATATTAAGAATAATTCAGGAATATTGTTTTAAACAATTTATATATAAGAAAAATATTTTTTATTTAAAAAGTATATATACAAGATCGGTATCCATTATAATCGACATTATTGATATTTCTTCAATAAATATTAGAGGTAATAGAAGATAAAATTTTAAACATAATTCATAACTTCTGTACATGAAATGATATTAATTTTATGTGAATAATAGAATAAATTTTATCTTGGGGAACATTTAACATAAAAATCTCAAAAAGAGAGGAGGTTGTTATATAAAGCCATTACTACATTATTTACATTCGAATAAAAAAAAATTGGAAGAGAGAGTATGGTATGGAACCTTAAATAAAATTAAATTCAAGAATTAATATATCAAAATGAATTCATTTGTAATTACAAACACAATACATAGAAATCATGGTGCATGACATGAAATATTTCTCATGAAAATGATATTGAGACAAATAAAACCCTTGGGAAGATCAAAAGTTTTGAAGGGATAATTAATTCATAATCCAAATACAAAAATAAAATGAAACATTGAATATCAAGAACATAAGGTGGTTCTAGATATATCATGTCAAAAAGAATGTAAAATCACATAAAAAAAATATGGTAAAGGAATTACATAAACCTATTTCCCAAATAAATAAAATTTGAGATGAATAACTTTTTGAATGACCATATAATTGAATTTAGAATTATTCAATTGGTTATTTTGAGTAAAAAATCCAATAAAAAATCAATATTAAATAAAAAATAATTAATGAAAATCACATTTCACACATATTCATTTCATTATAAAATTATTGAATAGGTTATATAACCAAGTGTTATAAAATTGAGTTATGAAACCCTTACAACTTTATACATTTCAATTCAAATCCCCTTGGAGGAAATAATATGAATTGAAACATAATGTAATATTAATTACGAATTATGAATTATATAACTTATGAGTGTTGAATTAAATAATATGTAAAAAATTAATTTGTTTTATACAATAAAAAATAACTCTATGATGAAAAATTTAGAAAAAATCACTTACCTCAAGTCAAGACATTCTATGTATGTCATGTAACACATATATAATAAACTTATAACAATTTTATTGATTCCTAATAAAATTTTCCTATTTTATTCCCATATTATTAAACCCTTTATTTCATTTATTTTAATTACATAATTTATTAATTTCACTTCGAGTGTTTTTAGGATGTCCGGATCATTTTTAAAATATTACTCTAGTATCTTGAACATTGTCAAGGTGATAACTATTAAATCATATATAGAATAATAAAATTTTAATAATTTTAATTTTTATACATTAATAATAATTTTAAAACCAACCATGAAATATTGTTATAAAAAATGAATTATGTTACAATCATGGAGACAATAATCCATATGTACACAAGAGTAACGTTTTAATTTTCCAAATAGAATAATAAAATGAATCAAAGTATCATTTTATCATTACATAATTATAATTAAATCATAAATATAATATTATATTTTTTTAATAAACTTATATATACCATCCATGGATGAGGATATGAAAAAAAATTCAAAATACTTCATAGAGGTGGTAATCCACATGTATGCATGAACGACGTTATCATTTTTCAATGGATGGAAAGTTAAGAAAATAGATGATGTATTATATTTCCATAATGAAAATTAATTAATAAATATAATATATGTACCATAAATCCATCAATATTACTATCCATTATAATCGGTGAAAGAAAATGAATTACATCTGTTAGTAAGGCAAAAATCTATATGAATGATGGTTCATTTTCTAATTTATTTGAAGAGAATATAGATATTGTTTATTAAATTAACATAATAATATATAATTTTATGGAATACAGTAATTTTATTATTTAAAATTTTTTAATGAATATTTGGAGGAGATAAGAGAAAAACAAATTCAAAACACTTAGTTAAGATATATATCTCTTCTTCGAACAACCTCTTTAGATTTATACCCAAAGCCTTTCAAGGTGGGTTTTCTAGTATAAAAGGACCACTATGACATGGGATTATATTTTAGGAAGGTATATGTGTTATTAATATCTTACTAAAAATAATTTTTGATTTGTGGATAATATATTATAGTGGTGTCTATTTATATGTGGCGGAGAGGACACACTTTATATTTTTTTTAAACAGTAAAATATATTAATGTATTATTCAAGAAAAATAGACCCAAATTTGTCCATTTAGGAATATTATATGATATTGGGATAAAATGGTCATTAATAATTTCTGCACATGTTTTTAGTTCATTATTACCCTTATCTCTATAATTAAACCACTCATTATATTAATTTTATGATTAACCATGGTAACATATTTTTAATTTTTTTACTATTCAATATCTCCAATAATTAAATTTACATTATTAATTAATAAAATTTATTCTAATTTAAAATATTTAATACAATAAATAAAATTCCATTAACATAAATCGAAGAATTTAATTTAAAATTAGTCCCACGGTACGTGATGAAAAATAGTTTTTTAGAAAAAAAATTTGTTTTATGTATTGAAATGTTTTTATACAAAATTAAAGAATAATTTTTATTGAAATAAAATTTATTGTTTAATTTTTAATAAAATACAACTAATTAAAATTTTCAACAAATCCAACTTATATTAGGACTTTGTAAATGCATAAAAAATTAGTATTCAGAAAAAGAATATTTTTCAGTTTTCACCGAAAAAACAAACTCTTCATACAATTCCAAAAAAAACATTACCCTCTAAAAAATTGTTATGGTAATTTATAAAATAAAAAAATTAATAAAATAAACATCTAAATTTTTTATAAATTAATTATAAAATTCAGTCACAAAAAATATATATTTTTTTGAAGAAAACATATTCTGGATGTCCAAATTTACTTTACTAAAAAATAAGTGATTTTATATTAATAATTTATAATTTCATTTATACTGATTTAGAAGTTATATATATTTTTAATTATTTTGTAAGATATATTCAAAACTAATAAATATAAAATTAAAGTTATAATGGTTATATTTAAATAATATTATTTTTTGGAATGTTTATGCTCAGTATTATGTGTTGTATATGAAAAAAAAACATAATCAGATTTTAAAGATCAAAAGGTTTCACAAAATGGATCAGACAATGAATATTATGTTCTTGTGATGATGAAATTCATGGATGAATAAGATTGTGTAGTTATATCTATGATTTTAAATATACCCATTCCATTCAAATAAGACCACATTGTTGCATGGATTTATGTATTGCTCTCAAGATGAAGTCATGTCTTCATATGAAACTATTATTATTATGATTTTTTCTATTTTACTGTATCAACCCATTATTTATTCTTTCAATCCATTATTAATCATTTCACACCATGAAAATTAATCCTGATGAAAGGTATTGTGATGGGTTATCCCATAATGGAGTTAATCATGATGTGTTAAGAAGCAATGATTCTTATATCATTAGATATATTGATGTGATTGATTGTATCATATCCATATACATAATTCCACATTATTCTAAGAGAAAAAAATATCTTAATTTATTTTTTAAGAAATATAAATTATGTCTATTATAAATAAGATTTTTTTTATTCTAGTTAAGGGGGTATTGATTTTTTATTTTATGATAAATTTTTCCATTCCTGGAATTATACATTTTTCCTTGTGGAGAAATTTAAACAAATTAATAAGAATAATGATAAGGTAAAAAAATTATAAAAAATAAAATAATTTTCTAGGTTGAATTTGAATATAAAAATTTAATTCCAAAAAATCAATAATAATCATTTAGTGTGAAAAATAAAAAATAAAATACGGGTTATATATATATATATATGATATTTAAAGCGAATATTGAATTGGGAGAGTGAATTAGAGAAGGAAAATAATAAATTATTATATGAGAGTATAATATGAATTTGGTATAAAATAAATGATAGGAATGATATGTAGAATCACTACAAAAATATGATTTATTTTTAATCTCCTTTAGGAATTTCGTAATATTGAAAAAAAAATCATATCTTTTTTGGTGTGATAGAACATTATATAGTTGTGAAAATTTTATTGCAACATTATTTCTTAGAAAACCCCTTATCAGTATAATTCAAAATTAAAATAATAGTTAATTCTATTTCTATGTGTGATTCAAGTTATTTCCTTGGAATTACTAAATTTTTTGAGTAATGACCATTGTAAAATTATTAACAGGATTCTATGTTTGTATTCATTAGTGTGTATAAAAAATATAAAGGGGGAAATATAATGATTGTTGAAATTTTTTTCCAAAGAACAATAGGGAATTTAATTCATTCATTCACACCCCCTATTAGTGATTTCACAATTTTCTAATTGGTTTTTTTTGGGTTCTGCATAAGGAATACTTTTTAGTAGAGAATAAAGTGTATATAATTCATGTGATAGGAATGAAAAATTGTGAATATTATTTTAAATTTGACTATCCATGAATTTGGACATCCTTACATATGATTTTTATTGGTAAAATATATACTGATTTGTGAGAATTAATAATGACATGAATGGAATGTGTGATCAGTGTACTGGGTGGGTGACCTAAGGGTACATGAGATATGACCCATAATGACATGAGTTAAGTTGTATATAAGTGTAAATGATTATTTAAAGAATAATAACTTGTAACTCATAAATATATTATGAAATCCTTTATAATATAGAAAATCTATAATAACTAACACCAATATTCTAAAATTATAATATTTTAAAAAAAATATAATTTGTTTTTTATTTTAATATTTATATTAATAAAATATAATAAATTAAATTAATGTTAGTTGAAAAACATGTAATGTTACTATTCGAATAAACATGTGAAGGAAAAATCAAAATATTAATAATGTAGTAAAATATTTTTATATTATAATAATTTATTATCTATTTGTAAATTTATAATAAGCTCTTGGATCTCATTTTACTCTTATAAGTATATTATATACCAAAGGCATATGATAAAAATAATTTTTATCTAATATACCTATAAGGGTATAATTATAATTAACATATGGATGATATATCAAAAGAGTCAAGTAGTACAACATGATATCATCAATGATAACAATAAAAATATAGAAACATGTCATAAGAGTAATAATATCATAATAACATTGAAATCATAGGAAAGCGTGTAACACGAAAAAAATTTAAAAGAATAAAATTATGTTTGATAGCATAAGAAACATGAAACAATGATATTATAAGAGAATGTAACACGAGATAATTTAGGATGTATTTATATTTAAATAAATTTAATCTCTTAAATTTATTGTGTTACATGAATCCAAAATATTTTTATGTTTTATATTGTATTCAAAATGAAACATCAAGGTTAAACGAACAATGTTATATATAACCATTGTAACCTAGCCATTAATTTTGAGGGTATTAGTAGTATTAATTACTTTATTAAATATATGTATATTCTAATATATATATATATATATTATTTATAAATGGTTCTTAAATAATCAATATATTTTTCGTAAGGTGATTTTATTTTTCAAAAATATACTTTCTCTAGAAGTGATTTTTCTTACTTTCCTTGAAAACCATATTATAATTAATCCTCAGAAATTTTTTAAAATTAATTTTAAAAATTTATGTTCTTTTTTTGAATCTTAATATCAAAATTTACTTTTGTTGAATATTTGAAATTTTTCTAAAAAAATATTTTTTTTGTTAATAGAGAAAAATATTTTTTTTGTAAAACTATCTTTCCCATTGAATAATTAAATAAATTTAAATTTGCCTTTATGTTTTAAAGAAAAATAAGTCTTATTTAGTTATATTTATACCACATAATGTATTTATATTCAAATTTATATAAATATTTAGTATAAGATTAATTTTTGGTTTAAAATGGTTTTTTAAAACTGATTTGAAGAGAAAAATCATTCTCAATTTTAATTAATTAAAATAAACCCAAATTGAAATGTTTTAAAATAAATTTATAAATTATATATAGATTAATTTTAATATATATGCAAAAAATATTTATTACTGGACATAGAGTTAAAATAAAATTATCTTGTATTTAAAATACATTTCTCAAAAGCCTACTTTTTCATCACGTCTATAAGTTTTCATTTAAATTTAATATTTTTTAAATTTTAGTTAAATTACTTGAAATAATAAAATTCCTTTTTTAAATAATCATTTCAATATTATTTTAGGGTGATTGGTATCTGAATTTTCTAAAATAATTGTTTTTTGATAAATATTTAAAAATAATGTGTTTAAATTAAAAATTGCATTTTCATTTAAAATATTTATATTAATAAATGATAAATTGTTTTTATAAAATCATAAATAAATATATTTCACATCCATTAATCCAAATTATTTTATTTGAATACTTTTCATAGTGAATTTTGATATAAAAATATTGTGAACATTTGAATATTTTCCCTTTGAAAACTTGATTTCTTATCACATATGTGGGATTAATATTAAATTAAAATTTTACAATTCGGTGAATTGAATTTGGAAAAATGAAATCCATATTTGGTATTAGAATAATTAAAATTTTTAAAAAATTGAAAAATAATTTTTTCACAAAATGTATACTAAAAACAAAAAATCATATCATGATTAAGGTGAAAATTGATTTTCTGGGGGTTAAACGAAGAGGATATGAGTAAAATTAAACTTCAAGAAAATTATAAAATATATTTTATGAAAATATTTAGACATTATATTTATTATATTCTCAATAAATTTTCATTTTTTAAGCTTCTTGATTATAAAATTTTGGGATGTTTTGAATATTTTTAAAAAATTATAAGTGCTCCACTCACCTCTCTTATAAATGGACACAAAATCTACTCTCTTCTTCACTTATTAAATTCTATTTGGTTCTTCCAATTCCTACCAAAATAAAATACCAAATACCAATTATTAATCCTTAAGTCATTAAATTGGTCATAATTCAATCCTAAGAAGGATTATGGGGAAACCATAGGACGATACCTAAAAAAGTGGTAACATTATTCAACAAGTGTTTTATTTTATTTATTTATCGACATAAATAAATTATAATTAAACCATAATGATATAATATAAATTTTATCTACCAAAAATATTTATTTCTTTTATAAAATGTTAATTACCTACAACTTTATCCACATCCATAAAATGGATTATAAAATCATTATTCCTCTATTTGGCGGTTTAGCCCCTCATGAAACAATTTTACTTATTTTTCCATTACAACCTATCTTGTTTTTGTATTATGATATTAAAAGTGTATATATGGTATTTATATCATAATTATTCTGATATATTAATTATATTTTATATACTATTTTTACAATCCATTTAATTGCGGATATGATAAAATATCTCATGTGTATGGTGGACTGCCACCTCACAAAGCAATGTGATTTGTCTATCACTAATACATTATATTGAACATGAGAAGGATAAATTTAAAGAATATATGTTATATACATGAAAAAATTATTATATTCAGGAAATATTTTTCATTATTAAATTATAATATTTTTTTCTTACACTAATAAGATTATAACATCGTTCTTTTTTATGAGGACTACAACTTTCATGAAGCGAGGTGTTTATCTTTTCATCACCATAACTCAATGATATATAAGTATAAATAAATAAATAATATATTTTATAGGATATTATTATCATATTGGAAATATAACATATTCCTTATTGATAAATTGAAAGGTTACTCATGCATATGTATAGATTACTGCATACATGATCGTAATATTCTTAATTTCTCAAAACCACCTATCAATTTTAGTGTTACAATTATATTTAATTTATAATAATTATAATTATGTAATTATCATTATTCTAGATATGGAAGAACTATATAATATTGATATCAAATGGAACTTAATAACAAACCACGAGTGAGAAAACAATGCAATTAACAAACAAAATAATAAAAATAATGAAGTATTATTAACAAATCGTGATAAGATGATATTAAATGATAATATATTATATTATATATTTCAATATGGTTCATTAAAATTATAATAACATTCTTAAGACAACTAAATAGGCTGTTAAATTATGATCGACCAAAAGGATGTGTGTGGTATGGGATTTCCATCTCACTTTTAACTTCTATGATAACAAATCCATATTCCCCACATATTTAAATTTTTTTTTGTAAATACTTACTAAGAATGTATGTTATGAGTTTTATCCTAATAATTATTAGAAATTAAATATACATTTAAAGATATCTCTGTTAGGGTGATTATGATGAAATTTTATCAATGTGGTAAGAGTATTATGTTACAATATCATCATTTATTGGGATTATTTATCATTAAGTCTCTAATGTCAAAATTAATATGTTCTACCACTCAGTATTTATCAGGAAATTTCTTATAATATATTTTTCATTATATTGTCAAGTAATTTTAATATTTTTCCTTTCATTCGTAATTAAAATAAATGATAATATTTTTTTAAGAAAAATCATTTTTATTTAACCATTTGATAAAAAACCAATTTTCTTATAATTTGTTTTTTATAAAAATTTATTTTTATTTTGTATGAATTCATCTATGGGTTTATTAAATTAATTATTCGGATTCCTATCTTTTTAAATTTTTTGTAAATGAATCTTCATTCAACTTTAAAAAAATTACCCATTTTCCATTTAACAAAAATATGAAAGGATTCTTTTTTTAAACGTGTACAACAAGAATGGAATTTTTTTCCATCATGAACATTATTAACTTTAAAAAATACTTTATATGTTTTTAATTTTATTTTTAAAGAAATATAATTTAATAACATGGAATGGGTATTTTCCTAAAGAAATGTCTCAAAATATTATTTAAAAATTATGTTATCTATTTCAAAGGTTTCTTTAAAATAAAATAATTTTCACCAATCTATTCTATGTTTTTAGTTTTCATGAAATATGATTTTCCAATATGAAATGTTTATTATCCTCAATTTTTTTATATAATATTTATTAATGGAATTACAATTCATCAATGCTAAAAAAACTTATTGTTGCTTTTTTTCTAATTGGAATATTTGTTTATTGATACCATCCTCATTCATTCGCTAGATAGAATATGATTGTTAATAATAGATTATTATAAACCTGGTATATTTACCTTGGATAATCGTGTTTTAAATATATTTTTATGGAAATTGTTTCTTTTCAATTGTTTAATCATGTTATAAAAGAAATACTAGTTTTTATATAAAAATTATGATGTTTTATAATCTCTATATGATTTATTTTTGGTCTTGTACATCTGATATGATGGGGCGACACAGATTGCATCGAGTGATACTGTTATGGAATATACAATTGGAAGGTCTAGATAGTGTTTGATGATCTCATTATAGATTATACGATGGATTCACCAAGATTGTGATACAATGAATTTGGTGATTATTATGTTCTTGAGATAATTGTATTTGAATATTTACGATATAGTTATACTAAATATAATTTTTTTAAACCGTTATATAATGATTATGTTTCAAAATACCAACATGTTTTCACCATGCTTTCAGTATGTTTATAATGTTTCATTTGATCATGAGTCATATCACGTGGATAATGATTATTTTTTATGAAACATTCCATATTTAATTCTCTCTGACATGTATCAAGATTGGTGATTCACGTATTGATGGGTGTGAGTTGTTTTATGATTCTATTATGCACTTTGATTATGGAATCATACCAATATACACTTCTTATGATCATTATTTAATTTCAATTGTTAATTATTATGTTTACCCATATATAGAATTTGAGTTCAGCCTTCATATGATTCCTCTTCACGGGTTTAAAATGAATGATGTTGAATGAATTATTTCTATATGGAATTTGATATGGATGATGATGATGACTTAATACTAAATAAGAGAAGCTGGTTTTAGTTAAATAAATACTCATTTAATGAAATAGGTATTGTTTGTATAAGATTTATTCCTAATTAAATATAGAAATAAAACCAAAATCTCTTTAGTAATTTATGTGATTCATGTGTTACTTTTGATTGAAAAATAGCAACATAAGTATCTGTATCAAATCTAAAAATGTAATTATTATTATTTACTCGTTAGATAAGGGATTGTGGGTCGTGGGCCATTATAGTTGGTATAAGATAAGGGTTTATATAACTTTATTTATTAGGATTTTTTTCACGTGTTGTTATCTTAAAAGTTATATAAACTACCATGTGTGTATGATATTAACAATGATCATAAGATCTATGTTGTAGACAACCATTTTTTGTTTATTGAAATGATATATAAAAGTTATGAATTAAATTTTAGGAGATGTTTTCATATATTGAATATTTTTTAAATATAAAGCTAAAAATTCTACCATATCACCCCTCCTCATTTACTTGATTAGAGGTGGAAGTTATATTCTTCCATAGGCAATATACCTAAGTTTCCAAATTCTAGAAATAAAATTTGAGGGCTTCAAGAATGGTGGGGGGTTCCCATTAAAATCAAAACACTAAACCAAATGCTGCATTTCATAAACAACAATGTGATGTATGTCAACAATGTTTTACTATATCACATTATACAAAGACAAAAAAACCAAACTCATGGAAATAACCTAATTAGAGTACCAAGTTGAAGATTAAACAAAAAATCCAAAGAATCCCTGAAACAACTCCACAACTCTAAACCAAGATTCATCCTCTAATAACCATAAGACTTCTCGAGCATCACAGTGAACCATTATAGAAATGAGATGTTTTACCATTACTTGTTTCTTTAGGTACAACATCTACAAAATCACCTAAGTGAAAAGGAATGGGTGAGTAATAATACACAATAGGTTATCCTCAAATGACTTCTCAATAGACCCCATTATGATAGAACCATTATATCATTCATATAAAAAATTTATATAAAACCAAGAAATAAGGGAAAAAATTCCTGAAATCCAAACACACCCTTACCAAACCATTTTACCAAATCTACACAATAAAAAGTAAATCCACATAACATGTCATCAACCAATATCCAAGCACATATTATCACATCCCAATAACCCTTTGTGGATGAAAAAACATTCCAATCACACTCATAAATTCCACATAACCATGCTCAGTGTATATATGATAGTGGGACATCACATCCAAGACCATTCGGACTACTATCTTTATAGTGTTACATCACACCAACCTATCCTTTATGGTGGTCCTTCATGACTACTATAAATCCCATTTTTATAGTTGTTCTTTATATCCACTATCCATACATTTCACACATGGTTAAATAATTTAACCCAGAAAAATAAAATAGAAGTCACCAAAGCTACAAAAAAAACCAATCAAAAATTTACAAACTCATATCAACAATCATATTCTAATCCATCCTACCAAGAAATTTCCAAACCAAAAAATACATTAGTATATCAAAAATTCTGACAACATATCTTACCCACTTAAATGAATCACCAGTTTATTGAAAATACCCATAAACCATTATCATGCCAAACCACATTTAAATAAAAAAAATTATTAAAAAACATTTTTCATAAACCATTTTTCATAAATAGGCCATGACTCTGAATATAAAAAAAATATTTTAAAATCCAACAAAAATCCCCTTTCACAACAATAACACATTTTCTCTAAAATCCAAAAATCATTAAAAATGGGTTTTTACCAAGAATCTATCATCAAAATCACAATAAAATTCAAGAAAAAACAATCAGTTTTAAATTAATTCTTTGAGTTCAATCAATATTAATCCGAGAGTGAAGCCACCTACCTTAGGGTTTGGAGATATCATCTTACCACACAAACGCACAATAAATTCAGGTGAAACTTCTACAAAATCACCATAGATACCTTTCCCTAACATCAATAATAAAAAATAATATAATTATAGGAAAAAACCCTAGATCTACATCTGACATAAGTGGATCTAGAAAATCGATAGAGAGAGAGTGATATATATAGAACATAAACTAAGGAAAACCCAGAAATAACCAGGATATGAGACTTACTGAGGATGAATTTCCTTCAATGTACTTTGAAATCCCTTTGATTTGCTTCTAAAACTAGTTAGAGAGCCTCCCTAATCCCAGTGATAAAGAAATACTAATTTGTTTCATATGGGAAGATAAATATGGTGTCTAGGGTTAATCCCGAGCCTCCCCATTTTGTATAGTACTTTTTCAAAAGATGTGCATAGTTGGCTCCCTACATTAGACAATCTACACCCTAACCATGGAACTGATACTACATTAAGAGGGGACCTAAATGGTTATCACATATGGTTTGATAAATCATGCACCAATTGTGTGAAATCCCACTACTTCAAAATTCCCAAGTCAACTATGTGGAAAAACATTTTGGATAATAGTTACCAAACTATGCACCCTAATCATACACCAATTCATGCCCACTGCCTCCTTGTGTTTTTTTTCTAAAGAAGCTACTAGATATCTATGAATAGTGTTCAAATCGTTCACCATTAAAAAATCCCCAAAACCATCCAAACCCCATCTAAACTCTCCCAATCCTCATCCAACCACTTTATACATATAAAAATGAATACACATGGGTTACATACCTCCAAACGGGGGGGGTGATAAATTATCCTTTCCATTGGACTTTGAATCCTCATAATGTAGAGAACCTATACTTTGCCGAAAGAGATCAGGACATTTCTCAACCATCTATTCCTCCTGCAACCAAGTCTCCTATTAAATCTGACAATGTTTCCACCAAACCATAACTAGACCGATGTTTTTACCACACAATAAATTCTATTTCCTATACATGATACACAATGGAATGTGCACCAATGAAACATCTGGATCTAAATCATCATGATCCCATCGAATCACATGATATGGATATGGATAATACGTCTTTAGATGAGATACAAGAAACACATTGTGTACAACATTGAACTGTGGTGGAAAAGATGACTGATACTCTTCCACTCCAACCAACTCGGTTATCTCAAAAGGCCCAATATACCTTGGATATAAGTGAACCTACATTCCAAAATAATGATGTACAATCTTTTGAGTGATTCTCAAGAACACATAAATACCTAGCTTAAATAACAACAACCATCAACGATGATCTGTGTATGATTTCAGATGATTCAAAGAGGTCTCCAATCACTTTCTTATTAACATAATATTATTCGTAGTCTATTGTTCAAGGTTCATCCCAACCATAGAATGCCTATCTATTTCCAGAAAACAAAGTATATAACAATAAATAATCAAATTCAAAAAATTAAAATAGAGACATATGTTTCTAGGATTGATAATTTTTCTTATATGATAGCTTACCCAATGGAATTTAACCCCCCCCCCCATTGATCCACCAAAATCCATCAAACAATATCACAACATGTCTTCCAATGATTTTATCATTATCTCAGATTTACCATGCATCAAGGGATAATACTCCATACTGATTTTCAACTATGTCCTAATATCATGTTGCACGAATTTCCAAAAAATGATACGTGACCCTTGGGTATCTATATAATATAATTGAACTAGAAAATCATGGATCCTTACCACTTTATGGATATAGATTTTGGGCAGATCCTCCATAGTATAAGATTCACGAATAGGGATGAAATGATCCAAATATGTGAGTCAATCCAGAATCACCCATATGGAATTGTGTATACTAATAGTTTTTGGGAGACCTATAACAAAATCCATTGTTATATGTTCCCACCTACTCAAAAGGATAGGTAAAGACTACAATATTCCTTCCTACTACTAATGCTCTTCCTTGACTTACTAACAAGTCAAGAATCACAAAACAAACTCTCCTACTTTTCTTTTCATACCATACCACCATAATGGTGTTTACAACTTCTTAAAAATTCATTGAATTCATGGATGGATGACCATCTGGAATATTGACTAGCACATAGAATTTTCTCTTGAAAATCCATAGGTACAGCCATCTGATTCTAGAGTACAAAACAAAATTCTCATACATTAACTAGCCCTCAATTGTTTTCGCGCCATTGAGTTTCCACCTTATATCCACACACCTTGAATTATAAATCTCTTCCTCTTTTACCAAACCAACTATGTGATGAACCAATGATACTAGAAAGAAAACTACTACATCACCCTGGTCATCACATTCCAACCACATGTTACCAATAATCGACATAAAATACCATTGATATGAAGCTTCTTTTGCCACAAAAACATATGAATTTATTTTTAATGCATTTGTCACTAAATTTACCTTTCTTGTTGTGTACATAAATTCAAATTCGAACATTTGTAGATACTCCATCCATCTACTTTTCCCCAAATTCTAGTCTCGTCGTAAGAAAATATGCTTCAAGAGCATATAATCAGTAAAACCTATTTATTTCTCATCGAATAGATAATGACGCCACATTTTTGAATCATGAACCACAGCTACTTACTCCAAATCATGAGTTGAATCTTCATTCTAATGAAACCTCAACTAGTGTACACCATATTAAACAACATGATACCCTAAAATGAGAAAAAAACTCCAAAACTGATTTCAATGCATCACAAATACACCACATACTCATTATCTACTTCTGGTAAAACTATGATTGGTGTTTTTGTTAGGAGACTCTTATGCTCTTCAAAAGCCTTATAACACTTCCCATTCAATTGAAATTAATCATTCTTCATTGTCAAAGCTATTATTGGTGAACATAATCATGATAAATAAATAAAAAATCATCATTGATGACCAACTTGATGAAGGAAGCATTGTGTCCCAAATACATTCTTTTTTTGTTTCTAGGAGATAACAACATCTATCATTTCCAGATACACTAAAACACCACTATCATAAATAAAATACATAAGGAAATGCACATCTTGTATCCAAAAATCACTCATTTAAAATTTTGAATAAAACCGATAATAATTCAAAATTCCCAACCCTGTCAAGAATTATACTTCATGCTCAGCCCTTGTCCAAGAATACAGAAATATATCATCAACAAAATACATGATAAAAAAATCTAGATATCTCTGAAATATCTAATTTTTCAATCCTATTAATACAATTGGTGCATTTGTCAGACCAAATGTAATAACAACATACTCATAATGGCCATATCTACTTCTAAAATAAATTTTTCAAATATCCACCTTCAGCACCCGCAACAAATGATTTCCTGATCGCAAGTCAATTTCTGATAACCAATGATCTCTACACACCTGATCACATAGATAATCAATGCATGGGAGTGGATAAATATCATTTATCATAACTTGGATAAGATTATGATAATCATCACCCAACCTTATAGGACCATCCTCCTTTTTAATAAAACAAAATTGATGTTGTCTACATAGACATGCTAGGTCGGATGAAACCATCATTTTATAGAAATTTCGAAATAAATTTCAATTCCTTCAATTATTTTAGTTCTATCCAGTAATATGGAAGTGGTATAGGACTGGCCCATATATGGTGATCAATCATAAAATCCACATCTCTTACGAGTGGAAACCCAGATAATTCATCTAGAAAGACATCCTTAAACAGATTAATCAATACTGGAAACATTCCCTTCTCTATTTCATCTATCGATGCCAATTAAAAATCCACAAAATCATAAGATACCATCCCAACTAATGGTTCTAAAAAGACTTTTTCACCCTCCATTAAATTTTCCCCTCCTCTAAAGAGATTCTTGATGCCATCATCCTCAATGAAACTAATCGTTTTCATATAATGATTGATGTGGGCATTAAACATCATCAACTAATCCCCATCCACAGTTACATTATAAACATCCATATCATGCACTGAGAAGTCCAACATCATATCAAACCTGTTAACAAATATGCAACATTCTCTACATCTAAATTCATGACATTCTATTTGACCCATAAGAGTTTAATGTTTTAAAATCAAAGGAATCACATCAACATTTAAAGAAAAAAATATATGAATAAATGAATTAATGATAAACACATTTATCAACCAACACATTCATAAAGGTAGAATTAAAAATAATAATACCTTACAGCCTGGATGGTCTTGAATGATCTTCCAACACAACATTCTTTTCACTAAACAACTTCTTACTTACCATAATGTTCTCCTTATTCCCTTGATTGAAAAATCCATACTGATGAGTAATGGTATTCCTAAAGTTACCATTAATATCTCTACTCTTTACATGATGGGTATTATGCTACACATGTCCCATTGGGGAATAAGATACATGTAACCCCAAAGTAGTTTCACAAACACCCAACCTCAGAAAATTGTGATAATAATGCTAAAGATTCCACATCTCCTTGCAATTATGACATGATCAAGGTTGTGAAATATAATTCTAATTCATGTAGCATATAAAACAATGTGTAAAATTCCCAATTTACTCTAGGGATTTAGAGGAATGTTCCTTCACCCATCTATTAGATTATGAGCCATACTCTCACCCTGTAAATAAGTGTCCCTCTTTCACTTTCTCCTTACGTTAGACTTGTAACCACTACCCATGGGTACCAACATTCTTAACCCACGTATAGACCCCAAGATATCCCTTTAATAAAGTATTTCCCTATTTAAAATTTTTGTATAATCCTTTATACCGAGCACCGTAATTTTTTAATGAATTTATTTCCTCAAACCTAATCCAAATATACAAGCCTTCAAGGAAACATTAGACGCATCCTCAGGAAAAACCCATTATAAGATCATAAAATTATCTATATATTCTATTACCAATTGGTATTATTGGTTCAAACTAAATAAATATATCATTTTCTAAATTCTGAATGTTTGAGGATATAATTTTTTATTAAATAAATCTCTAAAATCTCTTCAGGATATAAATTTTCCCCATTTTGAATGGACCTCAAACTACCACCACTAATGTTTAAGATATTGAAACATATAAACCTCTTTCATAACCTTTAAATTCATCAGTTTACCATGGAAATTGAAGATTTTGTTACTTATTTTCAACAATGCTTCCACCCTTTTTGTTTTTGAATAACCCCTAAAAATGGGTTGATTTTACTTTTGAAATAGAATTAAATGATCCACTTTATTTGGATCTTCCATTCTATTCCCAATGTCCATGGATTGGAAATAATTCACTATGATTTAAAATATGTGTTGGTTCATCCGGGGATCAGGTGAAACCTCATTTTTAGAAGCATCTTCGGATTATTCTCTACGATGCGTACCTTGTGCCATTTATATCCACACAACAACCACTATAAGTATAACTCTATATCTACAGACAAATTACAATTTCAAATCATATCACATTCCATCTATAACAACCATTCTTTAGAAAATTCCACATTTCCCATGTTCAATAATATTTTAATCAAAACAACACATTTTGAAAATCGACCCATTTTCAAAATGCCACAACCATTCTCTTTTCAAATTTGATCATTTAAAAACAATTTCCAAATTTCTAAAAAATGAACACATTCATAGTACAACATAAATCCTTATCCCAAATGAAATATGAAACCATAGTGGGAAGTCATTTCTATCATGCATTCCATTATCATCTCATTGGAAACAATCATGAAAATTAGATCGCACACCTATAAGTGTTTCCAAAATGGTTATGCACCCACCTCCCTAGACACTTAACTTCCAACATAAATGTTTATCTAAGTCCATTTATTCTAAACATTTAATTTTTTAAAAATCATTTTCCATGATACCATTCAAATTTGATGATTACATTATGAGTTAGTACCAACTCCGAGACCAAATATCAATATCAATGAACCGAACAAAACTTTTATCACTTGAATGTCAAGGACCAGACAAACTAATACAACTTTTAATATTTTACCCCTCTTCAATGACTTGAGTAGATGAGGGAGTGATAATAGGACTTAAGAAACATCCAAAATGTGAAAAATGATGAAAATAAATGTTGAGGGCGTCAAGAACTATCGGAGATGATTTTTTCTTAAAAATTAAAACACCAAACCAAATGTTCTAATACCAAAACAACTACATGATGCGTGTCAAAAATGTTTCAACATATAACATTATACAGAGAAAAAAACCAATCCCATCATTGTACAATAATCATAGTAACAAGAATAATTCAAAACAAAAATCCCAAGGAATCCATTATACCACTCTACAGCTCCACATAATGGTGTATGCTCTAATAACCACAAGACTGTCCAAGCAACGTAATTGACTAAAAAATAAATGAGATGATTCACCTTTACCTATGTCTTGGAGTAAAAAAGTACAAACTACTACGATTCCAAAGTAATGGGTGAGTAATAATAATCAGAAGGTTTCCCCTAAATGAAATACCAACACATGCCACTAGGATAGAACTTCTATCACATTTATATTCATAATTTTTATAAAACCAACAAAATTAGGCCACAATTTCTTGCAAACCAAACACACAATTACCTAATAATTTTACCCAAATCAACACAATACAGATAAAATCCACCTAAAATGTCATAAAAAATTTTCCAAACACATATTAGCACATCTCAATTCACCTGGCATTGATGCATGCACATTCCAATTATATTCATAAATTCCATATATCGAAACTATGTGTATCGATGATGGTGGAAGTTCGCATCCTAGCCTGTTGACCCCTTTTTCTTTATAGTGGTATTTTTCTCACACTTATTCTTGATAGTAGTACTTCAATTCCACTATTTTTCCCCTTTTTATAGTGGTTCTTCATGCACAATATCCATCCATTTCAAACTTTATTACACACTTATGCCAACAAAAAAACCAACAACATTTACCCAAACCACAAGGATATGTCCATAAATAATTTACAAACCCATATCAACAAACACACTCCAAGATATACTACTCAACAATTTCCAAATAAAATCTCTAAAAAATAAACAATTCCACAACATACCAAAGTTGCTTCAATAAATCACCCATTTATTGAAAATACCCTTAAACCATTATCCATTACAAACCACAGTTCAATAAAACAACATTTATTTTGAAACCCATTTTTATAAATCATTTTCCATAAATTAACCAATCCCCAAATTTAAAAAAAACATTTTAAAATCCAACAATAAATGCCCTTTCACAACAATATCCCATTTTACTCAATATCCACAAATCACCACAAAATGTGTTTCCACCAAGAATCGCAAATCAAAAGAACAATCAATTTCAATAAAAATCCATAAGATTGAAATTAACCCTTCTAGTTCCACCCAAATAGATTCGAGATTGAGTACACCTACCTTTGGATTTGGTGAAAATGACCCACCATACAATCGCACACCAAATTCGGGTGAAACCTTCACAAAATCACCTTAGATACCTTTGCCTGTCATAAATAAGCCCAAAGCATACCATTATAGGCCACAAAACCCCTATATCTACATGTGATAGTAGTAAATATAGAAGAAATAGAGAGATTTAAAGAACTATATATAAAGAAAACCAAGAAACAACCCAGAGATAAGACTTATCGGGGAAGCCTCATGATTTCCACAAATAGTGCACACTTAGAAAATACCCAAGACAATTTGAAAAACATTAAAAACTATACCAAAACATACCCAAATACATTATACACATAAAAAAGGCCTAAAAAGAGATTAAATGCCTCTAAATGATGGTGTTAAAAACCTAAAGTGTGCATTTACATTTTTTTGGAAATAATATTTATGGTATTGAGGTCTTTAGGGTTTATTTAATTGTGGATATTGAGAACAAAAGTTTTACGATAGAGATAACCACATGATAGAAAATATATTCAGAAAAAATGTGATTAGTGTTACTTGAAATGAAAATTGATATATTATTTGGCATGAAAAGTGAAAGATATGAGATAAAATTTGAGGTTAAAACAATATAAATTTGTGATTTTGTTGATATTGTTTAGGTTAAAGGGATATGGAATGATTTCATTTCATATATGGGTATTACTATTGAATTTTAAATATTAATGTATCATATGAAAATTTTTTCATTTTGGGAATTATCTTAACATGTTATAACCATTTTTTTCAAGTTAATGTCTAAATATAAGAGGAATAACTTGGTATACTTTTTTCGTGCCATGTTGTCTTTAAAAGTTACTTTTATTGATTCGTTCTTGTAAATTCATCATTAACACTCATCGTTTGGTGAAAAGGTTGAGATCATTTTCTAAAATTGATATATGTAAGAAATTATAATCATCTAGTAAGTATATTCCAATATCCTCCAAATCTAGATAGAAAATAATTCCACAAATCTAGGAAAAGTATATTTATACAAAAATGTTATCTTATTACATTCATATATGATGAATTTGATGGTCTTTTAGATCATCACAGATTTACATCCAAAACATTCTAATGATCATTCACATTCTTCTGATCAATAGACTCAATTAATCTCTAAATTTATTTAGTATTATCTTCTATGTCAAATTATATACTTCCCACATATGATCCCTTTTATGGAAAAAAAGTTATGTATTATTCTCTATGATCTTTGTACTTCAATTTCACTCTTATTAATAGGATCTTCTGTTAACCCTTTTTATTAAGCTGTTTTAAAACAACATCATTTTCAAATGTACATCCTTTGAATAGCAAGATAATTTTAAAATTTATGAATCACAATTTATTAAAGGGGGAGGACGTAACACCCAAAGATTTCAAAAGAAGAAAATAATATTAGATTTCATAAGAGGCATACAACACTGTGCATAGATTGGAATATAACACCTCATGAAATTAAAATATATTTATCTTTATATAAATTAAATCTCTTCAATATCTTTAGATATATAGAACCGTAATATAATCTTGTCTAATATCCTATTCAACACACAACACCAAGCTTAAACGACCCACAATATATATAACTGTTAAAATCCAACCATTTAATTAGTGGGTGTCAATATAGTAAAAACCTTATGATATATATATATATATATATATATCATACACTATAATGTTTTTTGATAATTATTTAGTAAATAATCAATCATTTTTTTGTAAGGTGATTTTATTCATCAAAAAAATGATTTCATAACATTCGATTATTATTGCATTTCATGAAAAGCGTATACTATTTTTTAAAAAAAAAAATAGAAACTTTATTTGAAAAACATAACTTCTTTTTTTCATTATGTTACAAAAATTTAATTTTCTTGATATTTTGGAATGTTACTGAAAATATTTATTTTTTGGTCAATAAGGAAAAAAACTGATTCTTTTAAAACTATCATTAAATTAAAAAAAAATAAGCAATTAAAAATCCCATTATTCATTAAAGTAATATTAGAATTATATATTTTTATTTAAAGAAATAATTTTTTTAGTGTTTTTTATATTAAATTATAGTATATATTAATTTTTTTTGTTTAAAAATGGTTTTTTCATCAAACTATTATAAATAGAAGAATGATTCTCTGTTTTAATTAATTAAAATAATCCCTAATGAATAATTTTTTAAATCATATTTATAAATGATATATAAATTATAATTAATTGATATTTAAAAAGTATTTTTATTATACATAAAGAAAATAAAAAATTATATTCTACATAAAAATACACCTCTTGAAAACCAGCTTTTTTATTACGTCTGTAGTTTTTATTTAAAATTTAATTTATTAATATTTTTCTTAATTTACTTGAGAAAATGAAAATTAATTTTTAAATCATCATGTAAAAATAAAATTATGATTTATTTTTGATAATTTTTATAAAAGATTAATTTTTGATGAATTGTGAAAAATATTATATAAAAAATTAAAATTGCCTATTAAATTAAAATATTTATAAAGTTAAATTATAAATTTAATTATTTATAAGGTAAAATTATTTAAATTTTATATCAATTAATAAAATTTAGGTTATTATAATAATTTTAATATTTAATTTTTCTATTAAAACATTGTAAACATTTAAATTTTTTCTCTTTGAAAACTCGATTTCTCGTCACATCTACAGGAATAATTTTAATATAAAATTTCCACAGATATGAATTGAATTTTTAAAAATGAATTAAATATTTGGATAAATCATTATTTATAATTAATTACACATCTCACTTAATTTTTTACCAAAATTTATAGTGTAAATAGTTAAAAATAATTATCATAGTTATGG
The DNA here is from genome assembly GCA_963277665.1 of Viscum album. Classification (NCBI taxonomy): domain Eukaryota; kingdom Viridiplantae; phylum Streptophyta; class Magnoliopsida; order Santalales; family Viscaceae; genus Viscum; species Viscum album. The sequence continues at coordinate 1,133,258,085 of OY728153.1, read as the reverse complement.
TAAAAATTGATTTAACGGGGGTTAAACAATGAAGATAAGGATAAAAATGACGTATTAACTTCTAAAAAACCACTTTTCTAGTGAAATTTAAACAATATATATTTTAGGATATATAATTACACATTTAGAAATAATTTTTCAATATAGAACGATGGTATGCTTGAATCATTCTATAATATATCTATTGTGCTGCTCACTACCCTTAAAAATAGTCACCCATATCCTATCATCTTAAAAACATCAAACCTACTTATTTCTACCACGAAATACCCAAATAACTACAAAACTTATGTCCCCTTATAGAATAATCCTTATTATTTTTTGAATAAATCCATCCTTGTGTGGATTTTGGTTTAAACATAAAGATGATACCCAGATAAAGGTAAAGTTCTTCAACAAGAAATTTTATTTCATTTCTATATCAACCTCATTAAATTATTATTAAAACATGATTATATAAAAACATCTCAATAGTACATATAAATTATTTTTCTATAACCATTTAATTACCTAAAACAATCTCAACATTCATTTAATGTGTTATGAAATCATCATTCATTTGAACGACAGATTACCGTCTCACGAACAGATGTTATTCAATTTTCAATTATAACATATCACGGTTGGATATTATGATGAATATAAATATTATATATGATATATATAACATTTTTATACCTATTGAGTCATTTTATCATATATAACTATTTACTTCCCATTTCGTAGGGGATACAATATGGCCCTCATGTGTATGGTGGACTACGGTCTCACAGAATGATTTGATTCCCATTTCAATAACATTTTACATAGAATATACTAAGAAAAATATTTATTAAGATGTGTGATAAAATGAAATAATTATTATATTCTCTAAATATTTATCATTTTTAAATAAAAATATATCATTTTCTTTTTTACACTAAAAATGTGAGAACATCATTCGTGTATGTATCTGTTTCCACCTTCATGAAGGGATGTGACTTTATTCTCATCACCAAACAACATTGATAACATATATATGAATATTTAAATAATTAAAATGTAATATATGATAATATTATTTTTTAAATATAACAAATTATCTATCTCCTATCTAGAACGATCATTTAAACACAGAAATGTTACTCATGTGTTAGAACAAAAAACTATCTCTATGACCATAACATATTTAACTCCCCAATATCATATTTAAAGACTATTATTAAAATAATAATTTTGTAATAAATATGATAATTATTTCATTAATATTATTCTACATTTTATAAAGATCTATAATTTGAATGAGAATAGAAACGTTAATAATAAAGAAAGAATGAGGAAAGAAGGCAATATGACTGAAAATTATTTTTTATTTGATTATTGAATCACTTTTAACAGAAGAGTGAGAACCACCAAGTCCAACAAAACAACGAGAATAAAAACATAAAAGAACCCAAAAAACACATTTCTTGCCTCACCCTAGTATCAACCTTGAGATTAGGCCCCCACCAAGCATGAGTACTCAGCAAGAAGTCTTGTGCAAGGATGCACGGGCACAGAACCGATGTCCAGGCCATACCCTCTCAGTATTCCACTCCAAGTGTCACACAGAAGTGGCGGCCTTACGCTATAAACGTCATCTGAAGCAGATCCATGTAACAAGAAGCAAAAAAAACACAAGAACATCTCCAGTAGCACAATCTGAGAGTAAGCCTCATCACTGGAACAGGGAAGGTGAGAGTGAAAAACCAAGTATTAAATAGATAAAGTTAAAGCAGAATAATTGAAGAAAAGTATAATTCTTCCATCATCCATATCCCTGAACAACTTCCAGGAAATAGCTGTTACCTGAGTGTGTGGCTCATCACTTGAAAGAACCTCCAATGTAGAGGTCAGTTTATCCCAGAACTCTATATACTCTTCAAGACCGATCAACCCCTTATTGTAACCCCCAACCAGTATCGTGTCCTATTTTTTAACCCAGGAATATTGATCCTCACATAGATTCATTCTAATGCCATGACCCATCATCTTGGATACTGCCCCTACTGAGGCATTGAGAAACATCACATGTTCTGTCACTTCATCCTTTGAACATAGAAGAAGATCCAAGGAAATTTTAGGTTTTCCAGGTGAGTCTTGGAACAAGGCCTCACTTTCCACCTTCTCTTCCATTTTCTTTTTTTCTGACCGAGTCTTCAGGGGGCGGTAGGGAGGATTATTCCATCTTATTCTTCCTCCCCATGTTACATCTATCACTCCTTGGGATGGTTTCCCCTACGGAATTACGCCTACTGCCTTCAATGGTCCCCTCTATACACTCCCCAAATGTACCAAGACCATAAAAGATATTATTCACCAGAATAGCATATTGGTTCCCTGAAAAATAGCTCCCTTCTTTACCAGTTGTATTACGGAACTCCTCATATAGTGAATTACCCTGCTTCTCCTTGTGTAGTTCCTCACTATCTCTGACCATCTCCCCACAAAATGCTCTACTAGTGTCCTCCTCAGCATCTGCCACTTGGGTCTCACCCTCGTTTGCCTACCATCACTCTGAGAAGCCTTATACTAGGAGAATTCCCCATCATGTGGCTGCATGACCTCCATTTCACCTCCCACTCCCCTCTGAGAGCCACCATTATCTGCTCCAGAAGTCTCAGCAAGACATTCCACTACACCGCCTACCTCATGCTCCACTGTGTTCTTTTTACCCACCACCTGGGTCAAAACTTGCACCTCAGTCTGCTGCAGTGAACCTCCCATGGGTTCATATGGTTCTCCCAATTCATTAGGGATATCCCTAGCATTCCTCCTCAATTCCAACCCATGAATAACCTCGAATGACTTATTGTAATCTCCTTTCAGTTGTTCCATCTCTATCAGCTGCTGAGAGTAGAATTACCTACCACTACCTCCACCAATTTTCATCTGCAAAGAGCTAGTTTCAACACTAGCTACATGAGCCTTACCTTTCACACTATCCACCTTCTTAGTTGTAGACTGGATTCCCTGGAGACGGACTTCCTCCAGTGGAAGACCTTTACGACAGACCTCTAAAGCATCACCCAAACGAACGCATGAAGAGAAGAAGTCTGTCAAACTCTCATATATGACTCATTGTTTTCACCTATAATCCTCTCAAATTTTAATCCAGTCATAATCAAAAGGCTTTCGAGATGAATCTAATTCCACGCATACCCTTGGATTGACCGGGTGACAAACAACTTTGGTTCGGGTATCTGAACACAAAAATCTACCTACGAGATTACCTATCATGCGAATAACAGAAGGATTCTGAAATAGAAATGGGAGATTGGGAAAACTAGCCCAAACTGTAGTAGATGGGGAATCTTGATTCATATAGAATTCAAAATACCATCGGAAGAGGAATAACTAGGACCCATTGACATTACATGGAGTGCTCGACCATGCCTTGATGAGGTCTGCTTCCGATTCAAATTGAATCATGATGTGGTGACTGTCAAGAAAACTGACAATCACCATTTTCTGGAGATCCCATTAGCTGAAGATAAACCTATTTAACACATCAACCGAAGGTCTTCTCAACATGAAGCGAGCAACCAAAGTGAGGTTTATGAGGGCAGAGGTTTCGGAGAATTCAGAGGTCTAAAGTTGAAGATTAGGGAAGCCATAAATGAGACCGGAAACTTTAGGGCTTAAAGTAGGTTTCGGAAATTGGGGAAGAAAATAATGGTTGGAAATGGATGAAATGTTGTCCCTTCTCTCCCAATGGGCAACGAATATCCCTCCCCCACTGAGGGAGGAGGGGCCGGAGCGGGGACCACCATCATCACCGGAAGAAGGGGAGCATCCTAGGGTTGGGTTCCACCGTCGGGACCATTAAAATTTTGACCATTTCTCGATTTTTGCGTGTCATCTTTGTGCAGGGGCCATTATAATATTCTCTGTATCGTTCCAATTTTATCGGATGTCTCTGAAGAGATAAGAAAACAAGGCAATAAAAACCTGAAAAAATATATTATTAAGGAATAAAAGATTATATGTTATAAAAGGATCATATATGATATTAATAATAATAGTTTATTTAATAATTTTATATCATGATTAAAACCATTATACAAGAGGTTATAGAATGGTCGAAAAAAAGGAAGTGTGAGGTAAGGGATATTTGTGTCACCTTTCACTTCTGTGAGACACATTCCATATTCACAACCTATTTCTTTTTTAGGATTATATACTATATTTTATTTTATTTCATAATTATGCTCATAAATTTTTTTGGGATCTATATATAATTTTTAGGATCATTATTTAATGAGTCTTATGAGTCAATATTACCAATGTGGTAAGAGTATAATGTTACAATCACATCATTTTTCAAGATTGTTTATGATTAAGCCTCCAATGTTGAAATATTATAATCTAAATATCAATATTTCTCATAAATTTTAATATCCTCTTATTATTCATGATATTATAATGTAATTTTACCATATTCCACTCATTGGTACATAATATAATAAAGAATTATTTTCATGAAAAATCATCATTATTTATCTCTTTAGTCAAAAACCCGTTTTATTCAAAAACCATTTTTTCTAAAAAAAATTACAAAAATGACTATAAAAATATTCGAATTTTCTATTAAATAAGTTTTTTTCTATTTTTTAATTTTTTACTCAATATTTTGGATGAATTATTTATTTTATTTTCCCAAAAACATTCATATTCCATTTACTAAAAATGTGAATTGAATATTTACAATAACATGTATGACATTAATGGAACCAAAATATCCAAATTTTTTATTAAATAATTTTTATCTATTTTTGAATTTTTATAAAAATTGTTTTGAATATATTCATTATTTTATTTTCTATAAAATTTCCATTTTTCATTTACTAGAAATGTGAAATGATTGTTTACTTTAACATGTATGCCACGAATAAAACTATCCACATAATGGCCATTATTTTCATTGAAACAACCTTTGTAATTTTTCAAATCTATTTCAATTAACAATTATTTTTAAAAATTTTAATTTCATTTTCAAAATGTATATGATATTTTCCATAATAAATGTTTTAAAAGTGATTTTAAAACCTAATTTATATATTTATATAGATTATTTCATTTTTTCATAATTTATCGATTTTAGGTTATTTAAGAAAAATATATCTCAAAATGAATGTTTTTTTCTAACAATAGATTAAATGATATTTTAGTAGTATTTATATTAACCAATTTAATCAAACATTATTATTATATTTTCCCCAATGAGAATATATATTTTTTGACACCATAATAAAACTTTTTCAGAATGAAATAATATTGTTTCAAATAGATTCTTCTGAAAATCATTTCTTTTTAATTCGTTAGCCATGTTTCAAAAATATTGTTTTGGAATCCATTTCTTTTTAATGTGTTAATTTAGTTCTTAAAGAATACGTTTTTATGGGTTTAATGATGATTTATAAAATCTATATAATTTATTTTTGGATATTACAAATATTATATGATATAGAGGACTAGATAGTATCATTTGATCCCTTTATAGATTATATTATAAAGAGACATAGATAGTTCGATGTGATCATGTTATAACATATATTATGGGTGAATCCAGATATAATTCTTATGCACTGGGTAATGAGTTTGTTATCTATAGAATGATATTTTGATGTTGGTAATATTTTTATTTTTATTTTATGGGTTCTAGGATGATGATGTTCCAATATACCAACATTTTTTATCCATTCCTACCATTAGTTTATAATTTTTCAATTGATCAAGATTAATATCACATAGATCATTATAATTGATTTTAAAACTCTTTTCTTCTTTGATTATTTATTCTTTATATAATAAGTGATGATTAGAGTATTTATGGGTATGAGTTATTTTATGATTCACTTATTCACTCTGATTACATCTTCAAAACAATTTTAAATTATTATGTTCATTGATGACATTTAATTGATAATGATTTTATTTACCCTTACTATGGATTTGAGCTCACCATTATTACATATCCTCTTAGATAGGTAATAAATAATTATGTGGAATGAATTATTAATATAATTGATTTAATATGTATGATGATGATGAATTAATGTGAAAAAATAAATTTTGGGTTTATTTGGATAAATTATCATTTAATTACATGGTTATCGTTTATGTAGGTGTTTTTATTAGTTCTCTAAAATAAGAACCTAAATGATCCTTTATAATTTCACTAGTTCATTTTTTTTATTGAAAAAGGTGAATCACAATTATCGGTATCAAATCTAGAAAATTAATTTTTATGATTCTAGAATAAGATTTAAGAGTGAGGGTCTTGGGCTGTTATAATGTGAGAACAATTATAATGTTTTATAAGAAATACCATTTTCATCATAAATAAATTTCATGGATAAATACAAAGAAATCATAATACAATGTGGTGAACTAAATACTCCACAAAAAAATAATTTTTCTCATGAAATATATGAATTACTAAATAAATTGGGGACTTGTATAATTCCAAACTCACTAATATCAATAGAATATTCCATGAATTTCTGTTTAACATACATAATAATTTATACATCATTGATCTATATAATGACACCAATGAAAAATAAGTGGATTACATAATTACATCACAAAGAAAGAATAATTTAGATATCATATATGTTCCCATGAATAATTAAAATAAAAACATAATAGAGATTTATATGTAAATAAGGAGTAATAGGTAACCAATATATAGATCAATGTGAAAGGAAAAGATTAAGAAATAAAAATAACACAATTTAAATAAATAAAATGGGAAAATATTTTTTAAATGAATTATAGGAATATTTTCCCAAATAACCTAAAATAACCAATATATTTTAATTATCAATATTTTTTTAAATATTTATAGAAGAAAATAATCATCAGGGGACTAGTACATTCAATAAAATTAGAATTGTAATTGATTCCCATGTATACTTTTTAGGGCTTGACATAGAAGAAATATTTCAAAGGAATAAGAAATATATGAAAATGCATGGAGAATGAATAGGAAAAGGAAATATATATTATTAAATAATTATATATATATATATATAATAAAAACACGATTTCAGTATTAGAATGTGGAAAAAATAGATAGATAGAGAAAAAAACATAATGTAAATTAGTAGAGGAAATCATTATAGTCATGTTTCCACCTATTGTAAATCACACTAGATTACCTAAAAAACATGAATCAATAAATAACATACATTAAATGTATATTATAGAACCATACTATCATTTATATATATATATATTCACATATTTATTTTAATAAATTATTTATCTATTTGAATTTTTTTCATTGGTTTTGGGTTATTTGGTCCACAATTCCATGGATACTTATTTAAGATAATATTGGTCAATGGTGTCTTTATAATGTTTCCATAATATCCTAAAATATCAATTTATATAGTTAATATCGCAATAGTTTGAAATAAGTTGTGTATACTTAAAAATATAATAAAATATATAAAGTAATGAAATATATCTTGTTATGCTGAATTTTAGGAAATGAAATAAACTGTTATTGTTTAATATAAACATCATTATTATACTTAAAAATTTATCATTAACAAATAAATTTACTTTGAAAGTATCTTAATGTTATGATTGCACTTTAATTAGGTTTTTCTGAATCTATTCATTAACAGTGGAAATGATAACATCATTATCCAAAGGGGTTGTATAAACCTAACACGGTGTGAAGGGTGTTTATAAGAATCATTAAAACAATTGAAACATAACAATATTTTTTATAATTACATTATAATAGATTAATAATAAATTTCCCATATTTTTATTTTTATAACTAGTATTTCGGTATATTTTATATTTCCATGAAAATCAATATGAATTAATGTAGAAAATTTTTACCTTTTCTATATGATTCCTCAAATGGAATATACCTTACGGATTTAAAAATGTAATTTTACAAAGAATACAAATTTCCCTATATGGCTTTGAGGTTGTAAATTGAGTATTTAAAAGTTATCAATAAATGGAATATTTTTTAGAATTTATGAGAAATGTAAGGTGTTTGGTTTTTATAGTTAAATTAGAGAGGTGTTTTTGATTAAAATATTTTCGAAATTAATATTCTTTCTCAATATTGTGAGTAGTACTGAATAATATGACTAATTATTGTACTTCAATCATGCGAGGAAGATTTAATCCATTCATTTATAATTTATTATGTAATTATTCTTGTATTAACATGATAATATAAAATACCATATATTACTCAATTTTACTATCCACCTCTATGTTTTACAATTTATGAAATTTACCAAGACATAAACACTACCTATTTTTTCCTTAATGATTCTAAAAAAATCTATTTTATAAAAATTATTTAATAATTAATTTAATTCAATATTTTATTTTTATCATGAAAAATAAGGTTTTAAATAAAAAAATCAAAAATTTGTTTTACCAAAAACACACACACACACACACACACATATATATATACATACAACTTAAAAATTGGATTGATTAATTATTTATTATATTTCAATACTTATATTTAAAAAATTAAATAATTTAAAAATTTAGACATAACATTCAAAAATAAATTACTATAATGATCATTTCAATATATTAATGGTCGGGTTGTTATTTTAATGGCCATGTTATTATTTGTGGGGTCATTTTTTCAATGGATACATATATAATTTACAATTTTTTCATTTTTATTGTACATCCAATAAATACATATTATATCATTCACTCTTTATTGAACAAATTACCTATCCCTGATAATAAAATTTTTATCTTATTTTTTATCTTTTTCCATCTTAGTAAAATTATTTTTTCTACTATAGTATTTTTGTGAGACCCTAAACACTTAGAATGCATAATTTTAATATTTTCATTTTCATGTATTTATTATATAATTATACTAAATTTATCATATAGAATGTTTCAATCATTCATTTTTTATCATCTATTTTAGTGTTAATAATTAATTACATTTTTTAGTTATACTCATATACTCTAGTTTCGTAAGGGAATAATTAAAATTTTAAAACATATATTTAATGTATAAAAACATATAAATTAATTTGATATCATATTACTTCCCCTTGGAAAAATTGATTCATTTAAATTATAATTCAAAATATATGATAAAAATATATACAAGTTTTATTGCTTCATTACATGATCATTTCCCCTTGTTTCTTCCTTTAAATTTTGATTTAACCACATGCCATTTTCATGGTGAGTCATCTTGTTTCATAAAAAAATGTCTCTATGAACTAAAATGTTAATTATATTCTTCATATAGTGAGATAATGGAATTATTACACCACCTCCTTTATCAAATAATTAGAGTGATATATTATTTATATCATTTGGAGAGACAAGTAGAATTCACCGTAAATATGATATGGGTTTGAGAGAAGTGATTATCAATAAGCCATCATTCAAACCTGATCGAGAATGATGATGGGGACAATATAACAAGTGATTATATTTCCCTTCATAATTACCCTCCTCACTCTCTTATGTAGATATATTCAAAGGATCACATTATCTCCTATAATAAAAAAAGTATAATTGATAATTTTCAATATATATCAATTTTTGAGTATATTTTCAAATGATGTTATGCTTAATGGATTAGTTATTTTTTTCATTTCATTCATTGGTTCTTATAAAAACATCTTTTATTTTACTACATCATCCAAAAAAATTAGTGATATTCATTTATTCACATAATTATATTCATATATGACATATAAATACAAAAAATAGAAGCTATTGTTTCATAAGGACATGACATATTGAAGATATCGATCCAAAAATCCATTTATGTCAATAAATTATCCTAATTCTATATATTATATTGTTTTAATGGTATTTACATATTATGTATTATTCTAATTATTATATAAAATAGTAGAATTATTTTTTGAATCCATCAACTATTGAATAATTCTTGAGAACATTGAAGTTAATTAAAGATACCAATATGATACAATCAATATATGTCTTATATAGAGTCCATCTACTTAATGGATATATATATATATATATATATTATAAATTTGATTTAGTGATTTTAAAACTTCAATGGAGTATAATTTAGGATCCCATATATGCTAATTAGCCTAAACCGATGTGACAATTCTTCCATTAGATATATTTGGATGATCGGTGATGAAATCCTTAGTGATTTTATACCATTAACATATTGTTATAAGTAATGGGTGAATCATCCCCTTAGATATTTAATATTATATATTAACATGATGAAATAATATATATTTGGATGTATACTCCAAAATATCCTTTTTATATTATCATACATGAACATTACTTTTAAATATTTACGCATCATTATGCTACCTAGTTGAATGTAAAATTACATGTCATTCATATTATTTAATAGATCAATATCTTAAAAAACATTATTATACTCGTAACATTGTTTCAAATATTACAATTTCATCTTTATCGATATTTAACTTTATTATATTCCCCTTCCATATTTTGTGAATATTTTTTTATATTTTTATATTCTTTGTGTTATTCTTAAATATTCACTATGAGTTATTTTTTAAATCAAATATGATATGTATAATTATTTCCATTTCTTTATGACTTATATATCTATACTCTTCATATAAGAGAAATTATGATCCATTTGAATGTTAATCCCAACATTTTTACATAAATAAATTATAATATTTTCACCTTCCCAATATAGTAATAAGTCGAGAAATCATATATTTGAAATAAATGTTACCAAATTTCTTTGGTAGTATTGATCACTTCATGTGTGAAAGTATAATTTAAAATTTTATGACAAATTAATAAATCACACTTCTCACCGCTATGATAATTACTTTAATTCAGTAATATTAATATTATAACTATCAACTTAATATCTTTAATTTTGAAAGGTTTCTCATGGCTAATTAATTGTAATAAAGATTAGGTTTTCACTTTTTCATTTAGACTTATGATAAACCCCAATAACTTCTATAATGATTCATTATATTTCATAATTTTGTAACCATGGCAATGTAGTGTGAATAATGTTGTGTTGAATGAACTATTATTAAGCTCTATGAATATTAGATCAAATTCACCCGCTAAGGTAAAAATTATTAACCCCAATCATAGTTAATGTTATATATGTTTTTTAAATTCAAGAGTAATAGATTAGAAATATTTTATATTACTCATTTAAAAATGTAAAATATAGATGTATTTCATAGATTTTAGTTTAAGATACTATTTCATTGCCTTTTTAATTAATGTTTCAATAGATCCCATTTTTGTGATTATTTTTCCTATGAAGGTAACATTCTATATCTAAATATAAAATTAAATTTACCTGGATTTAAATTTATCCATTTTTAATTTAATTATCATAAAATTAAAATTATTATCTAGTTCTATCTATATTTTAGATATTTTAGAATATAATCTGTAATGAACACATTAACATTTCATGGTAACCTTTAAAGACATTATTCATCAATTCTATAATGATTACTCAAGATTTTTTGGGTTTGAAAAAAATCACTATATAAACATAATAACCATATAATTTATGAAATTATGTTCTTGTATTACCCTACTTTTTACCTTAATTGATGATATACGTATCAATAATTGACCATTCTGAAATATTGATCCCCATGTAGTAAATCAAACAACTCAACAAACAAATATAGGGAATAGTAATTCTTTATTACGATCTTGTTAAAATCTATTATACAATAACACCATATCATGAGACCTATCGCAAGTACCTATTTTAAAAAATATTAAACATAACTAATTGTGTCACTTTAGATGGGGTAATCCAAATAAATCATGATTGTCACTAAAGGATATTTAAAAAATCTTAACTAAATGGAATGCATCGTTTCATTAAACTTTACTAGATAATTATTGTCATAATTCAAATGAGTACACACTAAAAAGATTATACATTAAACAAAAGTAAACTTCTATTCATTAAAAATTTATTTCACACAACTAAAATCATTTTTCCCTATTATGTATTCATAAATAAGAGTTTGTTTAGCCTTAGTGACTCTCTCATGAATATTCAATCCCTATTATCATGAGTTTTGACCAGTTTTTTCCTATGACCTAGTTCTAAAATTATAAATCTAATAGAAATACATATAAAATTATGGAGAATAATAGTGTCCACCCAGGGTTGAATACATGTAATTTTTTAAAAATATGATAAGAAAATTGAAATCACCAATTTATGTACATTAAGTCAGAACATATCTTAATAGTGGAAAAGAAAAATAATAATTTTTTTATTAAATTTTACTTAATAATATTAGTTCAAAATATATGAATCCATCATGAAATTAAATATTTTGAGTAAAATGAATTATATTTATGTGAGGGGTTCACATTTATGTTTCATATAGATAATGTAAGAGTAAATATTCTATGATAATAGAATATAAAAGTTCTAAGATTGTATATTTGTGGGAAGGGGTTGAGGAACCAATAGGTCTTCGATGGACCCAAATATACACTGATAAAGAAACTATATCTATGGGGCTATCCAGAAAAACCCCAATTGTGGGAGAGTGATCCCACTACAAATGTTATTAAAAATTTGGTTCCCTTCAGTTGGACTTTAGAATGTGATATTACCTAGTATAAAATTTCTAAAATAACTCATTTAATGAATTTTTTATTTCCGAACTATCGCGACCCCTCCCAACAAGGTGTACCCCTCTGGGGCCGGCATTGTGAGAAGGTAAATAATGACCCCCCAAGTCCTGCCTCTAGTATGCCTAGGGTTGGTGACTAGCACCGAGGGTATAGTAAACACACAAATGGGAGGCATTACCCTATAAGAGAACACATGAAAAAGAGAGAGATAAGATAGAAACCAAACAACTCCAACTTAGACTGAAATATAAACAAAAACCCAAGTGCACATATGTAATGCCATAGAAAACTACTATAACTGAAAGTGGAAAACTGAAAGTACCAAAGGAAAGTGAAAAACAGTAGCAACCACAAGCCCAAATAGATCCTACAACCCAAATCTAGTAGAAAATAGCTGGATCTCCAACCTACTCCAAGTGACCTGAAAAATAGTTTATATATACATTGGGTGAGATTAACAGTATACTCGGTAGCATCCTCCCAGAAGCCTCTTGTGAAAAAGTTAGGAAAGCATGCTAAAGCATGGTGAACAACAAGTGAAACTAACTCGTCATGTAAACAGGTATACTATGATCCCAGCCTAACCATGGCTACCCTCACCATGTATCTCATAAAAAAGTATATAATATAATAAAAAATGTCAAGGTTACCCCACTAATACTTACCCACTAGTTTTCCACGTTTCCACAATGTCATTTTTCTTTAGCATCTCTCTCCAAAAAGGCTTTCCTGCAGACACCTAGGCGAAGCACCACAACATGAACCTCATGCAAAAAAACCGCCACATTCATGTATGAAAAGTATCCAGGTAGGTTCTAGGGGCCACCACAGATATCATAACATGTATCAGACGTCGGGCATTATACCTCAAGACATTACAACCCACACACTAAGTAAGGATCCTCAAGACATCACATCAGATACATGTTACACTTATAGTAGTCCATAGGAAACTATACCCTGAATATATGTGTGGAAGAAACTCAAACCATTATTGCCCTATACACACATATATGCAGAAAACTAACTGTTGTGCCTACCAGAACAAGTAACTACCAGGAGAAGGGAATGTGGCCAAAGGGGGGAGTCATCCATACATCCACCCACCAAAATGATGGGGAGAACACCACCTAGGGCTCGGAATCCCCCGGGTGTCGGTTGCCCTAATTGATGGGGTTGAGTAGCATATCGAAAGAAAAAAATGTACAGAATATAATATAGTTCATAACCACACTATCGGCATAACCTATTCTTAAACACAACTACAGCTAACGTCTCTCGGACCCCCAACTTCCACTTCTAAGACTAGGTATCCTATAAGCACACAACCATTTAAAGAGCTTGATTACATTACTTCATTCCCTTTCCATCAATTTTACTTTATGTTAATTAATTATTTAAACATTAATTAACCAATAACAGTTTCCACATTATATTTCATTGTCATCACACCCAAAGTTCACTGTTCATTTAAATTGAAACCACAACATTGTGTCCTAGCAAGCTCTAACCCCATGGGTTAATATCATTCATTGAATAATTTATTAAAAACTTTATTACATTCCCATATTCCCAAGTATTATAGCAAAACATTCTAATCTACTAACCACAAGAGGGTCAACATGGTTAGTAGATGAACTACACGTCAAGTCATTGCTGCCTATAGCAAGAGGATAGACCTATCCTCCCTCATGAAGCTATACACGGAATGCACGTGGAATACCTAATGCGTCTTCTCCCATTTTTAGAAGGTGGGTAAGAAAACCAGCAACCATGAGCAGTGGGGAAAGTAAGGAATATAAAAAACCAACAAGAAACAACAAGAATCCAAACACTCACATCCAACCCATTCCATCATCTCTTGTGTCCTCCTAGAAACCTACATGTATAAACTGATGCATCTCGCCACTCTAGGCATCAACTTATTCCACAACCAATAGGCCTCCCTTCCCCCACATATCACAACAGCCTTATTGGCTCACATTACAACTAATGTTTTAGGAAAACAAGAATTATATCAATTAGGATCTTCTCCCTTAAACAAGAAAGAGGGTAACTCATAACCCTGTAAGGAATTATCATTTACCGAAAAACTTGTTCTTTAATACATTTTTAATTATACAATTTATTATCCGTAGGTTCCAACAGTGGGAAACCTAAACCTTATTCTATAAAAAATAGATTTACTATGCTTACTGCATAACGTTTATTAACATAAAATTACAAAAACAAAAACTAAATTCATTTATATACCTCTTTATCTTTATCTAAACAATTATCCATTAATTACAGCTTTAGGTTCATTACCAATTTCCATCAATAACCAAAAGCTAAAATAGAAACCATATATATTACAATATCTAGCAAAACAAGAGGCTATAACATATGATCGATATCAAATTTTTTATCTAGTTCAAATATTTAATATGTCAATTCCATTGTGATCTAGTGGTCTAAAACACGCTAACTTGACAGTTTCACATAAAAGACAAGAGAATCAATGAATACCCTACCTCAAATTGTTCTTGATGTTCCTTATTTGAGAATGATCCATAAAACAGGTTATGATCTCATCCCCCCATGACAGCTATACCCACCTGAGGATGTAGAGACACCACAACACCAGTCAAAACCTCAGAAAAGTCTATTAAGAACTTAGAGACATAATTACATAAAACGGAATGGAGAAACTAAGGGATATGAACCCAAAACAATGAATATAGATCATACCTTATATCGAAGATCGATCGATACTTCTTAGTTGCACCAAATACAGATGTGCACTTGCGTCAAGAAGAAATTCAAGGGGAACCAATCCAATGAGCTATGTGTGACCTCACAAATCCTATGGGAAGGAAAGAATGGTTTGAGAATCTCACAATCGAGAACAAGGAAGAAGAACAAGGGAGGATGATATCTCATCCCATTAGAAGATTTAATGGAGCAGTGGTTTAAGATACACTGGATTTTCAATTAATAGTGTATTGCTTTAAACCATGTGTTTAGACCAAGTAAAATCATATTGATACTTAGGAAAACTAAAATAGGAGTTATTCCCTTGGAATCGACATTAGAGTACTTAAAACGAGGCATTAAATGTATTTTATGTCAAAGGAAATGTCAATGGGGCGAAACTGTAAGAAGCTGGAAACACTGTACACCAAACAAGAAATTTGGAAATGGAAAATAGAGTCTAGCATTGGAACCTCACCATTATAGAAACATTGTTCATGAATGCGCAATTTGGAAAAGGAAATAGAGGCCATCGTTAGAACCTCACCATTCTGGAAATACTATTCATGAACATGAAATTTGGAAGAGGAAATAGAGACTACTGTTAGAACCTCACCATTCTGGAAACACTGTTTTTGAACTCAAAAATTGGCAAAGGAAATAGAGACTGTAGTTGGAACCTCACCATTAGGGAAAAACTGTTCACATAAGGCTAATGATGACACTATTCAAATAAGACTACATTTGGAACTATTCCCACAAGCCTACCGATTACACTTTTCACATAAGGATACAATTGGAAATGTTCACATAAGCCTACCGATGAAACTGTTCACATAAGGCTTCCATTTGAACTGTTCACATAAGCCTAACAATGACACCATTCACATAAGGCTACCATTGGAACTATTCACATAATCCTGCCAATGAGACTGTTCACATAAGGCTACTATTGGAACTATTTACATAACCATGCCGATGACACTGTTCACATAAGGATACCATGGGAACTGTTCACCTAAGCCTACCGATTACACTGTTCACATAAGGCTACGGTTGGAATGGTTTACATAAGCCTACTAATGAAACTGTTCACATAAGGCTACCATTGGAACTTTTTACCTAAGCCTGCAGATGACACTGTTCACAAAAGGCTTCTGTTGTAATTGTTTACATAAGCCTACAGATGACACTGTTCACATAAGGATACTATTGGAACTATTCACTTAAGCCATCTGACTACACTATTCTCATAATGCTACCAATGAAACTATTCAAAGAACTAGAATCAGAATTCACAGAATTGGAAATTTGGAAAAGTGTTGGGGATATGTCACCTTGAACTTTAGGAACCCCTCAGACACCAGATTTCTACAAAGGAATGGATCAGAGAGGTCTATGCCATTACATTATATACCTCTCAAGACATTCTCATGCTCGAGAATTTAAAACCAACCTAAAAGAAAATAGAAAAGTGATCTGAACAACCACCCATCAAGATACCTCTCAAAAGAGAAAAATCCACAATAAGAAAACAAAGAAATCTATCTCATAAGCATGAAAGGTCTACAACCATATAGAGAACATTATTTTTAACATAAAAAGTCTTAAACATCAAACAAATCAAGGTACTGAGCACGAAACAATGACTCATGTTCCTAGGTACTCTCCTCCACCCCACCATGTCACTAGAAGACATGAACCAAGGGGATAGAACCCTCACGCAACACCTTCTCTTTGCGGTCTTGGATCTCTACCTGCCGCTCCTCAAAGGTCACATCATTATCAACATCGATCTCTCCTCAATCGATGACATGAGAGTAATCATGAATATAACGACCCATAATTTACATACATTGTTATTACTTCAGAATTGAAGCATAATTATTACAACATATAACAAAACCATTATAGGACCGTATAGGTACAGTGTCATTAGAAACTGGGAAACATAAACAACTGGTTCATAAAGTATGTACATTGTCTCCCATTTATTTCATCATATCTAGAGTCCCTTTTAGCATATCCTAATTAATAACTTTCTTCCTGGCCTGTGGAAAAGAAAACATACAAAAGGGTGAGCTCAAATGCTCAGTAAGGGTAAAAAAAAGGAAATATCGATCATATCATATTCATAAGAACATAACATTTTGAAAATATTAACCTTCAAAAGAGATCATAATATCATAACATGGGATAAATCATAGTAGTGAAATGTAATCCCAATAATCATAACATAAAACATGAAACTTTTTGGCATAGACACATAATCATAGAAAATCATTTCATATTATTCAGGACTCACTTCCAAGAATATCATAGCGGAAAAAGTCCATTTTTGAACTGAGTTCACTCCTCATTCCAGTCCTGTATCACTGAACTTGATTAACTTGTCATTCCAACAATGTCTATCTCATGAGATATAAATATCTACCCAATGCATTGGAGGGAGATATGGGTCCCACCCATCTAATAATGAAACTATTCTTATGTGTTCCACAAAATCATAAACCATATATCATAGCATAACCCACGTAATAAAAATGGGATTCTTAAACATCATGCCATAATAACATAATCCATATAAGATAAAGGACTTTATAAAAATAATTCCATTATAACATAATCAAATAAATGTAAAAATAGGTATAGAAATAGAAGCCTATATTATCTTATATGGAAAATAACTTTGATAAAACACTTGAACTCTATTCTGGAGGAAAATATCTTTTCTACTTCAAAAACATTTTTCCTTTCTTAACATGTCATAAAATTTTAAAATAAAAGAAGTTAATTAAAAATAAACTTGAAAACTTTTAAAGGAATATTCATGTAAATACTGTTCTATGAAATCATAAAAATCCATTTATGTCATATAAGTTAAAAAACATTCTTCTCGTACTTTGGCTGGAAAAGTCAAAAAGTATCTCATACTGAAAACGAAAAAAGATTCCTTTCATATATTTTACTAAAAATTCACCAATATGTAAAATTGGATTTAAAAAATTGTATGAGGATAGAAATAATATTACATATTTTGGAAACATGGATGTGGATGATAAATATTCCCCAGTAAATTCTGAAGTATAAACAATCTTGGATAAAAATGAGATTGTAAGATTTTCCCTTACCTTAGGTCCGATATGCTTTGTACATATGCGAACCTCCTGTATAATGATTTAAATAATGTCATTGACTTATTAAAAAATCATACTCATTGTTACGATATCATATATAGTCATATTCTTATCTTCTTATTAGAAATATTTCATTGCTACTTGTTATTCGGGTGTTCATTGCTTTATGTTCTTATGCATGTTTTGTCGAATAAATTCTTATTATACTTTTTAGGTTATAGATTCCTCATTTAAATAATGGTATTAGTGTGATATATATCATATTTATTCATTCAATTCATTTATATAATCATTATTCAATGAAGATCATGTAGAACGAGTCGCATCACATCATGGAGACAGTAGGCCCTACATATGCACGAGCGATGATATCATTATTTTGATATTAAAATCGTATATAATTGGATGGTATATCATATATAAATAATAATAATAATTTTATATTTATTATTTATGTCATTTATACTCATTATCATACCCATAAAAATGACGAAATGTTTGAATAACAAACTACACCATGACGTGGAGACGGTAAGCCGTACGTACGCACGTGTGGTGACTTTTTCATTCATAGGATGGATAAAATAAATAATCTGGTTGTACCATTTTTATAATAACAACAAAATATATATAAGATACTGGATTTATTATTTTAGAATGTAAACAACAAATAATGAGGAAGTGGAAGAAGAAAGGAACTTCAAATAGGAGGTGAGATATTTACCTCTTCCTCGGGTTCTTCCTATTGATTTGATCAAAAGGGCTACTTAGGTTGGCTTTATGAATAAAGTAAAACCTCTAGGATGAAGTTAGTATAGTTTAGAGGGTATTTGGGCAGGGTTTGGTCGATCCAAATGGCTTCGGAGGTGTTAATTAGAGAGAAGGGGGAGTTCCCTTTTATAAGAGGGGTGAGTGGCACCTTAGGAAAAACTTAAACTATTATTTTATAATAAATTCATATTCAGTTTATAATGACTCAAAAATGACTTATTTCTAGGATAGGGTGAGGAAGTTTCTAAATCCTCTCAACCAATAGGTTTTAGACAAGTTTAGGTTACCATTTTAACCTTATCATTTAGATTTGACTCTATGTTAAATAATTTAACTTTTACCGTGTCTTCTAGTATTCTTACACTATATGGTTAATAAAATTACTATAAACTGCCAATATAACCCCAATTGGTTCATTAATGTCACATATATTATTATATAGGTATTTTGGACGAACCTTATATTTTTATGAACAGAATATCAATTAATAATTTAATATTTGTTTTAAAAACTGTTTTATGTCAATTTTGACACTATTTGTATTGTGTTTTTTATAAATTTAAAACAACATTATTACTTCAAAAAAAATTCATCTAACCAACCCTAATATGTTATATTAACCTATAAAATTAGTTTAATTCTTAAAAAGTCTCAAATTACATTTATTTGGGTATTTATAATATCAATTATGTTAATATTTAATTAATAAGGTAATTACTGCATCGTCATTGTTTCATAATTAAATTAAATTATTTAATGTTTAAAAATTATAAATAAAATACTATTATGTAGTAAATATTTTTATCTTTATAATTAATATTTATAGTTGAACTTATCCTACGTATAACCCTATATTAAAAAATTTTTACTTATTAAACTTTGATTTTAACTCTTTTAACTCTTCTTTGAATTAAATAATAATAAATATACTAATCTAATCCAAGTGGACCTAAATGGTCATATTTTACTACTAAGGTTGTTTTTGGTCTAATTACACATATCCAATAGAATTAGGACATGTGTTAGGGTAATAATAATATCATTTTTACACTTAATTTCCCTATTTACTTTTAACCGTGGTAAATAAAAGTAAAAAGTTACTATTCAAAAAAAAATATTTTTATCTTATTGATCCACATTTTACTTAATGATATCAATCGTGTCTCTCAGAGTTTTTAAATTCCACTTACAGAAGCAGTAAAATTAATTTTTATGTAAATTTGCAAATTCTCCTGGGAGGTGGGTAAAAGACGATAAAAAGTTCAATATAATTTTTTTATATCTAAAATTGTTATAAAATGACTCCAATAAATTAAATTGAACTTATATAGGTATTATATATCTATTTTGACCTAAAATAAATTAAAATAAAATAAATAATTATTTAAATAAAAATTTTGTTTTAAACTATAACTCATTGTTTTCACTATTCATCAAAAATTGAATGTTTTCAGAAAAATACCAAAAATTTACCCTAAGCTAATTTCGATATTCCAAATACAAAAATGAAGCCCATTTTAAAAGATAAAACTTATAAAATTATAAAAAGTGGGTATTACTATTCATAGCGTTTAGTTTATATAATATTTTAATAATATATCGTTGTTTTGTGAAACTCGGTATTACGTACAATGCAAGCTATCTAGGAAGGTTGCTCTTGCGTCTAACGCAAGACAAGACAGTGTTGTGTGTAGTGAAAGATTCCTTTGATGTTGCGTATAACATAATACATAAAAACAAAATATTTCTCATAAAATCTCAGGGTGTTACATTCTACCCCCCTTAAAAAGAATTTCGACCTCGAAATTCTTCACTTTGTAACAAACAGATGAGGATACATCTCCATCATCATATCCTCAAGTTCCCATGTAGCTTTTTATAATTGTTTGTTCCTCCATAAAACTTTAACCAAGTGAGTGGTCATGTTTCATATAACTTTTTCGCTATGATCCATAATCTCTATTGGTTGTTCTTCATAAGAAAGATCTTGCACCAGCGGTACAACTTCTGAGCTTAGTACATGTGAAGGATCGGGTATGTACTTTCTCAGGAGAGATACATGGAACACATCATGAACTTGAGAGATATTTTGTGGAAGCATCAATCGGTAATCTACCTTCCCAACACGATACAATATTTCGAAAGGACCAATATACCTAAGGCTCAACTTTCCCTTATTTCCAAATCTCATTACTCTCTTCCAAGGAGATATTCGTAAGAACACTTTATCACCCACTTCGAACTCTAGGTCTTTTCTTCAGTTGTCGGTATTACTTTTTTTTCGAATCTAAGCTGCTCTTATGTGTTGCTGAATATGTATTACCTTTTCTGCCATGTCATCATCAAGATCAAGTCCTAATATATTTCTTTCCCCAACTTCATCCCAACAAGTTGGAGTTCTACATTTCTTTCCATATAGAGCTTCATAAGGAGCCATATGAATACTAGAGTGAAAGCTATTATTATAATAAAATTACAACAAAGGTAGGTGTTGATCCTAACGACCTTTGAAATCCATAGATCAGGACCTCAACATGTCTTCTAGAGTTTGAATTGTCCTCTCAGACTGACCGTCTGTCTGAGGATGATAAGTAGTGCTAAAACTCAACTCTGTATCTAGATTATGATGAAGACTTCGCCCAAACTTCAAGGTAAAACTTGGATCTCTATCATATATAATGGAAAGTGGTACTCCATGAAACCTTACCACATCCTTCACATACATCCTAGCAAGCTGATCAGGATAGAAATATTCTCTAATAGCAATTAAGTGTGCCGATTTCGTAAGACGATCAACTATAACCCAGATAGCATTATTACCTTTGGATGTTTTAGGAAGTCCAGTGACAAAGTCCATAGTGATGTTTTCCCATTTCCATTCTGGTATGGGTAATGGTTGTAACATCTCCTCAGAATTTTGTCTCTCAGCTTTAACTTTCTAAAAAAACAAGCATCGAGAGACATATTCTGCAACATCTCTTTTCATTCCATCCCACTAGAAGTACTCATTTGGGTCCCTATACATCTGTGTGCTTCCAGGGTGAATATAAAATGAAGAACTGTGAGCTTCATCCAATATTTCCTTCTTTAATTTTGGGATGGGAGGAATACTAACCTGATTCCTAAACCTTATTATTTCATCATAATAAATATGGAATTCAGGAACATTTATCACATTCTTTTGTAACTCTACATTTTAATTTTGTGCCACTTTAATCTTCACATGTATATATGGTTGAACATTAATTTGAGAAAGATAATATTTTTCCCCTTCCATTATAATTCCAAGATCCATCCTTTGTAAATCCATAAATATTGGATCTTTTGTGATCCTCATCAAGGATAAGCTAGCATGGTCTTGTCGACTTAATGTGTCTTCCACCTTGTTTTCTTTCCCCGGGTGGTAATGAGTTGAGTAGTCATAATCCTCAATCAGCTCCAACTATCTTCTTTTGCGCATATTCAGATCCTTTTGTGTGAAAATATAATTTAAACTTTTATGATCAGTACAAATATCACACCTTTCACTATAAAGATAATGCCTCCAAATCTTTAATGCAAAGATTACCGCAGCTAATTCCAAATCATGATTTGGGTAATTTTGCTCATGGATTTTCAACTGTCGTGAGTCATAAGCTATCATCATATCATTTTTAATGATAACACACCACAACCCTTTCTTGGATACATCATTGTATATCACAAACCTTTCTCCACTACAAGGCAGTGTGAGCACAGGTGCACTGGATAACCTTCTTTTTTAACTCCTTGAAATTCTCTTCACACTCCTCCGTCCAAACGAACTTAACTCCTTTTCGAGTCAACCTAGTGAGTGGATTAGATAATCGTGAAAAATATTTCACAAAACATCAATAATATCCAGCCAAAGAAAGAAAACATCGGATCTCAGTTACTGTTGTTGGTCTCGACCATCTTTCGATAACCTCCATTTTTTGCTGGATCCATTGATATCCCCTCTTTTGAGGTTATGTGACCCAAAAATGAAACTTTTTTAAGCCAAAATTCACACTTGGTAAATTTTTCATAAAGATTCTCCTTTCTTAGGGTCTTTAATACAATTCTCAAGTGATCTTCATGTTCTTCCATGCTCTTTGAATAAACAATAATATCGTCTATAAAGACTACCACAAACTGATCAAGATAGTCTCTAAAGACTCTATTCATTAAATCCATGAAGATATCAGGGGAATTAGTAAGAAAAAATGGCATTACTATAAATTCATAATGTCCATACCTTGTACAAAAATCCTTCTTTGGTATATCCTCCCTTTTGACCCTTAATTGATGATACCCTAAACGAAGATCAATCTTGGAAAAGTATTGAGATCTGTGTAGTTGGTCAAATAAGTCATCAATGCGTGGGAGATGATATTTTTTCTTGATAGTGATCTTGTTAAGTTCCCGATAATCAATGCTGAGTCTCATTGATCCATCTTTCTTCATAACAAACAGAACATGTTCTCCCCAAGGTGATTCACAAGGGCGTATAAATCCCTTATCAAGATTCTCTTGGAGTTGCTTATTCAATTCTTGAAACTCAATTGGGGCCATTCTATATGGTGTATTTGAAATGGGCATAGAACCCGGTATGAGTTCTATTGAAAACTCAACTTCAGGATTTGGTGGAAGACCTGGAAATTCCTCTGGAAAGACATCATCAAACTCTCGTACAATGGGAATATTCTTAATCTTGAGTTTCTCTCCAACCAATTGAGATAATAAACCTTAATTTATTAGAATCAAGATCCATAAGAGGGTAGAAATTTCCACTGGAAGGTTATATTCATCATTGCATCAATAGATGATCATAGTTTCATCAGGAATATGAAATGTGACTTCCCTTCTTTGGAAATAAATATAAGCTCCATATAAGGAATGGCAGTCCATGCCAAGAATCACATAAAATTCTAATATAGGAAGGATCACAAGATTTTTAGGAATCACTTTCCCATAAACGTCAATTAGAGAAGAATTATAAACTTTTGATGCAATCATTGTGCCATTAGGAGTTATCACAGCTAACTCAATAGCTAATTATTGAGGTAGTACAATGATACCCTTAAAAAATTCTTCAGAAATAAAATAGTGGGTGGATCTAGAATCAATTAAAACATTTTCTACTTTAGAGTGGATGGTAATTGTACCTTTCACCAATTCGTTATCGTACTCCACATCACCGATAGAAATTGCATGTGACTTTCCTTTGTCTTTGGCCTTAAGAGTTTGTTGATATCGATCATCATCAACAACCCTTGGATTAGGGAATTGATAAGAATAATGCCCCATTTCCTTGCACTTGTAACATTGAAGTGTAGGAGGTGCATTCTATGTAGACTTTTCTTTGTTCGCATCACTAGACATCTTTTTCCCATCATTTCAGCATTCAAATACCCGATGACATTCTTTTCTGCATTTTAAGCATTTACTTGTCCCTTAAAGACAATTCCCTCTATGTTTCTTTCCACACTTTGAGCATAAGGGAAAACTCATCTTCTTTTCAGTGTGGTCTTTAGATTTCCCTTTGAATTCCATTTTCCTCTTCTTATCAAACCCATATGACTGATGGGTTACTCCAATCTCCATCTCAACCTTGATAGGACATCGAAAAATTTCCTCGTAGCTATTGAAGTACCTTATGGATAATGCCCTTCGAAGACTTGGTTTTAAGCCACTAAAGAATTGATCGATCTTACTCTCAGGTTGGATAATAATTCTGAATCATACCTTGCAAGTCTTCTAAAATTTTCTTCGTAGGTACCAACAAATTCATCATCCTTTTTCTTTAGTTAAAGAAACTCTTTCTCCATCTTTGTTCGAAGAATACGAGGGAAGCACTTATTGAAAAATATGTTCTTGAACTCATCCCATTCCATGGACTCAATTTATTCTCTTTGCCTCGTATTCCTAATAATATTCCACCATTGATCAGCTTCACCTTCCAAATGATATACTGCTAATATGACTTCATCATGTTCAGAACATTGAAGAACTAAAAATATATTTCCAGTGGTACTGATCCATTTTTCATCCACTAATGGATTAGTAGACCCACTGAATGAGGGTGGACGCTACCTCATGAAGGATTCAACATAATATTACTCCTTACTTTTCTCATTTGGAAGTCATGCATGATTCATAGCTTGAGAATGTTGTGTGAGCATGGCTACAATATTTTTCATTCCAGCTCCCATAACATTTTTTTTCTCATGGGGACAATCATTGCATTGCCAGTCGCATTCATCATTAACATGTTTCCTTCGGGTTCCATCCATTGACTAAATCCAATAAGCATAGTTTGAGAAACACTAATCACTAATGGAAAATAGGTCTATACCCACAGTTTTGCAACAAACCGTGGGTATAGGGATAGTATGTGAACCTATACCCACGGTTTTCCAAAACCGTGGGTATGGGCCACCTATACCCACAGTTGTGCCAAAAACCATGGGTATTATTTTATTTTAAGACTTATACCCACAGTTTTGGAGAAAACCGTGGGTATAGGGTATTTTCCAAAGACCTATACCGACGGTTCTTCAAAACCGTAGGTATTGCGGGTTGTTTTTGAAGACATATACCCACGGTTCTCCAGAACCGTGGGTATAGCATTCTCGCGTTATGGAGGGGAAAAACATTAGGTGGGACACGAAAAAACATTTTGCGAGAAGAGATTTTTTCATGGACCGTATTAATATATATACATAGATGAATATATATATATATATATTAAGTAAGAATGTTTGCTCGGTTGGTACCTTAGTGAAAATGGCATTGAGTCGCATTGTGAGATGACAGTTCGAATCCCCATGGCTGCTCTTTTTGAATTTAAATACCCCCATTATATTAATATATATAGGCTGATATATAAATCTTTAACAAATAAAATTGACAGCTTGGTTGGTCCGTCATTGTGCGCGGGCGCGAGGCGTAGACGGAGATGCATGTTTGAAACCCAATAACCACGTTTTTTGAATTTAAAAACCCGACGTGGATTATATTAAGATATATAAGCAGATATAACTATATATAAAAAATAAAAATTGCATCTTGGTTGGTCCGATGGTGGTGCGATGCAACGAGGTGTCGTGGGAGGCATGGTTTCGAAACCCCCTGGGTGCTTATTTTTTGAATTAAATACCCCACAGTTTGAAAACTGTGGGCTCTATTGTGTTCCACGCTGGCACAGCATTATGCCACATGTGACACCCCTATACCCACAGTTCTACAAAATCGTGGGTATAGGGTGAGACCCCTATACCGACGCCTTTCCATCCCATGGTTCCCAAAACTGTGGGTATAGCCTATACCCACGGTTTTGGGGGCTATAACCCCGGTTTTGAACCGTGGGTATAGGCCCTTTTTCCAGTAGTGAATCATAATAGGAAAACCACATAATCAAGAATAAAATTTCACACTTAAGGTCTTATCATAGGTTATTCATGGCCATTTCTAAAGCAATAATATTTCGTTCTATTCTTAGACATATCCTTAGGGTTCTTACTAAGGCTTTCACATCATAGTTTCCAAAGGTTGACTATAACCTCCCTCTGATACCAACTATAACAACCCATACTTTACATACATTATTATTACTTCATAATTGAATCATACTTATTACACCATATAAAAAACCATGATAGGACCATATTGGTATAGTGTCTTTAGAAACTAGGAAACATAAACAACTGGTTCATAAAACATCTACATTGTCTCCCGTTTATTTCATCAAATCTAGAGTACCTTTTGGCATATCATACTTAATTACCTTATTCCTGACCTGGGGAAACTAAAACATACAAAAGGGTGAGCTCGAATTCTCAGTAAGGGTAATCAAAGGAAATATCACTCTTATCATATTCATAAGAACATAACATTTTGAAAATCTTAACCTATAAAAGAGATCATAATATCATAACTTGGGATAATCATAGTAGTGAAATGTACTCCCAAAAATCATAACATAAAACATGAAACTTTGTGTCATACACACATAATCATATAAAATCATTTCATATTAGTCAAGACTCATTTCCAAGTCTATCATAGCAGACAAAGTCCATTTCTGAACTGAGTTCACTCCACGTTCTAGTCCTGTATCACTAAACCGGATTAACTTTCCGTTCCAGCCATGTCTATCTCATGGGATATAAATAATTACCCAATGAATTGGAGGGAGATATAGGTCACACCCATCTCATAATGAAAAAATTCTTATGTGTGCCAAAAAATCATAAATCATATATCATAACATTACCCATGTAATAAAAATGGGATTCTTAAACATCATGCCATCATAACATAATCTATATAAGATAAAAGGACTTCATAAAAATAATTCCTTCATAACATAATCAAAAAAATGTAAAAATAGGGATATAAACAGAACCCTATATTATCTTTTAATGGAAAATAATTTTTATAAAACAATTGAACTCCATTCTTGAGGAAAATATCCTTTTTACTTCAAAAACATTTTTCCTTTCTTAACATGTCATACAATTTTAAACTCAAAAAAGTTAATTAAAAATAAAATTTAAAAATGGTTAAGGAATATTCATGTAAATAATGTTTTATGAAGTCATAAAAATTCATTCGTTCCGTATAAGTTAAAAAAACATTCTTCTCATACATTGGCCGGAAAATTCAAAAAGTATCTCGTACTGAAAATGAAAAAAGATTCATTTCATATCTTTTACTAAAAATTCACCAATAGGTAAAATTAGATTTAAACAATTTTTGGAGGATAGAAATAATATTACATATTGAGAAAACATGTATGTGGATGATAAATATTCCCTAGTAAATTCTGAAGTATAAACAATCTCGGATAAAAATGAGATTGTGAGATTTTTCCTTACCTTAGGTTTGATATGCTTCGTACGTATCTGAACCTCCTGTATAATGATTTAAATAATTTCATTGAATTATTAGATAATCATATTCATTATCATTATATCATATATGGTCATATACTTATCTTCTTATTAGTAATATTTCATTGCTACCTATTATTCGGGTGTTCATTGCTTTATGTTCTTATACATGTTTTGTCGAATAAATTATTATTCCTCTTTTTAGGTTATAGATACCTCATTTACATAATGGTATTAGTTTAATATATATCATATTTATTCATTCAATTCATTTATATAATCATTATTCAATGAATATCATGTAGAACAAGTCACATCACATTGTGGAGACGGTAGGCCGTACGTACGCACAAGCGATGATATCATTCTTTTGATATTAAAATCATATATAATTGGATGGTATGTCATATATACAGAATAATAATAATTTTATATTTATTATTTATATCATTTATACTCATTATCATACCCATCCAAACGATGATATGTCTGAATAACAAACTACGCCATGATGTGAAGACGGTAAGCTGTGCGTACGCACGTGTGGTTACTTTTTCATTCATAGGATGGATAAAATAACTAATAAAATTGTACCATTTTTATAATAACATCACAGTATATAGATGATACTGGATTTATTATTTTATAATGGAAACAATAAAGAAGGAGGAAGTGGAAGAAGAAAGGAACTTGAAATAGGTTGTGAGATATCTACCTCTTCCTCGGGTTCTTCCTTTTGATTTGATCAAAACATCTCCCTAGGTAGGATTTTTGACTAAAGGAAGGCCTCTAGGATGAAGGTAGGATAGTTGAGAGGGTATTTGGTCTGGGTTTGGCCGAACCAAATGGCTTTGGAGGTGTGAATTAGAGAGAAGGGGGAGTGCCCTTTTATAAGAGGGGAGAGGGGAACCTTAGGAAAAACTTAAAATGTTATTTTATAATAAATTCATATTCAGTTTATAATGTCTCAAAAGTGACTGATTTCAAGGATAGGGTGGGGATGGTTCGAAATCCACTCCACCATAATCATTTTTTTATTAAAAAATAACCATGGATGGGAAGAACAAGAAAACTATGGGGGCCTAAAAAAATGTATCCCAAGAGAGTCCCCAAGAATGATAGCAGCCCCCTCAGAGAGAAGCGACCCTAGGCTAAAAAAACATGTGAAAGATTCATAAAGAGGAGACTGAGAAGAAAGATAATTGATGGACTTGTTTCCCTCACTCCAAGTGTGTGAATTCTCCAGGTCGTTACCAATCAACCTCTTGATTTTCCAGACGTGAAACGCTATGGAGCACGGAGTGGAGGCAGTACCCAGGATGGACTTGTGGAGAATCTGGGAGTCCATCTCCAAGGAAACAATGGAAATGTTACCCCTTATGCATAAATCAAGTTCATCCATCATAGCGAGAGATTCTTCTTGGAGAGAGGTGTTATTCCCAAGGAAGGCCGAGAAAGAAATGGTCACAGAGCTGAGGGAATCCCGAACCAATCTGCCACCTCACATAACACCCAAGACACATGAACCATCAGTATTAAGTTTCATCCCCCTACTAGGTGGGCGACAACTGATGCACCGACCATAATTAGGGATGGTGTTGGCAGGAGATCCCTGATAGGGGAAAAGAAGAGCACAGAAATAGGGGGTGGAGTCCGAGTTGGGAATGAGGCCGACAGAATCTGACACCAAGAATCTTGCACATGCAACAATGGCTATTTTGGGGGAGGATTTACCCTCAAACCTTCTTTGTTCCTCACCTACCATTATCACCATCTACCGACAGAAAGAATGG
This sequence comes from Viscum album, assembly GCA_963277665.1. NCBI lineage: Eukaryota > Viridiplantae > Streptophyta > Magnoliopsida > Santalales > Viscaceae > Viscum > Viscum album. The sequence continues at coordinate 1,133,228,088 of OY728153.1, read as the reverse complement.
TTGCACGCGCTTTAAGCTCTATTTTGTTCCTCCCCACCCCTTGGAACCAGAAATCCAGGAAACTAGACCCCAGCAGCCCGAGCGGCAGCTGTCCGAAAGAGGCGCTGAGAGAAGACCAAACCCAGCTTTCCCATTACCCCTCAAAAAATAAGTAGTGAATAGATTCCTCTTGAAATTTATTCCAGCAACTGCACTGAGACCCTAGGTGAATACTAAAGCCCTTAATAATCTCATCAGTGGGAAGAGCCCTATGCCAGATGCGCCAAACAAGGAAATTTTATTTAGTAGTGATATCTTTGCATCATGCCTCCTCACTCAATTCCACAATACTAGTTGGTCCATGAAAGATTTTTCAGTATTCTTTAACCAAAAAAATTCCGGACGAGGCTCCTGTGAATATAGAAACATCAAGGGAGTCCGAGAGATCAATGAGATCGAAGACCGAACGATGGCATCTTGTATTCTTACACTATATGGTTAATAAACATACTATAAAATTCTAATAGAACCCAAATTGGTTCATTAATGTCATATATATTATTATATAGGTATTTTGAATGAACCTTAGATTTTTAGGAATATAATATCAATTTATAATTTAATATTTTTTTTAAAAACTCTTTTATGTCAATTTTGACACTATTTGGTATTTTGTTTTTACTAAATTTATAACAGCATTATTACTTCGAAAAAAATTCATCTAACCAACCCTAATATGTTATATTAACCTAGAAAATTAGTGTAATTTATAAAAAGTCTCAAATTACATTTATTTGGGTATTTATAATATCAGTTATTTTAATATTTCATTAATAAGTTAATTAATGAATCATCATTGCTTCATAAATAAATTAAATTATTTAATATCTAAAAATTATAAATAAAATACCATTATATAGGATATATGTTTAACTTTCTAATTAATATTTATAGTTGAATTTGTCTTATGTATAACCCTATATTAAAAATGTTTTACTTTTTAAACTTTGATTTTAACTCTTTTAACTTTTCTTTGAATTAAATAATAATAAATGTTCTAATCTAATACAAGTTGACCTAAATGGTCATATTTTATTCCTAAGGTTGTTTTTGGTTGAATTAAACTTATCCAATACAATTAGGATATGTTTTTGGGTAATAATAATATCATTTTTACCCTTAATTACCCTATTTACTTTTAACTGTGGTAAATAAAAGTAAAAAGTTATTATTCACCAAAAATTATTTTTATCTTATTGAACCACATTTTACTCACTGATATCAACCGTTTCTTTTGGATTTTTGAAATTTCACTCACATAAGCAGTAAAATTATGTTTTATGTAAATTTTCAAATTCTCCTAGGAGGTGGGTAAATGACGGTAAAAAGTTCAATAAAATTTTTATATATCTAAAATTATTATAAAATGACTTCAATGAATTAAATTGAACTTATATAGGTATTATGTATCTATTTTGACCTAAAATAAATTTAAATAAAATAAATAATTATTTAAATAAAAATTCGGTTTTAAACTATAACTCAGTGTTTTTCACTATTCATAAAAAATTGAATGTTTTCGGAAAAATACCAAAAAATCACCCTAATCTAATTTCGATATTCCAAATAAAAAAATGAAGTCCATTTTGAAAGATAAAATTTATAAAAATTTCAAAAAGTGGGGATTACTATTCTTAACGGCTAGTTTATATAATATTTTAATAACATATCATTGTTTAGTGAAACTCAGTATTGTGTACAACGCAAGATATCGAGGAAGGTTTCTCTTGCATGTAACGCAAGACAAGACAATGATGTGTGTAGTGAAAGATTCCTTTGTTGTTACGTATAACATAATACATAAAAACAAAATATTTATCATAAAATCTCAGGGTGTTACAATGAAGATAATGACGGAGTTGTGACACATGAAAAATGTCATGTATCCAGATCATCTGTTGGGGAAGTGCTATCTGATATGCCACAACTCAAACACAAGCCAAAACCCCAAAAGGACCAAGAAACTGGGGAGAAATCTTACTCCCATGACCAAACCTTCGCTGCCCACGATGGGGAGTCACTGTCATAAAAAAGTGATCCCCAACATCAAAATCTAAGGGTCTCCTCCTTTGATCGGAATATGTTTTATAACGATCATGCACTGTCTTCATCCTCTCATGAATCACCTGAACCATCTCTACTGTACTTTGAACTAGTTCTAGTATGACAATTTCTAACTCTCCGGCCCTAGTCCAGCACAACGGAGAATGGATAGGTCAGATATACAAGGCTTCAAATGGTTCCATACCGATGGTGGAGTGAAAACTATTATTGTATGAAAAATCCACCAATGGTAGGTGCCTCATCCACAATCCTCGACAATTAATGACATAGGATCCAAACATGTCTTTAAGAGACTGGATGGTTCACTCTATCTAACCATCCATTTGTGGATTAAATGAAATGCTTAGGCATAAATAAGAACTGAAAGAATGTTGGAGACCTCTCCACACCCTGGATGTAAAATTATTATCTCGATCTGAAATAATCATCCTAGGGAATCCATGAAGTCTGACCACCTCCTCCAGATATTTCCATGTTAAAACATCCATTGAGCTTGACTCCTTGATCACTATGAAATAGGATTATTTTTAAAAAAACTACTACCACCCAAATAGGATCATTTCTTCCCAAAGATCGAGGTAAACCAATAAAAAAGTCCATTGAGATGTCCTCCAACTTCCACTGAGGAAAATCTAATGGCTGCAGCAAAACTCCAGGAACAAGGTGTTCGACCTACACCTTCTGGTAGACCAAACATCGAGACACAAACTCTACAACTTCATGCTTCATCCCAGGCCCCCAAAACTGACTCATCAAGGCTCGGTACCAATCTTCCACGCCAGAATGAACCACTAAAGGAAAATTATGGAACTCTCTGAGAACCTTCTCACACATCTCCAATGGATCAAATAGTCTTCCGTGAAACAACACTAGGTGTAGTTCCTCCTCAGAACAACCATTAGGGGCCTCACTACAAAAAAAATGATCACTCTAGACCTCCACCTCATGATCTCCTAACTGAGACTCTTCCACATACTGTACAAGATATTACTTCACCGTCATCTGGAATAGACAACCTCTACACCCAACTTCTCCCATATCAAGATGTAATGATGAAATTTCCTCCATAACTCTCTTGGAATCACCATATTCACACACTGCATCACCATGTGACTTCCTTCTCAGCACATTAGTTATGAAATTCCCATTTCTAAGGTTATACAATTTTTCAAAGTCGTATTCCTATAATAATTCCATCCACCAACGTTGTCGCATGTTCATGTCACACTGGGAGAAAACATACATTAGGATAATATGATTTGTGAAAACCATAATGTGCTCTCCAATGAGGTAATGTATCCACAAAATCTGAGAAAACACAACGTCTTCCAACTCGAGATCATGTGTGGCATAGTTACATTCATGGGGATGTAACTGCTGAGACCCATAAGAAACATCTAATCTCTACTACATCAAAACACAGCCTAACCCTAGATATGAAGGAACTCAAAAAACATAAAACTGAACTCCCTCTGATGGAAGGCAATGAATTGGAGCACTTACTAACATCTCCTTCAGATACTCAAAAGCTTCCTAACACTGATCAGTCTACATGAATGCCTAATCCTTCCTCGTCAATGCTGTCAGAGGAGTCACAACCTGATAGAAATTGTCTATGAATCTCTTATAGTATCCTGCAAGACCAAGGAAACTTCACACCTCTACCAATGTATTGGGGTATTCCCAAGACACAACAACTTATATCTTCAATGGTTCAATAGATACTCTCTACTGGGATGCAACATGACCCCTGAAACGGATTTCTCGAGCCCAAAACTCACACTTAGAGAGCTACCCGAACAACTGATGTTAACAAATAACTCACAAAACAGCATGTATATGCTCTACGTGCTCCTCCATAGACATGGAATACACAAGGATTTCCTCGATGAAATCAAAAATTAACTTATACAATAACTCACGGAACACCATGTTCATAAATCCCATGAACACAACAGAAGTATTCATTACACCGAATGGCAATAAAATGAACTCGAAATGCCCATGACTACATTGGATAGCAGTCATCGGGGTATCTTCATCCTTCACACACATCTGATGAAATCTTGACCACAAGTTGATATTTGAGAACCAACATTCACCCTTCAGTTGATCTAATAAATCATCAATCCACGGAACATGATATCATTTCTTCACTGTCACTTTGTTTAGGTCACGATAATCAATACACAACTACAAACTGTCATCAGTCTTCTTCATGAACAAAACTGGTGAACCCTACAGTGACACACTCGGCCACAAAAAACAACATTGTAACAGACCATAAAGCTGTATACATAGATCTCATAACTCATAAGGGGTCGTCCTATATGGATACAAAAATTTAGAAGATGATTCTAGTTGTAGATTGATACCAAACTCGATTATTCATCGAGGTGATAATGCTACAGCCTATTATGGGAAGAAATCAGATTACACTTTTATGAACCAAGTAATCCACAACTACAGAACCTCTTAAGAACTCATCATCAGCTCAAACATCATGGATGATAAAGACGGAACACTCCTCTGACCCATTTGAGAGTCTCACTCTCCAAAAAACACAATTGGCTCTCCATCCACTTTAAAGAACACAACCTACCCATTGAAGAAATCCACAATAGCCTGTACCAAATACAACCAATCCATGCTGAGGATGAAATCATATGGTTTTATCTATAAACATAGGAAATCTCCCCAAGAGAGGTGCTGCCCAAGCACTAGCTCATAGTCTCTACATACTTCAAACAAGTCAGCTCGACCTCCAACTATTATAGTCAAATCCAAGGGAACTTGAAACCTATCTACCTCATGTCCCAAGGAATGTAAAATGTTAGGTTATGTGAATGAGTGTGTTGATATAGAATCAAACTAGGCTTGCACCTAAGTAGAAAATAAGAAAAGGGTACCTCGAACGATGTCTTGATCTTATGGTTGTGGCAATGCTGAAGTAGGAAGCTAACCACGACTTCCTCCACAACCTATCTGACATTGACGATGACCACCAACTTGGCCAAACTCTACTCTTAGAGGATGAGGAGTTCCATGAGGCAGTCATCTGCCAACCCCATCCACCCTCTACTGATCTAAAGCTGGTGCAACCTGCTGCTGCTGCCTCGACTAGAACTCCCTCAATGGAGGAACCTGGAGTGGAACACCTAGTGCACGATGACTACTATGAAATGTTTTTCACTCTCGCTACTGATGACCTCAATCCCCACAAGTAAAACATGTTCTTGATCCCTTTTCCAAGGCTTGATATCCACTGCCCCCAGATAAATGAGATGCGGAGGGCAGGGACCTACCCCCGACCGAACATAAACTCTTCTACCCTTAAACCCGGGATCCCCAGACCACAACTCTACATTGTGAGGAATCTTGACATATCCCCTATCATGACGATCAGGTTATGTCCAATGTCATATCGATGACCTCTTCCCTTGCCATCACCTGAATATTTGTCTTCAGCATAAATGGGGTGACCTGGCGCTGGATCATTGGATGAAAAGCCGCCTAGAAATGCATATCTTTGGCCTCCTCATCTAGAAAAAGGTCCAAAGAATATCATAAAAGGATCTTGAAATGGATTCCTAAATCTTGCACACTGGAGTTCCCCTATTGAAGGGTAAGAACCTCCTAGAAACTGAAATCCTTTGCGGTCGATGAAAGAAACTCAACTCTAAACATTTCTCGGAACTCCTCCCATGATATTGTCGACTCCCCGCGATCCCCGAGGAATAAGAACCAACACTACCTCGATGCTCCATGTAGCATCATCACATCTAAGGACACCCAGTGCTCTATATAAGCATATATTGAACGGAAGCCTATCTTGACCTCCTCAAACCAGTCTTCCGTGACTGCATCTGAAACATAGCCCTCATACATCTTCAGATTATGGCACTAAAATTCTCAGAGTGTCCTCCTCCAAGTGTTGTCCTTGTCAACCTCTACCTTGAGGAGATCTTCTGGCACAACCTTCTTGACATATTCTATGTGATCTTGATGAGGACTTTGATTTGGAGCCATAACTATAAAATAACAAACAATTAGAGATCCTAAAACGGGAATATTAATGATTCAAAATTCTATAATTAATTGTTTCTTTTATTCTTTTTAGGTTAACCTATCCCAAGATCTACCCATACAATCATAGTCACCAAGAATAATGATGCATGATCCTTTCCTAGGTCTCTAACCTGCAACTAGTATCACCTCATTTAGTACACATTATAAACCTAAGGGTATGTGCATCAAATCACAGGGGGCCCTAAACACCTATGTCTTAGCTGGTATCTAGTGCCTATATCACTTTCTAAACATGACTGATACTATTTCCCTACCAACCCATGAAATATCACTTATGCCTAACATGAAACTCCAACCTATCCCTCAACCAGATCCTATGATACCACTCTATCCCGACCCCCTCCCTACAAGGTGTACCCCTCATGGGCCAACAATGTGAGATGAGAGATAATGACATTGATTCCTGCCTCTAGTAGGCCCTGGGTTGGTGACTTCCACCGAGGGTATAGTAAACACCCAAATGAGAGGCATTACCCTTTAAGGGAACACATGCAAAATAGAGAGATAAGAAAGACACCAACCAACTCTAACGAAAACTGAAATCTAAAAGAAAACCCAAGTGCACATATGTATTTTCATGCAAAAAAACTACAACTGATAGGGGAAAACATAAAGTACCAAATAAAATTAAAAAACAGCAGCAACCACAACCCCGAACAACTCATACAACCCCATGTTAGTAGAAACCAGCTGGATCTCCAACCTACTCCATGTAACCTAAAAACACTTTATATATATACAAGGTTAGTATAATATTATACTCAGTAATATATACCCTGAATCCTCTCGTTCAAATGTAAATAAATCATGATAAAGAACATTCAACAACAAGTGAAACTAACTCTTCACCTAAATAGGTATACGATGTTTCCAGACACTCCATGGATACTCTCTCCAAGTATATCTTATAAGAGTATATAATATAATAAAGAATATCAAGGGTACCCCGCTACTACTTCCCCACTGGTTTTCCACTTTTCCCCAATGTTGCACGTCCTAAGCATCTCTCTCCAAAAAGGTTTGCCTGCAGACACCTGGGCGAAGCACCACAACATTCACCCCTTGAAGAAAAACCACCACATCCATGTAAGCAAAGTGACCAGGTAGTTTCCAAGAGCCACCATAGCTCACATAACGTGTATCATACTTCAGTCATTATACCTCAAGCCATTAAATCCCACACACTGAGTAAGGAACCCCTAGCCATCATATCCTATATATGTTACACCTATAGTAGTCTATAGGAATCTATATCCAAAATATATGTTTGCGAATAACCACAATCTATTATAGACCTCTACACCCATATATTGGGAAAACTATCTGTTGTTCCTACCAGCACAATTAACTTCCAGGAGGAGAGTGCACGGCCAATGGGGGGTAGTCATCCTTCCATCCTCCCATTGGAATGTTTGGGAAAACACCCTCAAGGCTCAAAATCCCTAGGGTGTCAGTTTCCCTAACTGATGGGGTGGAATAGAGTATAGAAACACAAACAGTATAACATATAATATATCTCACAACTACACTATGGGCATAACTTAGTCTTAGACTCAACTACAGCTAACGTCTCTCAGACTCTCGGTTTCCACTTCTAAGACTAGGTATCCTATAAGAAAAAAACCATTTAAAGAGATTGATTACATTACTTCATTCCCTTTCTATCAGTTTCACATTAAATTAATTAATTCTCTAAACATTAATTAACTATTAACAATTTCCACATTATATTTCATTATCATAACACCCAAAGTTTATTATTCCTTTAAATTGAAACCTCATCATTGCGTCCCAGAAAGCTCAAACCCCATGGTTTAACATCATTCATTCAATAATTTATTAGCAACAATATTACTTTCCTATAATCCCATACATTCTAGAAAAACATTCAATGATACTAAACACAAGGTGGCTCAACACAGTGAGTAGATGAACTACCCGTCGAGTCATTGTTGCCTATAGCAAGAGCATAGACCCATCCTTCCATGGGTAGCTAAACACAGAAAGCAAGTGGCACACCCCGTGTGTCTTCACCCCTTTTTGGATGGAGTGTAAGTATATCAGCTTCCATGAGAAGTGGGGAAAGTAATGATGATAAACAACCAACAAGAAACAACAAGCATCCAAACATTCACATCCAACCTGTTCCATCATATCTGGTGTCCTCTCAGACACCCACATGCATAAACTAATCCATCTCGCCACTCTAGGAGTCAAATTCTGCAACAACCAATAGGCCTCCCTCCCCCCACATATCACAATAGCCTTCTAGGCTCACATCACAACACAAGTAGCAGGAAAAAAACATATCAATTGGGGTCTTGGCCCTTAATCAAGCAATAGGTCAACTCAATACCTTAAAAGGAATTATCATATATCAAACAACTAGTTCTTTAATCCATCTTTAATTAACCTATTTATTATTCATAGGTTCCAACATGGGAAAACCTAACCTGTAAGATATCACAAATTGATTAAACATGCATACTGCATCAATTTGATTAACATATAATTACAACAACAATAACCAGATTCATTAACATGACTCTTTATCATTATCCAAAAAATTATCAATTAATTCTAGCTTTACTTTCATTACTGATTTCTATCAAGAAAGAAAATCTAAACATTCTGGAAACACTATTCATGAACTCGATATTTGGAAAAGGAACTAGAGGCTACAGTTGGTACCTTACCATTCTGGAAACCATGTTCATGAACTCGAAATTTGGAAAAGAAAATAAAGACTACCGTTGGAACTTCATTGTTATGGAAACACTGTTCATGAACTCAAAATATGGAAAAAGAAATAGTGGTTACCATTGGAACCTCACTATTATAGAAACATGGTTTATGAACTCGAAATTTGGAAATGGAAATAGAGGCTGTAGTTGGAACCTCACTATTCTGGAAACACTATTCACATAAAGTTACCGATGACACTGTTCACGTAAGGCTACTGTTGTAACTGTTCACATAAGCTACTGTGGGAACTGTTCACATAAGGCAATGGTTGAAACTGTTCACATAATCTTACAAATAAAACTGTTCACATTAGGCTACTGTGGGAACTGTTCACATAAGCCTACTGATGACAGTGTTGGCATAAGGCTACCGTTGGAACTATTTACATAAGCCTATTGATGACATTGTTCCCATAAGGCTACCATTGGAACTTTTCACATAAGCCTACCTATGACATTATTCACATAAGGCTACCATTGGAACTATTCACATATGCCTACTGATGACACTGTTCACATAAGGCTACCATTGGAATTGTTCACATAAGCCTGCTGATTAAACTATTAACATAAGGCTACTTTTGGAACTGTTCACATAAGCCTACCGATGTAACTGTTCACATAAGGCTACCATTGGAACTATTCACTTAATCCTATTGATGACACTATTCAAATAAAGATACAATTGGAACTGTTTGCATAAGACTACCAATGACAGTGTTCACATGAGGCTACCATTGGAACTGTTCACATAAGCCTATCAATGAAACTCTTCACATAAGTCCATCATTGGAATTGTTCACATAAACATACCGTTGACATTGTTCATATAAGGCTACCAATGAAACTGTTAACAAAACTATAAGCACTATTCAAAGAACCAGAAATTTGGAAAAGTGTTGAGGATATGTCAACTTGAACACTCAGAACACCTCAGACACCAGATTTCAACAACGGAATGGACTGGAGAGGTCTAGGAAATTACACTAACCCCCAATAACTACTATTATAATGAAAAAATGAATATTAAAGACATATAATAACCAAAGTTTAATGATTCAATGTATCAATATTAAGATGTTATTTCAGGGTGTATTTTTGAACCATTGGAGAACTTCATCCCACTTAGGGGGTATTTCGTTTTTTATTGACAAGTATTTCAATTTGATATGTGAACTTGAATATATATATCCTGAAAATACTAATATTGTTTTATGTTGTTAGGGTTTGACTATTTTGGTGTCTTTTAAGGCACTTGACAGTTTGATTCTTATTATTATATAGTTAATTGCTACTTTTTTATTTTTATACATTCATAGATATATATTATGGATTATATTTGGGAAAAAATGTGGTTTCTTATGAAGTTTCCTACTCACACCATGCATAAGAATCTAAAAAATTGTTAATAATTTATATTTATCCCACATGTCATGGGTCAGTCTGTAACATAATAATTCATGATAAATTATATTTATATGAATGTGAAGATAAATCTATTGTGGTGATGAGGACTAGTTCTAGTGTGTCCATTATTTTATTTATTTCAATTCACTAGTTACATCATTTATAGGTTCACTGTACCACATGTCCTATTTTAGGTTATTTGTCTAATATTTTATAACATGAGACCATTATTTTATTAAAAATGGGTAAGTTATTTGTATAGGTATCCTTCCAATATAATTTTGTATTATATAATATTTGTGTCTATATTATGGATATTTCAAGTTATTATCTATTATTATCTATGATGGCGCTGAGTGTATAGTCTCCTACTAAGATGTTATATGAATATTATTAATAGACCACAACTATTTGTATATGGGGAGGTTCAACTAGTGTCATATTATAATGCCTCAGTTTTTAAGAGTCATCAATATTATTAGTGTTATTGTTGTATTTATTATTATTATTATTATATAAATTATAAGAACCATTATATATTATTTCAAAAACTATTGAAACATGATCTGAAAATGTTTCTTATAAGAAATAAATAAAACTAAAGATAGTTTATTACCTCATAAGTGGGATATTACAAAAAAAATAACATTTAAGTATAGAACACCACAGATTATTACTCATCATTAATGAAGTAAATCCATTAAAAAATTTAATTCAATAGGGGAAAATATATAGAAGATATCAAAATATTTATGAAAAAAATCCCATGGATCACTTTCAACCTTGAAAATCAAAAATACACAAACAAGACCTATAATTTTGAAGCGCAACATAATATTAGAAAGAATTAGAAAGAATTTAAAATATTAAAAAAACTATGTTTTATGAAGTGAGAGTAAAAAATGAATTATTTAGTAAGCCAATATATACGAGTGAAATTTGGTCATTATAAATATAGTCAATGAAATAATGGTCATTCAAGGTATGTCCATTGAAAATATTATCCTTAGTAAAATATCAAATTGGTATATTGATGTTTATATTGATTAGTTGTATTGATAAAATAATATATCTTATGAATGAAATAAAAATATAATATTAAAATAATATATGCATTTATATTTATGTGATAAATATAAATATGTATATAATAATTATTATTAAAATATAGTATGATATATATTTGAAATTCATTTAAATATATCAATACCAATAGAGTTATAAAATAAAATTTTATAATATAAATATTTAATAATAATTGTATTTGTTAAATGGTATTTACTCTAAAAGTAATATTTCAACTTTATAATGAGTTATTTTGTTATTTATTTTATATTTTATGATAATATATTAAATTGAAAAGTTTTATATTTTTATATATTAACAAATATTTTAATGCCTCTTAAATTATAAATTGTTATGAAATAATATTACGAACACTTAAATTTCAGAAATGATAATTTTCAATAAAAGAGGTTTTCATTATATTCTTTATAGTCATTTAAAAACAAAAATTTTTAATTGTAGAACCTAAATTATGAAAATATATCATCTTTTCTATATTTATCATGGAACTAAAAACCTAATATTTATTATCAATATTTTTCAAAAAAAATATTGATTTTTATGTGAGTAGTGAAAAATATTGTTTTTAAAAATAACATGAATTCTATGAAATTATTAGTATTTAAGATTTAATTGTAAATTTTTAAAACCATTTTATTCAATAAAAATATTTATTTTAAAATTTAATATTTAATTTTAAGATTAGTTTTTAAAATTATAGACCTATATTTAATATTTTCGAATATAGGTTATATTTTTCAAAAAAAAATTATCTTTAAGAAATTATAACTTTAGTATATTGAAGGAAATTTTTTTCCCATTTAAAAATTTAATAACAAATTAATATTTAATTATTAATAAACATGTATAATTTTTATAATGTGGATCATTTTTTTTCAAAAATGATAAATTTACGATCTTAAAACTAGTTACTGTGATGAAAACCAAAATAATAAAAATGAGTAACGAAAATTTTAAAGGGAAAATCATGTTTAAAGATTGTTTTAAATTATATTTTATGGTTTATATGAAACTTATCCATTATAATCTATTGTTGATCAATTTTGGATCTATTTTCCTAGAGGGTTACCATCTATTACTGAATAGTTGTGGATATTAAACAATTTTTCACTTATTTTTATGTGTAAAAGGGGATCCCCACTCTCTATATAACTTGACCAAAAAACCCATTTATTTTAGACTAAAAACATCCCAAAACACTCCTCTATACTCTTAAACACCTTTAGTATTTTTTTCCTCAAATACATCTAAATTAGCGGTTTAAACCACTTTTTAATTGAGATAACACAAGTAGTGAGGTATATAATTCTAAATACTTGTTTATCATTTTTTTAATTATATTCATCTATTATAAAAAAAATTACAATCCAAAAATGATTATAGAAAAATCATTATTATAATATTTATGTTATTATTATTATGATAAAAACATCAACCACCATCCCATTTTTAAATATGAAATGCGAAAACGACATTTCGGTGTCGGCATAAAACCACTTATATAGAACGACATGTTTCATTTAAATTAACCACCATACACATCTAGTAAAAAGGATTAATGTAATAAATAAATATGAAATTTACAATATATTTTATATTCCAAAATGATAAAATATACTATTCATTTCTCCCATTCAATGAAAACTGAAATGGTTAAGCATGAGTATGTGTGGACTACTAACTCCATGGGATGATTGAATTGTATTTTTATATTCATCATCACCATACATGGTAGTCATGATAATATGATTAATGGAAAATTATGATTTCTATGATATCATTAATATTCAGGTATGAAAATTTGGGGAATCTATTAATGATATTAACAAAAAATTATCATCATTAATTCATTTATTTCAAAGTACGATATCAAGAGGAAAAAATTAATTAAATTTTTTTAAACAATTAATACACATTACCTATTATTTTACTTCCTTTATGAGTATTAAATTTCAAAATAATAAAAACTAAATTATATCATTATGCAACTTCTATAATGAGATTTCAAATAAATCACCCTATATTCATCCATTAATCATGTTATATTCATGTTTTAGTACGTTTTTTCACCTCCCTGAACAATGATAAAAATTTATATCATTGATGATTATGAAAACTGAATTATTTTTAAAAATTACCTAAACATGTCAATTTTTTTTGGTATTGAAAATGATATATTATTTTTTACATGTATATTTTAGAAACAAAATTCGTAGGTTTCAAATCATTAAAAATGGTAATTTTTAGTTTCACCTTCTAGGATAAATACTAAAGTACTCATGATACAAATGTTGAACATCATAAAACATTATAATTCACTAATTATAGTAGCTTTAATGAACATTTAATGGTTTTATGGGATAATAATTAATAACAACACCACTATTATAAAACATGTTCAGAACGATCCACAACGAACATCGAAAATAGAAAATAACTAACTTATATAAATATAGAAAATAATTATAAATTACATTTATAAAAGGATATGTATCTGAATTTTTTCTAATTTTTTATTATTATAATTTTTTTTCTGTTTTATGGGTGATTATACTGCATTCATCTAAGAAAGAAAAAAAAAGGTTATGGGTTCTTTGTTTCAAATTTAATTTCTCGGGACATAGTTTTTTATGTGAACTATAAGGCATTTAGTGTGGTGTTATTACTATTAAATTAATTAAATTTACCATACCATTGGGTTTTAAAGAGATATATCAGATATTTTTATTAAATGGTCACCAATATAAAAGATACATATGTTGAAATGTGTTTTGATTAAAATTTTACTCAAACGTAGGTGTATTGATTGCTGATATTATTTTCAAATGACGGTTATTTGAAAAAAAAAATCAATGAATTTGTTTTTCTTATATAAACTGTAATCACTTTTATTTAATATTATAAAGGGTTTACATGTATCCTCAAAATTGGATTTCCACTTAACTCGTATTTTTCAGGCATTGATTCTTATAAGTGAACCCAACACCATCTCCTCTCCCAAGTTGGGGAACTTCATTTTTCCATATTTATATTCATAGTTTTATTTACCATGTGTACTTATATATTATTTAATAATTGAATAATTTTATTTTCTACTACTTGAATTTAGTTTAAATATTTTAAATAAATATTTAAATTTTTATATGGGTCTTTTTCTCCCAAATTTGAAAAAAAAACTAAATTTAGTTTATATATGTGAACATTTAATTCTAAAACTTTTATCATTTTATATGAATCATTCTCCCAATATTTTTATAGGATATAAATAAATTATTTTCCTCTTATATTTATAAAATAAATCATTTAATTACATATCACATGATCAAAAATATTTCTTATTACCAAGGTGGATTTTTTCAAAAATAAAATTTATATTTTTCATTTAAGCCACTATTGACTGACATATCTTATACAATATCATGGAAATTATTAAAAAAAATACCACTAAAATTATTTCTATATATTTTATATTCAATTTTCATATATTTTAGATAAATCATATATCTTTTCATTATAAATGACTAATCATTTTTAGTGCATCATGGTAATTTGTTTCGATTCCTTTCAGCTGTGACTACCCAAATTTTTAATTCCACTAATTTAAGTGTCTTATCCTAGATGATACGTAGTGATTGATTTGGGTAAATCATTGACATAATTGTATACCCTTTATCTATATCATGAATATACTATACGATTTGTTGACATGATTGAATGGTAAATTCCTAGAATGTTACATAATGTCATTAGATACCCATTTGTCATCAAAGGGTTTATCATGCTATGATTATATCTGGAAATATTAATTCTTTTATTATAGTAATCCATATAAAACCCATTTTAAATCCATTGGATCCTTATTAAGTTTCGAAAGAAACCCATTTTCATTCCACATGTTTTATTTTTTGTAAAGGATCATTATGGATTGTTTGAAATTTTTGTGAAACCAATTTTATTTCTACACAGACTTTATGATGTGAAAAGTAATTTATTTCAAGTGGTAGTCATAATTATAGAAGATTTTTCATGGGCCTAATATCTCACTCAATTAAATTATTTTAAAAATTATTTTTTATGAGATAATTATTAATTGAATAAATTTTAGATTATTTTATGTGTGGGAACTAATGGTGTGGATCATGAAAATAATTCTCCCAATACTATTTTTCATGCCAATTTTTAATGAATTTTCATTTTTTTGGGCATATTATCATGAAAATGTTAAGATATTATGGATCATGATTAATAACTCATGTTTCCACACTCTCTTGATTCATGTCATAAGTTTTTATAGGTGATATTCAATGATTTATTATATATTATTTGTTTTGTCTGAATTTTATTATTTATCATGATTATATACATATTCTACTCATACATTAACTTCATATATTTTATTTTTTTCATATAATTTTAATCTTACTGATCATCTGAGGTCACCCCTTTATTTTATTTCCATTTCCCTAGTATATGAAGATGATTATAACATATATGTAATATTCGTGGTGGTATTGTGTTCCTCAATTATGGATAAATGTTCAAAATATTTGTAAAATAAACTTTTTATGTATATAGTCCTCAAAAAAACTAAACCTCCTGTATTTCATATTTTGTGAATTTTCATGAGATGTAATGTATACCTTATTGAAATATTTTAAAACAAATTCATTTCTTTATTAGTTCATTATAATTGGTATCATAGAAGGGTATAATTATTTTCAAAGACTATTTTAGTTATTCTAGGGTTTATTGTGAGAGAACCTTATAGAAAACCCAAGAGATGAGTCTAATTATAGTATGATACCCTAATGTTTTTTAATGTTTAGGGGAAGTGGTTTTCCAAGAAAAATATCCATTTTTGGATACCATAAAGTGGATTTGAATACAGAAAATAAAAACATAGTGAAAATATCTTTGAAAAAGGTTGGTTTTGAATTGACTTGATCATCACCCTAATGAATGATGAGTTCTCCTTGGACTAAATACATGGTTAGACACACCTAGAGGATTTTATCAGGATAATCACATTCCCTTTCTAAACTATTATTAGTTATTTATTTCCATAATAAATTGGAAATAATATTTATATTATATGAAACCCATATTTAATTAAACTAAATTATAATAATATTGATACAAGTCAATCCGAATAAACTAAACACCATCATGAAAATATCAAATAACAATGATTTTTTAGTGTTTAAATTTTATTAACACTTATGATAATTCCATTATACGGTAAGAAATTATTAAAAATGTAAATAGTTTTGATATATAAATTATTAGAACATGAAGGAACCATGGGTGAAAGGGACAATGAAAAGATTCCCTTGATGATCAGACCATCAGAATGAGATATGATGTGAGAAGCCTAGTGATTCTTCCAAACCAACTATCATGTGATGTAGAGACCATGTTTTTCCAATGTAATTATTTGGAATATTTATAGATATATTTTCTATCACGACTCATCCCCCGGGGCTCATGTCATGACTACCCCAAGCCCACCTTCTATAGTCCAGGGGCTAGCGACCAGCACCAAAGGCTTATATCCCTAAATTGGGAAGGTATTTCTTTTAAAACTTGAAAATGCACAAAACAAAGTATGAGCTGTAATCCAAACACTAAGTAAAACTGTATACAAAAGAGTAATGAAAGTAGAGGTGTTGGAATACAAGACCAACAAGAAATTACACGTACAACTGAAAAACAAGTACAACAGAAGAAAGGTAAAAATAGATGTTGGGTCATCCTCCAGGATTCCTACCTAAAGGGTAGGTACAGATGGTGTCCTCAGCACTCCACGCCCACCAGTCTCCTCTATATACCAACTCCTTATAAGGTCCACCTCTGGGTACCATCCAATCCTGCTACTCTCAGCCTCAGTCAGCGTTGTCCGTCGTCTGCAACCAACACAACGAGGTGTGGGCATAACCCGTGCAGGGGTGAGTATAACGATACTTAGTAGGGACCCTGAGACCCTAAATGTCTCACAAAAAAACAAAAAGGGTAAACCAAAAATTATTAAATCAACAGATAACCCCACTTATTTATATTCCCATACATATACCTAAGTTATCAAGTAATCCATATTAATCATGAGGTAAGAACAAAAGTTACTGACTCAGCTCAAACAATGATTTATTCTAGGGGTAGTATCAAGAAACATTTCTAAGCACAACGTCGAACACCTCGGCTGCTGGAGAAATCCTCCTCTATCGAGTACAGTGGGCCTGTCACATCACATAGAGGCACTTCCCACTAACCTTGGACTGCTGAGGTACTCCTCCTGTTGATTATTGTGGGTCTTCCATGTCACACAGAGGTGCTCCTCACTATGGGTCTGCCACATCACACAGAGGAGCTCCCCCTCATAGCATGCTGAGGTAATCCTCCTGTCGAGTATCGTGGGTCTGCCGCGACACCAATGTGCTCCTCACTGTGGGTTTTCCACGACACCAAGGCTCTCCCCACTAGGCTAGTCAAATTAGTCTGAGTCAAATCAGTCATCAGTCGTCAGGTCTCAGCCAACTACTAGGTCTCCACACTATTCTCGCTCATCCCTGGTAGGAACCTCTCCTCGAGCTATAGGTCGATACTCCAACTATCACTAAGTCCCAAGTAGAAGTATCTCAAAGGTATGCCTCATCAAAGGGGTCTCAACGCAACTGACGGCACGTCAAACGGACACCCTGTCTGTGAGCTATTAGCCTTTTAGTCTCAGGGTCCTTGTTGGATTCGTGCACGATCCAACCTAACTGTACCTCAACTTTACCCTGAACTCCAGAGGGGTATATTCAAAGGGATCGTCATGCTCAAAAAAAACCAGCACCGCTAACAGTTTGTCAAACAGTCGTCTGGTACCAAAGATATGGCCAAAAAAAGTAAAGGGGTCAGTATTGGGCCCGGGTCACATCTGACCCAGTCAGAACTACCCGACCCGACTTAGTCTGGGTTGACCTGGTCAGAACCATTGGGTCTGGCGTGACCCATTGGGTGGGCCAGCCTGTTAGGTTCAGCCCGGCCCACTGGGCCCAGCCCAGCCGGCCGTGTGGGCGGTTTGGCCCATAGCTCTGCGAGGGTGCGGCCCGGTGTGGCTCGGCCTGGAGGGTGTAGCTGGTCCGGTTCGGACAGGACACCACACAGAGGGTCGTGGGCCAGATCGGGAGGCCGGTGCGGCTAGGGCGCTGATTCGGTTTGGTGGTGGATCGGGTGGCTGGGCGGTTGGAAGGCATCCAGGTAGGCCGGGAGGCGGGCCAGCGGGCGGCCAGGCAGGCCGGCAAGCAGCCAAGTGGCCGACCGGGCAGGCCGGTAGGAGGGCGGGTGGGTGGCCGGGTAGGCCGGTTCATCCAGAGCGCACGAGAGGCGTGGCGGTTGGGAGGCCAGGCCGGTGTGGTTCGGTGCAACTCAGGCCGACGCGATTCTATGTGGCTCGGGCCTGTACAGGCCGAAAGTGTTCAACCAGGGCACACAAGAGTCTGGCGGCTGCTGCGAACCCGGTGTCTTGGGCCAGTGGCAGTGCGGCCAGGGGGGCTCTGCCGATTCAGCCCGCGGATGGCACGGACAGGGCGGCGCGGCTGCAGGGCCGCAGTTCGGCCCAGAGCACCGGAGCACCGCGGGGGAAGCGTGGTTTTTAGAGGTCGTGGGCAGCGCGACTTTTTTCATTGCCTCCTTCATCGTTCCATCACCTTATCGCCATGTCTATGTTCAACACAAACAATAACAGGGGAGGGGTCAGGCCATATTGGTTTGGCCCACACCCTTCGTGTTTAGCGTGGTAACAATTGGCTCATCCCGAAATACGATGAACAACAATTATTTTATAATCTCAACATCGATTTCTTTCTAACCGAAGATGAGAATAAGAAAAAAAAATAATAAACAAATAAACCCCCTACCTTGGTTCGTCGTTCACCAAAGAATTTTTGGAAAGAATATGAAGGTGATCTTCGTTCATCACGTCTGCCCCACACTTCCAATCCCGAGCTCCCACGTCGGTTGTGGAAGATGCTCCACATCGGTCGGTGTCCGAGGAAGAAGTTTGAAGAAGATCATTTCAGAAGTTCATCATTGGAAGATGAGGATATTTGTTGGATAACTCCTTTTCTCACAATCTCTCCTCTCCCCAAAAAGAAAAGATGTGCCAAATAATAGATTATAAAATCTATTATTTCATTGGAAAGTTTTCAAAAACTAAACATTTGTTGGCACATTCAAATTAATGGGAGGATTTGGCCCCATTAATTTGGTGTGTTGGCAACTTTGATGTGGAGGAATCTTAAAAGGCTCCTCCACATTAAAGAGGGGGGTTCATAGGTTTTCCTCTTCTCTCATTTAATAGGGTTCAGGTGGTCCCCACCCCTATTATTCAATTAGGGAGGTTATATGGTCTCAGGTGGTCCCCACCACATTAATCCTCATATAGGAGGTTGAGTTCAGGTGGGCCCCACCACCATAACCTCTTATCGGAGGTTAAGGTGTGGTGGTCCCAACTCCAACTTCCATGAGGAGGTTTTAACCAACAGATAAAAATTAAGCCACACACTTAATTTTTATTTAATTCATTCTCTAAAAACCGAAAAACTATCTTTTAACCTCGACCCACTATCGTCGAGGTGATAGTCTTCTTAAGCGAATATCGGTGTTGCGAGTTCAACGATGTCCTCAGATTTAAATTCCAAGCACTGGTTCAAAAGTTATAAAAACTCACTCGTACATTTACTGAACGTACCTGAACAAAACTTCAGAAAATGATTCCGGGCTCACCCGGACTCGGAATCATGCGCTGTAAATTTTCGCAGACTCATAAAATTCCCATGTATTTAAAAAATATTCCACGGAAATTACAGGTCTTTACATCCTCCCCACCTCCAGGCTTTACGTCCCCATAAGCTACAACTCAAACTAAGGGTAGAAGTTGGGGTACTGAGCACGCATCTGAGCCTCCTGCTCCCATGTGCTCTCTTGGAGGTTCTCGTGCTGCCAGCGAATGCGCACCAGAGGTATTGACCATCCATGTAGGACCCGCTCCTGTCGATCTTCAATATCCACTAGAACCTCCGTGAAAGTCACCCCATTTTTGACGTCCATCTCTCCATGGTCGATGATGTGAGAAGGGTCATGCATGTATCTTCTCAGCTAAGATACGTGGAAGACATCGTGCACCCGGTGCAATTGATGTTGAAGAGATAAGCGGTAAGCCACATCCCCTACTCTGCTGAGGATCTGGAAAGGTCTAATGAATCTCGAAGATAACTTGTCGCCTTGGCCAAATATCTGTAGTCCTCGTCGAGGTGAGACCCGTAGAAAGACGTGGTTGCCATCCTCGAATTCCAGAGGTCTCTGTATCCTGTCAGCATACGACTTATGCCTGGTATATGCAGTCTTCATCTGCTCCTGGATTATCTACACCTTCTCCATGGTAGCCCATACCATCTCTGGTCTCATGAGTGATGACTCCCCTAGATCAGTCCAGCACAAAGGTGATTTTCAAGGTCGCTCGTACAATGCCTCGAAATGTGCCATCCTAATGGTGGAGTAATAGATGTTGTTGTATAAAAAATTCCCCAATGGTAAGTGGTTCTCCCAGCTACGACCAAAGTCGAGGATGCATGCACGGAGCATGTCCTTGAGAGTCTGAATGGTCCTCTTAGTTTGGCCATCTGTCTGAGGATAGAAGGTGGTGCTCAGACAAAGATTCATTCTGAAAGCCTCCTATAACCCCTACCATAGCCAGGAAGTAAACTGTGCATCATGATTAGAGACAATAGAAGAAGGTACTCCATGTAGTCACGCAATATACTATAGGTAGAGGCATCCCAAGATCTCTACTAAACCTTGCTCTCTGATCAGTAAGAATTGGGCCGACTTGGTGAGTCGGTCAACGATCACCCAAATTGAATCGGGGCCCTTGGATGTATGTGGAAGTCCTGTCACAAAGTCCATGGATTTTCCATCCCCCTTCCACTCTGGGACCTCTAAAGGCTGAACCAAGCCTATGGGTACCTGGTGCTCTGCCTTAACCCATTGAAAAGTGAGGCATCGAGAGACAAATTCTAAAACTGCCTACTTCATTCTTGGCCACCAGTGCTGTCATCGAAGGTCCTAGTACATATTCACCACTCTTGGACATACCTCTAAAGGGGATGTATGGAACTCCATCAAAATGTCCTACTTAAGTAACACTTGCACTATAGTATGTCCTCTAAAGTGGATGATGTGCTCCCCACCTTCATAAAATCCATCAGGTGACAACCCTGTGGATATCTGAGCACGTCGTGTCTCGTAGTCAGCGTCTCCATGATGTGCCTCCCTGACTCACTGAAGAAGTGGGGAGTGATTATAAGAGACTGTATAAAGGCTGCTCTGTCTCTATCCACAAAGGAAATCAGTAAGGCAGTCAGCTACTCTGTCATCTCACCTAGCAGTTATATAACAAATCTCCTGTTGAGTGCATCTGCTACAACATTCCCCTTTCTAGGAGTATTGACTATCTCGAAGTCGTAGTCTTGGAGGAACTAAATCCATCGTTTATGTCTCGGTTTCAGGTCCTTTTAAGAGAATATATACCTGAGACTCTTGTGATTAGAGTACATGGTAAAACGTTCGCCCATCAGATAGTGCCACCACATTTTCAAGGCCAAGACCACTTCTAAAAACTGCACGCCATGGGTAGAATAGTTCTTCTCATGTTTTCTCAGCTACCGAGAACCATACGTGACCATTGATCACTCCTACATCAGGACACACCCAAGTCCGGTCCCTGATGCGTCGCAGTAGACTACGTACCATACACCTTCCTTTGGAAGCCTCATGATTGGGGCACCGTCATCCTCAGCTTCTGAAATCTCTGCTAGCATCTCTCCGAACACACGAAGGGTTTCCCCTTATTTTTCAAGGCTGATAGTGGTGCTACAACTCTAGAGAAGTATGGAATAAACCTCCGGTAGTAACCATCCAAAACCAGGAAACTCCGTACCTCCATCACACTCCTGGGTGGCTCCCAAGAAGGTACTGCCTCAATCTTCGCTGGATCCACTGCAAATCTAGCCTCCTAGATGATGTGTCCTAAAAAGTGAACCTCTCGGATCCAAAACTGGCACTTCGAGAGCATATCATAAAGTTGGAACTCTTGGAGTGTGTCCAGTACTACCTGAAAATGGTAGGTATTCTCCTTCTCAGTAGTCAAGTAGATTAGAATGTTGTCGATGAAGACAATGAAAAAGTGATTCAGGTATGACCGGAATATTTTTTTAATGGGTCCCATGAGCACTGCTTGAGCGTTTGTTACGCCGAATGGAATAACCAAGAACTCGTAGCGGCTGTAACGACATCTGAAGGTTGTCTTCTGCACATCCTAATCTTGAACTCTGAGCTGGTGATAGCCTAATCTAAGGTCTATCTTCGAGAACCACTGTGCTCCATTTATCTGATCAAAGAGTTCGTTAATCCTTGAGAGTGGGTACTTATTCTTCATGGTCACCTGGTTTAGGTGAAGGTAGTTGACACAAATCCTCAAACTCCCATCCGCCTTCTTGGAGAATAGATTCGGGGCTGCACAGGGAAACACACTGGGCTGGATGAATCCCTTCTCCTGCAAGTCCTCTAGCTGTACCCGCAGCTCGCAAAACTCTGTGGGAGCCATTCTATATGTTGCTGTAGATATCGGTGTCGTCTCAGGGTACAGGTCAATGTAGATTTCCACCTCTCTACGAGGAGGTAGAACAGGAATATCATCAGGGAAAACATCCGCGTGTTGGTCCACCACTACAGGATAATTCAAACTCTCCACATCAATTGCTTTGAGGGTAAGCCTAGCCAACTAATGAGTGTTCGGTTGTACTCTCATCTGAGCAAGTCCATCCTACGCTTCAAAGTCTCCCTTCTCACCGGTGAAGGTAAACATGGTCTCATCCATGTGGACACACCGCACTTTGCGCCTAATACAGTCGATATGAGCATGGAGTGTAGATAACCAGTCCATACCCAAGATGACATCGTAAGGCATCGACGCCACTACGAGGAGATCCCATCCAAAGCTCTCGCCTCCTAGAGTAAGATCACACCGCTAGTACCAGTGCATAATCATCGAGTCTGCTCCCGTAGGAGTCTCTATCCATAAGGATCGAGCCAACGACTCCATCGGAATCTCCGAGATCCGAACAAGGGTAGTGGTAATGAAAGAGTGATTGGAACATGTGTCTATAAGAACTTCAGCTATGGTGGAGTAGACACAGATCTTACCTCGAATCATCTCTAGAGCACCGTGATCGTTGGCCTCATCTACCTGGAGATGAGCTCTCACCTATCTACACGCTCCTTATGATCGGGGTGGACCTCTTAGTGGTGGTGGCGGTAACACCTCGAAACGTCGTCCACCGCTAGCTACATGGCCAAGTCCTCTTCCACCGCCAGCTGCACGGCCAGCTCCTCTCCCACGTCTTCCTGCTCCCTGTGGACCACTTCGATTAAATATTTTCCTCTACATAGGCGGTCCTTTGACCATCTACTGATCATCCAAACGGCTGGTCGGACAGTCATGAGCCATGTGACCCTGGCCGCCGCATGACAAACATTGCACGCACCTGGCATGTATGTCTCTGCTCTGGGTTCCACGCACAACCAATTCTAATTCACGCGTTCGTCCACCTATAGGTCTGGTCCTCTTTAACCTCTCCACTGCATGTTGACTATTGGTTGGTCTCGTTGGTGGAGACTACTCAGCAAGGAAACTCTCCATAGAGAGGGCTCTCTCTAACACCCCTTCATGTGTCGGGATGCTGAGTGAGATCACTGAAGCTCTGATCTCTCGCATGAGTCCCTGCTCAAAGGTTTGTGCCTTGAAGAAAGGGTCTCGTACCATATCGGTGGAGTAGCGCGAGAGGTCGGTGAACCTCGTTGAGTACTGTTCCACCATCATGTTGCCCTGCTGCAAGTGAAGTAGCTCCTATATCCTCACTGCATATAGAGTCGCTGGAACAAACTCTGCCTGAAACAATCTCTTGAAGTCTTCCAAAAGAAGCATCATCTCTTCATGAACCTAGAGCATCAAGCTCCACCATCTACCTGCTGCTGCCTATAGAAGGATGGCAGTAAGAATCAGCATGAGGTCTGTCGATGTCCCTACCAATCGAAAAACTCTCACCACAGCCTCTAACCAATCCTCAGCTGCTTGTGGGTCCATCTCTCCCCTAAAATTGGGTGGCCTTAAGCACTGAAACTCATGCAACAGACTCAAGCAGAATGCATAATCTGCTGCTAGGGATGGTGTCATTGGTGTCCCAACGGGGAGTGGTACCGCTGGTACCTCCGCTGTGATAGGGCCCTACACCGAGGCCTCATCACTCGGTGGGCTAACTGCACGTACAACTCTCAGGGATCTAGCTGGTCATCCATGGGGAGGCATCCTGAATGAAACAGATGAGACATGGTCAAAGATTATACCTGGTGAGCTGACCTAGTTGATCTAACTTAAAGAAAACTTTTGAAAACACACACGCAATCAGTGTTTTCATGAACTGAGTCCGAAATCTGTATTCATGGTTTTGGTGTATGGATACGTCGGTCGTCGCACCAACACTGGACTCCCTGAACTGAAAACCACACTCAGTACCCTTAACACTATTTCATCACAGAAAAGATCAAAGTCCTAATTTCTTCGGTAGAACCAACCCCCCTAATACCAATTTGTCACAACCCATCCCCCGGGGTCCATTCCGTGACTACCCCGAGCTAGCCTTCCATTGGTCAGGGGCTGGAGACTATCACTAAAGGTGTAAATCCCTAAAATGGGAAGGCATTTCCTTTAAAACTTGAAAACAAACACAAAAAAGTACAACCTGGAATAAAAACACTAAGTAAAACTGTATACAAAAGAGTGCTAAAAGTAGAGGGGTCGGAATACAAGTCCAACAGGAAAGTACAAGTATAACTGAAAAACAAGTAAAACAGAAGAAAGGTAAAAAAACTGATTGGTTTTCCTATGAGATTCCTACCAGAAGGGTTGGTATAGATGGCCTCCTTAGCACTCCACGCCCGTCAGTCTCCTCTGTGTATCGACTCATCGTAAGGTCCACCTTCAGGTACCATCCAGTCCTGCTACTATCAGCATCAGTCAACGATGTCCATTGTCTGCAACCAACACAATGAGGTGCGGGAATAGCCCATGCAAGGGTGAGTATAATGATACTCAGTAGGGACCCATAAACCCTTAAGGTCTCAAAAAAACCAACAAGGATAAACCACAAAGTATGAAATCAACATATAACCCCACTTAGGTATATTACCATACATATACCTAAGTTATCAAGTAATCCATCTCAATATTGAGGTAAATACAAAATTTACTGACTTAGCTCAAACCAGGATTTATTTTAGGGGTAGTATCAAGAAACAATTCCAAGCACAAGGTTGAACACCTAAAATATTGGAGAACTTCTCCTCTAACGAGTACAGTGGGCATGTCGTGTCACACAGAGGAACTTCCCACTAACCTTGGACTACTGAGTTACTCCTCCAATCGAGTACCGTGGTTCTGTTGTGTCATAGAGAGGCGCTCCCCACCATAGGTCTACCACATCACACAGAGGCGTTCCCCCTCATAGCCTATTGAGGTACTCCTCCTGTCGAGTACCGTGGGTCTTCCTCGACACCAAGGCGCTCCCCACTATGGGTCTACCGTGACACCAAGGCACTCCCCACTGGTCTAGTCAAACCACTCCAAGTCGAATTGGTCAGCAGTCATCAGGTCTCATCCAGCTACTAGATCTCTACACTATGCTCGCTCATCTCTAGGAGGATCCGCTCCTTATGATATAGTTAGATACTCTAACTCTCACTAAGTCCCATTTAGAAGTATCTAAAAGGTCACCCTTGTCATAGGGGTCTCAACTCAACTGACGGCGCGTCAAACGGACGCTCGGTTTGTGAGTTATTAGCCTTTTAGTCCCGGTGGACCGGTTAGATTCGTGCACGATCCAACTTAACCATACCTAAACTTTACCTTGAACTCTAGAGGGGTGTACTAAAAGGGACCATCACACTCAAAGAAAACTAGCGCTTATGATGGTTCGTTAAATGGTCATCTGGTGCCAAAGATATGGCCAAAGAAAGTAAAGGGGTCAGTAGTGGGAACGGGTTCGGTTCAACCCCCTCGAACTGACCCATCCCGACTTAGTCTGGGCCAACCCAGTCTGGGTCCCCCTGATTAGACCTGTTGGGTCTGGCCCAGCCCATTGGGCAGGCCATCCTATTAGGTTCGACCCGACCCCCTGGTCACAGCCCAGCCGGCCACGTGGGCGGTTCAGCCCAGGGTCGGGGCCGGTTCGGCCAGGAGCACTGCGAGGGTGCGGCTTGGTGTGGCTCGGCCCGGAGGGCACGGTAGGTCCGGTTTGTCCAGGTCGTCGCAAGGAGGGTCACGGGCCGGCTTGGGAGGCCGACGCGTTCAGGGCGCCAGTTCCTTCAGGTGGTGGCTCAGGTGGCCGAGCGGTTGGGAGGCGGCCCGACAGGACAGGAAGCAGGCTAGTGGGTGGGTGGGAAAGCTGGAAGGCGGCCCGGCGGGCGTCTGGGTGGCGGATCATCCAGCGCGGGCCGGTGGGTTTGACCGGGGAGCATGGGAGGGGCGGCAACCGGGAGGCCGACCCGGCGCGGTTCGGCACTGCTCGGGCCGGCGCGGGCCGACGGTGTTTGGCCAGAGCGCACGGAAGGCCGATGGTGGCCGGAAGACTGGTGACTTAGGCCGGCAGCGGTGCAGCTAGGGTGGCTCGGCCAATTCGATCGGTGGATGGCATGGCCAGGGCAGCTCGTCCGGAGGGTTGTGGTTTGACGCGGAGCACTGGAGCGCTGTAGGGGCGGTGCGTTTCGCAGAGGCCACAGGTAGCGCAGCCTTTGTCATCACTACCTTTGTCGTTCTGTTGCCTTATCTCCATGCCGATGTTCATCACAAACATGAATGGAAGAAGGTTCGTGCCATGTTGTTTTGGCTCGCACCCTCCGCGTTTAGGGTTGTAACAATTGTCTCATCATGAATTACGATGAACAACAATTATTTTACAATCTATGCATCGATTCCTTTTCAACCAAAGATGAGAATAAGAAAAGAAATAATATACAAATAAACCCCTACCTTTGTTCGTCGTTCGCCGATGAAGTCGCGGGAAGAAGACAAAGGTGATCGCCATTCATCACGTCTGCCGCACACTTCCAATCCCAAGCTCACATGTCGGTTGTGGAAGATGCTCCATGTCGGTAGATGTTTGGGGAAGAAGTTCAAAGAATATCATTGTCGGCGTTCTTCATTGGAAGATGAGGTTCTTCGTTGGAGAACTCCTTTTCTCCCAATCTCTCCTCTCCCCAAAAAGAAAAGATGTGCGAAATAATATATTATAAAATCTATTATTTTGTTGGAAATTTTTCAAAAACTAAAAATTTGTTGGCACATTCAAATTAATGGGAGGATTTAGCCCCATTAATTTGGTGTGTTGGAAACTTTAATGTGAAGGAAGCTCAAGAGGCTCCTCCACATTAAAGAGGGGGGTTGAGAGGTTTTCCTATCCTCTCATTTAATAGGGGTCAGGTGGTCCCCACCCCTACTATTCAATTAGGGAGTTTATGTGGTCTTGGGTGGTCCCCACCACATTAATCCTCACATGGGAGGTTGAGTATGGGTGGGCCCCACCACCATAACCTTTCATGGGAGGTTATGGTGTGGCGGTCCCACCTCCACCTTCCATGAGGAGGTTTTAACAAATACATAAAAATTAATCCACGCACTTCATTTTTATTTAATTCATTCTCTAAAAACCTAAAAACTATCTTTTAACCTTGACTCACTATCGTCAAGGTGATAGACTTTTTAAGTGAATACTGGCGCTGTGAGTTCAATGGTGTCCTCGGATTTGAATTCCGAGCACTGGTTCAAAATTTATAAAAACCCACTCTTACATTTACTGAACGTACCTAAGAAAAACTTCATAAATTGATTTCGGGCACACCGTGCCTCAGAATCGTGCGCCGTAAATTTTCACGGACTCGTAGAATTCCCATGTATTTAAAAAAGAATCCATGGAAATTCCAGGTCTTTACATTTTTAGAGCCAGGTGTTGAGACAGAATGTGATTTTGATGCATGATGTGCATGGAATTAGTATTATAAAAATATTAAATAAATTATACATTAGACATGTGATGTTTCTTAAAGAAAATGGTATAAATTTTTGATGGAATTTTGGATCATATATTTGATGCAGTGTTTGAATTCTTACTATTAGATTTACCATAGGTGTGACCTAAAATGGGTCGGTGCGATATGTTCAGATAAACATATCCCTTGGAAGTTGTGTTTATTTAAATAAATAAATAATTTTCTTTAATTAAATAACTAACATAAACATAATTTTACCATTAAATAAATCCTTTGGGAAGGATCTCCATGGATAGAGGCATAACCTTGGGATCGATAAGAGGTTTTCTTCCACCCACTCCATAGAGAATATGAATTTGATGAAGAAAACACACTGTATCCATGAATATTGAGACACAATGAACAAAAAACCCCATTTTCATTATTGGTGAGTGCATTATTAATTGATGAACATTTCAATTCCATGTAATACATTCCATTTTGCAGAATCTACCCCTATTGATTATAATGTTGATCAATATTGATTCCATTTATTGATCGAATTTAATTGAAAACTTCTTGCATGCCCCTGTATACTGATTTTAATTTTTACCCTATTTTTTAACACCCAGAAAATCATTTATTTTTCTCATTTCCCAATAATCCTTTAACAAAACTTGTTAAACCATTATTTTTAGTAATTTCAACCAATAATTCTTTGTGTAAGGCATCATTGGACCTTGTTGTTGTGATTCAATATTTCCAGGCAGGATAGGTCCTGATCAAACCCTTGGATTTGTGTGAGAACAAAATGGGAGGAATGAATTGTTAAATAGTGTATGGATTCAAAAGATTCATGGGTTTCATATCTTTTACTCATGGATCCTGGATCTGAAGTTTCATTTTTCATAGAACGGTCGGTTAATTGGGTTATGGGGGGATTGGATTCAAGTAGATCAATAGAGAATTTGTTTCTTAGCTAATGGATGGTCAAAAATGATGAATCTTGCGCTTCCCTTTTTTTTAGAGTCCTTGTGGTGATTGTCGAAGCATCAGAATCAGGTCGAGAATGTGTGGGTGAAACTCTAACTTTTTTATATATATAAACTATAAGAAGTGTACATGGATGAAAACATGTTGTGTAGTTCCACATTGGTAGAGATGATATGGATATAAAAAAATTTAGTATTACATTCCATATGGATGGTCCACGTTCCATGTATCCCTCTATGGGGAAACAAGTAATGTGGCAGAGCACATGAGAAGGAACCCGTGCGGGAGGACACAGTCAGGCACACCCCATGTACCAATGTACACAAAAATGGATACTGACATTGGGAGTAAAAATGTGTGTAGGGACACACTATGTACCAAACTACATGGAAATTGATAAATTTATAAGGACCCATCCAGGCGCATAGTTAGGAACTATGATTACTAAGGCATACTGTTTATCCCACCTAAATGTTGTATAGTGCAATAATGTCAATGAGATATGTACCTGTAGGTTCATGACTAGGAATCAGAGATAGAACACACACCTTTTGGGTCCCTTACACGCCACATACCCCTACTTTCCTTTTGAGGAAACTTCATCCTCTCTTATCTCTTTCGTTTCGACTCAGATTCTGGACTATAAGTAACTATATTTATCTTTTCCCATATAGAACATGATCGTGGCCTCTATAGTTTATTTTGTGATATGATGTGAGATATTAAATGAATAATGATTATTTAGGCAATTCTCAGCAATGGTACTGATCAGGTATGATCATCTAAGGGATCAGAGTGTCACCCACCATCTAGGATGGGCATGGGTCCTCTATCGAATGAGTGGTACCCACCCCCAGGGAATAAGAATGTATGTCCTCTATCTATTGAGTGGTACACTATATGGAATTACTGTGAGGTTACTATCTATAATGAGTGTTACCCCTTATGTCATTAGTGTGAGGATCCTATATAAATTTATTGGTACCCCATATAGAATAAGGATGTGGTCCCTCAATCTACACTGTGATACCCTATGGAATTTGGGTGCAAGTCCTATATCCACTATGTAGATCCCCCTATAAAGTTAGGTTGTGAGTCCTATATATAATAAGTAGTATCCCCCATATGTAATTAGGGTTATTACCCTCTATCTACTGAGTGGAACCCCACTGAAGTACTAAGGTGTTGTCCCTTTATCTACCATGTTGTACCTTCTATCAGTTCGATCATATGTTATCCATACATTGAGTTGAAACCCAGAAGAACTGTGAAGACAGTCCTATGATTGTAGATTGTACCCCCACGACCATGAAACACATTTTTTATGAGGGGCCCCCAACATGGTTAATAATTTGGATTGACATGCAAGATGTTGGGAATCATTGATGGACTTTTGGAACTGATGTCACTCTTTTCCTGCGATGGGTTGTGAGATGGTGACCCAATTTCTCTATCATATGGGATAATTTTTTAAGAAAATATATATCAATGATATTTCATTTTTTAACCTATTCCATTTTGTTTATTTTTCTACTATCTATTCATTTCATCTATCTTAATGCATTACCTTCAACTTTCGGTGCATCCTACTGGGTATGTATTTAATAACCCCGTCAAGGGATTTACTACACGTGAAATTTCATATGCAGGTGATAGGTAGGTTTTTGTAAAATACATATGAGATACGGATACCCAGGGTGATGGAATATATATGGTGGTTGGGGAATAGGGAACCAGATCTAGGCTCTCTCAATATTTTACTATACCAGTTTTTTTAGGTTGAGACATCATTCTACATGTGCATGTATTTTTACTTATTAATTTTTAAGTTTATAATATAGTACTATTTATATTCCCTAGAGTGTTCATATTCATAGTAATTAGTCTAGTTATTTCATCCTATTATTTTATTACTCTACAATTCTGAATAAATATTGTAACACCCCATGTTTTTAGAAAGTATTTTTTTTCAAATGAATTAAATTTGTCTTATTCTTTGCACTACATGTTTCACCAAGTAGTACTTTCATTAGAGGAAATACCAAGTTATACTATCATAACCAAAATATATATATATTATATTATTCTACTCGAAACTCTATGATTTTATTGTGTTACACATAATGCCATATTCCTTCGACATCTTGCATTACACTCGGGACTGCGTTTTACCGAACAACATTATAATATTAAAATTATTATTAAAATACTATTATTGTAATAATAGTTCCATTGTAATAGACTGTATGTAATGTATTAACTAAATAATTTAAGTATTTCTTATTCATGCTTATAAAATGAGTTCATTGGTTACATATTTATCAAAAATGAAAGTATGAACTATTTGAAAATAAAGAAACTCTTTTTCTAGAAAACTATTTTTTATCCCCAAATATGTTTTATCTCAATAAGATAAACTAACCATATTTGATAAATTATTTTTATGAAATATATATTATATAGTAAATAAAATATTTATCATTTAAATTATATTTTCTCATGACAATAGATATTAATAAATCTAATTTGATGAATAACCAAGAAATATTTTTCTAAAACTCTACATTACAGACATTTAATGGGGAACCTATTTTAAAACTAAATTTTTGAAAATTTTATAAATATTATTTGAAAAAAATAAACTTCATTATTTAAATTGTATATTCAAAATTATAATAATATTAACATAAATTATTTTCTTATGATTTTTTATTTTTTGAGGAATAGTGTAAAATGATGAATTATAATGGAAAACTACCTTTTTTTATAACTTATTTATATAGATAAATTGTGTTTTTATTGGTTTTATTGAAAATTTAATTCACATAGAAATATATTAATCAAATTTAGATACATTTAGTCAATTTGAAATTGATATTTAATATAAAAATATTCAATACTTTTGAATATTTTCACATTAAAAACCAGTTGCCTCATCCCATTGATAGGATAAATTTTAAATTAATTTATAAAAATTATGTGACAGTAATTTTCCAAAATGGATTCCATACATAAATTCACAATAATTTAAAATTTATATTAAGTTAAACATAGTTTTTTTACCAATACTATTTCTGAAATATATCAAAGTTAATTACAGGAATTAAGAGAAAGATGAGTTTACTTAATGGTTGCACGTTAAACATAAAGAGAAAATAACTTAAATACATTTAAAAAATCCATTTTATACCCATATTTAGATATTCTAAACTATTTTATCTAATATGAACTATTATGGTAATTACCTGATGTGAGAGGGTCCTCCCAGTAGTGTTTACATTTTGGGTTTTTAAAAGAATCTCACTCCTCCTCCATAGTAAAAGGGCACACAACCCCCTCACTTATTCACACCAATCAAGCCTTATAAATCATCCAGACAGTAATTTTATAATATTTAAACAACAATCCTATAATATTAGAATCCTAAAATTTTAAATAATGTAAACTAAAGAATACCTTTGGTTAAAACCAAAATGAGTTACCTGAAAAAAAAATAACATTATTCTATAAAAAAAATTATTTCTTTCTCCACCCAATAAAATATTCATATATAAAGATTATATAATAACAAAATTATCCTCAATATAATTAAATTTTTAAAATATAATGATTTTTTTTATGTTATGGTTAATTCCTACACAATCACAAACCTCCATCAAATGTGATATCCAATCATCGTTCGTGTGTACGACGGACAATCGCATCACTAACAAATGTCTTTCGTTCTTCCATTACCACATATCAAGGATGTGACAATTGATGGAATTAATATTTAATATGATATATAATCCATATATTATATATATTAATTATGTATGCTTCTAGATTTATCATATATAACATACCCGCATGATTTCCATTTTTTTGGGAATACGATATCTTTGCTTTTAAACATGTGGACTACTGCCACCTCAAAATGATATGATTCATTCACCATTTATATGGAATTTATTAAGTATGGGTTTAATAAAGAAATAAAATATATATGAAATAATAATTCTACTACAATTATAATATCTGTATATTTCATTTAATTTCCTTTTTTTATGAAATGACATGAAAATGTAAACGACGTTAGTTTGTATGTATGACCTACCATCTCCATGAAATGTGTATTTAAATTCCTATTTATATCATATATAGATTATTATAAACACTTATATAATGAATATATATTATATTTATAACATTTATTAAAATATGGAAAGGTGTAAATCACAATAAATTAAAATGGGACAAAAAATATCAAGTTAAAACTAATATGAAAAACAAAGCGGATATTACGTGAAGCATAACATGAACATAGAGTTATTAATAAATGTGTATTATAAATTCATAATAAAATAATATATAGTATGATTTATAATAATTGGGTTATTTTGTATATTTATAGTAAACTCATATTTATTATAAATGAGTTTTGAACAAGTACGAATAAATTCAAGACTTGAGGTAATGGGATTTCTAGTATCACTATTATTTCTATATGACTTATTACATATTAAACAATTGAATAATTTTTATATTGTATATAATGACCTAAGAGATGTTACATACTTAATTTCATTTATTTATTTTTATTTAAGTTTTAAATTTTTGTTATTATTTCATGGATCTCATTATAAAAATTTACTCAAGTAGTAATATATCTTTGTCTCACTCTTTACATATGTAAGATAGAAGTATTATTCACGAAATATTTATTTAATGAGGTATGTAAATTTATGATGAATTATTATTATTATTATTATTATTATACATAAATCTATTGGTCAATTTGTGTCTATATGGGTATATAAATTTCATGGTGTTTATGAACCAAGAGTTAAAAATTGGTAATATATTTTAATCTAAATATTCATTATTTTAGACATGTGTTATGTTATGGACCTATATTCATTAAAGAGGTGTATATACATCCAATATGAAAATTTTAAATTCTCTCATCTATGGAATAATATGTTGATACTTGTCAAAAAAAATTTGGAGAATAGTTAATGGATTTCTAGACATGGCGATATTTATATTTGGAAACAAAATTGGTAGGCTACCCTTTTATTTTTTTTCCATGCTTTCCATTATTGGATAACACTATTAGATGGTCTAGTGAATACCCTAAGTTCACTGATGCAGCATTCAATAAGGAAAAAATGGAGGTTATGCGAAACATTTTCTTTTAAGAGGATCTTGATATTTTTTCATAACTTCTTCTTCTACTGGGAAATTTTTCTATACTTATTTTCATTTCATGGATCATCCAAATACTATTTTTTATAATATGATCAGTATAAATGAGTATAAAAAATATTGTCCAAAATTAATTTTTATTAAATGGAGAATTCATCATCAGGTAATTCCTATTGATGGGAATATATAATGCATTAGTACTCTCCTTGTATAAAAATGAATGTTTTTTATTACCTCTAAATCTGAATATGTTGTTTATCATTTTTTTAAAAGTGATTGGGTGGTGTTTTTTTGGGCTCCTGTTGTCATATTTCAATATTCTAGTAGAATCGCGACTTCTGTGGATGGTTTACTATAGTTATGTTAGTATTTTTAGGCAAGGTTTGGTGTTAAAGCGAAATTATGGGTTTTTATTATCTTCATTTCATGTCAGAATTTTTGCGAGATGTAAAATATTTCTTATCATCAAAGATAACGACCAAATATTCACTATATTAGGATAAATGTTTTGGATACTCTCTCTTCATATGTAAGGCATTGTAAAAATGATAACATATCCATGATTCGATATTCATTTGTGTCGACCGATTTTTCTTTTGAGGCTGGTGCTTCAAGGGAGAGTCCTCCTGATGTTTGTGTGAGAATGATGCTTATTGATTACGGTCTTAAATTAAATGTTCATGGTTCCATTTTTAAAAGGACTATACAAATATGTGGTGTTGTTCATGATTGTACATGTTTGATTTTTTTTTCATATTCTATTTCTATGGGCAGGGAACTTTAGTGGTGGAGGAGGCTATGGATTTTCATCAAGGTCTCAACTTATGAAAATATATATATATTCAGTGGCTGGTCATTGAATCAGATATCCATTATTTTTAATGTTTTGAATAGTCAGATGGACTACCCTTGGAATATTATTTATCTCTACCATTCTTTTATGTACTTTTTCATTCTTGTATATTGGTTCTATATATGTTTCTTGAGGGTAAAATATTTCTAGATCTTCTAGAATCCAAAGGAAATCAAGATAATAGATTAATGTTGATTTTGACTATTGGTTCTCTTAATTTTGATAGTTCTATCATTTTTTAAGGTGGTTCCCTTAGCCTTCATCACAATTATCCCCTATGAACTTTTTTTTTACAATTTTTAGTCAATAAACTAGGATAAAATTAGGGTTTTATATTTTAAAATGTGATCTTCATGAATTATACATCCTAGACGTTATTTTTCATTATTATATAGTTTTTTCTATGATAATTTTTTTTCACACAATACATTCTAATATTAGTCCATAATAAGAACTAGAAGGAACTGGGTTAACATTGAATAGTTTATATGTGGGAAGTAGTTTAATTATGAAAATAAATTTCCTATATAGAAATCTCATGAATTAAATCTAGAAGGTAGTATGATTATTAGTTATAATTTAGAGGATAATGATATTGTAAATGACATTTGAAAGGTGTGGTATGTTCTAAAATTATTGTTTACATTAAAAATCTATATCATGATTAAATTGTTTCTAATGATACTTATGATATGATTCATATATCATATTATTAGAAATGATTATTAAGGAATAAGATAATAAATCCTGATTAATGTTTTAAGAATAAAGTAAGACTATTGAAGTATATATGTTTTAGAGTTCAATGATTATGTTATTTGAAACATGAAAAATATCTATATTTTCATCATAAGATTTTAATTAAAGATTTAAAAGGATATTTTTAATGGTGATGATGACCTAGAAGATTTAATTAATGGAAAGGGAATATTTGTATCAAGGTAAAGTAAGCCTTACAATTATCCTCCTGTTGATAAAATTGTTTTTATACTGTATAAATAGATGATTTATATATATCATGTAATTTTGATAGTATTAATGGCCTCAGAACTAATAAAGTATTTTTTTGAAATGTTCATTATGTTATCAGATATTATGTTTATATCATATTTGGTTTATAAAATATATTCAAATAAATATATTCAATTAATGGAATGAATAATCATGTTTATTTTCAATATGGATTCAGGGTAATTCATGTTATTTCCATGTAACAAGAGAATACATGATAAAAGTATTCACATGTTCGATATGTGTCCACTAAGAGATTAATTTTGATATATGGAGGATCAATGTTTAGTTGATTCTATGATATTTAGTAACCTTCTTTCTAAACTTTCATACCTTCATATTCATGAACGATTATAAGGTTTTCCATTTATTTAATGGTTTAAGTTAAACATAAAATGATGTTTTATTTATTAATGTATAATCAGCGCATATGAGGATTTATGAATATTGGATAACCTGATCTAACTATTTGTATAGGATGATATCAAATAATATAAATAATGAATTTTCATTCTATCTATGGATCTTATGATACATTGGTACATCAGGTACAATAAATTCAACATACTTTTTTGTGTGAGAGAATGTGGAAATTTTTCAAGAAGCAACCAAAGGTTGGTATTGTGCAAATTAAATGGAATGAAATCACTCATATATATCTCTTTGTGAAAAATCATGATCTTTAGGGAAAATGGGTTTGATGTAAAATTTTATCATGTTATCATCATTTTTATGATATCAATGACCATATTAAACCGACATTGTTTTATGGATTTATGATCATTAAAATTACCTTGGCCATATTTTCTATCAATTTCTATAAGAAATTTATATTTATATTTCTCTTTCATGTACATGTTTTCATTTTCCACCAGTGTTCTCCAATGTGGAAACCTAGTTTTGTGTTACTTTGAGTAGCCATTATATTTCAAATTTTTTATTTTAATAGATGTTTTAGATATCATTACTTTTATAATGTGGGTATCTATGAAAGGAACACAAAAGTATTAGACCTTTGATGACCTAGATGAATTTTTAGATTAAAATTCATTTTAAGGGGGGTAGAAAGTAACACCCTAACTTTTTATGAATTAATTTTTATTAAATAAGTTAAATTTCTTTGATGGATTGAATTGCATGTTATGCCAAGTTATGATTTATTTACTTATAAATACAATTTATATTTACACTACAAAAAATACACTGATCAGATATAGGTAGACACAATACTATGTTTGGATTATTTTACACACAATTTTGAGTTCCTTCGATATCTTATATTACACACAAGGCTGTTTTACCAATCTAAAATATACTATTTAAATTATTATTATAAAATTATGCAACTTATCACGTAGCCATTAGAATGGTGGGAATGAAATTGAATTTCAAAATTATTAATTTTTTTATGTTTATAAAACAAATTATTTGGAAATGGATTAATTGGGAATTTTAGTAAGAACTATATGAAAATAATGAAATTCCTTTTCTTGAAAACTATTTTCTGTGGGAAAAATTGTTTTATCTCAACAAATTAACCAAAATAATTTTGATTAATTATTTTGGGGGAATATTTATGTGACATATTCAATAAACTATTTAACATTCATCTTATGTGTTTTGTATATATGAGATAAGAATAAATGCAATTTTAGGACTAAAAATATATATTAAAAAAAGGATATTTTATCATCTTTTAATAGGGAAAAATTTTTAATATGAAATTTTCACAGTTTTATTAATTATATAAGAACAAATAAATATCATTTTTTAATATGAGTTTTAATATTATCTTATTATTAAATTTGGTTATCTTTCTTGGATGTTTCATTTTTTAGAAATAGTAAAAATTACTGAATTTTAATTGAAAACTAACTTTTCTTATAATTTATTTATATAGATAAATTTAGTTTTAAATATTTTTTAATATATATATTTAGATAAATTATAAATATATTAATCCAATTTAAATAATTTTAATAAATTTCACATTTTAATTGAATATAAATTTTTTTAAACTTTTGGACATTTTTTACTTTAAAACATATTATAGTGTCTCGTCTATAAGATGAATATTAAATTAATTTATGGCACTTATGTGATTTTAATTTTAAAAAAATTATTATTTATTTGGAAACAAATTAATTTAATATTTTCATTTAGGTTCACATTGTTTTTGACAAAAACATATTAGTGAAATTAGTTAAAATTAATTACAACGATGAAGATAAAAATGAGTTTACTTAATGGTTAAAAATTAATCCTTAGAGTAAAAATAAACTAAAAACTTGTCCAAAAGTCTTAATATACCCATATTTTGACTATTTCCCATATTTAATGAATGATTTACCATTATTGGTGTCACATAAAGTAATATATACCACCCAATAGTGTTTACCTTTTCTTATATATACATGAATGTCACTCCTCCTCCAATATAAAAGGTCACTCACCCTTCACTTATTCAACCTATAAATCCCCTTTTATCATCCTAAATATTAACAAATATTCTCAAAATGTATCTCCTCTAAACATACCATTATCGCTTTGGGCTGAAATCCAACCTATTAATCCCTTTGGTGAAAACCAAAATGAGTTACCTGAAGATGTGGTAACATTCTTCAATGAGAACATTGGATGTATTTCATTCTACACATATTAAATTATTATTAGATAAATATTATATAATAACATCAGTATCCCCAATATTCATAAATCCTTCATTTTAATTTTATAGAAAACACCTTCACACACTTCAATCAAATGGGATACGCAATCACAGCCCATGTATACGACAAACTATCACCTCACAAACTGATGTCATTTTTTCTTCCATTAACTCCTATAAAGGTTGAGAATAATGATGTAAATAATTCTTTATATGATATATATTATATTTATGATAAATTTAGTCTTTTATTATTATTATATAACACATACCTTCATGGTTTGTGGATGTGTGGGATACTGCCTCTTCGAAACGATGTGATTCATTCAAGCATTACATGGAATTTATTAAGGATGGGTTCAATATTCATATGTTATATATATTATATAAGAATTATACTAAAAATATCATATACATATATATATATATATCATTTACTTTTCTTTAATTCAAAATAAGATTAGAAAATGGAAACAATGTTCATGCGTACGTACAACCTACCGCCTCCGTGAATGATGTATTTCAATTCATATCAATTACTTTTATATATTATTATAAATACATATATAATAAATATATATTGTATTTATATCATATTTTACATTATGTAAATGGGTAAATTGTGATAAAATAAAAATGTCTAAAAAATAACAAGTGAAAACATATACAAAAATGAAAGTGGATATTACCCAAAAACATTACATTTACATGGAATTATTAATAAAGGGGTAATATAAAGTAATACTAAAATTATATATTATATTATATATAGTAATATAGTTTTATTTAATAAGTATAAAAAATTTATATTTAAAAAAATGAGAATTTAATGAGTATGAATAATGACAAGACTTAATTTAATGGGAATTTGAGGCTCACTTTTATTTCTATGAGACTTATTCCATATTCAGTACTCATTTATTTTGTGGGGTTATATAATTCATTATGAAATATTATATAATTAATTTCATTTATATTATGGTATTCAATGTTTCATTTTATTTTATTTTTTAATGGATCTCATGATTCAAATTTTACTTAGAAATTAAGTTATTTTCATCGTACTTTTTACTTTCGTGAGACACATGTAAAATTAATCATATATTTATTTTATATGGTGTATGTACTGAAAATTAATGTATATAATTGTTGTTATACATAAATATATTTTTGTTTACATATCCATTTTATATTCTCTCATTCATGGGGTTTATGGTTCAAGAGTTACCAAATCGGTAATAGAGTTTTGTTTTAATTTCCCTTTTTTGTGACACATGTTATTTTATGAACCTATATTACTTTATGAGGTTTATATACTACCTATTAACATTTTATATAATTAATTTCATATTTTACCTAATATTTTATGCTTTATTTAATGTTATTATTTTTTGAAGTATTAGGATTCCACGTTACCAAAGTGGTAAGTGTTTATTGCTACAATCTCATCATTTATCAGGATATTTTATAACCATATTCCACAGATAATATATTATTATTATTATCAATATAATTCTCATGAATATTAATCACCTATTTTTATTCATTACATCTTCACATAATGGTACCATTTTTCCACTATATTGTACTTATGATAATTATAAAATTATTTTTAGGAAAATCCGATGTTATTTCTATTTTTGCTTAGAAACTTAAGTTCTTTAAGAAATTTGATTTCTGAAAATTTTTGAGTTAATTTAAAATATAATCCAAGTATTTTAAAAATTAATTTTTATACATGATTTACATTTTTTTAAAAAAAAATTATAATGAATCATCTTGTAATTTTCGTAACCAGTCTCTTTTCTAAAAACATTACTATGAAAAAACATGTTTGGAATGTATGGGTTTGTTCTCCATCATGACCATAATTTAATAAAATATTATATTAAAATTTTTAAATAATAATTTAAAAAAACTACATAATACATAGTAAATTATTTATTTTTAGAGTGTGTTAAATTTAAAAGGTTTTAAAAGTAATTTTAAAAATAATTTTCAATGAGGAAATGAAATTTTCTCCAAGAAATTCATTGAAAAGATATTTAAAATTATATTCCATCTAAGATTTAATATAATGGATTTTAGTATTCATTACTATGGATATGGTCAATGAATAACATTCATGTTCTTTCTGTGAATGGTTTATGTTTTGATTGCATGATATTTATGACTCATATTTCTCTTCCATGGGTTATACGGTGATACATACATATAAAACCCACTTATTTTCATGGGTAATTCTATGATGAAAATATTATGAAACCTATATATTTTCCATAAGTTAATATATGATTAAATTATTATGATAACATTTTTTTCTTTTCATGGGTTATGATATGATTATTATTTATTATCTTGTAGAACAAATATGTATTATTTCATTATGTGACAGGTGGGACCTATAAATTCATCCAATTAATTATGTAAATAATTATATCTCATGAAATAAAAATGTGGAAAAAGTTGAGGGGATTAATATATAATGGGAAATATGTGACTCTTGATCCACGATGGGGAAAATGAACATCCTAATCCACCATGGTAAATGGTTGTGTCCTGATCCATAATGGGAAATGAGTGCATCCTGATCCACTATAAGAAATAGGTTTATAATGATCCAACATGTTTAAAGTATTTCTAGTTTACATTGACACATGAAATTGTTTTCTATATTTATTATGGCTCCACAATTATATGAAATGAGCTTATGGTTCATGATTTATTTATGATTATTTTTCAACCTTATGATTCTTGACTTTTTGAAATGAAAATATTTATTCCATGACCCATGTATATGATCTTCGAGATGTAGGGGATGATCATTAAATATTAATCTCTTATTCTCATTCTGTTATGTTCATTTTATACTTATGTATCTTACATGTTTATCCTTATTGAGAATCTAATCATAACTTTATTTATATTCGTTTACAGAGGTTATGAAGAAGTGGTTTATGTTTGATTAATAAAGGGTAATGTATTTTTGAAAGATGTTGAAGATCATTCACCAAGTTAGGTGATTGTGTTCCATGTTTAAAAATACAAAAAACAATTAAATATGTCAGACATTTATTTTAATAATGTTTTAATTATTCATATAAAATTATATAATTTACATTCATGTCATGACTGGGTAGTTATTGAGATGGTCAGGTGTGTGTGTGTGTAGAGATATATTAGGAAAATAACTCCCATGTAAGATACAACTTTAGGGATTTTCTCTAGCCCATGGCATGCAGATTCTATATTGGGGGTAGTTTTGTCTTGATAACCATTATTTTGTGTCATGATACATTTTTATCTAAGGTGTTTTTATACTTTTGATGGTGGTAGTAATAGCCCCAAAATGAAGAATTAGTTGGGATTTTGGGAAATAATGTCAATGTGTCTCAAGTGTTGCTTTCAGGCCATGGACTGAGTGTTGTTGCAGTGGATAAGTATCCATTTAGTAGGACCTTGAATACCTTCTTGTAAGCTTAACATTCAGAGACATTGCTTATATGGTTTAATGGTACATTAATCATATAGTATTAATTATTTTTCATTTCCCTTATTGATTCATATCCCCATTATATGAATATATAATATCATCTAATTATGTTAGGTCTTGATTAAAATATTAAGATTCCTTTGTGATGACAAACATCCAAGTTACTAAGTCTGGGCTATAACAGTGATACAATGAGTGATCAGGCCTCTATTCACATTCCAGCATACGAGAACCTTCCTTCTTGTTGAAAGTTAGTAGTGAGACCAACTATTGAGAAGTTGATTATACCAGAAGATCATTATAAGGATATGTGTAGTCATAGAGATCTTTATGAGTTCTAGCACCAAAGACTGTTGAGGTTCTGTAGCAATCTATATCCCCAACCAGTGGAGGGTTGGATATAGTTGATGAATCAGTTCATTAGGCTTATCAGAACAGCACTTGATCATGTGTTTTCACTGGTAGCTATAAATTTATAAGGATCATTTGGTCACTAGTGGGGTATTTTTACACATATGTATGATTAATTGACACTATCAGGGCCCAACATTCAACATATATTATATGAGGATTACTACGCCATCTGTTTGAACTCATTTTGTATTCTATAGGTTTTAGGGCTGCATCATGGTGGGATTCCAATGGATCAGTATATTTTGATGTTCACTAACCTTACATGGAAATCCCTTAATATCATTCAATATGGATACTTCCATGCATGTATGTGTGAGTAGGGACTCCATAGATATATACATGCCAGTATGGTATCCTTGTGTACTCTAACCTATGTTGGGGTGTTGGAGAAGGTGCTGGTGATAGAGAGATTCCAATCTTAGGGATGATATCTAGATTGATATGGTTGTAGAAATTACAGGGCTGATTCATCAGCAACAGTTATTAGGTGCCTATTTATTGGATCTTTTCATATAATAATGTCCCATAACAAGACTATGGAACATAGTTAGGTGGCATAGAGAGCTTATAGAGTACCAAGTAAACTCGGGGATAAATAGTTATATGCATGTGATTGGAAATGTCACATGGACAGTGAATTCCCAACATGACATGCTGAAGGGAATAAGAATATAGCTAATGAATCACCATAATAGAGGAAGTTACTTGATCTGGGATCTAGAAGGAGAAGGAAGGGAGGCCCCTATGGATTCGGAGCTAGTAAAAGAGCATGGGGAGATCTAGGAGGATGCACTATGGGTGGAGGATGTTGAAATTGGATCCTTGAACCACCACCACCAGAAGGACCACATCAGGCTCAGTGAGATAGAATTTAGGGTTTAACATAGCTAAAGACTATAGAGATATATGACCCTTTGACACACATTATGATTATAGGTATGATATTAGTTTATTCAACTCTCCATTCATTATTAATTAACAAATGTTTGAGTTATTATTTAATCTTTTTTACTCCTATTGTGAGAGCTAGAGATCCCAGTTGAGACACTAGCCTAATATCTTTTTTGTTACGTTGTTACATGGAACACTTCTTCTTTAATTTATATATGTCGGTTATAAGGAATATCTCTTGGTGGAGTGAGTTTCTCATGGGACCCTTTTCCCATCACAATGGTATCTTAGGACTTCCCTATGGGTATGGATTTATTGTCTATGGTATGTTCCAATATTGACAATAAGAAAATATGAGTAAGATTATTTCTCACTAATGGGACATGATAATCCTTTATGGGTGAGAGATATCTCAAAGAAAGGACAGAGGGTTTTTCATGCAGGAGGCTACAACCCATTAATCTTTATTTTGTGAGTGTTTCTGTTGGTGTAGAAGCCACTTCAAGAATATGGATTCCTCTGGTCATGGTGTATTTCATGTATGTATTCCTTGAGGATGTATTGGGATGTTTACTGAGGTTAGATATGGTGTTTTGTATCAACATTCATCTGAGTACCTCTCCAATATCTATTGTTTCTTATCAAATGAACCTTATATAGCTCTGAACGTTGTAGTTGTTGTTAGACGATCTACGAGTCAGGGGA
This sequence comes from Viscum album, assembly GCA_963277665.1. Classification (NCBI taxonomy): domain Eukaryota; kingdom Viridiplantae; phylum Streptophyta; class Magnoliopsida; order Santalales; family Viscaceae; genus Viscum; species Viscum album. The sequence goes on along the minus strand of OY728153.1, from coordinate 1,133,183,326 downwards.
TTTATCAGGCTCAGTGTATCTCCATGGGAATCTCTATTTTTTCATAAAAAATGAATATGATATCTTATGGACTTGTTTGTATTATCTTCACCATAACTAGGAAATAATAATGAACAAGTAACTATTTATGAGGAATGAAATCCTTTTTGATCAGTTGGGATGTGTGAGTTGGTTCATGATGATTGATCCTTGGTCTAGATATGAGTAGTTGATATTTCTTGAGGTTAATATTCCAAAGATGGAATTACAATGTTAGTAGAAAAAAATGACTTCTATTAGTTCCACTAGGTCGAATACCTTGATAGGGGGTGAATCAGGGTATGATAGATTAAAAATTTCTCCCATCCGGATCATTTTTTGTTGTTATAAAAAACATAATTCTATATTCCTCCCATAGAAATATATGAATAGATACAAAATCATGCACGAGACACAATGATTTTTACTTGGTTCACCCTCACTGGGCTACGTCCAAGGAGTATACAAAGACAATGTGTCCATGTACCAAATTCAATGAGGCTCACTACCAATAATGAGTACAAAGTTTAGGATATATCTTTTATACCTAGTCTCATTACCTTCACAAGGTTTAGGTTATGCTAATTGCATACCAAAGGGTTACTCCCTATGCCTCTTTCTCTAGCTCACTTCAGGTGGAAAGGGTCACTGTCTTCCTCTTCATTTTCTCAATACTCTTGGAAAGGAATCCACTCATAGATTATGAACGTGTAGGTCAAACACAGTTTATGGACATGTCGACCCTTCAAGTGCATTAATTCATGCATCCTAAACTTTAGGTAGATGTTCTATTGAAGTTTTGTTTTAACTCATAGATGAAGTCCACCTTCTCAGATACTACTGAGTACCAGAAAATACTTTTGCAAACTGATTTGAAGCACTAACATGATAACTTGTGAAAATCAGGAACCATTATCCTCTATCATGTACAGAGTACTAGGTTTGGTATGTGGGACACCTTATTTGTGTACCATTGTTGCTGCTATGAACTGCCCTTCGTCTGCAGACTGCTTCTGCCTTCGTGATCGCATACCGCTACCATGTACCGATTCCGTGAATCTCTTTTAAAAAACCCCTCCAGTCTGTGAATTGTTCTATGTTTGTCATCTGACTTCTCTTTCATATACCGAAGCTCCCCCTCCATGTACCGCTTGAGGAACCCTCTCTCTCATGTACCAAATATTTCTCCTCCGTGTACTGCTTCAAATCCTTCTGCATATCGGACTTCCTTTTGGGTTACGAATTCCCACAAACACCTTCGGCGGAATCACTTTTGTGCAAACCACATCAACCTTTGGAAACCACCCTTCTTGAACTTTATTCAGCCTTTTCTGAAATCCCATATCAAAAAGATGTTCCAATAATAATTAATCTCTATAGTCTCAATGGGATTAGTGATTCTTATATAGGCAAGGATGTCTGCTTAATCCGCTAGATCAAGATGTACCAAAACTTGATACGATACAGACCCATCGCGTACCGAATCTTCAGCTACCATGAACTGCAAGCAATCTATGAACCATTTTCCTACGCATTCCATGTATCACCATTTCTCCTACGTGTTCGACCTTCTCTATTGACGCCAATCCATATATGTACCACTCTCTCATTTAGCCACTTAGCATTTTTGGTTTCGTGAACCACATCCATGAACTACTCCTACTGTTTTGTGTACTGTTCTCGGAAAATGGTATGCATCCCTTGTATTATGGTACAATATTCTCACCCTTTTCCGATTTTCTTCAACATTTTTCATACAATTCACTCCTATGAAGAAATCCTTCCATTGCCAACATCAAAATCCTGATTATGTGACCCTAAAATTTGGCAATCACTAGGAAACTGAACCACCTTAAAAACCTATCTTTGGAAAACACCAACCATACTCATTTATGGTTATCTAGATTTTTCAACAAACACAACCTCACTCACATAATACCAAGAGGAAACCTTGAGGTATTTTTTCCAAATAACTTCCTAGGTATTCACTTTCATGTGATGAATTCCATTTCTAATTTTTGGAATTGATGCCCATATATTCTAGCTATACATGGACCAATTTTTTATTGTCTTTATTCACAATAGACTCATATTATCCAAATTAGAGAAGAAGAATGTATAACTCTTGTGGATGGTCCTATATTTTCATTGGGATAAATTGATTTGTGGTAATCTCTAGAAGTTCTAGTTATTGAATCATGAGGTTCAATTTAAGGTGAAGGTCAATTTTTACCATGGTATATTTATGGACCAATGAAGATTGATGCGATGATTTATTCAGATCCTAACAAGAATATTTCATAGGTGAGATGTCTTCATATATTTGTAGGGTAATACCAGTGATTTGTGGTATATTTATTTGGGATTGCATCCCCTTTTACCACCCTGATGTGGAAATGGAAACTATTTACCTAGAATGAGTTTCTTGAGAAAGCCTTTGATGAGTTTAGTCTTATTCAAATTATTGATCCAATTTTTATAGTACTAGAGGTGGTTTTGAAATAAAAACTGTATTTTGATGCCTCGGGAGATGGGGTTAGTTTTTTTATTATTGTAGATACATATAGTTATGGTATATGTGTTGAAAAAGCTGATACCCCATGAGAAAACTATAAAACCCATGAGCTAGATTTGGAAATGGTATGATTCAATTTTAGGATGTAGAGTCACAATACTCTAGAAGAGTGATATGTAGTTTAATAATAGAATCATATTCTTAGATATCTATTCACATAGAGAGGCTTGAACCTGAGATATATAGGCTGGTTGGAGTTCATAAAGGACTATGACATTGAGATAGTAAATACTCCCACGAAGGGAAATGTGGTAGTAGATTCCCTTATTATAATGTCCCAGTATATTTTGGTGTATGAGGCTTTTGGGTAGTTAGATTCTTTACTACAGGCCCCGGTTGAGTATGAGTGTTCATCAGTTATTCAACCGATAGTGTTCACTCTTTTAATCCATTATTTTTTGAGAGATTCCTAGTTGGGATACATAGATTGTGAGGTCTTGTGTGAGAAGATATCCCTAATAGAGAATCACATCATAATTTTATAATGATGGGCGGTGGTCCAAATAAAAATATGGGAAGAATTGATGAAGTTGTTTCTCAAATATAAATTGTCTTTGAGTCCTAGTGTTGGTAATATGTATTTATAACTTCAATGGTATTTTTTGTGGGATGACATGAGACAGAGAAGGGATGAGTTCATCTAAAACAGACTCACATGTCCGTGCATGAAGGCTGAGCACTCTGTTTTGGCATGTTTGGGAAATCCCCTTGAGATCTTGAATTTGGAATGGTATGGAATGTCTATGTACTTTTTGACTGGGCATCCAAAGACAATGAGAGTGAATGATTTCATATGGGTGATAGATGACCTAATCATAAAGTCAAAACAATTCCTTTCTGTCAGGGAGTATATTTTAGTGGAGAGTTTAGGGCAGTTGTACATATATGATATTATTCACCTTCATGGTATTCCCATTACTATTGTATCCTCCCATAATTCATGGTTCTTTTCACAGCTATGGATAGGTATGTAGGTGCAATTTAGGACCCAAATGAGGATTAGTACATCCTCTCACCCATAGACTGATGGGATGAATGAGTAAACTATCCTAGTATTGGAGGATATGTTGAGGGATTCCATGTTAGACTTTGGTTGGAATTGGGAGGTTCACTTTTCACTAGTATTATTTTTATACAATAATAGCTACCAAACATATATTGGGATTTAACCTTTCATAATCATATATGGTAGACCATGAAGGTCACCCTTGTTCTGCAAATAGATTGGTGAGGCATCGCTTGTGGGTAAAGAGATGGTGTAGGTGAAAACATGGAAGGTATAGGACCTCCAAGATCATATGAGGACATCCCAATGTAGGAAAATATCTTTAAAATATCAATATAGTAACAAATTGGTGTCCAAAATTGAATAAATTTTTTCTTGAGAGTCTCCCCATAATGAGGACTGTGTAAATTTGGTCAGTGATGAAATCTATCCCCATGATTAATCGGTCCTTTCAAGATCTTATAGAGGTTTGGTGAGGTTTCTTTACACCTCTCCCTACACCATAGTTAGAGTGGTTGCATGAATTATTCCATTTCTTGTAGATAAAGAGATATGTGAATGTCCCCATGCATTTTATTGGCTCGGGCGAGATGTAAATCGAGGATGGGTCCAATTTTTAAAGCACCTGGTGGAGATCACGTATTGATGGGAGAAGCCCCTACATGGACCGTGTATGAATTGGTATCCTAGGACCAATTTATTATACATTTATTACATATATATTTGATATATCTAATATTAATTTATCACTTTATTTCATATTGTTCATTGTTTCTTCATGTCCTTAATTTAGCAATGGATATGAGTATTTTTCACATTTTTAAGGTCATAGATGTTCCCCGCTATGATGATAACCATAGACTGTTTTGAAAATATTCTCAATATAGTTCTGTGGTTGGATAATTCACTATGAGGGGACCCAATTATTTTAGACTGTCAGGTGAGAGTGCTCATATGAAGATGAAGCTTCTTGTCATGAAATACAGAGTTTATGATATCCATGATGGGAGATTATGAGATCAACCCCACCAGTAGGATTTCCACATCATTCAATGTCATCAGATATTCCTATCTAAAACATTTTTAAATGGAACATAGGCTATAAGATTATCATTATTGTATTTAATTACATGGAAAATCATATTTATAGATAAAAACAATCATTATATATTATGGTAGGAAGTATGGTATGTTTGGTGAACCTTGATTGACATGTCATTTATGGGTAAATTGAGGAAGAATTTTTTCCTCCCATATTTATTGAATATGATATCATAGACCTTTTTTAGAATATAAAAATCACATTAAATTCATTGACCATAGTGTAACAACATGTTTATTTAAGATATTCAAAGAATAATGGATCAAGTAAATAGTTTGATGAAACCATCATACAACCTTCATGATGTGATATTGTGATAAAGAAATTATATTACATAGTGTGTGTTTGTATGTAGTTTTCAATATTATGACATTATGTTCCTTATTTTTGGTGCATTGAACCATTGCAGGACAATAATATTGACATGTAAATAAACTCACCTAATGCCAATGAGAAATAATCCTAGAGGTTCAGACACTATGTGTTTCCATTGATATCAATAAAATTAAATTTGAATTTAATTAATGGATTAAATATAATTTTAAAGACTGAGGAAAATTTTATTAATGTGGTATTGAATGAATAAATTAAATAAATATTTATTCACTGGCATGTGAATAAAAAAAATTTATTTATTTTATTGAATATTTAATAAATACTTTTTCATGGTTATGTGAATGAGATATTATTTATGAATTTAATTTTATTTGTTTGTTCAATAAATACAATAGGTACATTGACAAATATTAATTCACAAGATGATAAACTAATATTTCATATGGTGAAAGTAGGAACATTCCAAAAAATAATGTTATTATTATTTTTATATGGAATGTGGTTTATTAATGGTAATAAATTTTATTTAATAACCTATAATAAAATATATAATATCATAGCCTAAATAATATCTCTATAAATAGAGGGCTATGTATATTGTGAATAGAATAAAAATTTGAGAATAGATCATTATTGCGCACAATGGATTCTCTCTTAACTAATCCTTCTCTATCCCTCTCAAGAATGAGAAGCACAAGAGATATTTATTCAAGACTAAACTATAAGAGATCAGGAACAAAAAATAGAATATATTTAAGTCACAATACTATCACCTATAAATCGTGTGGTGTTTGACATATATCATAAGAGAACATGTGGATCACCACTAGAGAGATTTTATCCTTTGATCCTTACAGTGCAACAAAAGTAATCCAGATGTGTATTTTGGAATGATCACCAATGAAGAAAGATCCAAAGACCAGGTATTTATTTATTCAAATATTTAAAAATTTAAAAATAAATTTTAGAAGAAATAAATCCACTCTTGGTTGCGGGAAATGATTATTAACAGAAATTTTAATATATCACCCACCATTGCATTATTCCTCTATTCTCAGAATTAAAAAGTTTTATCATAACAACCATGTTTAAATTTATAATTATTCATTTTATTTATGATCTATTCGCAAGTGTGGTTATGTTTTCATTTCATTTTATTTGTTATTTAATATGATTTTAATTTACATTTTATCAAAATATTATTCAAATTTTTTTGGTGTTTCATTTTCATAAAAGATTAAAAATTGATTAATAATGACCGAATATGATAGCAAGAAGTTATAAATCTATGGCTGGTAAAACTAAGTTACACGACAAGTAGTCGGAGCATGCACAGATTACCCTTGTGCATTATACCTGGATCCACTAATTAGTTAATTACTCACATTGCATTTAATTCACACCATGTGTTCACTAGGAAAACATGGAACAGAACAAGAGGATACATGGCGTGTAACTATCATGTACACACTGTGTATTTTGACCAAGTTAACCAGACAAAAAATTAATCATGTGACTCATATAAATGAAAACCAATGTGTAATACATGTAGCTAGACTGTACATGTTTTGTAGTCTATGATTTTATGAAAAAAAAATTAAAAAATACATTAAATTAAAAAATTTATCATTAAATCTTCCTTTTATTGGTTGGAACAATAATGTGTGTTTGAAAATATAATAATGTTTCTCATGAATATTAACTACTAAATTCATTTATTTTAATTAATATTCCATTATTTGTTATGTTATTTACTTTCCATGAATGAAATAAATGATAGTTATCCCCAATTACGTTTAAATAATTATTATGATGAAAGTAAATTAATTAATTAATGTAATTTTGTTCATCATAAAAAATAATGAATGAATAAAGAAATTAATTTTTTTGATTACTTTTTTTTCATTTCATGAATGGCCATTTATGATCTAGACATACACCTATATATGCATTGGACATTATAATTTTATTTTTTGATTGAGTTTACAATTATTTATTAATAAATTAATCATGATGGCATGTGCGTCAATCCTCTTCAATTATTTTTTAGAAATGTGATTCCATGGATATATATGTATTTCCTATTTATACAATCATTTATTTCCAATCCCCTATGTTTGAGTCACAAATACATGTAATTAATGGAGTATACCATGTTCATGGAGGCAGTTTAAGATGGATCCATTATTATACCAACTCATTTGATACACATATGGATAGTTGGGATTTTGTAACTCATTACAAGACTGGTAAAAGGAGTTATTTCCCATAAGTAAAAGTTTTATTTAATACCCTCTCATTAAATCAAATTTTAGATAAGTCTATAGAAATAGTCATTTAATTAATTAATTATTTTTGTCTATGACATTATTTATTTTATGGAATAAAGTCTACTATCACAAAATAAAAATTAAATAATGTGAAATTATAGAATTTAAATAATTTTATAATGAAAAAATGTTTTATCTCACGTGGTTAATTAATTATGTAACATACACTTAATATATAAAATATATGTAATGATTAAAACAAAAAATAATTTATTCATAACTAATTAAATTAATGAATTATATGTAAATAATTCATCCAATATGGTTAATTAATTAATTAACATCTTCATAATATTAACAAGACATGTAAAGGATGAAAAGGATAAAATTTGTTCAAAATTATCTACAGTACCTTATCCAAATATTAATTCTAAAATATCCTTACATTACCTTATTAGTAACAAAACTCAATATAATGAAGTGTTTGACCAAACCTTATTGGAAAAAAACACTTTAATAGGGGGTTTATTTAAAGCTTTTAGTTTTACTAAACCATTTTTCATCAATAGGTGTATCCCTTGGTATAATTGGTTCAATTTGGAGGAATGCATTGAGGAAATCCAAGTCATGATTTCATGATTGGGGAATCCACTCATCAGATCAAGAAGTTTCAAACCCACAATTGGAAAATACATGCCTACCTAAATATCTAAAAGAATATTGACCATCCCTTGTTTGAGATATGTGATGGGGAATATGGATCGTTTCTCCTAGAATGTAAGATCAAGTAGACATTCCAAGTTAAATGGTGAGGGATACTGGGACTTCATAAAATAGTCAAGGATTTAATAAAATAAATTAATTTATTATTTATCATAAATCTTGTAATAATGATAAATAATAACACTTTTCTTCGTTTAGTTTTAGGATAAAATGGAAAGGCCATCTTTCACAATACCCCTATGATCAATATTGGATAAATACAACCACCTAACCTACATTATGTTTCTACAATGGTACAAATGCTTTTAGGTTGGTGTATTCCATGAATAGAAATATTTTTTTTATAATCCTCAATGACTGATCCACCCTCTTAAGAGGTTAGTAATGAATAGTTCCATGTCTATGAAAAAAATTTATAATTTCAGTCGATGATTAATGTTTTATGATTTCATATATGTCTACTAAACTCATCAAATATCATGAAAAATTTTATTTGTATAGAATGATTGAGCACCACCATGGTATTTAGCGAGAGAGATATATACATAAATAAATTGATATTTTGAAGGAGGTATTTCAAATTAAATCAAAGTGGTTTCCCCATATCAAACTCGTGTATTAAAACTCGTTAGTTACATTGAGTTACTAGAACTTATAGGGTTTACTCTACCTAATTAACAAGTGATAGATCTCATTCATGCATCACACTCTTAGATATTATATAAAATTTTTAAAAAATATAATTTGAACAAAATTGAAAAATTCCCTACCAGATCTTCTTACTCTTCTTCATCCAAAAGATATGGATATGAATAACTAATATAATTTCATAATTTTATAAAACATGGAAGGGGAAATAAATGATATTTAATCAAATATATTCATCATACCCTTCCAATAAGAGTATGATCAATGGGACATGCAATGGAATGTGATGTTTTATATTTCACATTTGGAAAGAAGGGCCATTGGAAGAAAAACTAAACCCAGCAAAATAAGTAAGGGGGCACTTTAGTTGAATTTTTTATCAAGTGAATTTTTTATGTTTATGAAAATTATGAATTTGATATATCTTTTTAAATTTACATATGTATTCAAACACATGAAAAAAGTATATTCATAAATCATATCTGAGGGGAGGAAGATATACAAGAAACCAACAGATGTAAAATCGCTAATGTATCTATCAGGGACTACCACCTCAGGTCACCAATAATGATCATATTTGTTTTGAATGATTGATTTTATAGTCCATATATTAACAAAAATATTATATTTGTATCCATATATGATACTGATGTCTTTTTCATATATGGAAATAAAGGTTTCTTCTTTTATAGATATATCATTTGTTATTGTAAGGAAAATTTAAATGAAAGCATTTTTGTTGGACAACCTGAATCATATAAAGGAAATCAATTTTCAAGATAAAGCGCATGACTCATACCACACAAAACTTGAGTATCATTGGATAGTTCATGTAAATTAAAATTTCATAACTAAATTACCTCATTATTATAAATTAAGATTCTTTTGAGCTATAACCATTTGGTGTATGTCACATGTGTTTACAAGAAAAAATGGTCGAATCCCCATTTAGGGGGAAATGATAATGGGATAAAGATCTTATTGAATTAATTCATGCCAATGTGTATAGAAAATTTCCTTTTTAATGAATGGGTGGGTACTCATACATCATAACTTTAACTGATGATTTTACTAGATATGGATTTGTCTACTTTTTGTGGTTTATGTCAGATTCATTTGATAAATTCAAGTAATACATTACAAAATTATTATTAGACTATGGTGGATAATTTTTTAATCAATATGTAATTAATTACATACAATGTTTGGGGTCTTATACAAGTCACTTCTCCTTATATGCTTTAGTGGAATGGTGTAAGATAAATGAGTAACCCCATATTATTAGATATAGTGGGATCAATGATGAGTCATGCGATTTTTACCTTAACAATTAAGGGATACACATTAAAAACATAAAAACATATACTAAAATAAGTACCAAATAAAACGATAAATGTTATTATGTATGAATATTGGAGTGGAAGAAAAACCATGTTATCAACTTTACATGTGTTGGTATGTGAAGTGTTTGTTAAGTACTATTCATATAAGAAACTTGATCCTAGAGGCACAAAGTGAACCATTATTGAATACCCCGAGGAAACAAGGGGATATCTATATAAATCCACTCTAACAAAAAGGATAGATTATAAAGACACACCATATTCCTTGATAAGGATAACACATTTTAAAGAGATAGTGGGAGATAAGTAAACATTGATGAAGTTGAGGGTCAAGGTACACAATAGATGGTATAGGAGTAGATTACACAAATCCCGATGGTATATGAAACATTTTTAGGGAAAAAATTAGTACATATGAGTACAAGAGAGATTAGAGAACTAAAACATTATGGTTCTCTAGTTACCGAGGATGTTAACTCATTATTAGTAGATAATAATGATCATCTAACCTACAATGAAGTAGTGAGTGGAACAAAATATTCCAAGATCAAGGAATCCATTAATTCTAAAATAGATTCTCCATAACAAAATCAAGTCTATATTTTCATAGATACTCTAGTGGAAATAAATAAATTGGATGGAAAATTGGTATTCATGATGAAAATAAACATGGAGGGAGAAGTTAGTACCCATAAATAATTTCTAGTTTCAAAATGGTGTAAACATCACCAATGAATTGACTATGTCAAAAAAATCACTAGTTGCAATGATAAAATCCTTAAAAATTATACTTACCATTTTTTATTACCATGACTATAATATTTTAAAATTTTATATAAAAATAGACTTCCTTAATGGGAACCATCTGGAATAATTATATTTGAGACATCCCAAAGGGTTTGTGAGTCCCAAGGATTATAATAAGATATGAAAATTTAAAACAATTAATTTATGGGTTAAAGAATGTATTGTGGCCATTGTGAATTTGTTTTGATGAAGCCATAATAGAATGGTCTTTCATAATGAATGAGTTTGACCCTTATATTAAAACACATTTTAGTGAGTACAATAATATTTTTATTAGTACATGTTGGTGACTGTTTCCTCTGGAATTGGGGATGACCTCATTGATTGAAGGTTCAAACATTCCAATCAGTTTCTAATGGGTTTGTTCATAGAACCGGAAAAATACAATGATTCCATATCCATTTAGATCTACTTTCCAAAGGTAGGAACTCATTAATTGTGGACTGATGAGGCTTAGGAATTTTCATTGGTCAAGAGGATGGGAGGTCGGACTCATCACACCTTTTTGAGGGGAATTATTGTTTACTCCAGGACTCTCTTTATAGATTTAAGTTATGTTTGTGAATCCTTATTACATTACCAAGTATAAAATGAGCTTTCCTTTAGATCTAACAATCAATGATTGATATGTAGGAAATTTATTGAATCTTTTATATGTATTCGAGGTTCTTCATCGGTAAAGAATCATCTGTATTTTTTAGAGATTCTTAGTCAATGGTATCCTTCAATACATAAAATTCTCTTGGTCATTATGATGACCATAATGGTTTTAAATCCACTCATTGGGGAACTTTAATTTTATTGTCATTCAGAAGGACATGGATTATTTCAGAGTTAGGATCGTACCCGCTGATGGGATACCTATGTATCCTTAGTTTTGGAAAATGAATCAGAACCCGCGTAGTTCGAGTAAGTGAGTATGATGTTCATGCATGATTTATGGCTCCAAGAAAGATGTCATGGTTACTTTTACACTGTAAACTCATGTCAGTCATGCTCGGTGTGAGAAATAAGAGGTATTGGTGAAACCAGATAATTTGTGCCATGAAAGATGCAATGATGTGGGGATTATGTATGTATGATTGCCCAAAATAAATGAAGATTAAGATTTAATTTAGGGAAGAAATCCAAGAATAGGTTCCATAAAGGTATATGTACTTTATGGATATTTGGATACTCTAATATTGGGGCTCACTCCTAAGGATGATTCCCAAATTAAGAGGGGACTTATGATTGGGTTTTACTCTTGAGAAGGAAGCCCAGATCAAAAGTAAATTAAGACTGGTTAAGAGGAATTAAAACTGGGGATTACTCATGAGAAGGAAGCCCAGGTTAAGGGACTTGGGGCTTACTCATAAGGAGGATTCCCATATTTGTAGACTTTTAGACTGGGGCTTATTCATGAAGAGGAAACCCAGGTTAAGAGAACCATGGTTGGGGATTACTCCTCAGGAGGATGCCCATATTTGGGAACTTGGAGACTGGGGCTTACTCTTAAAAAGGAATCCCAGGTTAAGGGAGTTATGACTGGGGCTTACTCTTAAGGAGGATTCCCAGATTAATGAGGACTTGGGGCTTACTCCTAAGGAGGATTCCCAAATTAATGAGAATTTAGACTGGGCCTTACTCCTGAAAAGGAGGCCCAAATTAAGGATTACCTCATCTTAAAGGATGAGGTTGAATGAATGAAATCTCTAACTTTAGTGATATAAAGATGTGTAAATCACTAGGTTTTAAGAGATGTTCCATAGAATTCCATTCAGATAAGGAATCCACAAAAGAAATCATGCCATGAATGGATTTGGAGAGAGTTCTGAAGGCTTAATCCTGAAGAGGAGATGTGGATAGGTGTAAGAAGGGTGAAATGGGTAGGAAGGGAACCCAAAAAGAGAGGGGCGCGCAAGTACTGCGTGGCCACGCAAGTTCTACATGGGCACACATGTCCTAGTCGCACAGGTGTATCTTCATGACACATGGGTACTTGCGCGACATCCAATCCTTAGGGTAGAACTTGGGTGAGACTTGGATCAAGCCTTTAATACTACCCCTAGAGACTTTCAGAAGAGAGGCGTGCAAGTTATGTGGAAGGGGTAAGGCGGCGCACAAGTGTGGACATTTCCCTTAAGGGTTGGCCACCCAAGCACACAAGTGTTGATAATTTTCAACACTTAGGCCTTCCTACCCCTCTTTAGATCTTCCGTTCTAGGTAAGAAATTACCTTAGAAGTGTTAAGAAGATTTAAGAAGAGACTAGGGAACCAGGAGCTCAAATATGGGGTTCTGGAATTTTTTTCATCCTTAAATGGGGGGCCCACATGGGGTATTTATAGACTGGAGAGACCCTGGTTGAAATTTCAAAGAGGGAGTGCAAGTCACTTCCACAACCAATGAGAGTCGTGAAATTATACTTGTGCGACCTTGTTGAAACTTTCATGACACATGTGCATTGGAATCTTGGTTCATGCCTTTGTAAATTTTTGATGTTTTCATCAAAGGATGAATCACTTTATGCTAAGGAATTTCCCTTTCCATTCATTTAGATTCCATGATGGAAAGGAGCATCAACAAAAGTCCCCCCTCAGAGTTGGATCCGAAATAAATGAGGATGTGACTCTGAGGAAAAGTAGAAAAACAAAGGAAAGGCGAAGTGAAAGTGTTGAGTGCGTAGAGGGAGGCGCACAAGGTTTGAACTAGATAGGCATCAACGCTCAAGGGTGCGGCTTGGCCTATAAATACACGTTCATTCTCACACAAAGCTACCAGATTTTGAATTTTCGATCTCTCGCTGTGAAAGATACCTTCACCACGCAAGTTACCTTTTTCCGCTATTTCTTCACTATCGTGCTGCTTTCAAGGTATTTGGACTTGCACGGTTATACTTGCATGCCAAAAACCTGTGCAGCACATCATACTTGCACGACGCATCCATACTTGTGCGCCAAGATTAGACTTGCACGCCTTAATGCCTTTTCCATTTTTTCGAATTTCTTCACAAATAATATGAAAAATAAACCCATTTAAGAGTTATTTCATTCAACTTTTGTGCAGATTCAATGGCTCCCAAGAGAATTAGAACGGTTGGAGAACTAGCTAGAAAATGGATTGATGATATGATGAGCATCATTGGCCATGATTACTATATCGTCTGCGACAGCACTCTCCTAGATTTGGCTAAGTATTTGAATTAATATCATGTTAATTTCCCACAAGGCATATACCTGGATCTGTATGGGAATGGTTATCTACAAGAAGTCAACATTCCAGATGCAAAGAACCATCTGCATGAGATGCAGCTGCACTGTTACTCCTCTATTTCAGTTATGTTGTGCATTAAGAGCAACAAAAATAGTGTGAACTTTCAAATTTTCCTTCCATTCCATTTCCTTGCAGATATGAAAATAGAAAAACATGGGCTGATATGTTTTCTGCTGCCGGTTTATGGAGAGAAGATTATCATGACATTGAAAACAATATCTAAAAAGAATACTCTCTCCAAATGGCAGTTTACTTCTAATGCTCCATTCTCAAATCCATGTATCCATATTCCAAGTCTCTTGGACAGAAACAGAGTCACTGTTTGATTAGCAGAAAATTTTCTCAAACCTCACTCAAAAACATTCTTTTACAATTGTTCCAAGAAGAGCTGGTATCACTGCATCTCTTATTATATCCAGTTAAATGAATGAATTCCAGGAGGCTGATGATGAAGCATGGGATGTCGTAAATCAAATGAAGAGTTATGTTGAAATCCTTTTTTAATTCCATAAAAATAGTACAGACTCCAGTCTGTGGATGTCCTTCTAATTCTTGTGCATCAAATGGAAAAACTCTTTCATTTTCAATCATCTGTGCACGCATTTTCCTACTACCTACTTTAGATTTTTATTTGAGCCAATGGGATTAGTAATCACAGTTTGATTGTTACTAGGTTTATTATAAATAACCCTACAAACTTTGAATCTTTTAATTTCCCAATATTACCAAAATCATACAAAATGTATGTTTAGTGAGCTAGAACTTGACTTTTGTTCAGATTTCCCTTGTCTTTTGTGGGCAGTTTAAAGTCATGCACGTCAGACATAAAAAAGTCTAATGTTTAAGGTCGAAATAGCTTTGACCGAATGGATTAAAATTGACTCAATTCCTTGACAATTTATCTGAAAATATATTACCACACTCAAGTATGAAGGAAAACATGTAAACTATGACTTAAGAAATTTTGAATCTGAGGAATGATATGAAAAAGTGCTAAAAGGCATTAAAAGAAGTAGTTACCAAGAATGAAGTTACAATTATTTAACAAACCCGTTAGGGGGTTGAATTATGTAGGTCCACCTAAGGGCATTGACTGCATAGTCAAATAATAGCATCTTTTGGATGACAAATCTGTTATGTAGACTGTTTATGCAAGGCCGCCTAAGGGCACGTGCTGCATGGTCAAGCAAAATAACTCTCATAAATTTAATTTTCTACTGCTAAAAAGCTAGTGGAAGTTTATGGGGACTAAAATTTTCCAAGGCATAGAGTTTGCTATATGGAGAGAGGTACTTGAATATGGAGAAGATATTTCCAAAAAAGATTGTCTAAGAATTGGATGAATGTCACTCCTATGAAGGTCTGACCCAAACATAGGGAAGGGAGATATAAACCTTATACTTGAATACTTTCATATTATGAAAAAGAGTATGGGACAGATATGTTAAGTATGGCCATTTTTTTTTGCGGATCCCTACATATTGTCATTAAGACAACTAAGGACAAAAGAGAGTTTATTACTAAGAATGAAGTTACCACTATTTTGTCAAACCCATTAGGGGGTTTAATTATGCAGGGCCGCCTAAGTTCATTAGCTTCATAGTCAAATAATAGCATATTTTGGCTGACACGTCTGTTATGTATACTGTTTATGCAAGTTCGCCTAAGGGCACGTGCTGCATGGTCAGGCAAAAGAATTCTCATAAATTGGAAATTTTGTGACTAGAAGTCAAGAAAAGGGTTATGAATATCTGGAAGTATTTAAGATTGGGATTATGACACATAAAGATGGGTATTGTCTAATGTATGAAGAGATACACAGATCAATGCTAACCATAATCATGTTGTGGTTGGCACGTGAATTGAAATGTTGGACTTCACTACATATCCCATAAGGATGGGAATCAAGCCATACATAGTTCTTGAAATACAGTTTAACTTCATGTGGGATTAAAGTATGGGAGATCTTAGTTTAGGTTCATAGAGCTCGGACCATAATAATGAATATACAGTGTGTGTTTTCATAGGGACTTTTCAGCCAGGGGACTGAAAGTGGAATTTGGGGTTAGGCCCAAAATACATGGGCTGGATTCGAGGGATTCTCGTACGTTCCTACGTATCCCATAAGGATGGAAATTAATCCGCACGTAGTTCTAGAAATACCTCTCTATAGATTTGGTTCGTACAAGTGAAGGGTGAAATGGGGACTTTAGTGCAATGATGGTTTGACCCAAGATAAAAGGTTCAGGCATTACCATGTATGCACATAGTCTTTGAAATATAACATGATTGAAAATCAATGTAAATAATGATTCCCTCTCAGGTGAGGGTATCAAAGAATATTGTAGTTTATTGTCATACATGACAAAAATGTTGTACAGTTTAACATCGTATGGCAAGGAAAAAGGTGAACCAATGTGAAGAGATTGGTTTTTGGCTTGAACCTTGGAAGGTTGCCTACGTACCCAGCCTAGAAGGAAAGGATCAAATTCCGCATAGTTCAATTAAAGAATGAATTAGTGATCAAGTTTTTCTTGGGGACAACGACCTAAAAAATGGTGTTGGGACTTACACATGGTTAGCGGCCTAGAGAGGGTGTTATGGTTGAAATTTACTCTAAGTTCATGTGAGTCATACTCGGTGTGAGAAACAAGAGGTAGGAACAACCTTAACAATACAAAGTTTAATGTCATATAGGACATATAAAGGGACTATGCAGTTTAAAGTCTTGCAGTTAGGACTATTGGTGCTGCATAGTTTATTGTCATGAAGTAGGGACAAAATACAGTTTAACGTCATGTAGGACGAATTAGGGTGATGTACAGTTTAGCGTCTTATAGCTAAGATGATCGGGAAAATACAGTTTAACGTCATGTTGGATGAAAGGGGGACTGTGCAGTTTAATTTCATGCAGTAAGGATGATGAGGACACAGTTTAACGTCATGTTGGACGTATTAGGGACTTCTTTATATTTTAACGTCATGTTGGACGAAAAAGGGACGATACAATTTAGCATCATGTTAGATGATGGTGCGAATAGTTTAAGGTCATATGCATAGACCATAACTGTATAGTTTAACGTCGTATAGGATGCTGAGAGGGACACAGTTTAATGTCTTTTTGGATGAGGGAAATGCCAATAGTTTAAGGTCGTATGCATGGACCGTTGGTTATGAAATTTAAAGTCTTGCTGGACGTAAGGGACTTCTATACAGTTTAGCATCATGTAGTTTGGATGTCACAGTTTAATGTCATGTTGGACAAAAGTTCCAATTTTTTAAAGTCATATGCATGGACCCTAGATGTATTTTGTGTTCATATAAACTATTTCTTCAGAAATCCAGCATTGGTTGGAGAAGTGATGAGTTCTACATCCATTGAGATTAAATAATAAGCTCCATTGGAGTAGACCTTATGTATTGAATAAGGTCCTTCCCATTTTGGCTCAAGCTTGGGAGGTTTCTTTCCTGGTATCATTGGAGTTCTGAGAACTAATACCAATTCTCCCTGAACGAATGAATAAAGATGAACTTTTTTGTTGAAAGCTTGTGCTATTCGATTCTGATAGACTTTCAAGTGGTGCAGGGTGCACAATCTTTTATCATCTAACCATTCCAATTCATCCATTCACTTTTGAGATTGTTCATCTGTAGATGATTGATCACAAATGGCTACTATGAGAAAAGGTAATTGAACCTCAATTTGAAAGACTTCTTCTGTTCCATATACCAATGAATATGGAGTTGACTGCGTTGCAGTGCTGGTGGTGGTCCAATAAGCCCATAAATCATTAAAGTGTTTATCAAGCCATGATTTCCTATCTTTATCCACCATCTTTTGCAGTATATTTGACAGAGTCTTATTGAAAGCTGTTATATGGCCATTGGATGCTGCATGATACCGAGAGGAATGATTGGATTTAGTGTTGTATTCTTGATACAACTTCCTCACCTCATATGAATAGAAGTTGGTGCCATTTTTCGTCAATATGGTATGAGGGACACCAAATATGGTAATGATGTTAAACTTGGTGAAGCTAAAAATGAATTTAGAACTGAATTCTTCGAGGGGTATTTCATCTGCCCATTTGGAAAAGAAGTCAGTAGTAGTAAGAATATACTTCAACTGCTTGGATGTAGCTGAAGGATAAGGTCCCACTACATCCATTCCCCATGTGGCAAATGGCCACGAGTATTTAGCTGTATGAAGAAAATCTGGGGGTTGATAAATGAAGTTGGCATATACTTGGAATGAATGACACTTCTTTGTGAAATCAACACAATCTTGTATCATTGAAGGCCAAAAGTATTCAAGCCTTCGAATTTGATCAGATAGTCTGTGTCCAGACTGGTGAGCACCACAGACTCCTGCATTCACTTCTATCATGACAGCCATTGTCTCTTCACCATCAATTCATCTGAAGAGAACTCCATCAAAACCACATTTGTAGAAAATTTTCTCTAAGTGATATGGGCTATCATAAAGAGTGAAATTGACCACACGTCTCCGGACTTGTTCTTTCTCGGTTATATCAGGTGGAAGTGTTCCATTTTGAAGGTATTCCCTGATAGGTGTCATCCATCCTATATTATGACCATATGGTTCAGAGATGGGACTAATTTCATTGATTTCCTCTGTCCTAGATTGAACATAAGGTGAAATTGTATAACGGTGGGCAATACTGATGGTTGTCTCGTCCCGATTTGGATCTGCAAGAGTTGTGGTTATATTATCCAGTGCATCAGCTTGGGTATTTTGTGATATTGGGATATAAGAAAATGTCGGTTCTGAAGGAAACTCTGCCATTAACTCTCTGACGTAATCATACAAAGGGATTAGTTCTTCTTTTCTAATGGCATAATCCCCATTGACTTGTTTGATTACCAGGTATGAATCACCTTTCACCTTTAAGTGATTCACTTGCGCTTGAAGTGCCAACTCCAATCCTACAATAAGTTCTTGGTATTCCACTTCATTATTTGTACCTCCTCCCAATAATGATAAGGAATAAGGTAGCAATTCCTTTTCTAGGGAAATGAGTACAACTCCTAACCCAACTTTGTTGAATTTAGGATTTTCCATTTTTCTCCCTGTTGGACTTCTGGAAGCACCATCAAAGTACATTTCCCATGTTTGAAAATTTCTTGAATAGAGAATACTTCATCATCAGGGAGTTCAATATTTAAAGATGTGTATTCCGCTAAAGGGTGTCCAGCAAGGAAATCAGTCAGATCTTGGCCCTTTATTGCCTTTTGAGACACATATTGAATATCAAATTGCTGTAAGATAACTTCCCACCTTTCCAGACGTCCTGTAAGCATTGGACGACTAAAGATGAATTTGAATGGGTTATTACGAGATACCAATTGGACCTCGTGATGTTGCAGTTAGTGTCTCAACTTTTGGACTGCAAATATTAATTCTAGGAAGCATTTATCAATATTTGAGTATCGGGTTTCTGCTTCAAGTATAGTCCGACTAAGATAGTAGAGGTTGTTTTCATTCCCAGCATCATTCTTCTCAGTAAGAAAGGCACCCAATGATCACTCTAGAGCTATCACATAGAGGATAAGTGGCCTTCCTTCAACAGGTGTAATTAACATCGGTGAACTCAAGAGATACTTCTTAAGAATATCGAATGCTTCTTGACATTATTCAGTCCACTGGTAAGTGACTCCCTTCTTCATAAATTTGGTGAAGGGTAAACTTTTGCCTGCCAAATTGGCGATGAAACGCCGAATATAGGCCAAGTGTCCTTGAAGTCCTCTCAATTATTTTAAATTTAGAGGAGGTGAAATACCAAGGATTGAATTTGTCTTCTCAGGATCGACTTCGATACCATGATGGCGTATAAAAAAGCTAAGAAATTTTCCTTAGGTTACCCCAAAAGCACATTTTAAGGGGTTCATCTTCAAATTATGTTGTCGAAGTTTGTGGAATATAATTTCCAAGTCAACCAAGTGATTAGAATGTTGTTTGGATTTAACCACAAAATCTTCCACATAACATTCAACAAACTTTACCAGAAAGGGTTTGATGATACGATGCATGGAACGCTGATATGTTGCGTCTGCATTCTTTAGGCCAAAGGGCATTACTTGATAGAAAAACACACCCTGAGGGGCTCTAAAAGCTATAGATTCCTCATATTCTGGAGCCATTCAGATTTGATTATTTCTAGAATATCAATCCATGAAGGAAAGTGCTTCATAGCCAGCTATTTCATCAATCAAGAGTTCTGTAATCGGAACTGGAAAATCATCCTTAGGACAATGCCGATTAAGATCTCTGAAATCAATACAAACTCTAATTTTCCCATTATTCTTTTTCACTGGGAAAATATTAGCCAACCATTTAGGATATTTAACTTCTATGACGATGTTATCTTTGATAATCTTATCCACTTCAGCCTCAATTTTGGAAACATAGGTTGGGTGTGTTCTTCTAGCATCTTGTTTGAATCCTCGATGCTCTTCTAGAAAACCCAAACGATGAGTGGAAACATCAGGATCAAGCACTGGCATCTCTATATAGTTCCAAGCAAATATATCTCGATTTTTCTTTAAAAAGGAAATATAAATCTCTTGCTCTTCAATAGTAATGGCCACACTAATTAAAGTGGGGGCATGGATCTTCTTTTGTACCAAGATTTATTTCTCTGAGTTCATCCACGGTGGTAGAGATACCCTCTTTAAATGCTGGATGAGCATCCCTGAGATCTTCCTCTTCTTCTTCAGCATGTGTTATTTCTTCCATTTCTACTTGCATAGTATATGATGAAGCAGAATTTCTATAATCAGAAGGGAAGTCAAAATTTTCACATCTTGAAGAAGAAGCTTCCATTTCCGACCCGATTGATGATGAAGATTTTTCTTTGGGCAACAAAGAGGAGATAATGGATTGAGAATCGACATCATCGTTTACCTCTTACATTGATATAACTTTCCCTAGCCTGATTGGTGAAGTATAGACTTTTTGGATTTCAGCATATGAAATGAAGACATCTCCATTTGAGCTTTCATCATTTCTTGGTGGATCACCACTTTCTCCCATGTTGTCTGGATTGATTTCCTTAATTGACATTATGGAGGTTTCCATAAGAGTATTTTGATTTGGTTCTATTTTGTCAATTTGACTGATATGTAACACATAATCTATACTCACATGTGTAAATGGGTTTACTGAAATCTTTTCCAAACCATATAGAGCATTAACTTTGGTAATCTCCCTTGTTGTGGATTCCTCCTTTCCCTTTATGTGATATAATTTTGCCTCAATGTATTGATATTCACATGTCTTGAATGGGGATTTATCACCATATAATGTCCCAATTTTACCATTG
The DNA here is from genome assembly GCA_963277665.1 of Viscum album. Classification (NCBI taxonomy): domain Eukaryota; kingdom Viridiplantae; phylum Streptophyta; class Magnoliopsida; order Santalales; family Viscaceae; genus Viscum; species Viscum album. Next base: position 1,133,161,901 of record OY728153.1, on the reverse strand, counting down.
AAACAATATTTGAGATAGTGATGGTATGATGAAGGGATAGTCGCATGCCGATGTATTGAGGGTCTACCAAGAAAGATGTTGAAGGATGAATCTTGATCAACAACCATGAAATCTGAATTGGATACAAGATCTCCAAACTGAGTTATGAGTGTAATCTCGCCCAATGGTTCTTGTTTGTTTTTATCATATCCTTGTAACATCAAAGTAGAAGGATATAAATCAGATTCTGTGGGGCCTAATCGATGAAGTGTACGAATGGGGATGAGGTTGACTCCTGAACCATTATCAATGAAAACTCTTCGGACGTCAACACCATTGACCTTTCTAGATAAGTATAAAGGTCTGATATGTACATGCACGAAATCATCTTCGTCTTTATCTGTGAAAGATATCAATGCATGGAATTCTGCAGGATTATTCTCAACATGGTAGGCTTCAGCCGCATCAATTTCAGTTTCAAACTCTTGAGTACTCGACAAAGCCTCGATGAGTGCATCCCGAATATCCTTCGATAAATTCAAGGCTTCCAAAATTGATAACTTGTCTCATACTTGGGCCAAGTGTTTCAATACCTCATACTTTTGATCCAAAGGTCTGTGTTTCCCAACAGGAACATGTGGTTTCGCAGGTACCTTAGAAGTAGATGCTTTGGAAGTTGATGCATCTTGTACCGGGATAGGAGTTGGTAACACTCCTAGCTTTGGAATATTATACTGATTAGGTCTATTTACTTGCTGAGAGGAATAAGATGGAACCTTTAACCGATATTCTAGAATAATTGTTATAGGGATGAGTCTTCCTTGTGTGGAAGAACTTTCTTGTTCTTGTTGAGCTCGTTGAAGGGCTCTTCCACGAGTTTCTACTGAATACACAGTTCTAGCAGGGGTAGAATTGGAGTAGTGGCCTCTGAAATATCCACGTCTTCCCCTATATCCTGAGCCTCTGTAACTTCATCTGATTCCTCTGTTTAATACAGGGAATTCAGTCTCATCAAAATCAAAACTGCGTCTGGAATAAGGATCTGTTAATTGAATCATATTTACAAAACTGAAGATAAATTCTTCATCTGATGAAGACTCTACATGATTAGCATGTTTAGACTGTTCTGTTTGGTGGGGCGGTGCCCGTGTATTTGAAGTAGATGGCATGAAGTCTGCCAGAGTTAAAGACAACTTAGGCTTTGACACATACTCATATTCTTCTTATTCTTCTTCTTTCTTTTAATCATGTCATTTCTTTGAGTATCTTCTCTTTGATGAAGAGGGTTTTGCTGCGGCATTCATGGTAGAAGGCACAATTGGTTTCTTCAATTGCATTCGAAAAATGGTATGAGTTTGGTTGATCATTTTTATGACCATCCAATCATCATATTTTTGGGAATTTTTGTTCTTGACTTCTTGCCACTCTCTCTCATCCTATGGATCTATAGCAATAACACATGCTACCTGAGCGGAAGAACCTTTCAGTTTGACTTGTCCCAAGTAGACCATTTTTTGTAGGAGGTCCTTGAAAACAAAACAATCCTGAATGGGATGCCCCAACATCTGATGAAATGGGAAATAATTGGTACGGTCTTCATCTCCTTCCTTATTCGGCCTCTTGGGCCTTGGCAATTGAACCAAATTATTTTCCATAGCTGAAATAAAGTAACTAGGAACTTGTTCATTTCGAAAAGAGTATGTTTTGCTCTTCAGATCCTCAAATTGTTTCCATCTTTGATCTCTTTGATCGTCTTGACGAAACGACCTCGATTGTTGACGCTTAGGAGGTGGAACCCTTCGAGAAGATGAAGGCCTTGAGGTAGAAGCAGGTACATGTGCTTGTTTAAGCATAACTGTAGCAGTCTCTACATTACCCATTCTCCTTCCTGGAGATGATGTAATTACATGAGCATTATCCTAAGTCTTTATAAGAGAATATTCAATCTGTTGAGCGATTGAAGTAAGGTCTCGAAACCCTCCCATTTATTTCACAGGGATCAGTGGTGTGTGAAACTCATCACGTAAATTTTCCACACAAATTGGAAACAATTCCTCTTGAGGGAGTGCTAAGCTTAGGGAATATGTTAATCCCTTCCAGTGAGCAATGAAATATGAAACCCTTTCATTATCCCTTTGTTTACAGTTTGTAAGATCAAAAAATGTTGTCTTTGGCAACTTTGAACTGAATTGAAGAAGGAATATTTTGCGGAGATCCTCTCATCTATTAATTGATCGGGATTGCAATATTGTGTACCAGACAAAAGCAGGTCCTTGTAATGACTGTACAAAACACCTAAGCTTAACCGCTTCTTGTTACTGAAGGGTTCCCATCATAGGATCTCAATGAGAAACAAAATGTGTTAAGTGTTTCTCTGGATCTCCTGAACCATTAATGATTGGGAATTTGGTACTTGAAAAATTTGATGGGGGGGAATTGCATCAACCCATTCAGGGTAAGCTCTCTTTTCTGGTTGAATTTGAGCATGCTTTCCCTCTATAGCTTCCAAAGGAGATGTTAATGACTCAATAGTAGTTATTAACTTTTGAGAAACATCTGGTTGGGATTGGACCTAAATAGGTGCAATGACTGAAGGTGGTATATATGTGGTGGATGGTGCTGCAACTGATGGTAGCACTGCCAATTGTTGTTGCACTTGACCCATGGGATTAGACCTGTGAGGGTGGACTTGTAGAGGAGGATATTCTTGATCCATCTCAGCAGCCGCAACAAATTCCCTTGGCTGACTGACACCAACACTCTTAGGAGGAAGACTACCTTGAAGTAATTCTGCATTCAACCTCCTCAATTCCTTCATTTCTTCCTCTTCTTATGAAACTATTTTCTCTAGTGAGAGGGATTGGCCTTCTACATAGGAAGGGTATGTAACCCGATTCATTCTTTTCCCCTTGTTGGATCCCTTTCGGAGAGGGGTAAGTGGGTTAATTGAAGGATTACCCAAATTCTGGGTAAACCTTTGATTTCGTGTACGCACACCTTCTTCATTTGTGTTTGTGCATACAACTTCTTGAACATGAACCTCTTCATATGATCCCTCTGAGTGAGCCTCATCTGGTGGATCAAAAACAACGGAATTGATGACATTGATTGATGCATAATGAATTTCATCTCTTCTATCATCATTTCTCTGATATTGTCTTTTTTCATGTCCTTGATGAGACATTTCCTTTTGTCTATTTGATCCCTCAGGAACTTCTTGACATATTGTAATTTGGAGGGAATCTCTTGATAGTTGGGCTCTTCGTTCCTCTTGAGGCTTCTTCCCTAATCGAGAGAAGACTGAATTTCTCTGAGGTAGGGATTGAGGATTTGAAAAAGTCCCCAGTCCGGTGGACTGGGGCTGTTCCTGTTGTCTTTTCTCAACTCCTTGAATCCTATTTGTTGATTCTGAGGGTTGGGTTAAAAGAGTCCCCAGTCTTGCAAGTTGGGGTGGTTATTGACATGCTATATCTGAGACCTTCTGGAAATCTCTCCTGATATTGCTGACTTTAGTCCAAAAATTAGCTAGATGCATCAACCAGCATCCACTTTTATCACCCGGCTCAAAAGACCATTGGATGATTTCTGACACTTCTGTCACTTGGTGATGTGCTTGCTCCAAACGAGAGGCATTTTCAATATTATTGTTTTCTTGATGCAGGAGTAATTCAACAACTTCTTCTCTAAATTCTTTATTTTGAGAGGAACTAGTTGAGGAATGTTCTTGGGAAAACTTTTGATTACAAACAAAACCCATTTATTGTGGCTGGTTATGGGAAATAACATTGCATGAGACCATTTTCGGAGGGCTTTCTTGACTAGAGAGTACTGTGAAATATAGTGCTCCATGAACACCCCATCCCCTGATATGAATACCATATGGGGCATTGGAAATTAACTGGCACAATCTTCTTAGTGAGCCAAGGTATAAATGATGAAGGGCTCTCTGTTGCTTTTCAGCCTTCAAATATTGAGAAACTGAGAGAGATGACAAATCAATTTGGCGTTGTAACCCTTTTATTATTTTAACATGATTTTCATATTCATCATAAGATAATATTTTTCTTTTTCAACTGACAAAAAATTTTCCATATATTGAGATGAATATCATGAATTCCATCTTCCTTCAACATCTCTAGAATATCGTACTGAGAATCAGCCAGAGGCTAAAACATAACTGGCACTTCACCTTTTGCCAGTTGTTTTATCATGTTTAGTACTTCCTCTTTATCATTCAATAAAGATTATTCTACCTGATTAGACCAGATTTTGTGCTTCCTTGATGCTTCATCAGATTAAAAAAGATTGGTAGAGAAATCACTGATCAAACTAGAAGATTCATGACTTAGGGGTGGTTCAGAGAATGACTTACACCCTGGGCTATCTTCTGGTTGAGAATGTATTTCACCTGCTAATGGTAAAGCATCAGACATGACTGGCTTCACATTTTCAAGTGCCTCAAGATAAGAGGTATTTCTCATCACTACATTGTCTGTTGGAGAATTTTCCATGAAATGTGAATCACTACTACAGAGAGGACTTTTGCAGCTAAATACATCATCATGGGGAGGAACACCATGGTAAGTTACAGCAAAAGATGAAAAAAATTTCTCCTCGGTCTTCTGACCACACAGAGGGTTCTTATGGCTCTCATTTGAAGATGAAATCTCGAGATCGACCGAATTTTCATGAAGTAAGCCTTCCTGAGGAAGTGTCTGATGCAGACCTTCAGAATTAATGTTCCCACTATTGGGAACTGAGAGAGAAGAATCTTGAGTTGCAACAGATAGTTGTCTGAGTGCATCAAGAACTTCATCATCGAGTAATGACTTTTCACAGATGGGCCTTTGATTTCTTGAATGTGTTGGGATGGTATTCTTCTTAGATGCCTTCTTACTCAAATTGGTAGGTGTATGTACCTACTCAGGAGAAATGATCAGGTTAGGCTGATTATCTCCCCTCAAACCAGGTGTATGTGCCTAACTTGGTTGTCCGTATGATATGGGGGAGAACGCCCCACAACCCTCTTTGACTGGAATAGAGGTGTGTGTCTGTTCTGAAGTGAACTATTGATTTTTCACCCCAATGATAGGGATAGATTTATGTGTCTTTCCCTGAGATGATGCTGAAGCTGTTATAATATCCTGGCAGGCATCCAGAATATGAGCAGGGATTTGCTTCTACTCTTTCACTATTAATAGAATATGCTTGGTGACTTCAGTTGCCGGAATGGGGATATACGTCCATTCCGTGCTTGGAGTAGGTGTATGTGCCTGCTCCTGTCCTCCTTTTCCTGTCATTGAATCCTAACAGTACTCATGCGTGGGGGTAGAGAGTTGAGTTTTCCTCCTATTTGTCGTTGGAGCTTTCCAGCTGACTTATCTGAACGATACCAAACGAGACTGTTGGTAGGCTTGATCAATACTAGCAGGTGTATGTGTCTGCTGATTGCACTCCACCGAACGTGGTTGATGAGCTTCCTTCAATACTGATAGATGAGGCCGCTGACAGGATTGATAAGTGTAAGCAGGTGTATGTTCCTATTTACCAGTTGTCAACACATTGGGTTGGCGGGCTTCATCGTATGTAGTCAGACGAGCTTGCTGACTAGCTGATGATTTATAAACATGTGTATGTTCCTATCTATAGTACTCTTCCAGAATTGCCTGGCGGGATTGGCGTGATGCTGCCAGACGAGTCTGCTGGACATCTGAATTAAAACGGACGGGTGTGTGTGCCCTCTCGTTACTTGGCACCAAGTTAGGTTGCTGGACTTATCCAGAGATAGAAGAGATGATAACCTGCTCACTGTTGACCGTATTTCACCTCTAGCAGTTCTTCTTGCTTGCTCGGGTTCGAGGAACCTAAGCCAAATGCCTAGAAATGATACCCTTGTCATGTTGAGGGCTCAATTCCACACGAGTCTAGCGGTGATTTTTGATGGGAGCCTTCAGGAAGGACTCCTTTCTCCTTGTATTAAGGCCCTGAGGGACATTCTCATTCACCTCCCCAGAATGTGGGAGTGAATGGTGATTGCGTTCTGGGGATAACGACTCGTAACGGTTGGAGACGGTAGTTAGCATCGCCTGCTTCTTGATCATTGGTCGTCGCTGTCCGGACGACCAGGGCGAGTTGTTCACTTGGAGGGCTTGTCGAGCAGCCTCCAAAGTTGGAATAGTACCATTTTGATGGTACTCCTTAACCAGCACATTTGATACCCAGCGTTGAAGATGCTAAGTAGGTGATGTTGCCCTCCGAGTGGATGATGATTCGGTAGAAGTAGCAGTATATGCATTCACAATAGAGGTTTTTACAGTAGAGGCATTCACAGAAGTGAACTTAAGAAAAGCCATTCTTGTAATGCAGAAGATCATGGAAAAGAGTGCATGTTTGATATAACAAACATAATCAAGATAAGTTCATCCGCTACATCTTTTGGATGAGAACTTATGTTATTGATTTCTTTGTTGTCCCTCTCCTTGAGTTTAAATAGGGGCCTAACAAATAGTTAAAACATCACTTTAACTTGGTTAAGGATTCACGTCGGGTTCACCATTTTTTGTTTCCTCTAGAATTGGGGATGACCTCGTTGATTGAAGGTTCAAACATTCCAATCGGTTTCTAACGGGTTTGTTCGTAGAACCAGAAACATCCAATGATTACATATCCATTTAGACCTACTTTACAAAGGTAGGCTCTCATTAGTTGTGGACTGATGAGGATTAGAAATTTGCACTGGTCGAGAGGATGTGAGGTCGGACTCATCACACCTTTTTGAGGGGAATTATTGTCTACTTCGGGACTCTCTTTATAGATTTAAGTTATGTTCATGAATCCTTATTACATTACCAAGTATAAAATGAGCTTTCCTTTAGATCTGACAATCAATGATTGATATGTAGGAAATTTATAGAATCTTTTATATGTATTCGAGGTTCTTCATCGATAGAGAATCATCTATATTTTTTATAGATTTTTAGTCAATGGTAACCTTCAATACATAAAAGTTTCTTGGTCATTATGATGACCATACTGGTTTTAAATCCACTCAGTGGGGCACTTGAAGTTTATTGTCATTCAGAAGGACATGGATTATTTTAGAGTTGGGATCATACCCGTAGATGGTCTACCTACATATCCTTTGTTTTGGAAAAGTAATCAGAACCCACATAGTTAGAGTAAGGGAGTATGATGTTTATGCATGATTGATGGATCCAAGAAAGATGTCATGATTACTTTTACACTCTAAGATCACGTGAGTCATGATCAGTGTGAGAAACAAGAGGTATTAGTGAAACTAGACAATTTGTGCCATGAAAGATGCAATGATGTGGGGATTATGTATGTATGATTGCCCAAAATAAATGAAGATTAAGATTTACTTCAAAGAAGAAATTCAAGAATAGGGTCCATAAAGGTATATGTACTTTATGGAGATTTGGATACTCTAATCTTAGGGCTCACTCCTAAGGAAGATGCCCAAATTAGGAGGGGAATTATGATTGTGTTTTACTCCTGAGAAGGAAGCCCATATCAAAATTAAATTAAGACTGGTTAAGAGGAATTAAAATTGGGGCCTACTCCTGAGAAGGAAGCCCAGGTTAAGGGACTTGGGGATTACTCCAAAGGAGGATTCCAATATTTGTAGACTTTTAGACTAGGGCTTATTCCTGAAGAGGAAACCCAGGTTAATAGAACCATGGTTAGGGCTTACTCTTGAGGAGGATGCCAATATTTGGGAACTTGGAGACTGAGGATTACTCCTGAAAAGGAATCCCAGGTTAAGGGAATTATGACTGGGGCTTACTCTTAAGGAGGATGCCCAGATTAATGAGGACTTGGGGCTTACTCCTAAGGAGGATGCCCAAATTAATGAGAATTTGGATTGGTGCTTACTCCTGAAAAGGAGGCCCAAATTAAGGATTCCATCATCTTAAAGGATGAGGTTGAATGAATGAACTCTCTAACTTTAGTGATATAAAGATGTGTAAATCATTAGGTTTTAAGAGATGTTCCACATAATTCCTTTCAGATAAAGAAGCCAACAAAGAAATCATGCCATGAATGTCATTGGAGAGAGTTCTGAAGGCTTAATCCTGAAGAGGAGAGGTGGATAGGTGTAAGAGGGGTGAAATGGGCAGGAAGGGCACGCAAGTACTGCATGGGCGTGCAAGTACTGCGTGGGCACGCAAGTCCTGGTCGCACTGGTGTATCTACGTGACAAATGGGTACTTGCGTGACAGCCAATCCTTATGGTAGAACTTGGGTAAGACTTGGCTCAAGCCTTTAATACTATCCCTAGAGACTTCCAGAAGAGAGGGGTGCAAGTTATGTGGAAGGGGTAAGGCAGCACACAAGAGTGGCCATTTCCCTTAAGGGCTGGCCACCCAGGCGCGCAAGTGTTGATGATTTTCAACACTTAGGCATTCCTCCACCTCTTTAGATCTTCCATTCTAGGTAAAAAATTACCTTATAAGTGTTCGTAATCTTTGAAAAGAGACTAGGGCACCGAGAGCTCAAATATGAGGTTCTGGAATTTTTCCGTCCTTAAATGGGGGGCCCACAGGGGGTATTTATAGACTGGAGAGACCCTGGGCGGAATTTCAAACAGGGCGCGCAAGTCACTTGTGCGACCAATGAGAGGCGCACAAGTATACTTGCACGACCTCATTGAAACTTGCGCGACACATGTGCATTGGAATCTTGGTTCATGCCTTTGTCAATTTTTGATGTTTTCTTCAAAGGATGAATCACTTTATGCTAAGGCACTTCCCTTTCCATTCGTTTAGACTCCATGACAGAAAGGAGCGTCAACAGTGACCTATTACACATAGGAGATGAAATACCAGTTTTATAGTGTGTTAAGACATGGTTGAATAAATACTTTACATGAAGAACTTTGGAGAAGAATCTTATATTCACGGGATCATGATCCATAATGATATATCTAAGGGACTTCATGGATGATGTCTAAGTATATACATTCAAATTATACTAAAGAGATTCAGTGTGAAAAAATCAAATAGGGGGTTGTTTCTTGTGTAACATGGAATTTATCTTTCTTGGAAAATGGTTCCCTAAGCACATGATGAAATAAAAATAATGGAAATAATTCCTTATATGTTATTTATTGGGCCAATCATATATGTCATGCTATGTAATAAGACTGATTTTTCCTAAACATTGAGTGTGTTATGAAGAAATCAAGATGGTATAGGTTATGACCATGGGATCAAGGTAAAGAATGTAATTTAGTATCTGAGACAAACTAAGGGCATGTTCACTTCCTATGGAGTAATTATGGAACTAGTCATCCAAGGATATGAATATTCAAGGTTTTAAACTGATCAAGTTAACATGAAAAAATAGGATATGTCTTCATTTTAAATGGAGGTGTTGTGTGCATGAAGAGATCAAAGAATGTTGTGGTCACATATTTTACTATAGTGAATGAGTATATTATAGCTTCTGAAAGAGGTAAGTAATTTTTTCATGTAAAACTTCATCCATGAGATTCATGTATTACACAGCAGTTGAGATTATTTCAAACTCTGTTTTGATAATACTACTGGGGTGGCTCTCATAAAATATACAAGGTCACAACAATGGATGAAGTACATAATTCGAAAGAATCATATAATTAAAGATTTTTTCAAAGAGGTGAGGATTCATTGAGAATTATTTCCATTGAATAAGACATGGTGAAGCTCTTTTCAAAATCTTTAACTTAGAAAAATCATGATTATCATGTGAGTTCTAGAGAACTGAATTTTATAAGAAGTTTGATCTACTCAAACTGAGTTTTTGATGGAGTATGTGTCCAAGGACCAACTGATTAGGCTTTAATTACATATATATTGGATGTATTGAATATTAATTTAGTGTCTTATTACATATTTCACATTGTTTATTTAGGGTTTTATTAATGTAATAATGTCTTAGAGTATAAGTCAAATTGATAAGGTCATAGTAGTTCCCTTATATGATGAGAACCTTGATGTTCTTTTAAAATATCCCTACAATAGTTATGTGATTGGATGTAAAACTATGATGAGACACATAGTATTTAGATGATTAATTTTGAGTTCTCGTAAGAGGATGAGGATTCTTCTTATGATGTTCTCACTTGATACTCTCCAATACTAGAGTTTATGAGAATAGTACCACTAGTTTGAATTACACATGTTTTGGGGTCATGAGATATTCATATTTGATAGCATTTTTAATGGTCCTTAGACTTTATGATTGTCATTAATGCATTTCATGACTTTCCCATGAAGATTTACTGGCCAAAACCATCACTCCATATGTTGGCGGTATGTAGGGTATGTTGGGATAGTCACAATTGAAATATAAATAATGGATTAATAGAGGAAGGATATGACACTTAAATCTTTTTGAAAGATAATTTATCAACCCTTTTATTAGAATAAAACTATCATCTTTAATTTAATATTCATGGTGAAACGACATGTTTGTTTCTATTAGTCAAAGTAATATATATAGAGTAAATAAGTTGATGACACTATTGTGAAACCTTCTTGATGAGATATTATGATAAATGGAGTATGTTTCACATTGATCATTTATATGTGATTCATGATGTTACAAAATTAAGTTCATTATCTTGGGTGACTTTACATGTTTATAGACAATAATATTGGACTTTTGGCAAGATCCCATAATTCCAATGAGAATTAGTCCTAAAGGGTGGCACACTAAGTGTTTCTCATGATATTGAATAAATTCTATTTGAAATTATTTTGTGAAATAAACATTATTATCATGTGTAATGAGTAATTTTATTCTTATTATGTTTATCACGTATGTTAAATAATTATTTATTCTCTAACATGTGACTAAAAATAACTAATTTCATTTTATTTAATATTTAGAAAATAGTTATTCTCCCATATGTGAAGGAAATATTTATTTATGAATAAAATTTAATTTAGGTATTCAATAAATGAAATATGAGTTTTAACGGACCAATACCACGCCCAGTGATAAAATATTCATTAACAATTTGATAAGGTTATATTTTTTATTATAAAAAACAAAATAATAATAATTACATGTAGAATGAGGTTTATTGATGGTAATAAATGTTATTTAATGGATGATATGCAATTAAATATTATATTAACAAAAATAATAACTTCATAAATATGTGAATATTTTTATTTTTTAGAGAATCTTTAATAGAGAATAGAGAACTATTGTATACAATGAATTATCTATCAAATCCTCCTTTTCTCTACCACTCAAGAACTATAGGCACAATAGATATTTCCTAATTAAAAATAAACAACTGATCAAGAACAAAAAAACTCAAGTAATTAGACTCAACGTGCTATAACATAAAGATCAAGTGGTACTACTCAGAAATCATAAAATAATTTGTGAATCATTTCTAGAGAGATTCTATACTCAGATCCTCATAGTTCCACAAAGGTAATCTGAAAGGGTCTTTTTGGATGATAATCATTCACCAACAATTAAAATTCGTAATATTAGGTTTTTATTTCATGAAATATTCAATAAATTATAATTAAATTTGATGTTTAAGATTCAATCTCTTTGATTCAGGCAATGAATATTAAAATAAATTATAATATATCTCTCACCACTGCATTGTTTCACTACACTCAGAACCAAAATATGGACCATTCCCTTGGATTATGTGCATGAGAGCAAACATGGGAGCTCCTTGGACCAGGAGATCCAGATGTGGTCTCATCATACGAAATTTTTTTAGTTTTTATTTTCAAGGATGAATATAATAAAGGATCGAATAATGTAGAGGTTCTACATTTACCTTGTATGACATTGTTATATTTATAGATATATTTTAGGAGGTAGGAACTGAGACGACCTGAGATTCAGAGGACTAGTGTTCCCAAGAATAATTTTATAAAAATATTAAATATATTTTATATTTTGTAAACATATATTCATAAATAAAATGACATAAAATATAGACATAATATCATAAAACAAATATGATACCATAGTTGAATCTGTAATGTGAGTTTTACCCCAAGTGAAACCTAAAATATGTCAGTGTGGGGCGTTTGGAAAGTAGAAGTCATTGGAGGGTGTTTATAGTTAAATAAATTAATAATTATATTTATTTAATTGAATAAAATAAAAATAATTTCCTTCTAAATTAAGACCTTATGGAAGGACCTTCCGAGTTAGCTATATAACCCAGGGATAGTTGAGAGGCGTTCTTCCACCCACACTTTTTCATATCAGAATCTAATGATAATGATACTCTAGCTCTAGGAATATTGAGATGCAGTGAACAATATGACTCTATTTATTTATAGTATATAGTTTTCTTTTTTGATAAACTAAATAGGTAGGACACAAATGTTTTCGGATTCCACACATATTGACTAAATTGTTAAGCATGATCAATTCCATTTATTGATCTTTTTCTATTTGAAAGCCCTTTCATGTGAATGTTTAAGGATTTTATTTATTTATTAAATTTTTTATCAACATGGATATCTCTATCTATGTTCACTTTATAATAATTATTTCACAACTCATTTTAAACCCTTATTTTGACTACTTTCTCCAAATAATTCTTTGTGTTAGTCATCGTTAGGCCATGGGGTCACAATTCAACATTTACAAGAATAACCAAGCCTGGTCAGACCCATTAATTTGTATTGAAATAGAGTGGGTGTAATTGATTTTTAAATCAGTTATTGATTCTAATGATTCATGTGTTAAAGATATTTTCTTCATGGATCTAGAATTCGATGCGGGATATAGTGTTTCATGGGTGGTGAATGAGTTATGGGTGAATTCAAATTCAATAATATCAAAAGTCAATCCATTTTCCATCCAATGGATGGTTGTAAATGATGAATCGAGGGACCCCTTAAAATTTGGGAGGCCTAGAGGTTAGATCCGAAGCATCGAACTCATATCATAAACATATGGGGTATTATCTTACTTTTTTGAAAAATCCCTAAAACACGATGTGTACATGGATGAAAACATGTCGTGTGTTGATCCTTTGGACATGATTCTAGGGTTTTGAGATGATTATGGGTGAAACAACATGTGTCTAGGCAACGAAATGTGTATCTCACCCCATATAGAGAATCCATTTGGTAGAAAACATAAGAAACACCCCATGTGGGAAGACATGACCAGGTACATGTCATGTACCGATGTACATGGAAATAGATAGGGATGTAGGGAGGAACCCTATACTAAGGGTCATGTTGTGGATTGAAGTAAAAAAAACTTACAAAAACATGTCTAGGAGCATGGGTAGGACCTTGGTAGTGAGGCTTGTCATGTATCCCACCTACACGGGTATTAGTTATTCATGGTCAGTGAGCCATATACTGGCTGGGACACAACTAGGTAGTGGATAGGGACCACACACCATGTTGGTCCATTACATATCATCAAACCTTAATATCATTTTGATAAAACATTAAACACTCATATATCCTTCATTTGGACTTGTATTTTGGAATTCTAGTACCATATTTTAAGTGTTTTTTAACATAGAAAATGATGGTGGACTCTAGTGAATTTTTAGTTATGATGTGAGATATTTTAGGTGTGACATTAAATTAGGTGATCCTCGATGATGTTAATGATCAGGAAGGATCAAAAAAGGTATTGGAGTGGCACTACCCAAATGGTTTGGGAATGTTTCCTCTATCTACTAGTGGTACACCATATGGAATTAGGGTGTTGTTTGTCTATATATAGTGTAGTATTCTATATGGAATAAGGGTGTGGGTCCTCTATCCACTGAGCGGTGCCCCTAGGGAATTGTGTTGCAGGTCCTCTATCTATGATTTGGTCCCCCCCTATGTCATTAGAGTGCAAATACTCTATCTGTTGTGTGGTACCAACTATGGAATTGAGATTCATATCTTCTATCTACATGATGGTACCCCCTATGGTATTATGGTGTGAGTCCTCTATCAACTGAGTGGTACCCTGCAATGGTATTAGGGTGTGGGTCCTCTATCTGTGGAGTGGTTTCCCCTAATATACCGGGGTACAATACTCTTTATACTAAGATTTTTCCCCCATTGGATAGGGAATGATTATCCCTTACAATGAGTGGACCCCCCCCCCCCAACACACTATGGCATAGTTCCCCTGATTCGTGATTCTACCCCCTCGATTGTGCAACACACTGGCATAGTGGGGGACCTCTATATATTTAATTAATTAGATTAACATGTCAAATGTTGGGAATTACTAATGGGATTTTAAACCTAATTAATCTCTATTTATGGTATGGGATATGATTTGGATATCCTATTTCTCAATTTTTGGGCTTCTTTTGTTTGATCATATACATATATATATATACATCTGTATCAACGTATTTTGATTTTATACTCCTTGATTTAGTTTGGCCTATCTACTATCTATTCTTATCATGTCTCTTACAACACTCCCTTCATCTTTTAGGGTGTCCTACTATTGATGTATATAATCACCCCCTGCATGAAATTTTCCCCCATGTGTCATGTCTTCTGTAGATGAATGATGGGTGGATAAGGACTATAGTGGAGCATAGGGATACCTATTTCATGGACTGTGTATGGTGGTTGGGTCTTAAACATTAGGATTTGGTCACTCTCGTCATTTTAGATTATCTATTTTCTTAGTTTGGGTCATATTTCTGGGATGGAAGGTATTTTTTCCAATTACTTTTCAGTAATAATTGTTTTACTCTTTGTATTCCCTTGAGGCTTCACATGAATGGTTATTACTAATGATTTTTCATCTTTTTATTTTATTTATCTACACTTCTACATAAATATGGTTTGGTGTGTGCACATAGGTACATTAGGAAATGGCCTCCATTGTTAGATTGATTTTTGGTTCTTTTCACCAGGCCTTGGATTAAAGGGGCAAGCTTGGGGTAGTTATGTCTCGAGCGTCGATGGGTCAGGTCATCACATGTGAAAATATTTTAAGTCTAATACACTCCAATTAAGATAATGAAGGATTATAATAAAATAAAATGTTGTGGAGATAATAAATAAAAAACTATAAAAATTCATATGTGTCAAAAATGTGTTATAAAGCACCCAGGGAATTACCTCAGGGGAACTAGAATATTTTTGACTTGTGGAAGAGGGGGTTAACGAGAATTAAACTTCTATGGGAAAAATAAGAAGTAGGCTATCATGATGGGAGTCAAAAATGTGAATCCAAAGAACCAATAACAGTCCAATGTCTTATGTGTGTAATGCTTGGGCATTATTTATACCTATTATATATTATGATGACTAACTAGGACAATGAGCATCACCAAACTTCAAGACACATAGGAAAATAAAATACATTTTCAAAAATTACTCCCAAAGTGGACCCAAATATTTAAGGTACATGTACCCTTTATTCAAGAGTATAATATATCCATTTGGAATTTGATTCTTGGAACTCTAATATATCAATTAATTTTATAATATAATTTAATCAATTCCCTAATTATTTTAAGATTAAATAAATATTCTAATTGAATGATTATTTTACTCCATGTTGAATATTATATGAATGTGTCTTATGAAAATATTAATATCATTCCCATAGATAAATATAATCTGATTCTAAGGATGTATTGGATATATCTACTTCGAATAAAAAATAATTTAGAGTATAGAAAAATCATTTCATACCAAACTACAATATTTTAAAAAATGATAATAATAAACACTTTCTATAAAAAATTATATAATGTGAATTTTAATACTAAATAATGGTAGAATATTTGACTGAATTGTAATAAATAAAATCAATATCCCAGATAATGAAATTTTCAATATATATATATGATTCTCATGTTTTTAAGGTTGATAAATTTATCGAAATTGTAGCATGAGTCATATTTATATTCTAGATTCACTTAGATATTTTTATAGGTATCTAATATCTAAAATTTGAAGGATGCAATTTATTTAAAGGGAACAATTAAAGAAAACATGTTTTTGGGTCTACTATTAATATAATAAAAACATATTGTTGTTATTATATCAATAATTTTAAAGAACAATTATATATTCGTTGAAAAGGAATAAATCATGGTTATAACATGATCATTATAAGAAATTGTCCATACTAAATATGATTTATTCTTTCATATATGGGATAATACAATAAATTATTATATTACAAATTATTTCACACCATGGATTATTAGTCACCATGGATTAAGTACATCCATTAAAAGTTTATTAATAAAATAATGATAATTGATAGAGAAGAATAAAATATACATGAATATGAAAACTCATGGATAATAATCAATATTTAAGATTTATGATAGCCAAAAAATCTAATAATGAAGAACATAGTGAAGTTGAAATAATTATAAAAAATATAGAAAATGAAATAAGAATTATACCTTACAAAGAGATAATGGAATTAATGAATTATTTAGTAAGTCAATATATTGGAATGAAATCTAGTAATTATAAATATAATTATTATAAATATTGTCATCAAAAATATTTTAATTCAAAATATTTTTAATTTTCATATATCCAATAAGTTTACTAATATATTATACTATTTTTTAGTAAACTTAAAATAATATAACACAAAATTGAATAAAATTATGATATTAACATATTGTGTGTGTGTGTGTGTATTCATTAGTACATTTCATATAAATATATGTATTATTGTTATTAAAATATGATATGATGTAAAAATAAAATAAAAATAAAGATTTTTAATTTCAATAGTTTTGTAAAATTTAATTTTAAAATATAAATAATTATTTTAATGGTATATGTTAAATAGTATTTACTAAAAATGTAATATTTATTTTATTCAAAGATTGATTTTTTAGGTATTATATATTATATGATTATAGATTAAATTTAAATCTTTTAAATATTACATCTCAAATAACATAATAACATCATTAAAAATAGAAATTGTTATGAAATAATATGAATAATATTTAATGTTGAATATTTTCATTTTTCAATAAAGGGAGTACATTTTATATTTTTTATTTTAAATTAAATACTATATTAATATATTTTAAAGATAAATTATATCACTATAAATAGATTTTTAGATTTATCATGGAAATATATTTGATACCCAATGATTTTTGGGTATGATTACTTCTAAATAAGTCATTGTGTTTGACAGCTTTCTCTATGCAAAACACTGAATTTAAACAAAACTACGATGTATTGAGGTTAGATATCCTCCAAATCCATATTTTTTGGTATTTTCTAATAGTCCACTTTATGGATAAGTGGGAACCTCACATTCAAGTTGTTCGCGCCATCACATCCCAAATTTGAAATTCAAAAGAGAGCCACAAAAACCACATTTGAAATTCAAAACGAGGTGCCTTGGACCAATCACCATCGAACCGCCTCGAGTCACCAAATCGCTAGCAGCGGTCTGCCTCGATCCACGCCCTTAATAGAAAAATCACCATCTTCAACTAAAAATCACCACTGTCAGAAAATATCACCAGCAATCTTCCAACTGAATCTACAGTCCACGAACACCGAAGACACCAATAGCCTTGCCATCATCGAAACACCTTCCGAATGAACCGAAATCCATACCAGATCCATATTTTGGAAACAAAAACATTAGAAACAAACATTTCACAAAAATGGAAACAAACCAGATATGTTGAGAACATGCCCAGCAGAAACCCGAAGGCAGAGAAGAATCCATCATGAACAACACCTCCTACAACGCCGTCAAATTCTCGAACTACACATCCCAAAACACCATCAAACCATCACCCTAGTCCGACTAGGGGAAGGGTTTTGGGATCCTAGTGCCAGAGTAGAGGATAAGCACCAGAAATGAGCCACAAAATGTCTCTGTGACCAGCAATCTCCTCCATCGGAACCACTTGAAAGAGAATCACCCAAAAATAAGAACAACCATTGAGGGAACCCGAAGAAAACAAGACCTACAAAAAAACATGCTTCCTGAGGCA
Source organism: Viscum album (assembly GCA_963277665.1). Classification (NCBI taxonomy): domain Eukaryota; kingdom Viridiplantae; phylum Streptophyta; class Magnoliopsida; order Santalales; family Viscaceae; genus Viscum; species Viscum album. Next base: position 1,133,143,939 of record OY728153.1, on the reverse strand, counting down.
CCGACCGCCCACATAGACAAATCTCAAAACCTCCTCAAAAACCTTACACTTAACCGACCTGGAAAAGAGTGAGGGATCTGGAAGGCAGAGAGATTTAGAGCGGACTGGACCTCCATAGTAAGCCTTGAAGAAACCAACACTAACAACCCTATAGAAAAAATTGTCGACGAACCATCATTTCCAAAAAAGCGAGCGTGAATCCATATGAAATCGCCATCAAAGGACCGAAGAAAAATCATCTTCAACGGGATGAGACAGCCAGAAACCGCAACCCGAAATCGCAACATGAACCGTCAGATTAAGGAGAAGAAGATGAAGAAGGGGAAATCAAGGTCGTTGAAGAATAGATAACAAAGTAAGAAGGTTGAAATAGCCTCAAAGAGAAGAAAAAGAGATTCGAGTAGGCAAGAAATGAGATGGAGAGGCAAGGCGCTCCAAGGCCAGGGGGATGAACCTTAGATGGAGTTGCAGCGCTCTCGGGGGAGCGCTCCGGGAGAAAACACAGCCATCATTTATTAGTTTAAATATTAAAAATATCCATTAAATGTTACCATAAAATTAATTGGAAATAATAATAAAAATTTATTTAGGAAATATAAGTTTAAAAAACAAATCCTATATTTAATAAAAATGAATCATAATTAGTTTACCAAAAAAGACTAATAAAATGATTTATTGTTAAGAAAATTATTTTCCTAAAATTTTTCTTTTTTATGTGGTATGAGTTTATACATCATGAAATGTATGATAAATTATTATTAATTATATTTTATATTCCCAATTATTTAAAAAAATGCTCAATTATATGTATTTAGAATAACAATAGTTAATATTTGAAAATTCCATTCTCCAATGAAAATGTATATTTCATTATATTTTATGATTTTATTTAAAAATTTAATTTTAAAATTTTAAAATTTTAGATTAATAAAATTAACATCATTTTCTAATTATGTAAAAAATTACATAGTATGAATTTTTGAGCTTCTTCAAAATAGGTTGTTTTTAGTCGAGAAATATGGATTTCCCAAAAATTATACTTTTATGAAATTATGGTTATATAAGAATTATATATATGGGTTAAAAACCTATTAGGTTCTCGAATATAAATATATGTATTAAAATTATTTATATTATCACATTATTTAAACCTAAAAAATATATATCAAACATTTTTATAAATAAAGTCTAATATTTCAATAATAAAATTTGTTTTTGGAATTTCATTAAATCATGTATTTAAAGGTAATATGTGGGTTTTACTTTCAATTAAAAAATAAAAAATTATAATTTTATAAAAAAAAATTGGTCCATTTGGATTGAATATTTTTCAATGATGGCATACATATAATTTTTATGCAAAAAAACACATGCTCTCTAAAAACTATTTTTATGCGTTATGAGTATTAGTCATAAAATTTACATTTCAATCCATTATAAAATATTTTTGATGAATTTATTTACATATTTAAAATAATATTATTAATATTTTGTAAAAGTTTCAATATTTAGTTTTTTCACAAAAATTAATTACAATGGTAAAAAATTAATTATGAAGGTAAAAGTAAATTTCGGTAAAAGATAAAAATTTAAAGGAAAATCTTGAAAACACAAAATGTGGTCTTAGAAATAAGAGGTATAGATTGTTATAAAGGTTAAATAAAATTCCTATCTACTTTTTTCTATTTTTTTCATTTACCATTGTATAGTGACCTTGTATTATTGAAAATGTAGGAGTTACATCAAAAACTACAATTCTATTCACTTATAAAATGTATCACTTTCAAAAAATATAGTCTCACATTCCCTCTAAATTTATCCTTGAAAATATTCCAAAACTATCCTTTTAAAACACTATTCCATTGATAAAAAACCTTTATTTCATATTAGTTATCATAAAGACCTTATTTGGATGAATAAATACACTAAGAAATTTAAGTCCTCGACGCGAGTAACCACATCATTATATTGATTCTTAATTAATTTTTACAGTCCCATCCTTCTATAAAATAATATGTATATATAATTAAATAAATATTACTATTAAACATAAATTTCATTATGTTAATTATATAATAACTATTTCTTCCTTTCCAACAACTATGAGTAGAATATATCATCAATCATGTGTACATGTAGAAAACAACCTTCACATGGAAATGTTGTTTTTTACCACCACCACATAAGTATGACATTATTGATGAATTTTTTGAATAAATATTTCTTTTATGTAAAAAATAATATTATGAAATGATCATTTTTCATATACCACCATTCTACATATTTATTGAAAAATATGGCCATTAATCATGTGTACAACGAACTATTACCACCATGGAATATTATTTCATTCCACCACATCCCATCAATAATGGTTCATAGTGTATAATTATTAAGGATATATTATTTCCATGAAATTTTTATGAATCTATTGATATCAAATTTTCATTATCTAAATATATCCCATTACTGGTTAAATCATTATAATAAGTTACGATTTGGGTAGATTTAACTATATATATAAACAAAGTTAAATTGATTATGTCATAAATGATTATGGGTGGTAATTTAATTTAAATATTATTTAATTTGGTTATATTTAATATGATTTATTTTTTCAATAAACATGTTTTTATTGTATAAAATATATATTTATATACCACTATATTATTCACTAGTGCAGAAAACGTTTTTTACGTCACCATTTTTTACGTCGGTTATATAAAACCGACGTCATAATATGTAAAACGAGGTTTGTTACGTCGGTTATTTAATAACCGACGTAAAAACCTGTGTTTAGTACACCTTTAACGTCGGTTATAAAAATAACCGACGTTATTAATCGCGCGGCTTCGTTTTTTACGTCGGTTATACATTAACCGCCGTAAAAAACAGAAGCGGGGGGCGTTTTTTACGTCGGTTATTCAATAACCGACGTAAAAAACGCGGTTTTTGAAGGCCTTTTTACGTCGGTTATAAAATAACCGACGTAAAAAAAGAATCCGCAGATGTTTTTGACGTCGGTTATGGAATAACCGACGTAATAAAACGCGGATTTTGAGCCCTTTATAACGTCGGTTATAAAATAACCGACGTAAAAAAAGAATCGGAGGAAGGTTTTTACGTCGGTTATTGAATAACCGACGTTATAAATGTTTTTAAAAAGATTATAACGTCGGTTATTGAATAACCGACGTGATAACTCATTTAAAAATTTACCCAAACCCGTGGATTGTCATTCGCGAGTTTACCTTCGACAGTCGCGACTCGTCTCTCTCGCGCGTAAACCCGAATCGGCTCGTCCATTTCGTGGGTTTAGATTCGTTTTGCGATCATCGTTTCTCATATTTAATCTCCTCGGATCAATCATCTAAACTCGCAGCACTCAGGTAATCCTCTCACTCGTTCGTTTTTTTTCGCAGATAGTATATATATATGTGTTGTGATTTTTTTGTTGAAACTAGCTAAGATTCTTCGATTGCGAACCCTTTTAACTCGTTTTGGCACCATAATCTTATTTATCATCCCTAGATCTATTTGTTCGACTTGCAATATTGACTAATTTTATGATTTCACTAATTTTTCATCGTTTTCTATAAATCCCCGAGAGGGTTGGGGCGTGTCCAGGGGGGTTTACAAGGGGGTGGGTGGGTGTGGGGGGCTGTCCAAGGGTGTGGGTGGGTGTTGGGGGGTGTCCAGGGGGGTGTCCAAGGGGGGTAGGGGGTGCGGGGTGGTGTTTAGGAGGGGTGGGGGGGCTGTCCAGAGGGTTGGGGGTGTCCAAGCAGGTCGGGGGTGGGGGGTTGTGTCCAGGAGGGGTGGGGATGCTTTCTAGAGGGGTCGGGGGCTGTCCAGAGGGGTCGGGGGGTGTCCAGGATGGTGTCCAAGGGGATGGGTGGGTGTGGGGGGCTGTCCAAGGGGGTGGCGGCCTGTCCAGAGGGGTCGGTGGGGTGTCCAGGGGGGTGTCCAAGGGGTTGGCTGGGTGTGGGGGGCTGTCCAAGTGGGTGGCGGCCTCTCCAGAGGGTATTTGGGGTTGTCCGGGTGGGTGGGGGGGGCTGTCCAGAGGGTTGGGGGATGTCCAGGGGGGTGTTCAAGGGGGTAGGGGGTGGGGGTGGTGTCCAGGAGGGGCGGGGGGCTGTCCAGAGGGGTCGGGGGGTATCCAGGGGGGTTTACAAGGGGGTGGGTGGGTGTGGGGGGCTGTCCAAGGGTGTGGGTGGGTGTTGGGGGGTGTCCAGGGGGGTGTCCAAGGGGGGTAGGGGGTGGGGGGTGGTGTTTAGGAGGGGTGGGGGGGCTATCCAGAGGGTTGGGGGTGTCCGGGGGGGTGTCCAAGCAGGTCGGGGGTGGGGGGTTGTGTCCAGGAGGGGTGGGGGTTCTTTCTAGAGGGGTCGGGGGCTGTCCAGAGGGGTCGGGGGGTGTCCAGGGTGGTGTCCAAGGGGATGGGTGGGTGTGGGGGGCTGTCCAAGGGGGTGGCGGCCTGTCCAGAGGGGTCGGTGGGGTGTCCAGGGGGTGTCCAAGGGTGTAGGTGGGTGTGGGGGGTTGTCCAAGTGGGTGGCGGCCTCTCCAGAGGGTATTTGGGGTTGTCCGGGTGGGTGGGGGGGCTGTCCAGAGGGTTGGGGGATGTCCAGGGGGGTGTCCAAGGGGGTAGGGGGTGGGGGTGGTGTCCAGGAGGGGCGGGGGGCTGTCCAGAGGGGTCGGGGGGTGTCCAGGGGGGTTTACAAGGGGGTGGGTGGGTGTGGGGGGCTGTCCAAGGGTGTGGGTGGGTGTCCAGGGGGTGTCCAAGGGGGGTAGGGGGTGGGGGTGGTGTTTAGGAGGGGTGGGGGGCTGTCCAGAGGGTTGGGGGGGGGGGGGGTGTCCAAGCAGGTCGAGGGTGGGGGGTTGTGTCCAGGAGGGGTGGGGGTGCTTTCTAGAGGGGTCGGGGGATGTCCAGAGGGGTCGGGGGGTGTCCAGGGTGGTGTCCAAGGGGATGGGTGGGTGTGGGGGGCTGTCCAAGGGGGTGGCGGCCTGTCCAGAGGGGTCGGTGGGGTGTCCAGGGGGGTGTCCAAGGGGTTGGATGGGTGTGGGGGGCTGTCCAAGTGGGTGGCGGCCTCTCCAGAGGGTATTTGGGGTTGTCCGGGTGGGTGGGGGGGCTGTCCAGAGGGTTGGGGGATGTCCAGGGGGGTGTCCAAGGGGGTAGGGGGTGGGGGTGGTGTTCAGGAGGGGCGGGGGGCTGTCCAGAGGGGTCGGGGGGTGTCCAGGGGGGTTTACAAGGGGGTGGGTGGGTGTGGGGGGCTGTCCAAGGGTGTGGGTGGGTGTTGGGGGGTGTCCAGGGGGGTGTCCAAGGGGGTAGGGGGTGGGGGGTGGTGTTTAGGAGGGGTGGGGGGGCTATCCAGAGGGTTGGGGGGTGTCCAGGGGGTGTCCAAGCAGGTCGGGGGTGGGGGGTTGTGTCCAGGAGGGGTGGGGGTGCTTTCTAGCAGGGTCGGGGGTTGTCCAGAGGGGTCGGGGGGTGTCCAGGGTGGTGTCCAAGGGGATGGGTGGGTGTGGGGGGCTGTCCAAGGGGGTGGCGGCCTGTCCAAAGGGGTCGGTGGGGTGTCCAGGGGGGTGTCCAAGGGGTTGGATGGGTGTGGGGGGCTGTCCAAGTGGGTGGCGGCCTCTCCAGAGGGTATTTGGGGTTGTCCGGGTGGGTGGGGGGGCTGTCCAGAGGGTTGGGGGATGTCCAGGGGGGTGTCCAAGGGGGTAGGGGTGGGGGTGGTGTCCAGGAGGGGCGGGGGGCTGTCCAGAGGGGTCGGGGGGGTGTCCAGGGGGGTTTACAAGGGGGTGGGTGGGTGTGGGGGGCTTTCCAAGGGTGTGGGTGGGTGTTGGGGGGTGTCCAAGGGGGTAGGGGGTGGGGGTGGTGTCCAGGGGGGGTGTTATATCTTACTATATTTTGTTTAAAAAATAATATTCAAGCATATTTTTTTAAATACACATCGATTTTTTTTATATTTCAAAATTGTTTACATTCAAATTATGATTTTTTTCATATAAACATATATTTGTCTTATCTAAAAAATATATATATTTTTGCTATTTGTTATAGGTAATAATGAGTCGAAGTTGGATTACGGCACATCGAATGAGCAATGAATATGAGGAAGGTGTTGATGCCTTTTTGGAATTTGCTAAACGAAATGTTCCAAGTAGTGACATTTTTTTCTGTCCATGCCTGAAATGTCTGAATATGAAGAAGTTGATAAGTAGAGAGATAAAAGATCATCTGATTTGTCATGGTTTCAATCCGAGTTACAACCCTTGTATTTGGCATGGCGAAACTGGACAGAATGTCACTGATGATAATGAATCGCAAGATGGTAACTCCGATGGAATTGAAGAAATGATTCGCGATATTGTAGCAGAACAAATTGAGATAGAACCGACAGTTGCACGTCTATATGGTGATGCCGAAAAACCATTATATCCTGGTTGTACAGATTTTACGGTTTTGTCGGCGGTGTTAAGATTGATTAACCTGAAGGCGAAACATGGATGGAGTGACAGAAGTTTTACAGAGCTGCTACAATTGATGAAAGACATTCTTCCAAAAGATAACGATCTTCCAGATTCACATTATAAGGCCAAAAAAATATTATGCCTGATGGGATTGGGATACAGGAAAATACATGCCTGTCCGAATGACTGCATTATATATAGGAAGGAATATGAATTTCTGAAAGAGTGTCCTAAATGTGTGACATCACGGTATAAGGTGAAAGAAAAATCACAAGCTGATGTAGAGATTACAAAGCTCCCTTCAAAGGTATTTTGGTATCTTTCTATAATTCCTCGTTTCAAACGTTTATTTACTAATTCACATGATGCAAAAAGGTTAAGATGACATGTTTATGAGCGGGTATGTGATGGAAAAATACGTCATCCAGCTGATTGTCCACAATGGAAGAAAATTGATGCCCAGTACCCTACATTTGGAAATGAAATTAGAAATCTGAGACTAGGCTTGTGCACAGATGGAATGAATCCATACCGAACCCTCAGTAGCACACATAGTTCATGGCCTGTTTTATTGGTAATTTACAACCTCTCTCCTGAAGTTTGTATGAAGCGCAAATATGTCATGTTGAGTATCATGATCTCTGGTCCAAAGCAACACGGCAATGATATTGATGTATACTTGTCACCGCTGATTGATGATTTGAAACTGTTATGGGCTGATGGTATTAGGGTGTATGATTCTTATAAAATGGAATATTTTCAACTGCATGCAGTGCTTCTATTCACTATAAATGACTTCCCAGCATAGGGAAATTTGTCTGGATACAGTGTTAAAGGGCATAAAGCATTTCCAATTTGCGAACAACAGACGTCATATTGTCAATTGCATCATGGGAGGAAAACAGTGTACATGGGTCATCGAAAGTTTTTGCCTATGGATCACCCTTATAGAAGACTAAAAAAGGCATTCAATGGCTCACAAGAATTTGATACTGCTCCAAAACCTTTATCCCCAGATTTGTATTTTGAGAGGGTGAAAAACCTTGATGTGACATTGGGAAAGACACAAAAATCTGGTAATGATAGACATATTTGGAAGAAAAGGTCAATATTTTTTGAGCTACCATATTGGAGGTATCATGAAGTCAAACATAATATTGATGTCATGCACGTGGAGAAGAATATCTGTGATTCTTTGATCGGAACATTGCTAGATATTAAAGGAAAGACAAAAGATGGGTTGAATGCAAGGTTAGACCTACTATCAATGGGAATACGTTTGGAGTTAGCTCCCACTCCTAAAGGAAGACGAACATTTCTTCCCCCGGCTTGTCATACATTATCGAAGAGGGAGAAAAGTAGATTATGTCAGTGTCTTCATGATATCAAAGTGCCTCAAGGTTATTCTTCAAATGTAAAAATTTTTGTCTCATTGAAAGACTTGAAGTTGATAGGTATGAAATCACATGATTGTCACGTCATGATGCAACAAATTCTACCAGTTGCACTGCGTGGAATATTTCCCATCCGTGTCAGAAAGACTATAATGAGGTTGTGTTATTTTTTCAATTCAATTTGTAACAAGGCGATTGATGTGAATGCTTTGAACATTTTGGAAAAGGATGCAATTTTTATACTTTGTCATTTGGAAATGTATTTTCCTCCAACTTTTTTTGATATGATGGTGCATTTAATGATTCATCTGGTTCAAGAAATAAAGCTTTGTGGACCTGTATATCTTCGTTGGATGTATCCTTTTGAAAGGTATATGAAAATATTAAAGGGATATGTTAAAAATCCATATCGACCTGAAGCCTCCATTATTGAAAAGTATATTTCTGAGGAGGTAGAATAGTTTTGTATGAGCTACTTGGCTACGGCGCAACACATAGGTTTGCCTCCATCTCGCCATGAACGGGTTAATAATGAGGGAATGGGGATTCGTGGCTTGAAAGTCAAATCACTGTCAGCTGAACATATGAAGAAGTTAGAATCATACATCTTGAATAACATAGCTGATGTTCAACCGTATATCACATTGCATATTAATGAGTTGAAACAATGTCATCCAAAGAAGAAAGAAATGTGGATTTTGAATGAGCACAACAAAACTTTTTTGCCATGGTTTAAAAAGACCTTGCTTGGTAGATCAGATGTATCAGAGACATTAAAATGGATAGTGGGTGGTCCATCTTTAAATGTGATAACATGGTCCGCTTATGACATTAATGGCTATACATTTCATACGAAAGCTCAGGACAACAGAAGTGCAGTTCAGAATAATGGTGTATTGGTGTTTGCAGAAGCAATGCATTTTTCGAGTGCTAAGGACAGAAACCCAATTTCGGCATCAAGTGCATATTATGGAGTGATTGAAGACATATGGGAGGATGATTACTTTAAAATTAAAGTTCCTGTTTTTAACTGTAAATGGTTTATCGGTAACAACAGTGTCAGACACGATGAATTTGGAATGACACTTGTTAATCTGAATAGATTGGAAGACACAGCTGATTCTTTTATAATGGCAACACATGCCAAACAAATTTTCTATGTAGTAGATCAATCAGATATGCAGTGGGCTGTTGTTTTACAAGGGAAAAAAAATATGTTGGTGAGGATGAATTTGATGAAGATGCTGATTTATGTGAGATCCCTACTTCCATGGAAATATTAACAGAACATAATGATGAGTATGTTGAAGACATGGTTTGTGCCATAAGGAACGATCACGACGAAGGAATTTGGGAAAACAATCCAACTGTACATTCCTAAAATTACAGGTAACACATGTTTATTTCTTGTTTACATTTAGTTTTTTCATATAATGTTAGATATTGTAAATTTTTTACTTATTAAAACATGTATCAAACCAAAACGATAAAACAATAAAAACCGTAAAGAGGAGAAGTCCTGGGCGCACCGGCTGGCCGGTGGTGAGCCAGCGGCCGGCCGGTGGTGAGCCAGCGGCCGGCCGGTGGCACCAGGAAGTGGGAAAGTCTACTGCCTGGGTCCTCCGGCTGGCCGGTGATCTCACACCGGCTGACCGGTGGACTTAGTGAGTCCACTTTTCAGCTTTCTTGGGCCAACTCCTTGGCAACCTTTTGCCTGTGTTTACCATGTTTATCATTGTTTAACATGCTTACCATATTACCAATTTTTACTATTATGTAATTTAGTACACTTTTCTATTTTCTGATTAAGTAGTATTACAATATTTGAATTTGTATATTTGTGAACTAATGTTTGTTTTTTTGATTTGAAGGATAATGACAGATCAATCAGTTGATCAGCCACATGATTCTGGAGATGAGCATATTGGTCATACATCTGGGGAGGAACATTCACATGCTCCTATTACGAAAAAGAGTTCAAAGGTTGGTAAGCGTGGGTGCACACGTTTACCAAAATTATCACTTGCCCGTACGAAGGAGGAGAGGATAGTCGTGGAGTTTGATGATGATGATCTTCCTAGAGGTCCAAATGCTAAAGATTTTAAGGGTTTTGTAGCAACTCAGGCTAAGAGCAAAGTAAGCATTCTCTATGATGATTGGAGAAGTGTGGATAAGGCGATAATTTCTCAGCTGTGGGAGACCATTTTGGTAAGATCTTTTTCTATTGTTTGACTGTTCTTTAAATGTTTCTAGTATATATAATATTTTTAACCTCTTTTTTATCAGATGACATTTGATATTCCTGACACTAGAGGAGTCAGGAATAAATGCTTATCGTTGGCTGCTAGGAGATGGAGGGATTTCAAATCAACCCTCTCATCTGATTTCATTTATGGTCATAGGAGTCGTGAGAATCCATGTCGTATATATCCTTTTATAGATGAAGACACATGGAGACAATTTTTTGAAAGTAGAAGAAAAGAATCATTTTTGGTAAGGGCAATGTAAACTTTTATAAGCTTTCTTATATAAATGATCTTATTATTGTTTTGTTAATGATTACTTATTCTTAATTTACAGCAAACAAGGAAAGCTCATCAAGAGATCTAATCTAAAAATGTATACCCTCATAGTTTATCTCAGGGAGGGTATGCATTATTGGAAGAAAAAATGATGGCAGAAAAATTTCAACAACTAAGAGCTGAGTCTTCAAGCTCTGGAGAGGTGGCCCCTCCATCCCCTCCATCTAGACATGATAAATGGAAAAGAGCTCAGAAGGGAGGGCAAGAGAAGGGGGAAAAAGGACAATATCTTTCGGAAGAATCGAGACTCGTAGTTGAGAGGATTGTAAGATATCTATTTTATTTATTTAAGTTTACTATTTTCGTCATATATTTCCAATCATTATAGAAATGTTCAATTAATTATTACAGGACTCTCTTGAGGAGCAGAGTTCACAGGGGACATTTACACCATCTGGGAGGGAAGATATTTTATCTGTGGCATTGGGAAAGCCCGAACATCCTGGCTGTGTAAGGGGATATCCGGAAGGTGTATCGGTAAGAAAAGTGTTGCCACGTTCCTCACTTCTAACGTTGAGGGAGTTTATAAAAAAAATAGAATCCTTGGAGGCTGAAGTCCATAATATTAATGTGACAATGGAGGACAAGATTAGAGCATCGGTGCAGATTATGTTTGCAGACTTGCAAAGACAATTTCAGGGTGCATCTCCCACTCCACCTCTCCCAGTAGCTCCCACTCCCCCACCTCAGCCTGCGGACCCCATTTTTGATCCTCCTCCTCCTCCGCAGCTACCTACTTATTGTGAGTTGTATGTTGATGATCCTCAACATCATATAGTTGCATATGGGATGGTATATTGTATAGGAGATACAGTTCATCATCAACAGTTAGAGGTAGAGAATCAGAGGGTCACTGTACAAGATATTATAGATAGATCAGCTCGGATACCATTACCTACAGATGAGGTGACGACAGTTGGACATAGTATCGACCATTTTTTACTTTGTCCATCCAGACTTCTTCGAATCATTACCATAGAGGTATGGATGTTATATCTTTTATTTTTATATTTTTATTAATGTTTTATCATTGAAAACTAATATATTTTTCAATTTATTTTTACAGGAATACTTCAAAGGTAAAGAAATACTGTATAGACAACAACAAAGACAGAATAGCTATGACATCAGATGCAGATACTAGCAGTCTTGACAAATTGTCAAGATATTCAAATTTGTTGGCGGATCATTATGACTTTACAATGGAAGCTCATGTCTGTGGACGTGAACTAAGTGTGGGGATTATGAAAACTGATATCATGGAGTTTGTCACTGGAGATAAGTTGGGCATCAACGTGGTGCAAATTTTTATCATGTAAGTATTAACACCTTTTCCTTGCGTTATATTATTAAAAATGTATACTTATGTCTGCTTTGTATTAGGTATCTGTATAAAATTTGTGAGAGGAATGAGCTGACAGATGTATATGGATTCGTGGACCCACAATTGATTTCCCCTGAAGCATGTGCATTGGATGAGGAACAAAGAATGCTTTATATTGCTGATAGATTTGAAAAGAATGTAATCAGACAGTGTTGGATGATGCCTTTTTGTGAGAGGTATGAAACACATCCCTCTCAAAGAGTTAATTATCTTATAACATAAAAAAGCACTAACGTTAAATTTCCTTTTATCAGGGATCATTGGATGTTTAGGGGTTTTTTTCCCTAGGGAGAAAACACTTTATTGGATATGCTCTCTCCATGATGATGTGCGAGAAAGTTTTAAGAATATATTGGAAACGTAAGTTTCAATTTCACAATAGTTTTATATATTATAATGAATTTTAAATTTACCCCATTCGTATTATTTTCTAACAGGGCATGGGTCCACTTTCGAAAAAGCGCAAAGAAAAAGAATTTCAAGATCAAATATATACATGCGAAGGTAAATATCCATTTATAATTTTTACATTTTGATTTATTACATAAAAATAATATATTGAATTTACACTCATTCAAACAGAAATGTCATGAGCAACAAGGCATCATCGAATGCGGATATTACATGTTAAGATTTATGTATGAAATAATAACAACTGGGACAGTTCTGAGTTTTGACCTGGTAAGATTTCCTCTTTCTCATAATATTTCAATTTTATTTATTCATTATACACGTTGACTACTATCCTTTTCCTTTGTAGATTTTTGATGACCCTCAACCCTTTACTGCTGAAGATATCAAACACTTACAAGTGGAGTGGTCAAATTATTTTACAGGTTTGATTGACTTTTAGTTGTTTGTAATGTAAAATGTAATTTTGAATATTGTCAATGTAATTGTGTATTTCGTAGTCGTTTAGGTTGGATTTATTTTTTTTGAAGTTGACAGTGTAAGTTTTGAATGTTATAGAAGTGAATGTTTTATTTTTCTCTACTTCTTGTTTTGGTCTACTGTTGATGGTTTTTCTAGTCTGGATTTTGGTATGGGGGGAGAGGTTCCAAGGGGGTGTCCAAGGGATATGGGAGGGGTGTCCAAGGTGTGTTTGGGGCTGTCCAAGGAGTCGGTTGGGTGTAAATGAGGGTGGGGGGGGGGGGGGGCTGTCCAAGGGGTGGGGGGGTGTCCAAGTGGTTGGGGGGTGTCCAAGGGATATAGGAGGAGTGTCCAAGGGGTGTTTGGGGCTGTCCAAGGGGATGGGGGGGTTTCCAAGGAGTGGGGGGGGGGGGGGGGTTCCAAGGGGTCAGGGGGGTGTCCAGGGGGTGGGGGGGCTGTCCAAGGGGTGGGGGGGTGTCCAAGGGGTGGGGGGGGGGTGTCCAAGGGATATGGGAGGGGTGTCCAAGGGGTGTTTGGGGCTGTCCTAGTGTTCGGGGGGTGTAAATGAGGGTGGGGGGGCTGTCGAAGGGGTGGGGGGTGTCCAAGGGGTGGGGGGGTGTCCAAGGGATATGGGAGTGGTGTCCAAGGTGTCTGGGAGTTCTGTCCAAGGGGCCGGTTGGGTGTAAATGAGGGTGGGGGGGCTGTCCAAGGGGTGGGGGGTGTCAAAGGGGTGGGGGGTGTCCAAGGGATATGGGAGGGGTGTCCAAGGGGTGTTTGGGGCTGTCCAAGGGCTCGGGGGGGTGTCCAGGGGTCGGGGGGGGGGGTGTCCAAGGGGTCTGGGAGGGCTGTCAAGGTGTGGGGGGGGTGTCCAATGGGTGTTTGAGGCTATACTAGGGGTCTTGGGGGTGTAAATGAGGGTGGGGGGGCTGTCCAAGGGGTGGGGGGTGTCCAAGGGGTGGGGGTGTCCAAGGGATATGGAGGGGTGTCCAATGGGTGTTTGAGGCTGTACTAGGGGTCGTGGGGGTGTAAATGAGGGTGGGGGGGCTGTCCAAGGGGTGGGGGGGGGGGTGTCCAAGGGTTGTGGTGGGGCTCCAATGTGGTGGGGGAGGGCTGGCCAGGTTGTTAGGTGGGGTATAGATGAGGGTGGGGTTCAGTTGGGGCTTGGGGGAGGGCTGGCATGGTTTATTTTTGTTTGGTTTCTGGTTGCTTTTTGGTGAGAGCAGTGCAATTATTTAAAAAAATATATCACTTTCACGTCGGTTATTCTATAACCGACATGGTAAATAAATCGGTAGGGGTTTATCACGTCGGTTTTTTCGAGAACCGACGTGATAAACCGTTCCCGGGCCTTTTATCACGTCGGTTATTTCATAACCGATGTGATAAACGATATCCCAGGCGTTTTATCACGTTGGTTTAGAAAATAACCGACGTGATAAACCCCCCCCCCCACGCATATTTATCACGTCGGTTATTAATGAACCGACGTGATAAACACCGTGATGTTAGGATGTTACGTCGGGTTTTAAATAACCGACGTAAAAAACGTTATTTATAACGTCGCCTAAAAACCGACGTAAATAATGAAAAATAACCGACGTAAAAAATGTTTTCTGCACTAGTGATTATTAAAAACAAAAGAATATAGTTCACAATGATTTCCATGTTCATAAGTCATATTCATGCATTTCTAAAAATTAAATTGGGGACTATATAATCATTGAAAAAAAAATGATTAATATATTTTGAATTATTTTTGAATTATCAGGTTTAAGAGACTTATTTAGAATCAATCCAGTAATCATGATGTTTATTCAAAACAAAAAGCCAAAATTTCTAACAACTAATAATGAATATATAATACAATAAGTAAATATATTTGTAATATAATATAACAAAATAATTATAAAGGGGTAGTATGTTTATATTTTTTTTGAGAAAATAAATTAATATATTTATATTCATTATACCAAATGTTGACGGAAGATTGTGTAATAGGGAATACAAGGAAAGGGTTTTTCTTCTAAAATTTTTCACTTTAAGACATGTTTGGTATAATGAAGTTATGTTCATTTATGTGGGGTTTATATAGACTACATGATATACAATATCATTAATTATATTTTAATAATTATATTTTATTCTCAACTAAAAACCATATATTCAAAGGGATTTTATTTAAAAATTACTCATTTCACATGGGTTTTCTTGGTCGTAATTATGATTCCTTAAGACATGTTACACGTTATGTACCATGATCACTTATTATAGTGTTTTATTGATTATCTAACACTTAAATGTTATATAATTTATCTTCTTATATTTTATGATATTTAATATATAAATTTTGTTCCCTTATTCAAATGGATATTAATTTAGTTATTTCCCTCAGTATTGAATATTTTCTATAAAAAACTTTCATTAATTGAGTTATGATCATTATCTTGAAATTATTTAATATATATAGGGTATATTAATCCATTTGATAGTATTATGTGGTATGATAACATTTTTTTTTCTTTGTATATTCATTATTACCACAAAAACCCTTTGAATTTTGTTTCTCACTTTATGGGAAATATTCTACTTCAATCAAAAAACATCATTCCCTAGATGACATAAGATAATGT